>JAENPR010000154.1:0-600000 GCA_018135685.1 Themeda triandra
ATCATCTTATCATCCATTCCATTTCCTCATTCACATGCACATATGACTTTATTATTATTTTAGTTCCTATTGGATCCATGTCTTAACTGTGCAATATATGCACGTGAGTTTGAGTGTCTCCCCACCTATGAGCTCCACATAAGCCTATTAGAAAGAAGGGTGAGAGAGAGAAGGCACTTTTCACTATGCCTTAGTTCCACAAATACCACATATTCTGAGAGAAGAGAGAAGACATACTCTACTCATGCCTTGGAGAGGATCCAGAAATACCACAAATGAGAGACTTGAAAGGTTCATACAAGGAACTCTGAGTTTTATTTCAAAACTTTTCAAAAAAAAAACTTCGGGATAATAGTTGATCGAAGAGCGAGAAACTTGGTGCTTGACTTGACTGTTCTATCTTTCAACTACTCAAGACTCAAGTGACGGTTACAAGCCCCATGGTGAAAGGTAATATGAGTGAGTTTTGAGTCGAATAGTTCACTCTAATCCGGAGGAGAGTTCTTGTTTGAACGCATGTGTACTTATGAGGAGTGAAAGCATTGTAGCAACTCCTGATCCATCACCGAGTCTATCTTTGCTCAGGGACGAGCAAAAGGTAAGCTTGGGGGAGTTTGTTGACGGTCGTTAAGTATCAATTTATACCGTCAACGCAAGCAAGAGAAAGGACTAATATGAGTTCACTGTTAGATATAGGGGTTACACCGACAGAATTCCATGAGTTTTGGTGATTGTCTATTTCGGGGGTTATCGAAAGAGAACCAAAGGAGGCCCACATGTCATGATTACATAGAGATAAAGACCGAACGGGTAAAATTGTATAATCTAGAAGACTCCGAGAAGGCGACCCTCGAAGGCGGGGCCCCACGGCGGGGTGGGCGATCGGCCCGACCCGGGGAGTCGGCCGACTCCCCATCTCCACCAATCGGTGGAGTCTCGTGGATCCTGCCTCCACCGCCTTTGAGGATGAATAATTATCGTCCATTTAGGTCGGTTTGATCCGAAATTTGTGGTTCATCCTAGGGGCTATATATTGAGCCCCTGGCCCCGGGGTGAAACCCTAAGTCACTCAAGAGTTCATTCTCTCATCGGAATTCGAGAGAAGCCAGAGCCACCATCTCAATTAGAGCTCCATAGTTTAGTAGCATAGCTACATAGGAATAGATCTAGAGGGAATCAAGCCTAGCTTGGAGTCCGGATCTGTCGGAGTTCTTGGTAATTCCCCTCTACATTCTTGTAATATTCATCATTGTTCGTGATACTATGAGTAGTACTTTATTCTATTCTATTATATCAGACTTGACTTTGCTCTATTTGATTATGTTCTCAATTATATTGTTCTTAGTTTACTTTGATTATATGTTTAGCATAGTTGGACTAGAATTATGTTTATGCATAGGATCGTATAGCGCTTGCTCATTAGGCCAATGGGTGAGTGATAGATATTGTGTGGGCATGGTGCCTATACCGTATTTATCTGCGATTGCACCCTATATTCCGGATCGTGAGGTAGATCGCGGGAGTGACAGCCCTGTTGAGTCCTTTGTAGCCCTTCTCCCGAGTATAGGTCTGAGAACAAACCTATTACATTGAAGTCATTGCTATGTCTCTTGTCTTCTCGGTAATATCACTATGCATAGATGTAACCTTTTCCCGCCATGATTGCTAGATATTCTTGCACTAATCATTGTATGCTTTGACTTTATAGTTAGAATAACATAGGATTATACCCTAGATCGTCCTAGTCCATGCTAGTGTTATAAGCTTAGAGTGCTAAGTTGAGATGGCTTATTACTATTATTTTATGTGGCTAAAAGCTCTCATTTATCTTATGTCATTTATCATTCATTCCTATATTTTATGTGACACTTACCCCGTATGAGATGATTGATACGAGACAAGGTTAAGCTCTCCATTATCGCATGTGCATTGCTCATCACTCATTATCCAAAGTGCATTCCCTTCCCAAAGTGGTAAAAATATAAATAACGATACCTGGATTACTCCTGGTTAAAATGCTACATCGGTATTATCTCGTGCGCTTGCGGATCCCATATTTATTTCTAGTAGCAGTTGCATTATTTAGTACCAGCATTTTTGGCGCCATGTTGGGGATGACAACCTAACACTGAGTGGCATTAGAAATGTCAACAACGACTGGTACCTCCGCGTCCTACGGCTCCTGGCACCGAGTCAAGCACGCCCATGCACCATGGTTAAGGCATTTTGACACCTCTGGCCTCTTCAGCACAGTGTTTGTTGCCGCCCGAGAACCCGAATGGCCCTTAGCCATGGCTCCACAGGTCCAGAACTACCATATTTGCACACACAACTATACTACCGCACAGCCGGTTCTTGCGTGTCCTACAGCTCTCGGCACTAGGTTAAGCATGACCGTATGCCATAGTTACGGTGTTTTGACGCCACTGGCCTCACCACCGCAATGTTTGTCATCACTCGAGAGCCCGAACGGCCCTTAACAATAGCTCCATGACTCTAGAACTTCCATATTTGCACACACGCTGTGCTGCCGCACGGCCGGATCCTGTGCATCCTACGGCTCTCGGGACCGGATCAAGCATGCTCGTACCCCATGGTTAAGCCATTTTGATGCCTCTCACCTCTCCACCAAAGAGTTTTCCATCACCTGAGAGCCTGAAGGGCCCTTAACCACGACTTCACAGCTCCAAAACTGCCATATTTGCACACACAACCATGCTGCCGCACGGTCGGTTCCAACGCATCCTATGGCTCCTGGCACTGAGTCAAGCATGCCCGTACGCCATGGTTAAGGCGTTTTGACACCTCTGGCCTCTCCACCACAGCGTTTGTTGCTGCCCGAGAACCCGAATGGCCCTAACCATGGCTCCACAGCTCTAGAACTACCATATTTGCATGCACGACTATGCTACTGGACAGCCGGTTCCTGCGTGTCCTATAGCTCTCGGCACTAGGTTAAGCACGACCGTATGCCATAGTTAAGGCATTTTGATGCCTCTGGCCTCACCACCACAATGTTTGTCATCACCTGAGAGCCCAAACGGCCCACAGCTCCATGACTCCAGAACTTCCATATTTGCACACACGACTGTGCTGCCGCACGGCTAGTTCCTGCGCGTCCTACGGCTCCGGGCACCAGGTCAAGCACACCCATGCGCCACGGTTAAGGCATTTTGACACCTCTAGCCTCTCTAGCACAGCGTTTGTTGCCGCCCAAGAACCCGAATGGCCCTTAACCATGGCTCCACAGCTCTAGAACTGCCATATTTGCACGCACGACTATGCTACTACACAGCCGGTTCCTGCGTGTCCTAAAGCTCTTGGCACTAGGTTAAACATGACCGTATGCCATAGTTAAGGCGTTTTGATGCCTCTGGCCTCACCACCACAATGTTTGTCATCACCCAAGAGCCCGAACGGCCCTTAACAACAGCTCCATGACTCCAGAACTTCCATATTTGCACACACGACTGTTCTGCCGCATGGCCGGATCCTGTGCATCCTATGGCTCTGGGCACAGGGTCAAGCATGCCCGTACGCCTTGGTTAAGCTATTTTGATGCCTCTCACCTCTCCACCATAGAGTTTTCCATCACCCGAGAGCCTGAAGGGCCCTTAACCACGGCTCCACGGCTCCAAAACTACCATATTTGCACACACAACCAAGTTACCGCACGGTCGGTTCCAACGTGTCCTATGGCTCCCGGCAATGAGTCAAGCATGCCCGTACGTGGTTAAGGCATTTTGACACCTCTGGCCTCTTTGCCATAGCTCAAGAGCCTGAACGTCCCTTAACCTCGGCTCCACGGCTCCAGAACTGCCATATTTGCACACACGACTTTGCTGCCGCACGGTGTTGATGTCTATTAAGTGCAACTGAAATAAGGAGGGTTCCGCAAGCGCACAGAATATATCATCGTAGCATTTTAACCGGGAGTAATCTAGGTATCGTTATTTATAATTTTACCACTGGGAAGGGAATGCACTGGATAATGAGTGATGAGCAATGCACATGCGATAATGGAGAGCTTAACCTTGTCTGTATCGATCATCTCATACAGGGTAAGTGTCACATAAAATATAGGAATGAATGATAAATGACGTAAGATAAATGAGAGCATTTAGCCACATAAAATAATAGTAATAAGCCATCTCAACTTAGCACTCTAAGCTTATAACACTAGCATGGACTAGGATGATCTAGGGTATAATCCTATGTTATTCTAACTATAAAGTCAAAGCATACAATGATTAGTGCAAGAACATCTAGCAATCATGGCGGGAAAAGGTTACATCTATGCATAGTGATATTACCAGAGAAGACAAGAGACATAGCAATGACTTCAATGTAATAGGTTTGTTCTGCTAGACCTATACTCGGGAGAAGGGCTACAAAGGACTCAACAGGACTGTCACTCCCGCGATCTACCTCACGATCCGGAATATAGGGTGCAATCGCCGATAAATACGGTCTAGGCACCACGCCTACAAAATATTCACCACTCACCCGTCGATCTAATGAGCAAGCGCTATACGATCCTATGCATAAACATAATTCTAGTCCAACTATGCTAAACATATAATCAAAGTAGACTAAGAACAATATAATTGAGAACATAATTAAATAGAGCAAAGTCGTCCGATATAATAGAATAGAATAAACTACTACTCATAGTATCATGAACAATGATGAATATTACAAGAATGTAGGGGAATTACCGAGAACTCCGACAGAGATCGGACTCCAAGCTAGGCTTGATTCCCTCTAGATCTATTCCTATGTAGCTATGCTACTAAACTATGGAGCTCTAATTGAGATGGTGGCTCGGCTTCTCGAATTCGATGAGAGAATGAACTCTTGAATGAATTAGGTTTTAACCGGGGGCCGGGGCTCGAATATATAGCCCCCTAGGATGAACCACGGCCCTCGGATCAAACCGACCTAAATGGACGATAATTATTCATCCTCAAAGGCGGTGGAGGCGGGATCCGCGAGACTCAACGCCATTGGCCGAGGTGGGGAGTCGGCCGACTCCCCCTTGGGCGGCCGACGCGCCCCCGCAGTGGGCCCCCGCTTTCAGGTGTCGCCTTCTGGAGTCTTCTAGAATATATAATTTTACCCGTTCGGTCTTTATCTCTATGTAATCATGACATGTGGGCCTCGTTTGGTTCTCTTTCTGATAACCCCCTGCAGAAATAGACAATCACCAAAACTCGTGGAATTCTGTCAGTGTAACCCCTATATCTAATAGGTGAACTCATATTAGTCCTTTCTCTTGCTGCATTGACGGTATAAAATTGATACTTAATGACCGTCAACACACGGCTGGTTCCTGCGCGTCCTACGGCTCCTGGCACCAAGTCAAGCATGCCCATGCACCATGTTTAAGGTGTTTTGACACCTCTGGCCTCTCCACCATAGCATTTGTTGCTGCCCGAGAACCCGAATGGCCCTTAACCATGGCTCCACAGCTCTAGAACTGCCATATTTGCACACACGACTATGCTATCGCACAGCCGGTTCTTGCGTGTCCTACAGCTCTCGGCACTAGGTCAAGCATGACCGTATGCCATGGTTAAGGCATTTTGATGCCTCTAGCCTCACCACCACAATGTTTGTCATCACCCGAGAGCCCGAATGGCCCTTAACAATAGCTCCACGACTCCAGAACTTCCATATTTGCACACACGACTGTGCTGCCGCACGGCCGGATCCTGTGCATCCTACGGCTCTCGGCACCGGTTCAAGCATGCTCGTACCCCACGGTTAAGCCATTTTCATGCCTCTCACCTCTCCACCATAGAGTTTTCCATCACCCAAGAGCCTAAAGGGCCCTTAACCATGGCTCCACGGCTCCAAAACTGCCATATTTGCACACACGACCATGCTGCCGCACGATCGGTTCCAACGCATCCTATGGCTCCCGGCACTAAGTCAAGCATGCCCGTATGACATGGTTAAGGCATTTTGACACCTCTGGCCTCTTTACCATAGCATTTACCATCGCTCGAGAGCCTGAATGGCCCTTAACCTCGGCTCCACGGCTCCAGAACTGCCATATTTGCACACACGACTTTGCTGCCGCACGGCCGGTTCCTGCGCGTCCTATGGCTCCTCGCACCAAGTCAAGCATGCCCATGCACCATGGTTAAGGCGTTTTGACACCTCTGGCCTCTCACCATAGCGTTTGTTGCCGCCTGAGATCCCGAATGGCCCTTAACCATGGCTCCACAGCTCTAGAACTGCCATATTTGCACACACGACTATGCTACCGCACCTGCCGGTTCCCGCGTGTCCTACTGCTCTCGGCACTAGGTTAAGCACGACCATATGCCATAGTTAAGGCATTTTGACACCTCCGCCTCACCACCACAATGTTTGTCATCACCCAAGAGCCCAAACGGCCCTTAACCATAGCTCCATGACTCCAGAACTTTCATATTTCCACACACGACTGTGCTGCCGCACGGCCGAATCCTGTGCATCCTATGGCTCTCGGCACCGGGTCAAGCATACCCGTAGCCCATGGTTAAGCCATTTTGATGCCTCTCACCTCTCCACCATAGAGTTTTCCATCAGCCGAGAGCCTGATGGGCCCTTAACCGCGGCTCCATGGCTCCAAAACTGCCATATTTGCACACACGACCATGTTACCGCACGGTCGGTTCCAACGCGTCCTATGGCTCCCGGCACTGAGTCAAGCATGCCCATACGTGGTTAAGGCATTTTGACACCTCTGGCCTCTCTACAATAGCGTTTGCCATAGCTCAAGAGCCTGAACGGCCCTTAACCTCGGCTCCACGGCTCCAGAACTGCCATACTTGCACACATGACTTTGCTGCCGCACGGCCGGTTCCTGCGCGTCCTATGGCTGCTCGCACCAAGTCAAGCATGCCCATGTGCCATGGTTAAGGTGTTTGGACACCTCTGGCCTCTCCACCACAACGTTTGTTGCCGCCTGAGAACCCGAATGGCCCTTAACCATGGCTTCACAGCTCTAGAACTGCCATATTTGCACACATGACTATGCTACTGCACAACCGGTTCCTGCATGTCCTACAACTCTCGGCACTAGGTCAAGCATGACCGTATGCCATAGTTAAGGTGTTTTGATGCCTCTGGACTCACCACCACAATGTTTGTCATGACCCGAGAGCCCGAACGGCCCTTAACCACAGCTCCATGACTCCAGAACTTCCATATTTGCACACACGACTGTGCTGCCACACAGCCGGATCCTATGCATCCTATGGCTCTCGGCACCGGGTCAAGCATGCCCGTACGCCATGGTTAAGCCATTTTGATGCCTCTCACCTCTCCACCATAGAGTTTTCCATCACCCGAGATCTTGAAGGGCCCTTAACCACGGCTCCACGGCTCCAAAACTGCCATATTTGCACACACAACCATGTTGCCGCATGATCGGTTCCAACGCGTCCTATGGCTCCTGAGTGTCAAGCATGCCCGTACGCCATGGTTAAGGCATCTTGACATCTCTGGCCTCTCTACCATAGCGTTTGCCATAGCTCGAGAGCCTGAACAGCCCTTAACCTCAGCTCCACGGCTCCAGAACTGCCATATTTGCACACACGACTTTACTGCCGCACGGCTAGTTCCTGCGCGCCCTACGGCCTCAGCTCCATGGCTCCAGAACTACCATATTTGCGCACATGACTTTGCTGCCACACCGTTGGTTCCTGCGCGTCCTACGGCTCCTGGCACCAAGTCAAGCACGCCCATGCACCATGGTTAAGGCGTTTTAACACCTTTGGCCTCTCCACCACAGTGTTTATTACCACCGGAGAACCCGAATGGCCCTTAACCATGGCTCCACAGCTCTAGAACTGCCATATTTGCACACACGACTATGCTACCGCATTGCCAGTTCCGCATGTCCTATAGCTCTCGACACTAGGTCAAGCACGACCGTATGCCATGGTTAAGGCGTTTTGACGCCCGGCCTCACCAAGACAATATTTGTCATCACCCGAGAGCCCAAACGGCCCTTAACAACAGCTCCACGACCCCTAACTTCCATATTTGCACACACAACTATGCCGCCACACGGCCGGATCCCGTGCATCCTACGGCTCTCGGCACCGGTTCAAGCATGCTCGTACCCCATGGTTAAGCTATTTTGATGCCTCTCACCTCTCCACCATAGAGTTTTCCATCACCTCGAGAGCCTAAAGGGCCCTTAACCATGGCTCCATGGCTCCAAAACTGCCATATTTGCACACACGACCATGCTGCCGCACGATCGGTTCCAACGCGTCCTATGGCTCCTGGCACTAAGTCAAGCATGCCCGTACGCCATGGTTAAGGCATTTTGACATCTCTGGCCTCTCTACCATAGCGTTTACCATCGCTCAAGAGCCTGAACGGCCCTTAACCTCAGCTCCACGGCTCCAGAACTGCCATATTTGCACACACGACTTTGCTGCCGCATGGCCGGTTCCTGCGCGTCCTACGGCTCCTCGCACAAAGTCAAGCATGCCCATGCACCATGGTTAAGGCATTTTGACACCTCTGGCCTCTCCACCACAGTGTTTGTTGCCGCCCGAGAACCCGAATGGCCCTTAACCATGGCTCCATAGCTCTAGAACTGCCATATTTGCACACATGACTATGCTACGCACAACGGTTCCTCGCGTGTCCTACAGCTCTCGGCACTAGGTTAAGCACGACCATATGCCATAGTTAAGGCATTTTGACACCTCTGGCCTCACCACCACAATGTTTGTCATCACCCAAGAGCCCAAACGGCCCTTAACCATAGCTCCATGACTCCAGAACTTTCATATTTGCACACACGACTGTGCTGCCGCACGGCCGAATCCTGTGCATCCTATGGCTCTCGGCACCGGGTCAAGCATACCCGTAGCCCATGGTTTTTGATGCCTCTCACCTCTCCACCATAGAGTTTTCCATCAGCCGAGAGCCTGATGGGCCCTTAACCGCGGCTCCATGGCTCCAAAACTGCCATATTTGCACACATGACCATGTTACCGCACGGTCGGTTCCAACGCGTCCTATGGCTCCCGGCACTGAGTCAAGCATGCCCATACATGGTTAAGGCATTTTGACACCTCTGGCCTCTCAACAATAGCGTTTGCCATAGCTCAAGAGCCTGAACGGCCCTTAACCTCGGCTCCACGGCTCCAGAACTGCCATACTTGCACACATGACTTTGCCGCCGCACGGCCGGTTCCTGCGCGTCCTATGGCTGCTCGCACCAAGTCAAGCATGCCCATGTGCCATGGTTAAGGTGTTTGGACACCTCTGGCCTCTCCACCACAACGTTTGTTGCCGCCTGAGAACCCGAATGGCCCTTAACCATGGCTTCACAGCTCTAGAACTGCCATATTTGCACACATGACTATGCTACTGCACAACCGGTTCCTGCGTGTCCTACAACTCTCGGCACTAGGTCAAGCATGACCGTATGCCATAGTTAAGGTGTTTTGATGCCTCTGGACTCACCACCACAATGTTTGTCATTACCCGAGAGCCCGAACGGCCCTTAACCACAGCTCCATGACTCCAGAACTTCCATATTTGCACACACGACTGTGCTGCCACACAGCCAGATCCTATGCATCCTATGGCTCTCGGCACCGGGTCAAGCATGCCCGTACGCCATGGTTAAGCCATTTTGATGCCTCTCACCTCTCCACCATAGAGTTTTCCATCACCCGAGATCCTGAAGGGCCCTTAACCACGGCTCCACGGCTCCAAAACTGCCATATTTGCACACACAACCATGTTGCCGCATGATCGGTTCCAACACGTCCTATGGCTCCTGAGTGTCAAGCATGCCCGTACGCCATGGTTAAGGCATCTTGACATCTCCGGCCTCTCTACCATAGCGTTTGCCATAGCTCGAGAGCCCGAACAGCCCTTAACCTCGCCTCCACGGCTTCGTAACCGCCATATTTGCACACACGACTTTTCGCCGCACGGCTAGTTCCGCGCGCCCTACGGCCTCGCTCCATGGCTCCGTAACTACCATATTTGCGCACATGACTTTGCTGCCACACCGTTGGTTCCTGCGCGTCCTACGGCTCCTGGCACCAAGTCAAGCACGCCCATGCACCATGGTTAAGGCGTTTTAACACCTTTGGCCTCTCCACCACAGTGTTTATTACCACCCGAGAACCCGAATGGCCCTTAACCATGGCTCCACAGCTCTAGAACTGCCATATTTGCACACACGACTATGCTACCGCACAGCTAGTTCCTGCATGTCCTATAGCTCTCGACACTAGGTCAAGCACGACCGTATGCCATGGTTAAGGCGTTTTGACGCCTCTGGCCTCACCAGCACAATATTTGTCATCACCCGAGAGCCCAAACGGCCCTTAACAACAGCTCCACGACCCCAGAACTTCCATATTTGCACACACAACTATGCTGCCACACGGCCGGATCCTGTGCATCCTACGGCTCTCGGCACCGGTTCAAGCATGCTCGTACCCCATGGTTAAGCTATTTTGATGCCTCTCACCTCTCCACCATAGAGTTTTCCATCACCTGAGAGCCTAAAGGGCCCTTAACCATGGCTCCATGGCTCCAAAACTGCCATATTTGCACACACGACCATGCTGCCGCACGATCGGTTCCAACGCGTCCTATGGCTCCTGGCACTAAGTCAAGCATGCCCGTACGCCATGGTTAAGGCATTTTGACATCTCTGGCCTCTCTACCATAGCGTTTACCATCGCTCAAGAGCCTGAACGGCCCTTAACCTCGGCTCCACGGCCCGTAACCGCCATATTTGCACACACGACTTTGCCGCCGCATGGCCGGTTCCTCGCGCGTCCTACGGCTCCTCGCACAAAGTCAAGCATGCCCATGCACCATGGTTAAGGCATTTTGACACCTCTGGCCTCTCCACCACAGTGTTTGTTGCCGCCCGAGAACCCGAATGGCCCTTAACCATGGCTCCATAGCTCTAGAACTGCCATATTTGCACACATGACTATGCTACTGCACAGCCGGTTCCTGCGTGTCCTACAGCTCTCGGCACTAGGTTAAGCACGACCATATGCCATAGTTAAGGCATTTTGACACCTCTGGCCTCACCACCACAATGTTTGTCATCACCCAAGAGCCCAAACGGCCCTTAACCATAGCTCCATGACTCCAGAACTTTCATATTTGCACACACGACTGTGCTGCCGCACGGCCGAATCCTGTGCATCCTATGGCTCTCGGCACCGGGTCAAGCATACCCGTAGCCCATGGTTTTTGATGCCTCTCACCTCTCCACCATAGAGTTTTCCATCAGCCGAGAGCCTGATGGGCCCTTAACCGCGGCTCCATGGCTCCAAAACTGCCATATTTGCACACATGACCATGTTACCGCACGGTCGGTTCCAACGCGTCCTATGGCTCAAGACCGAGTCAAGCATGCCCATACATGGTTAAGGCATTTTGACACCTCTGGCCTCTCAACAATAGCGTTTGCCATAGCTCAAGAGCCTGAACGGCCCTTAACCTCGGCTCCACGGCTCCAGAACTGCCATACTTGCACACATGACTTTGCCGCCGCACGGCCGGTTCCTGCGCGTCCTATGGCTGCTCGCACCAAGTCAAGCATGCCCATGTGCCATGGTTAAGGTGTTTGGACACCTCTGGCCTCTCCACCACAACGTTTGTTGCCGCCTGAGAACCCGAATGGCCCTTAACCATGGCTTCATGCTCTAGAACCGCCATATTTGCGCACATGACTATGCTACCGCACAACCGGTTCCTGCGTGTCCTACAACTCTCGGCACTAGGTCAAGCATGACCGTATGCCATAGTTAAGGTGTTTTGATGCCTCTGGACTCACCACCACAATGTTTGTCATTACCCGAGAGCCCGAACGGCCCTTAACCACAGCTCCATGACTCCGTAACTTCCATATTTGCACACACGATCGTGCTGCCACACCGCATCCTATGCATCCTATGGCTCTCGCACCGGGTCAAGCATGCCCGTACGCCATGGTTAAGCCATTTTGATGCCTCTCACCTCTCCACCATAGAGTTTTCCATCACCCGAGATCCTGAAGGGCCCTTAACCACGGCTCCACGGCTCCAAAACTGCCATATTTGCACACACAACCATGTTGCCGCATGATCGATTCCAACACGTCCTATGGCTCCTGAGTGTCAAGCATGCCCGTACGCCATGGTTAAGGCATCTTGACATCTCTGGCCTCTCTACCATAGCGTTTGCCATAGCTCGAGAGCCTGAACAGCCCTTAACCTCAGCTCCACGGCTTCAGAACTGCCATATTTGCACACACGACTTTACTGCCGCATGGCTAGTTCCTGCGCGCCCTACGGCCTCAGCTCCATGGCTCCAGAACTACCATATTTGCGCACATGACTTTGCTGCCACACCGTTGGTTCCTGCGCGTCCTACGGCTCCTGGCACCAGGTCAAGCACGCCCATGCACCATGGTTAAGGCGTTTTAACACCTTTGGCCTCTCCACCACAGTGTTTATTACCACCCGAGAACCCGAATGGCCCTTAACCATGGCTCCACAGCTCTAGAACTGCCATATTTGCACACACGACTATGCTACCGCACAGCCAGTTCCTGCATGTCCTATAGCTCTCGACACTAGGTCAAGCACGACCGTATGCCATGGTTAAGGCGTTTTGACGCCTCTGGCCTCACCAACACAATATTTGTCATCACCCGAGAGCCCAAACGGCCCTTAACAACAGCTCCACGACCCCAGAACTTCCATATTTGCACACACAACTATGCTGCCACACGGCCGGATCCTGTGCATCCTACGGCTCTCGGCACCGGTTCAAGCATGCTCGTACCCCATGGTTAAGCTATTTTGATGCCTCTCACCTCTCCACCATAGATTTTTCCATCACCTGAGAGCCTAAAGGGCCCTTAACCATGGCTCCACGGCTCCAAAACTGCCATATTTGCACACACGACCATGCTGCCGCACGATCGGTTCCAACGCGTCCTATGGCTCCCGGCACTAAGTCAAGCATGCCCGTACGCCATGGTTAAGGCATTTTGACACTCTCGGCCTCTCTACCATAGCGTTTACCATCGCTCAAGAGCCTGAACGGCCCTTAACCTCAGCTCCACGGCTCCAGAACTGCCATATTTGCACACACGACTTTGCTGCCGCATGGCCGGTTCCTGCGCGTCCTACGGCTCCTGGCACCAAGTCAAGCATGCCCATGCACCATGGTTAAGGCGTTTTGACACCTCTGGCCTCTCCACCACAGCGTTTGTTGCCGCCCGAGAACCCGAATGGCCCTTAACCATGGCTCCATAGCTCTAGAACTGCCATATTTGCACACACGACTATGCTACTGCACAGCCGGTTCCTGCGTGTCCTACAGCTCTCGGCACTAGGTTAAGCACGACCATGTGCCATAGTTAAGCCATTTTGACACCTCTGGCCTCACCACCACAATGTTTGTCATCACCCGAGAGCCCGAACGGCCCTTAACCATAGCTCTATGACTCCAGAACTTCCATATTTGCACACACGACTGTACTGCCGCACGGCCGGATCCTGTGCATCATATGGCTCTCGGCACCGGGTCAAGCATACCCGTACCCCATGGTCAAGCCATTTTGATGCCTCTGACCTCTCCACCATAGAGTTTTCCATCACCCGAGAGCCTGAAGGGCCCTTAACCACGGCTCCAAAACTACCATATTTGCACACACGACCATGCTGCCGCACGGTCGGTTCCAACGCGTCCTATGGCTCCCGGCACTGAGTCAAGAATGCCCGTACACCATGGTTAAGGCATTTTGACACCTCTGGCCTCTCTACCATAGCGTTTGCCATCGCTCGAGAGCAGTGGCGAATCTAGGATTTTAGATCAGGGTATGCTTCTCAAAAAATTTCATACACATTTGGTAAATCCATTTTCCAATTCGGTAATAAGGTTTAAATTCATTGACTACATAGAAACCGTATCCATTAAATTCAATATAAATAGTTTCAAAAGCCAGACACATAATTCAAATATATGTATAATGGAGCACCGAGATACTTGCAATGTTATTTTACTAATGATGAGTTTATTCGACGCTTTTAAAGGGACATACATATCTCAATTATGTCATCTTTATCAACTTCAAAGAATATATCTCGCTCAATGAAAGTGACGAGACAATCATCAAAGAGAAGACTATCTCCCATCTTATTTTGCCTTTTGTTTTCACTAAAACCAAAGCGAGAAAATATTGTTCCAACTTCCAACACCACTTGTTGCCACGGGTAGAAGCAATACCAATTTGAGAAGTTCATAAACATATCGTGCACTTTATGTCTCTTTGTTTATGAACAAGATTAACTGAGGGATGAACAATACTTTCCAGACCTTTTGAAGCTATCGTCCTCCTGATGTATCATCGATTTCATGATTTTGCATCGGTCGGCCGGCGTGTTCCGCCACCGGGCCCGATGGTCGATTTCACAATTCGATCAATTCGCTTTGCCGGCTCGCTCGGACGTGTATGCATTGTGCCTCACGGAGTCATACCGTCCCGTTTAGCGTTTTTATTTTTTTTAATAACATGTATACCTATATCTACTCCTATACACGGTGGGATTGCAGGGTATGCTGTAGCATATACAGCATACCCTGTAGCTCCGCCCCTGCTCGAGAGCCTGAACGGCCCTTAACCTCGGCTCCATGGCTCCAGAACTATCATATTTCCACACATGACTTTGCTGCCGCACGGCCGGTTCCTGCGCGTCCTACGGCTGCTCGCACCAAGTCAAGCACGCCCATGTGCCATGGTTAAGGCGTTTGGACACCTCTGGCCTCTCCACCACAACGTTTGTTGCCGCCCGAGAACCCGAATGGCCCTTAACCATGGCTTCACAGCTCTAGAACTACCAAATTTGCACACATGACTATGCTACTGCACAACCGGTTCCTGCGTGTCCTACAGCTCTCGGCACTAGGTCAAGCACGACCGTATGCCATAGTTAAGGCATTTTGATGCCTCTGGCCTCACCACCACAATGTTTGTCATCACCCGAGAGCCCGAACGGCCCTTAACCACAGCTCCATGACTCCAGAACTTCCATATTTGCACACACGACCGTGCCGCCGCACGGCCCGGATCCCGTGCATCCTATGGCTCTCGGCACCGGGTCAAGCATGCCCATACGCCATGGTTAAGCCATTTTGATGCCTCTCACCTATCCACCATAGAGTTTTCCATCACCCGAGAGCCTGAAGGGCCCTTAACCACGGCTCCATGGCTCCAAAACTGCCATATTTGCACACACAACCTATTGCCGCACGGTCGGTTCCAACGCGTCCTATGGCTCCCGGCACTAATTCAAGCAAGCCCGTACGCCATGGTTAAGGCATCTTGACATCTCTGGCCTCTCTACCATAGCGTTTGCCATAGCTCGAGAGCTTGAACAGCCCTTAACCTCAGCTCCACGGCTCCAGAACTGCCATATTAGCACACACAACTTTGCTGCCACACGGCTGGTTCCTGCGCGTCCTACGGCCTCGCCCTCCACGGCTCCGTAACCGCCATATTTGCACACATGACTTTGCTGCCACACGGCCTGGTTCCCCGCGTCCTACGGCCCCGGCACCAAGTCAAGCATTCCGATGCGCCATGGTTAAGGCATTTTGACACCTCCGGCCACCCAAAGACAGCGTTTGTTGCCGCCCGAGAACCCGAATGGCCCTTAACCATGGCTCCATGGCTCTAGAACTGCCATATTTGCACACACGACTATGCTACCGCACAGCCAGTTCCTGCGTGTCCTATAGCTCTCGGCACTAGGTCAAGCACGACTGTATGCCATGGTTAAGGCGATTTGACGCCTATGGCCTCACCACCACAATGTTTGTCATCACCCGAGAGCCCCAACGGCCCTTAACAACAGCTCCACGACTCCAGAACTTCCATATTTGCACACACGACTGTGCTGCCACACGGCTGGATCCTGTGCATCCTACGGCTCTCGGCACCGGGTCAAGCACGCTCGTACCCCATGGTTAAGCCACTTTGATGCCACTTACCTCTCCACCATAGAGTTTTCCATCACCCGAGAGCCTGAAGGTCCCTTAACCATGGCTCCACGGCTCCAAAACTACCATATTTGCACACACGACCATGCTGCCGCACGGCCGGTTCTTGCGCGTCCTATGGCTGCTCACACAAAGTCAAGCACACCCATGTGCCATGGTTAAGGCATTTTGACACCTCTGGCCTCCCCACCACAGCGTTTGTTGCCGCCCGAGAACCCGAATGGCCCTTAACCTTGGCTCCATAGCTCTAGAACTGCCATATTTGCACACACGACTATGCTACTGCACAGCAGGTTCCTGCGTGTCCTACAGCTCTCGGCACTAGGTTAAGCACGACCATGTGCCATAGTTAAGCCATTTTGACACCTCTGGCCTCACCACCACAATGTTTGTCATCACCCGAGAGCCCGAACGGCCCTTAACCATAGCTCTATGACTCGTAACTTCCATATTTGCACACACGATCGTGTCGCCGCACGGCCGGATCCTGTGCATCATATGGCTCTCGGCACCGGGTCAAGCATACCCGTACCCCATGGTCAAGCCATTTTGATGCCTCTGACCTCTCCACCATAGAGTTTTCCATCACCCGAGAGCCTGAAGGGCTCTTAACCACGGCTCCAAAACTACCATATTTGCACACACGACCATGCTGCCGCACGGTCGGTTCCAACGCGTCCTATGGCTCCCGGCACTGAGTCAAGAATGCCCGTACACCATGGTTAAGGCATTTTGACACCTCCGGCCTCTCTACCATAGCGTTTGCCATCGCCGAGAGCAAGTGGTGAATCTAGGATTTTAGATCGGGGTATGCTTCTCAAAAAATTTCATACACATTTGGTAAATCCATTTTCCAATTCGGTAATAAGGTTTAAATTCATTGACTACATAGAAACCGTATCCATTAAATTCAATATAAATAGTTTCAAAAGCCAGACACATAATTCAAATATATGTATAATGGAGCACCAGATACTTGCAATGTTATTTTACTAATGATGAGTTTATTCGACGCTTTTAAAGGGACATACATATCTCAATTATGTCATCTTTATCAACTTCAAAGAATATATCTCGCTCAATGAAAGTGACGAGACAATCATCAAAGAGAAGACTATCTCCCATCTTATTTTGCCTTTTTGTTTTCACTAAAACCAAAGCAGAAAATATTGTTCCAACTTCCAACACCACTTGTTGCCACGGGTAGAAGCAATACCAATTTGAGAAGTTCATAAACATATCGTGCACTTTATGTCTCTTTGTTTATGAACAAGATTAACTGAGGGATGAACAATACTTTCCATACCTTTTGAAGCTATCGTCCTCCTGATGTATCATCGATTTCATGATTTTGCATCGGCTGGCCGGCGTGTCTACCACTGGGCCTGATGGTCGATTTCACAATTCAGTCAATTCGCTTGCTAGCTCGCTCGGACGTGTATGCATTGTGCCTCACGGAGTCATACCGTCCTGTTTAGCTTTTTTTTTTTTAATAACAGAATACCTATATCTACTCCTATACACGGTGGGATTGCAGTGTATGCTGTAGCATATACAGCATACCCTGTAGCTCCGCCCCTGCTCGAGAGCCTGAACGGCCCTTAACCTCGGCTCCATGGCTCCAGAACTGTCATATTTCCACACATGACTTTGCTGCCGCACGGCCGGTTCCTGCGCGTCCTACGGCTGCTCGCACCAAGTCAAGCACGCCCATGTGCCATGGTTAAGGCATTTGGACACCTCTGGCCTCTCCACCACAACGTTTGTTGCCGCCCGAGAACCCGAATGGCCCGTAACCATGGCTTCACAGCTCTAGAACTGCCAAATTTGCACACATGACTATGCTACTGCACAACCGGTTCCTGCGTGTCCTACAGCTCTCGGCACTAGGTCAAGCACGACCGTATGCCATAGTTAAGGCATTTTGATGCCTCCGGCCTCACCACCACAATGTTTGTCATCACCCGAGAGCCCGAACGGCCCTTAACCATGCCTCCATGACTCCGTAACTTCCATATTTGCACACACGACCGTGCCGCCGCACGGCCGGATCCCGTGCATCCTATGGCTCTCGGCACGGTCAAGCATGCCCATACGCCATGGTTAAGCCATTTTGATGCCTCTCACCTCTCCACCATAGAGTTTTCCATCACCCGAGAGCCTGAAGGGCCCTTAACCACGGCTCCATGGCTCCAAAACTGCCATATTTGCACACACAACCTGTTGCCGCACGGTCGGTTCCAACGCGTCCTATGGCTCCCGGCACTAATTCAAGCAAGCCCGTACGCCATGGTTAAGGCATCTTGACATCTCTGGCCTCTCTACCATAGCGTTTGCCATAGCTCGAGAGCTTGAACAGCCCTTAACCTCAGCTCCACGGCTCCAGAACTGCCATATTTGCACACACGACTTTGCTGCCACACGGCTGGTTCCTGCGCGTCCTACGGCCTCAGCTCCACGGCTCCAGAACTGCCATATTTGCACACATGACTTTGCTACCACACGGCTGGTTCCTGCGCGTCCTACGGCTCCTGGCACCAAGTCAAGCATGCCGATGCGCCATGGTTAAGGCATTTTGACACCTCTGGCCGCTCCAGCACAGCGTTTGTTGCCGCCCGAGAACCCGAATGGCCCTTAACCATGGCTCCATGGCTCTAGAACTGCCATATTTGCACACACGACTATGCTACTGCACAGCCGGTTCCTGCGTGTCCTACAGCTCTCGGCACTAGGTCAAGCACGACCGTATGCCATAGTTGTTTTGATGCCTATGGCCTGACCACCACAATGTTTGTCATCACCTGAGAGCCCGAACGGCTCTTAACCACAACTCCATGACTCCAGAACTTCCATATTTGCACACACGACTGTGCTGCCGCACGGTCGGATCCTGTGCATCCTATGGCTCTCGGCACCGGGTCAAGCATACCCGTACGCCATGGTTAAGCCATTTTGACGCCTCTCACCTCTCCACCATAGAGTTTTCCATCACCCGAGAGCCTGAAGGGCCCTTAACCACGGCTCCACGGCTCCAAAACTGCCATATTTGCACACACAACCATGTTGCCGCACTATCGGTTCCAACGCGTCGTATGGCTCCCGGCACTGAGTCAAGCATGCCCGTATGCCATGGTTAAGGCATTTTGACATCTCTAGCCTCTCTACCATAGCATTTGCCATAGCTTGAGAGCCTGAACGGCCCTTAACCTCGGCTCCACGGCTCCAGAACTGCCATATTTGCACACACGACTTTGCCGCCGCACGGCCGGTTCCTACGCGTCCTACGGCTCCTCGCACCAAGTCAAGCACGCCTATGCACCATGGTTAAGGCGTTTTGACACCACTGGCCTCTCCAGCACATCATTTGTTGCCGCCCGAGAACCTGAATGGCCCTTAACCATGGCTCCACAGCTCTAGAACTGCCATATTTGCACACACGACTATGCTACCGCACAGCCAGTTCTTGCGTGTCCTACAGCTATCGGCACTAGGTCAAGCATGACCGTATGGCATGGTTAAGGCATTTTGATGCCTCTTGACTCACCACCACAATGTTTGTCATCACCCGAGAGCCCGAACGGCCCTTAACAATAGCTCCACGACTCCAGAACTTCCATATTTGCACACACGACTGTGCTGCCGCACAGCCGGATCCTGTGCATCGTACGGCTCTGGGCACCGGGTCAAGCACGCTCGTACCCCATGGTTAAGCCATTTTGATGCCTCTCACCTCTCTACCATAGAGTTTTCCATCACCCGAGAGCCTGAAGGGCCCTTAATCATGGCTCCACGGCTGCAAAACTACCATATTTGCACACACAACCATGTTGCCGCACTATCGGTTCCAACGCGTCCTATGGCTCCCGGCACTGAGTCAAGCATGCCCGTACGCCATGGTTAAGGCATTTTGACATCTCTGGCCTCCCTACCATAGTGTTTGCCATAGCTCAAGAGCCTGAACGGGGCTTAACCTCGGCTCCACGGCTCCAGAACTGCCATATTTGCACACACGACTTTGCCGCCGCACGGCCGGTTCCTGCGCGTCCTACGGCTCCTCGCACCAAGTCAAGCACGCCCATGCGCCATGGTTAAGGCGTTTTGACACCTCTGGCCTCTCTACCATAGCGTTTGCCGTCGCTCGAGAGCCTGAATGGCCCTTAACCTCGGCTCCATGGCTCCAGAACTGCCATATTTGCACACATGACTTTGCTGCCCCACGGCCGGTTCCTGTGCGTTGTACGGCTCCTCGCACCAAGTCAAGCACGCTCATGCACCATGGTTAAGGCATTTTGACACCCCTGGCCTCTCCAGCACAGCATTTGTTGCCACCCGAGAACCCGAATGGCCCTTAACCATGGCTCCACAGCTCTAAAACTGCCATATTGGCACACACGACTATGCTACTGCACAGCCGGTTCTTGCGTGTCCTACAGCTCTCGGCACTATGTCAAGCAGGACCGTATGCCATGGTTAAGGCATTTTGACACCTCTGGCCTCACCACCACAATATTTGTCATCACCCCAGGGCTAGAACGGCCCTTAACAATAGCTCCACGACTCCAGAACTTCCATATTTGCACACGATCGTGATGCAAGACCGCGCATCCCGTGCATCCCATCGCTCTCGCACCGGGTCAAGCACGCTCGTACCCCATGGTTAAGCCATTTTGATGCCTCTCACCTCTCCACCATAGAGTTTTCCATCAGCCGAGAGCCTGAAGGGCCCTTAACCACGGCTCCATGGCTCCAAAACTGTCATATTTGCACACACGACCATGCTGCCGCACGGTCGGTTCCAACACGTCCTATGGCTCCCGGCACTGAGTCAAGCATGCCCATACACCATGGTTAAGGAATTTGACACCTCTGGCCTCTCTACCATAGCGTTTGCCGTCGCTCGAGAGCCTGAATGGCCCTTAACCTCGGCTCCATGGCTCCAGAACTGCCATATTTGCACACATGACTTTGCTGCCCCACGGCCGGTTCCTGTGCGTTGTACGGCTCCTCGCACCAAGTCAAGCACGCTCATGCACCATGGTTAAGGCATTTTGACACCCCTGGCCTCTCCACCACAGCGTTTGTTGCCGCCCGAGAACCCGAATGGCCCTTAACCATGGCTCCACAGCTCTAGAACTGCCATATTTGCACACACGACTATGCTACTGCACAGCCGGTTCCTGCGTGTCCTACAGCTCTCGGCACTAGGTCAAGCACGATCGTATGCCATAGTTAAGGCATTTTGATGCCTCTGGCCTCACCACCACAATGTTTGTCATCACCCGAGAGCCCGAACGGCCCTTAATCACATCTCCATTACTCCAGAACTTCCATATTTGCACACACGACTGTGCTGCCTCATGGCCAGATCCTGTGCATCCTATGGCTCTCGGCACCGGGTCAAGCGTGCCCGTACGCCATGGTTAAGGCATTTTGACATCTCTGGCCTCTCTACCATAGCGTTTGCCATAGCTTGAGAGCCTGAACAGCCCTTAACCTCGGTTCCACGGCTCCAGAACTGCCATATTTGCACACACGACTTTGCTGCTGCACGGCTGGTTCCTGCGCGTCCTACGTCTCTTGGCACCAAGTCAAGCACGCCCATGCACCATGGCTAAGGTGTTTTGACACCTCTGGCCTCTCCAGCACAGCGTTTGTTGCTGCCCGAGAACCCGAATGACCCTTAACCATGGCTCCACAGCTCTAGAACTGCCATATTTGCACACACGACTATGCTACCGCACAGCCGGTTCTTGCGTGTCCTACAGCTCTTGGCACTAGGTCAAGCACGATCGTATGCCATGGTTAAGGCATTTTGACGCCTCTGACCTCACCACGACAATGTTTGTCATCACCCGAAAGCCCGAACAGCCCTTAACAATAGCTCCATGACTCCAGAACTTCCCTATTTGCACACACGACTATGCTGCCGCACGACCGGATCCTGTGCATCCTACGGCTCTCGGCACCGGGTCAAGCACGCTCGTGTTGACGCAAAATGTGACCACCCGCGTCTCACACACACAGCAAGCCGGAAAGCCTAGCTTCAATCGGGTGCCGGCGCCCGAATCCGGAGCGTGCCGCCGATTTGACCTGAAAATCGACAAGGGATAAAACAAGAAGATCATAACCGGAACGTCTTGGGTAAGACCAGACAGTTCCATCTTTATGGCCCCGAAGCCACTTACGACGACATATAGCTATAGAAGCTATCTCGCCAACAGATCATAGCTCATTCGGCTAAAGCACATAACTGATGTAAACAGAACGAAATTGCCGAATACGATAGATGAAGACATGTTTGAACAAGATTGAATCATGAAATGCATATCAAACTACTTCTCAGGTTTAAAGTATCATCAAGCACTTAATAATTAAGAATAAGTAACTTATAAATATAAATCTACTAAACAAACACATGCATAGGCTACTTCAACTAGTCTGCCGCACGTCTAGCCTTCATAAACCCGTCAAGCATAAACTCAAGCAAGCTAATCCACCGCATGATACCACTCACTATTAATTTACACCACTCCTTACTACTAGATCAATCCACCGCATGATACAATCTAGCAATAGAGAGCTAAAAGCACGTGATTATCTAACAGATCCATAGATACTCGCTACATGTATAAGCATAACCGTATCGGCAAGATTGCCGAATCGGGGTCCATGAAGAAGGAACAAACAAGTGACATGTAAAAGGAACCTATCAGATTAAACCGATCTCTAGTCCACCGGATGACTAGCTCTAGAGTAACCCAAAGACCTGCATCTGCCGCACGGTGCCCGGTCCTGTCAAGGCTTATCTACATATGACGTGGATGAACCCGCAACACGTAACAACCTAGATTGATCTGATTCAGCTATTTGAGTTTGATCTACTCAATATTGAATAAGCATGAAAGGAACAATCAACAAGCCGAAAGAGTATCAATCTAAATTGGGCAAAAGAGTGTTGCAAATAATTAAACATTAAATAAACATGCAACACATGATAACTTAATGAATCTATTAGATCATGCCAAATCTAAAAGAGCCGATAACTAGCCTCTAAGCTTAGATCTTAGCTCGCCGCACGACTCATGACCTAATCGTGAGAAACTTTGGTAACTAGCTCCTAGCTAATCTTAGCCTCGCCGCACGACTCATGACTAACACGGAACCCTCTTGGTTCAATGCTTAAATCCACCGCTTGATACTAAGCATTGCAACAAGACTTCTTGCATCATTATCTAAATCCACCGCATGATACTAGACATGATAACAAGGTTGCCGGGACTTACGGAGGTCGACGGATCGATTGGCCCACTCAAAGAACTCGACGACTCGACTAAAGGACTCGAAAAAGGTGGCACGGGCCGGTTGTATTGATTTGGTTGTGAACCCTTATTACAATGGTCGAGGGTTTATATTTATACCCCGGATTAACACGAATCCTAAGCACTTACGAGCTATCTAAACAAAATTGGAAAGACAAAGACACGCTAACTCTATCCATAATCGGAGTCCTTGACCATCACGACTCCTTCCCTTTTCGATCGCCTTCCCTTTCCATTTTCAGCCTTCAAACGGTTGCGGTTGCCGACCGCTTAACCATTTGCCGAACACACGGAAATTAGCCGACCGCATATGCATTTGCCGAATCTCTCTCTCCGCTGCTCCGCGGGTCCACCCGTCATATCCCCCGACCAAATTCTGGTGTTAACACATGCCCCCTCAATTTCAAGATAAAAGGAGTTTTATTTCAAAATTGACTATCGCCGCCTTTCATCTAGGTCAAGAACACCAACACCGCAGCCGCCACTTGAGATCGCGCTTGTCGTTGACTTCAATGGCGACAGAGACTTCAACCAGCTCCATCATGGCGACAGAACTCAAGAGGAGTTTCTAGAGGTAACCCTACTTGCTTTACCCATTGGGCAATTCTCTCGAACCAGTTTCCAGATGCATTTTTTGATTCATTCGCCTCAATTTCTTCTCAAAGGAAATGAAGAATGAGATCTTGATCTCCAACCTTGCGTGTCCCGGATCATTCTTTCTTGGCCCGATGGGAGACCCTAATCCGAGGCATTTTATTGAAAAGGAAACTTTGAGGATTCCCTTTAAGTCTAGGATTTCCCCCAAACAAAGATGGCCGAACACCTTCAAAACTTGGCCTCTTCCTTCAATCACAGGATGGCGCGATTGGTACCGCAGATGCGATCCCAGAGCGTGATGATTTTGGGAATCTCAAGACATTCAAGACCTTGTTTGGAGCCGTCTTTAGCTGAAATGCCTAGAAACGACTCCCTTCGATAGCCGCTTCCCATTTCGGTCCGATGCCATCAACGCTTTTATCTTTGGTCATGGCCCAATGTCGATCACTCTATCGACATCTTTATGATGACCGGTCCGAATATCACCAAACCAACCTACCCCTTCAAATACAAAAGTACTAGCTCACGTATAAGGTCAAATCGGGAGGAGGAGGTTGGGCCAAGTATGTTCGACTTACGCTTCAACCGGCTCGTGTCCGACAAAGAGTATAGGGCCTTCATGAACATGTGGTTATGCAGATTTATTTTCTCGTGGCAAGTCCAATGAGCCTACCCCGAACCACATAGTGATGGCTGAAGAATTGGGTCGGGCAAGCTAATTCCTTTGGGCAAATATCTGGCGGGAGCATTCTACCATATGATGCATCGATCACCGTTCAGATGAGGAATCAGGGTGAAATCTCCTGTGTCAATGGACCATGGTGGCTTCTTCAGATGTGGCTGCAACTATATATGCATCGATTGTCTCGTTGATCTTCACAACCTCGAACTTTCCTTCAATCAACTATCTTCAAGGTGAAGATCCTGTACAAGTCTTGTCGACATATGGAGAGGCTGCATCTTCAATCATTATTGACTTGGATCCGGGCCATCTTTTCAAGATCTTCTACAAGGGATTCAACCACTTGATCTCGGTTCCCATACGAGAAAATGAAAATTTAACTCTTCCTTGCGATTCAGCTATGAATTGGGATGCATAGATGACGATTCCAGGGACATTTTTAATTCTTTCATCAAGCCCCGTGCTCTACCAAAGAGAATTTCAGCATGGTCGGCCGATAAGATCAACTTATGAATTTTACAATCCAAATATGGTTGCCAGCAGCTTGGACTTGGTCAATTGCCCCCAAGGCCATACTTCTCAAGCATAATTAGACCCAGGAGTCACCGATGAATGCAATCGAGGCCAATAAAGTTTTCAATCTTGGATGCAAGCTTCCAATATATGAACCCAACCCTCCGGTGATAATTGAAGCCGCTCATCCTTCATTCAACCTCTCGGGTGGCAAGAATGGCATTCTCACATATTCGGAGCACAAGTCCACCCTTTATGCCAAGTTTTAATGCCTTCATTCTCTTCGATGATGAGGTACATGCTTATGGCTACCTTTTACTTTATGTCTCGCCCTGTTTCTAAACATCTCTTCGAAGGACATTGCTCTTCCAAGTCCTCCGAGGTTCAATACCGGGCGGCCGGTCCGTTGCTTTGCTCTAGGGTATGATGCTCCAAATCGACAAAGCATTCAACAAAATACCCGCCGATGACACAAAGTGCTCCGAAGGACCTCAAAAGAAAAACTCCTTCTTCCCCTATCAAGGACACGCAATTCCCAAGAAAACAAGATCCAAGAAAGCTAAGCCACTCCTTCGGTATGAATGTTTTTGATCTTTTATTTTCCATCCGCAAATGTGTTTTGCACTTATCACTTTCTTTCAACAAAGTGTGCCAACCCTCAAAGTCCCGATAGGGTAGTGATCTTGGACAACTCTCCGGAGCCTCCACGGTCAAGCAAACAATGAGCTCACCAAAGTGATCTTGATATGCATCAGTGCAGACGATCAAGTAGGTGAACAAGGAGAGATAGCGAGAAGAAATTCCCTCTCATCGGTTGATGAACAAACAGTGATCGGGGAGAAGTAGCGAGAGAAAATCCCCTCACCGATCACGATTCAACTCCTTCGGCAATCCAAGATGCATCAACAAGCCATGACACCGCTATCCCCGAAGTGGCAACTCGCATTAATCACTCAGAGTCTTGATATTACCCAGGATGCTATTGATCAGGCTTTTGCCGAAGAGGTATTATCTTTACTCTTACCCGGTTATTTTTCACTTCAAACCGAATCATTCGGCTAAACTACCTTCCTTGTTCATCAACGGGATACTTGTTCATCCCCAAGCCGCTTTTTCCCTTATATTTGAAGAGTATGGGGATAAAGATGACGAAGTTTCTTCCAACCAGCAGTTATCATCGAGAGTCAAGCCAAGTGAAGGATATAATCTCATTTCGAAAAAGGATATTGTTGCTTTGGCCCAAGATTCAGACAAAATAAGGGAAATAGCGAGCTTATTGATCAAGAGCTTCCTCTAATCTCAAGGCCGCCATAGACGCTTTATCACACCTTGATGATCACTTTCTTGCTATCAAGAGAGCACACAAGAATATGTCCACCAAAGTTGATCGGAGAAAAAAAAATGGCCAAGGAACAGCGGGCCAAGGAGCTCTATTCTAGCATCAAGTCAACCGAGCACCTCTTGAGCACCTTAGAACCGTAGCCGCAGTCATGAGAGAAGAAAAAGCCAAACTTGAAGCTCAATCGGCTCAACCGAATGCCAATATTCAGCCTCATGAAACTAAGCTCGCAAATCGCCATCTCTTGATTCGGCTAAATCCAAAATACAATCAGTCATCAAGGAGACGCGGCAAATCAAAAGCAAACTGTCCAATATCCAAGATTCTCAAGAAGAGGACCAAAAGCTCTTGATGAGGCCAACCGAATCAAGATTGATGCTCTTCTTGTTATCAATTCTTTCTTAAATGTATAGATGCTTGGCTTGTACTTGAAGATGTAGACACTTAGGCTTGGCCCTGTCATACTTGAAAACAATTTCTCTTCTCTTGAAAAGTAGATAATCTTCATTTTTTTTCTTTTTTCTTTCTTCTCTGCTTCTGTTACCATTCGGCTCTTCCAATCACAACTGCACTCATAGACGCGTATATCAGCCGAACGTAACTGTTGCTGCTTCAAGCGTTCACTTTAGCCGAATAGCTCTCATCGCCTATTTAGCCGACCGAGCGTATGGTAACCGAATCGCAAGAGTGATGGGCTCGGCCCAACTTAACATCGGCCCATAAACGTGGAAACCCTATTCCGTCGCTTGGCTTTCCCCAGTCTCCACGGCTCCCACGTTCATAAATAGGACCCGCCGGCGCCCACCATCATCACATCAAACACAAGCGAGTTGCTATCTTCTTCAATTTCTTCCACTTCCTCCTTGCCTTCAAGCCCAAAAACCCCCACAATCACCAATGGCGAGCGGCGGAGATCGCAATAAGCGTCCCGCCCGACGAGGCGGAGGGCGGAGAAGAACCGGCGCCGGCGGTGAGATCTCCAATCCCTTGAGTTGTGCTACTCGATAGCTTTTACCCGATCTCGAATCTCTCCCCCTTTGCGGTTGCTTATCTTCTTGATCCGTTTGTGGCTATCGGGAACACCGGCGACGACATCGCCAATGTCCGGAGGCGGGTCGCCCGGCCGGCACCCACGCTCCCTCTTCCGCTTCCGCTCCCCGCTTCCCGCGGTGGACGCGGCGGAGGGAAGCGGCCCGTGGTGGTCGCCGTCTCGCAGAAGAAATAATCTCCCCATCTTGTCTCGTGGTTTTTCTAAATTAGCCGATCTTGACGGTACCTCGTTTGTAGGACGGCGAGGATCAGCACCGCCAATGGCGCGCTTCGGCGCGCGGCCTGCGGCGTTCGACGCCTCGCCCGCGGCTCCCGCTCCAGCCCCCGGCTCGCTCTCCCGCTCCGCACGGCTTCCGCTTCGGCCTCATCGGGGTCGGCTTCAGACGTTCCCATATGGGAGAGGAACGACGAGGAGATCCCGCCGCATGCCCGCACGACGCCGCCGCGTACCGCCGCGAACGGACGAGGCGATGGAGCTTCTTGGTGAAGAAACCAAGAAGTTCGGATCGCCCACTGAGCGGAGTTGGAGGACAACGCCGCACCGAGCGAGGCCGTCTCCGCATTGCTCTTCAACAATTGCTTTCGACTCCTATTCTTCCCGATTTATCCGCTCATTGATGTATCGATGTTTCTTTGCGACCTCTCCGCAGAGCCGGAACGCCCGAAGGTGGCGGCGACGGCGGCGGCCAACCACGTGAACGCCTGTGGGGCGACCCGGCAAATCGCTTGAGGCGATTCCCGGTCGTCGACAGGTTGCCCTTCATGGCGTGCGCTCGGCACCTCCTCGGCTCGGCGGGGATGTCGTCCTGGACCGGGGACGACTACACTCCGATGCCGACCGGCTTCCGCGGCGGGCTTCCCCATGAGGTCAACGACATCGAGGGCCTCCTGGCGGGGTACGACGACCACGCCGACGCCATGGCCAACGCCACCAACCCGGAGTCCGTCCTCAACAAGCTCTTCAATGAAGAAGAGTAGTAGCTTGTATTAGGATTGGCGCGGGTTGTAAATAAAATTTTAATGAAGAATGTTGGTCCTCTCCTTGTTCTTGCTTGTCTGTGATGATGTTCGTCTGTCGCATTTGCTTCCTTGCAAATTTTTCCTTAGCTAGAACTTGACTGCAACACTCTTCCCGAACGAAAACTCCTGAATTGCATGACATCACTTTAGCCGATTAGATCTCGGTCCTGTTCCATGACTTGATGGTTTGTATCGTAGTACTTTAATTCTCTCTATCTTCTCCCGATAAACCTACCAGCTGAGAGATAAGATCAAAACTGTTCACTTATACCTTAAAAAATTGGCTAAAGACGATACAACTGTATCGGCTATTTTTGTACTAGAGGCGATATAATAATATCGGCTATTTCTCTCCAACTTCTTTCCTTTGCTCTGAAGGCGATTTTATTCAATCGGCTATACTACGTTTATGTTATAGTCACTATTAAGATCCAACTTCGATACTTGGATAAAACTTCTTAAGATATCTGCCATTGATGGCTCTAGTAAGTTCTTCTCCAAATAACGTTTTCAATATATACGCATTGCCAGGTGCACAACTGACAACCCGAAAAGGTCCTTCCCAATTCGGAGACCACTTGCCGAATATTCTGTCTTTGGTACCAATCGGCAATATCGTCTTCCAAACCAAATCTCCTTCTGCAAATTGTTTAACTTTAACTTTCTTGTTGTAGTATTTGGCAACACGCATCTTATTCTTCTCAATGTTCTCTAAAGCCTTAAGACGAATCAAATGTAAATCTTCCAATTCATCCATCATCAAATCCTTATAATCTTTTTCTGTCAGGTCCTTTTGTAACTCAACTCTCCTTGATCCTGATTGCAACTCCCAAGGCATTATAGCATTATGTCCATAAACCAACTCATATGGAGATGCTTGTGTGGATCCATGGCAAGCCATTCGGTAAGCCCACAATGCTTCATTAAGGACCAAGTGCCATCTCCTTGGCTTCTCATCGATCTTCTTCTGGATGATCTTGATCATGATCTTATTTGATGCTTCTGCTTGGCCATTAGCTTGCGCATAATAAGGAGAAGAATTATATAATCTTATCCCCATGCTTTCGGCAAAGTCACAAAAACTCGAAGAAGTAAACTCGAGTCCCCGATCGGCTTGTAATGGTCTCGTGGAATCCCAAACCTATGAATTATATGCTCTTTGACAAAACTAATCATATTTTCTCGATGTGACCTTCTTCAAAGGGATAGCTTCAACCCACTTGGTGAAATAATCTGTTGCCAACAACACAAATTTGTGTCCTTTGCTAGATGGAGGATTGATCTCGTCCAATTAAATCTATACCCCATCCTCTCGAACGGCCAAGGTTTAATTATTGGATTCGAGCGGATGCGAGGTGCTCTTTGAATATTACCAAATATCCGACAATCTCGACACCCTTTGTAATATTCAAAGCAATCCTCCAACATGGTCGGCCAAAAGTACCCCGTCCTTCTTATTATCCACTTCATTCGGTAAGCCGATCGATGTGCACCACAAGCCCCTTCATGGACTTCAAACATAATCTTCTTAGCTTCTTCTTGGTTCAAGCATTTGAGCAACACTCCATCTATAGACTTGTGGTACAATTGATCATCAAGAAGCACAAATTTAAGTGCCTTATACCCGAGCCTCGGGAAACTTTCGAGATGGATCTTTCGATAACCGATAATGTCTCTTCTCCAATCATCTTTTATCTCGATCACCATTGAAAGCACTTTCCTCTCGTATAAACTTCATGATTTTCCCGATATCCGTGGCGCCTTGGGCTAATTTGTTTGCTTTTCCATTGTGCTCTCTAGGTATATGTTGCAAAGTAACTACCGAAAAGCTTTTCTAAGTTCCCTACATTGTTCATGGTACCCTTGCAAGTACATCATTTTTGCATTCATATTGTCCTCATTAACCGATTGATCACCAATTCGTAATCACCAAATACCTCAACAAAGAATGACCTTCACTTCTATTAATAGCCGAAGCCCTCTAAGCAAAGCCTCATACTCGCTTGATTGTTAGTGACAGGATATTCAATTGAAAAAGCAAACTCAAATGCCTTTCCACGTGGGGATATCAAAAGAATACCAAGACCACCACCTTTGTCACATGATGATCCATCAAAAAATAACGCCCATGGGGCAATGTTAATCATATCAACGAGATAAATCACGATGTTGAGTAATAAAATCGGCAATTGCTTGTCCTTTCACCGCTTTTGCCGACTCATACTTTAAATTAAACTCGATAAAGGTGCTAATACCCATTTGCCGATTCTTCCACTTAAAATCGGCATTGACAACATGTGTTTAATTACATCAAAACTAGATATCACCACACATTCGGCATTTAACAAATAGTGCCAAAATTTAGTGCACGAGTAATAAACACACAAACAGAGCTTTTCTATAGCCGAATACCTTGTTTCAGGATCTAGCAGTTTTCGGCTAAGGTAAGCTATTACCCTCTCTTTTTCATCAAATTCTTGCATAAGGGCCGATCCTATTGTTAGGCTATCGGCCGCCACATACAGCTTGAAAGGCTTTTCAAGTTGTGGAGGTACCAATACCGGTGGTGCCTTCATATATTGCTTGATCTCATCAAAAGCCTTTTGCCGTATGTCACCCTGCATAAATTTTTGATCCTTCTTGAGCTTCAACAATGGAGAGAAAGGCAATACTCTTTCCGATAAATTGGATATGAATCTTCTCACGAAATTGATCTTGCCTGACAATGATTGCAACTCCGTAAGGTTAGTTGGGGGCACAACTTTGTCTATTGCTTCCATGCTCTTTTTCCCAACTTCTATCCCTCCTTTGTGTATCAAGAACCCCAAGAACTCACCAAACCGAGACTCCAAAGGCACACTTATTTGGATTCATCTTTAAGCCATGTCTCCTCGTGCACTCGAGTCTTCCTCAAATCGGCTAAATGTCCTTCATGGTCTCGGATTTGACTACCACATCATCAATATAAATTTCTACAATTTTACCGATTAACTCGTGAAAGATATAGTTCATGGCTCTCTGATAAGTTGCACCAGCATTCTTCAATCCAAATGTCATTACTATCCATTCAAATAACCCAATGTGGCCAGGACATCTGAATGCAGTCTTTGCAATATCTTCAACTGCCATGAAAATCTGATTATAGCCAGCATTACCATCCATAAAGCTGATGACTTCATACCCCGTCGCATCCACTAGTAAATTGGCAACCGGCATTGGGTAACCATCCATGGGAGTAGCTTTGTTGAGATCTCTCGAAATCTATGCATACTCTCATCTTCCCATTCTTTTTGTAGACAGTACTATGTTTGAAATCCACTCGCATACCCGCATGGCCGAATAAAGTTTGCTTCAATCGGTCTTTCAACTTCTTTCTTTACGTCGGCCAATACCTCCTCTTTATAAATCTTACGTGGAGGTTGTTTGAAAGGACGAAACCCAGGTTTTATAGGCAACTTATGTTCAACAATTGATCGATCCAATCCAGGCATCTCTCGTATAATCCCAAGCAAAACAATCTTTGAACTCTTTTAGTAACTCTATTAATCTTAATTTATATTCTGGGTCTAAATCTGCACTGATAAACATCGGCCTTGACTTTGTGCTATCACCAACATTGATTTCTTCTAACTTGTCGGCCGACATAAAACCACGACCCAGTTTGCCCTTGTTGCCATCGATTGGATTGCCCATTAAAAGTTCCGTCGAGCCGATCGCTTGGATCGGGGTTGATCTCTGTCGAACACATTGACAGACCTTCCTTCCATACCTTTCCCGAAAGGCAGTCTAGTCCATCATATTCCCAATAAGCAGGCTCGGAGGTGGCAACACTCACTGAATCATCAGCTTGAACAATCTCTACATCATCTCCTACCCACTGAATGAGAATTTGATGCATAGTTGAGGGTATACAAAGAATTAGCATGGATCCAATCCCTTCCAAGAAGCATGCTATATGCCCCCTTGCCATCAATGACAAAGAAAGTAGTGATCAAAGTCTTGGATCCAATCATCGGTTCCACATGTACGCTCCACGAGTATCGAAGCATTGCCAAAATCTCTAAGGATCATGTCACCGCAACAAATCCTCACTTGTCATACCAAGCTTTCGAAAGTAGCATATGGCATAATATTGATAGCAGCCCCTCCATCAACAAGCATCTTGGTTAAAGGCTTGCCATTGACATATCCCTTCGGGTATAATGGTTTCGATGACGGTTTTTAATCGGCTTGTCAAAGACCGCTTGCCGAGTCAATACAAGTTGAGCCATCAGATCTCGGCATTCAGTTTCATCAAAGTCTGAGTACACTTCATCTTGAACTTCTTGATCTTGAGGAGCCTTGAACTCTAATGGAATAAAGAACACCATGTTAGTATCGGCCCGAAGGACCCCGTCCATCATCCTTTTTCTTAGGACGCCACACCGGCTTCTTTTCGCCTAATTCCCGTTTCAGCTCTTGATTTCTCAAACGCCGAACTCTTCTCTTCTCGGCTTTTCCGCACCAGAGGGCACCATTGACCTCTTTGCCACCCGTAGGAGCTCTCTTCTCGCATTATGAGCACCGCCGTGAGCCCAAGCTTGGTCTGCAAATCTTTTCCTCTGATATTCATCAAAACTGTTTATTTTTAGGCGCCGATCGTTCTCTGGAACTCTCATTCCAAGTCTATCATGAACGGGACGGCGGTTGACTCGAGATTGCCTATACTCTGAATATTGATCACTGCATTCAGGGCAATTATTCCTGGCAGGCAACTTCAAGCCTTCATTCCAACAGTGTCTGAAGAAGGAACAATTCCAATGAGATTGCTCTTGCTCTCTCCTGTACTCTTCTTGTTCTCTTTGGCGCACCTCTGCCTCATATCTCCGACGTTCTGCCATGAACCTGCGCTCCTCTTCAATGTACCGCTGTTCCTCATCATATTCCATCTTCTTTTCCCACCGCCACTTATTTAACAAGTGTCGTCTTGTAACTCGCGCTTCGGATCAGCGTGTATTCGGCAATTTCCTTAGCCGCATCCGAAGTCCGACCCTTCTCTATTCGGCTATTTCGAACCGTACTTGTTGCACTTCTTCCTTGGTAACTGCCGATCGGGTCAACAAGACCACTCTCCTTGGCTCTTTCAGAGGTTAATACCTTCATCTTTCCCTTTTCCTTGGATTCACTGGCCTCAACCATGCCTATAAAGAAAGAGACCATATTCTGAGGGAATGGGTTTTTATCTACTTTCATCTTGCCATCAAACCTCAAGTGTCCATCTTGAATAGCTTTCTGAATCTTTACTCTGAACACTCGGCAATCATTGATATGATGAGAACCTGTATCATGGAACCCGTAGCTTCTTATCCTTTACCCTTCAGTAAAGATAGGATGTCCTTTCGCGGCTTAATGCGTCCTTCTTGAACTAGAAACAAAAAGAGCTTATCTCGCTTTATTGACATCAAAATCATAAGATCCCTTTTCGCTTCACCCATCGATGACTCGACCAAAGTAGGCTCTTTAGTCCGGTTCACTCTGCAGCAGCCTACTTCATCTTCATCTTCATATTCGAGATGCTTCTTCTAGAAATCCTCGATACATGTCAACAGCTTGCACCGTTCTTCCGAAAACGAGCATCTCTCCCGAACCCTTGGGCTTGATTGCTCATTGCTTTGTCAATTTTTGTGCAAGCCGTCCAAGGTCTTCAAACTCCATGCCAAATAGCTTGTCTCGATATGTGGCAAAGCATGCCCGCAATGACCAATTGTGCAAGTTGATCATCGGGAATAGTCGAGAGAATAGCACATGTTCTTCGCTTCTCGAATCTACGAAGATACTCCATTGGTGTCTCGTAGTCTTCATCCTCATAGCCCACAGATCAACCATCTTCTTCTCATTGGTTCCCGTATAAAAGTATGAATGGAACTTTTGCTCCAATTCTCGCCCATGTACCAATGGAATTGGCCGGCTGCGAAGCAAACCATGTGAAAGCCGGCCCTGTCAGAGACATAGGAAAATATCTGATTCTCCAAGCTTCATCACTAGCAGCTTCTCCAAGTTGCATCAAATATCTGCTGACATGCTCAATGGTACTGGTGTCATCCTGACCAGAGAATTTGGTCAAATCTGTTGGTGGCTTAACTCTTGGTGGAAGAGCTACCCTATTGTACCACTCTGGGAAAGGAGATTTGTATGCATATGTTTGATGCTTTGGTTTCAGGCCGAATTGATTCTGCATCATATCAGCCATTCTGCTCAGGAGCTCATCATTTGCATCTTTTGCTCCCTGTCTTCTAGAAGGCATTCCCGATGCACTCCCGTACCTCGGATTCGGCAAAGCACTCGAGCACCGTAATCAGTAAATTCATTGTACCCATCTCCATAAACACTCTTCTGCAATCTATTTGCCACTGGGGAGATCTTGTAAGCGAGATTCGGGTATATCCGTTGTTGCACCAAAAGCTACTTGGCCATAAGTTTGCTGTTCGGTCACAGGAGGCTTTTCTTTTTCATTACAAATAGCCCCATCCTTGCTTGTACCGATTATCTCTTCTCCTCCATTTGACTTTCCTGAAGATTGCTGAGTGTTGAAGTACACTGGTCCAGCAAGCTCTCCAAATCTTGCTTCAAATCGTTTGTCAACTGCTGGACCAAAAGTTTCAGCCATGATCTTGCGAAAAGTGCCCGTAAAAGCCGTGTTGTGATTCAACATAGTGTCTCCTACAGCTTTGTAGATGGCTCCAACTACCCTCTCGCATCTCCTCTTCGTCGTAACATCGATCGACCCGCGAGAAGAACTCATGGCGTGCTTGTTTGATCATCACTCGCCACTCTTGTTCTTGGAAAAAGACATCGACATTTCGCTGAAACCGTTCCATAGCTTGCTCCACCATCTGGCGTTGTTCTGGTGGCAGCTCGTCCATGGTCACGTTCGTAACGTGATCGTTGTCAATTTCCGATCCCATCTTGGATTGAGAATTTGTCCCACTGGCGTGCCAAAAAGTGTGTTGACGCAAAATGTGACCACCCGCGTCTCACACACGGCAAGCCGGAAAGCCTAGCTTCAATCGGTTGCCGGGCGTCGAATCCGGAAGCGTGCCGTCGATTTGACCCGAAAATCGACAAGGGATAAAACAAGTAAGATCATAACTGGAACGTGCTTGGGTAAGACCCGACAGTTCCATCTTTACGGCCCCGAAGCCACTTACGACGACATATAGCTATAGAAGCTATCTCGCAACAGATCATAGAGTTCATTCGGCTAAAGCACATAACGATGTAAACGAGAACGAAATTGCCGAATACGATAGATGAAGACATGTTTGAACAAGATTGAATCGTGAAATGCATATCAAACTACTTCTCGGGTTTAAAGTATCATCAAGCACTTAATAATTAAGAATAAGTAACTTATAAATATAAATCTACTAAACAAACACATGCATAGGCTACTTCAACTAGTACGCCGCACGTCTAGCCTTCATAAACCCGTCAAGCATAAACTCAAGCAAGCTAATCCACCGCATGATACCACTCACTATTAATTTACACCACTCCTTACTACTAGATCAATCCACCGCATGATACAATCTAGCAATAGAGAGCTAAAAGCACGTGATTATCTAACAGATCCATAGATACTCGCTACATGTATAAGCATAACCGTATCGGCAAGATTGCCGAATCGGGGTCCATGAAGAAGGAACAAACAAGTGACATGTAAAAGGAACCTATCAGATTAAACCGATCTCTAGTCCACCGGATGACTAGCTCTAGAGTAACCCAAAGACCTGCATCTGCCGCACGGTGCCCGGTCCTGTCAAGGCTTATCTACATATGACGTGGATGAACCCGCAACACGTAACAACCTAGATTGATCGATTCAGCTATTTGAGTTTGATCTACTCAATATTGAATAAGCATGAAAGGAACAATCAACAAGCCGAAAGAGTATCAATCTAAATTGGGCAAAAGAGTGTTGCAAATAATTAAACATTAAATAAACATGCAACACATGATAACTTAATGAATCTATTAGATCATGCCAAATCTAAAAGAGCCGATAACTAGCCTCTAAGCTTAGATCTTAGCCTCGCCGCACGACTCATGACCTAATCGAGAAACTTTGGTAACTAGCTCCTAGCTAATCTTAGCCTCGCCGCACGACTCATGACTAACACGGAACCCTCTTGGTTCAATGCTTAAATCCACCGCATGATACTAAGCATTGCAACAAGACTTCTTGCATCATTATCTAAATCCACCGCATGATACTAGACATGATAACAAGGTTGCCGGGACTTACGGAGGTCGACGGATCGATTGGCCCACTCGAAGAACTCGACGACTCGACTAAAGGACTCGAAAAGGTGGCACGGGGCCGGTTGTATTGATTTGGTTGTGAACCCTTATTACAATGGTCGAGGGTTTATATTTATACCCTGGATTAACACGAATCCTAAGCACTTACGAGCTATCTAAACAAAATTGGAAAGACAAAGACACGCTAACTCTATCCATAATCGGAGTCCTTGACCATCACGACTCCTTCCCTTTTCGATCAGCTTCCCTTTCCATTTTCAGCCTTCAAACGAAGCGGTTGCCGACCGCTTAACCATTTGCCGAACACACGGAAATTAGCCGACCGCATATGCATTTGCCGAATCTCTCTCTCTGCCGCCTGCGGGTCCACCTGTCATATCCCTGACCAAATTCTGGTGTTAACAGCTCGTACCCCATGCCTCTCCACCATAGAGTTTTCCATCACCCAAGAGCCTGAAGGGCCCTTAACCACGGCTCCACGGCTCCAAAACTGCCATATATGCACACACGACCATGCTGCCGCACGGTCGGTTCCAACGCATCCTATGGCTCCCGGCACTGAGTCAAGCATGCCCGTACGCCATGGTTAAGGCATTTTGACACCTCTGGCCTCTCTACCATAGCGTTTGCCGTCGCTCAAGAGCCTGAATGGCCCTTAACCTCGGCTCCACCGCTCCAGAACTGCCATATTTGCACACACGACTTTGCTGCCCCACGGCCGGTTCCTGTGCGTCCTACGGCTCCTCGCACCAAGTCAAGCACGCTCATGCACCATGGTTAAGGCGTTTTGACACCCCTGGCCTCTTCACCACAGCGTTTGTTGCCGCCTGAGAACCCGAATGGCCCTTAACCATGGCTCCACAGCTCTAGAACTACCATATTTGCACACACGACTATGCTACTGCACAGCCGGTTCCTGCGTGTCCTACAGCTCTCGGCACTAGGTCAAGCACGACTGTATTCCATAGTTAAGGCATTTTGATGCCTCTGGCCTCACCACCACAATGTTTGTCATCATCCAAGAGCCCGAACGGCCCTTAACCACATCTCCATGACTCCAAAACTTCCATATTTGCACACACGACTGTGCTGCCGCTTGGCCGGATCCTGTGCATCCTATGGCTCTTGGCACCGGGTCAAGCATGCCCGTACGCCATGGTTAAGGCATTTTGACATCTCTGGCCTCTCTACCATAGCGTTTGCCATAGCTTGAGAGCCTGAACAGCCCTTAACCTCGGTTCCACGGCTCCAGAACTGCCATATTTGCACACACGACTTTGCTGCTGCACGGCTGGTTCCTGCGCGTCCTACGGCTCCTGGCACCAAGTCAAGCACGCCCATGCACCATGGTTAAGGCGTTTTGACACCTCTGGCCTCTCCAGCACACGTTTGTTGCCGCCCGAGGACCCGAATGACCCTTAACCATGGCTCCATAGCTCTAGAACTGCCATATTTGCACACACGACTATGCTACCGCACAGCCGGTCCTTGCGTGTCCTACAGCTCTCGGCACTAGGCCAAGCATGATTGTATGCCATGGTTAAGGCTTTTTGACGCCTCTGGCCTCACCACCACAATGTTTGTCATCACCCGAGAGCCCGAACAGCCCTTAACAACAGCTCCATGACTCCAGAACTTCCATATTTGCACACACGACTGTGCTGCCACACGACCGGATCCTGTGCATCCTACGGCTCTCGGCACCGGGTCAAGCATGCTCGTACCCCATGGTTAAGCCATTTTGATGCCTCTCACCTCTCCACCGTAGAGTTTTCCATCACCTGAGAGCCTGAAGGGCCCATAACCATGGCTCCACGGCTCCAAAACTGCCATATTTGCACACACGACCATGCTGCCGCACGGTCAGTTCCAACGCATCCTATGGCTCTCGGCACTGAGTCAAGCATGCCCGTACACCATGGTTAAGGCATTTTGACACCTCTGGCCTCTCTACTGTTGGTATAAATTAAGTGCACATAAAATAAGAAGGATTCCGCAAGCGCACAGAATATACCATTGTAGCATTTTACCGGGAGTAAACCAGGTATCGTTATTTATATTTTACCACAGGGAAGCAAGGGTTAAAGAATCGATAACTCACCATCATGTATCTACTAACTTAGTAAACCAACTAGACTAAAGCGAGGGGTAAATGATATATATATATATATATATATATATATATATATATATATATATATATATATATATATATATATATATATATATATATATATATATATAATAATAATAATAATAAAGCACACATGAGAATTCTATGATAAATGAGTAGCTAGCTAGATTGAGAGGACAACGGGAGAGATTAAGGTTCCTATATACTTCTCTATTACTCTGGTTCTATGATAACAGGGGATGGATAGATATAGCAATCATACAATAGCACTTCGGGACATCAGAACACTTGCCACAGAAATGGATGAGAAGGGGGCTAGGAAGCTCCGACTACGGTCCTACAAACACCAACCCGAACAAGGTGGAATACGACGGCCATCAGGACTGTCATGATCCTGGGGCTACCACAACAATCCGCAGGATTGGGTGCAATCTTAGGTAACCTCTAGTCTAGACACCATGTCTACACTATCAATTACTACTCTAATTACCTATGATAACTAGAGCACTCGATGCGAGCGAAGATCCCATACTAAAGCATAACTACTATACTAACAATCACAAGATAGGCATGAAAGTAAATAGAGAAGATAAATATATTAAAGCATAAGTCTTACAAAGAGTAGATACAAAGACATACCAAATCTCTGAAGATTTCTCCAGAACTGGAGCGCAGCTCCGCTCTCCCTAACTCTCATCTAGATCTAATCTACTACATTGGAATGTCTAGTTCTAATTCTCTAGAGAAGAGAAGTCATCCATTCAAGGGACGCCTCTACAACTCTGATCCCGCTATGAGATAATGAATTAGGGTTTAAGGGATGCCTCCTCCAGGGGCCAGGGGCCCTGTTTATACAGCCCCCTAGGATGCACCGCAGCCCTCGGATCAAACCGACCTAAACGGATGATTATTATTCATCCTCAAAGGCCGTGGAACAGGGATCCGCGAGGCTGACGCTGATTGGCTGAAGTGGCCAGTCGGCCGCCCAAGGTAGGGAGTCGGCCGACTCTCCATCTAGCAAGGGACACAAATTTGTGTTGCTGGCAACAGATTATTTCACTAAGTGGGTTGAAGCTATCCCTTTGAAAACAGTCACATCAGAAAATATGGTCAGTTTTGTCAAAGAGCATATAATTCATAGGTTTGGGATCCCACGCAGGACCGTTAACCGATCGTGGGACTCAGTTCACTTCTTCAGAGTTTTGTGACTTTGCCGAAAGCAGGGGGATAAGGTTATATAATTCTTCTCCTTATTATGCACAAGCCAATGGCCAAGCAGAGGCGTCAAACAAGATCATGATCAAGATTATCCAAAAGAAGATCGATGAGAAGCCAAGGAGATGGCACTTGATCCTTAATGAAGCATTATGGGCTTACCGAATGGCTTGCCATGGGTCCACACAAGCATCTCCATATGAGTTGGTTTATGGACATAATGCTGTAATGCCTTGGGAATTGCAATCGGGATCAAGGAGAGTGGAATTGCAAAAGGACTTGATGGATAAAGATTATAAGGATTTAATGATGGATGAATTGGAAGATTTGCATTTGATTCGTCTTGAGGCTTTGGAGAACATCGAGAAGAATAAAATGCATATTGCCAAGTACTACAACAAGAAAGTTAAAGTTAAACAATTTGCAGAAGGAGACTTGGTTTGGAAGACAATATTGCCGATTGGTACCAAAGACAAGACATTTGGCAAATGGTCACCAAATTGGGAAGGACCTTTTCGGGTTGTCAGTTGTGCACCTGGTAATGCGTATATATTGAAAACGCTATTTGGAGAAGAACTTACTAGAGCCATCAATGGCAGATACCTTAAGAAGTTTTATCCAAGTGTCGAAGTTGGATCTTAACTATGACTATGACATAAATGTGGCATAGCCGATTGAATAAAAATCACCTTCGAGCAAAGGAAAGAAGTTGGAGGAAAATAGCCGATATTATTGTATCGTCTCTAGTGCAAAAATAGCCGATATCGTGTGTATCGTCTTGAGCGTAAATAGCCGATACGGTTGTATCGCCTTTAGCCAATTTTTAAAGTATAAGTGAACAGTTTTATCTCTCAGCTGATAGGTTTATCGGGAGAAGATAAAGTGAATTGAAGTACTACGCTACAAACCGTCAAGTCATGGAACAGGACCGAGATCTAATCGACTAAGGTGATGTCATGCGATTCGGGAGATTTCGTTCGGGAAGAGTGTTGCAGTCAAGTTCTAGCTAAGGAAAAATTTGCAAAAAGCAAATGCGACAGATGAACACCATCACAGACAAGCAAGAACAAGAAGAAAACCAACATTCTTCATTAAATTTTTATTACAACCCGTGCCAGTCCTAATACAAGCTACTCCTCTTCCTCGGTGAATAGCTTGTTGAGGACGGACTCCGGGTTGGTGGCGTTGGCCATGGCGTCGGCATGGTCATCATACGCCCCTAGGAGGCCCTTGATGCCATCGACCTCATGGGGAAGCCCACCCCAGAAGCCGGTCGGCATCGGAGCGTAGTCGTCCCCGGTCCAGGACGACATCCCCGCCAGGCCGAGCGCGGTGCCAAGGCGCACGCCGTGAAGGGCAACCTGGTCGATCTGACCAGGTGCCGCCTCGAGGCGATCTGCCACGGACGCTCCCTAGGCGTTCACGTGATTGGCCGCCGCCGTTGCCACCAACCTCAGGCGGTCCAGCTCCACGTTGAGGTCTGCAAAGGAAAAACAAGATAGGACAGTGAGTAAGCAGATCAAGAAGAACGGAAATCAAGCAATGGTAGAAGAACAAGTACTGGTGATGGTCTCGGTCATCTGCCGGCAAGTATCCTCCCACTCCAACTGGGCGATCCCGAACTTCTTGGTTTCTTCACCAAGAAGCGCCAGCGCCTCGTCCCTCTCACGAAGGTACCCGGCGGCGTCGTAGCGGGTGTACGCCGGGATCTCCTCGTCGTTCCTGTCCCATATAGGGCGGTACGAAGAAGCAGACCCCGACGAGGCCGAGGCAGAAGCCGGCGCCGGAGCAGGAGCAGGAGCCGGGGCTGGAGCCGGAGCCGGCGCAGGGGCAGGTGCGTCGAACGCCGCGGCCGGAGCTAGGAAACACCATTGGCGGGTGCTGATCCTCGCCGTTCTACAAACAAGGTGCAATCAAGATCGGCTAAATAAGAAAAAACCGCAAACAAGATGGAGAGTTGTCTCCTTACTGCAGGCGACGGCCGCCGCGGTTGCTTCCCTCCGCCACGTCCGCGGGAGCGGGAGCGGAGGCAGAAGCCGAGGCCGGAGCGCGAGCCGGGGCGGTATGCCTCCGAAAATTGGCGACATAGTCGCCGGTGTTCCCGACGGCCCTGAAACAGATCAAGAAGATAAACAACCGCAAGGGGGCAGAGACTCAGATCGGGTAAAAGCTATCAAGCAGTACAACTCGAAAGGTTGAAGATCTCACCGCCGGCGTCGGTTGCTGCTCCCCTCCGCCTCGTCCTGGGCAGGACGCTTGCTACGGTCGCCGCCGCTTGCCATCGGTGGTGGTGAGGGTTTTTTGAGATCGGGGTGGAAGAGGAAGTGGAAGAGATGATAGCAACTGTTTGTGCTTGGATGTGATGATGGTGGGAGCCGACTGGTCCTATTTATGAACGTGGGAGCCGTGGCGAGACTGCGGGAAAGCCAAGCGACAAGATAGGGTTTCCACACCTATGGGCCGATGTTGAGTTGGGCCGAGCCCATCACTACTGGCGATTCAATTGCCATACGCTCGGTCGGCTAAATAGCTAATGAGGGCTATTCGGCTAAAGCAAACACTTGGGGCAGCAGCGGTTATGTTCGGCTAATACGCACATCAATGAGTACAGTCATGATTAGAAGAGCCGAATAACAACAGAAGCAGCAAAGAAAAGAGGAAAAAATAAAGATTATCTATTTTCCGGAGAAAGGGAATTGTTTTCAAATATGACAGGGCTAGACCTAAATGTTTACATATGTCATCATACGAGCCAGAGGTTTATGCACTCAAATAAGAGTTAATGACATTCAGGGTGTCAGTCTTGATTCTGTTGACCTCGTCAAGGGCTCTCTTGTCTTCAACTTCAGAATTTGGATCTGCAGCAGCCTGTTCTTGATTTGCTTGGTCTCTCTGACAAGAGAGCTTATTTTGGACTTAGCCAAATCAAAAGGAGGCAGAGTAGCAAGTTTGGCCTCATGAGATTGAATGTTGGCATCCAATTGAGCCAAGCGAGCCGCCGGTTTTTGATCCTCTCATCTCTCATACTCGCAATTCTCGGTTCCGTGGTATCCCAAGATTGTTTGGTCGACTTGAATTCGAGTAGAGCTCCTTAACTTGCTGTTCTATGGTTGCCTTGTCGGTTTCCAAAACAGCCTTGTCAGATATATTTTTGTATGCTCTCTTGACAACAGCAAAGTGGTCATCAAGATGGGACAAGGCGTTTATGGCATCCTTAAGATTAGAAGGGAGCTCTTGGCCAATCGGCTCTGCTATTTCCCTTATCTTGTCAGATTCTCGAGTCAAATCAACAATGTCCTTCTCTAAGAATGAGATTATGTCTTTCAGTTTAGACTGACTCTCTGATAATAATTGCCGACTAGAGGAGACTTCATCATCATCGGCAAATTCTTCGGCAATGAGGGAAAAACTGGCCTGTTGAAGAGCCGTACCCTGATGACAGAAGAAAATTTATTGGCCGAATGACTTAATTCAAATAGGGAATGACTGAGAAAGATTAAGATAATACCTCTTCGGCAAAAGCCTGATCAATAGCCTCCTGAGTAGCATCAAGACTTTGAGTGATTGACACGATTTGCGGTTTCATGGATAGCAGTGTCATGGCTTGTTAATATATCTTGAATTGCCAAAGGAGTTGAATCTAGTATGTCTTAAAGAAGAATTTTTTCTGTTGCTTCTCCTGGCTGATGAAGAGGAATGTCTGTTTCCGTTTCTGTTTGTTCATCAACCTGATGAGAAGGAATTTCTTCTGCTGCTTCTCCTTGTTCACCTGCTTGGTCATCTGCCTGATGTATACCAAGACTACTAGTGAGCTCATTGGTGTTTGCTTGACCAGTGGAGGCTCCAGGAGAATTTTCCAAGATCACTACCCTGTCAGGACTTTGAGGGTTGGTCTGCACTTTTTGTTGAAAGAAAGTGATAAATGCAAGTACATTTGCAGATGAAAATAAGGGATCAAAAGCATTCATACCTGAGGGAGTGGCTTAGCTTTCTTTGATCTTGTTTTCTTGGGGATAGCCGGTGTCCTTGATGGGGGAAGAAGGAATTTTTCTTTTAAGGTCCTTCAGAAGCACTGTGTCGTCAGCAGGTGTTTTGTTAAAAACTGTTAAACTAGGAGCATCATGCCCCAGAGCAGCATTGGGGCCAGGTTGCCAGTATTGAATCTCTGGAGGACTTGGAGGAGCATTGTCCTGTTCAAAAGGATGTTTTAGAAACAGAGCAGAGACATGAAATAAAAGGTAGCCATAAGCATGTACCTTATCATCAGAAGAGAATGAGGGCATTAAAACTTGGCATAAAGAATGAACATGTGCTCTGAAAATGTGAGAATGCCATTCTTGTCACCAAAGAGTGAATGAGGGATGAGCAGCTTCAATTATCACCAAAGGATTAGGTTCATATACCGGAAGCTTACATCCAAGATTGAAGACTTTGTTGGCCTCAGTTATATTCAGCAATGACTCTGTTGGTATAAATTAAGTGCAACTAAAATAAGAAGGATTCAAGCGCACGAACATACCATTGTAGCATTTTACCGGGAGTAAACCAGGTATCGTTATTTATATTTTACCACAGGGAAGCAAGGGTTAAAGAATCTAATAAATCACCATCATGTATCTACTAACTTAGTAAACCAACTAGACTAAAGTAGGGGTAAATGATATATGATAGGATATAAGAATAAAAGCACACATGAGAATTCTATAATAAATGAGTAGCTAGCTAGAGTGAGAGGACAACGGGAGAGATCAAGATTCCTATATACTTCTCTATTACTTTGGTTCTATGATAACAGGGAATGGTTAGATATAGCAATCACACAATAGCACTTTGGAGCAGCAAGTCCTTTCCAACTCTCGAAGAAGACTGGGTAAAGAGTAGTTGGGAGAAGGCTGCCGAGAGCTCTACGAGACACCAACCCGAACGTGGTGGAATACAAAGGCCTGACAGAGCTGTCACCTCTGGGCTACCACAACTATCCGTGGGATTGGGTGCAACCTCAGGTAACCTATAGTCTAGACACCATGCCTACACTATCGATTACTACTCTAATTACATATGTAACTAGAGCACTCAATACGAGTGAAGATCCCATGCTAGAATGTAACAACTATACTAAACATACATATGAAAGGCATAGAGTAGATAGAGAAGATAAATATATTAAGCATAAGTCTTACAAAGAGTAGATACAAAGACATACCAAATCTCTGAAGACTTCTCCAGAGCCGGAGCGCAGCTTCGCTCTCCCTAACTCTCATCTAGATCTAATCTACTACATTGGAATGTCTAGCTCTAATTCTCTAGAGAAGAGAAGTCATCCATTCAAGGGACGCCTCTACAACTCTGATCCCGCTGGGAGATAATGAATTAGGGTTTAAGGGATGCCTCCTCCAGGGGCCAGGGGCCCTGTTTATATAGCCCCCTAGGATGCACCGCAGCCCTCAGATCAAACCGACCTAAACGGACGATTATTATTCATCCTCAAAGGCGGTGGAACAGGGATCCGCGAGACTGACGCTGATTGGCTGAAGTGCCCAGTCGGCCGCCCAAGGAGGGGAGTCGGCCGACTCTCCACCGAGCCCGTTCGGGCTCCTGTTTGGTCCAGAGCCTTCTCGAACCTTCCAGACATGAATTTTCACCGGTTCCCGATTATCTCTATGTAAACCCGACATGTGGGCCTTCCTTGGGTATTTTCAGCCGACACCCCCGCAGAAATAGACATTCACCAAAACTCATGGAATTCTGTTAGTATAACCCCTATATCTAGTTGGTGAACATATTTTAGTCCTTTCTCATGTTTAGTTGACGGTAAAAATTGGCACATAACGACCGTCAACAACTCCCCCAAGCTTACCTTTTCCTTGTCCCTGAGCAAAGATAAACTCAGTGTGGATCAGGAGTTGCTACAATGCTTTCACGCCTCAAAAGTACGCATGCGTTCAAACAAGAACTCTCCTCCGAATTAGAGTAAACTATTCTGACTCAAAACTTACTCATATTACCTTTCACCATGGGGCTTGTAACCGCCACTTGGGTCTTGAGCAAGTTGAAAGACGTAACGGTCAAGTCAAGCGCTATGTTTCTCGCTCTTTGATCAACTATTATTCTAGAGTTTTTGCAAGATTTTCAAATAAAACTCGAGTTCCTTGTATGAACCTTTCGATCTCTCATTTGTGGTATTTACGGATCCTCTCCAAGGCATGGGTAGTGTATGCCTTCTCTCTTCTCTCAAAATATGTGGTATTTATGGAACTAAGGCATAGTGGAAAGTGCCTTCTCTCTCTCACCCTACTTTCTAATAAACTTATGTGGAGCTCATAGGTGGGGAGACACTCAAACTCACTTGCATATATTGCATAGTTAAGCCATGGATCCAGAGGAACTAAACATACAATCAAGTCATATGTGCATGTGAATGAGGGGGATGAAATGAGTGATAGGATGATGGCGATAGTAAGGAAATGATTTTGATGGGTGATCAATGGTGAAGATCTATTTCTACACTTGCTCCTTTGGGGATAACATACCTCCCTTTATTTGGAAACTTTGAAGACCTTTGAAGAGGAGGACTTGGTTGCTTTTTTTTTTCACTTTCTTTCTTTTTCTCTTTTTTTCTTCTTTTTTTTAGAGCAACCAATCCTCTGAATACGAAACTTTAGCAACGGGGAGTGTATAACTTGAAATGATAATGACTGGAGCTTTTATGTAGGCAAATGGAACGGCGATGATTATTTCTAGATGTTCACTCCCAGGATAGGAGTAGAACCTTTTCCTGGATGAAGTGGAATAAGTGGCGTATGTATATGCGGATGGATAGATGGATGGATGGATGCGTACTCCCAGGGTAGGAGCAGCATATGTGCGTATCTCCAGGGTAGAGACAGCACAATAAATGGGGAAATGCGTACTCCCGGGGTAGGAGCAAAGCATAGGTGCGTATCTCCGGGGTAGAGATAGCACAATATGTGGTGGATGTGGATCTATATGTGGGTGGTACTTCTAGGGACGTAAGTAGCACAGAATGAGTGTAGTAGTTATAAGATGGGTGCATGCTTCGAGGATTTAAGTAGCATAGATCAATGGATTGAGAGCACATAGTATTGACTTTAACCGCATGACCGATTCCTTATGGGTCCACAAAGCATAACCACACTCAATGCCTATAAAGACTACACTCAATGCCTACAATATGATCTATAAAAACAAATGGGTTTTTCTAATCTAGTAAGCATGAATATATGGCTGTGGTAGGAATTTGAACTCTCATCATAAAGGAACTCATCATGCAGGAATTTAATATTTTCAAAGATAAATTCTCCGAACTCTAGTATCTCTAGGAACAAGATGAAGACTCAATACCTTCCCATATCATACCCGTCAACCACCTAGACTTAGATCAAGTGTTTGCTACCCACAAGTTTCAGGTTCAGAGCAAATCTCAAATCTAAACAGTTGTGTCCAAAACTCGGGAGAGTGCAAGGTTGAAAACTAGGTACTTGAAAGGAATTACGGCAGAGCAACTATTCATCATCTCCATGTAGAGTTTATTCTACGGGATAACTTAAAGACAGATTGCAAGAGCTCTCCATAAGATAAATAAGGAAATCTTTACGGGGTTTCTATGGTTATACATCTTTTTAGCTGTTTTAACAAAGCACACTCTAACAAGGCATAAAATAGATAAGTTGGAAACACTTAGCTTGGTACACGGGGATGCCCTCCCCAAGCTGGATGTTGACATAGTCTCGCCGATGTTGCGACGAGGCAATGAAGACGTTCGAGTCCTCGGAGTGTCGTAGATAGTTGCCGTTTGAGACGGTGTTCAAGTGTCATGGGCAAGACTCCGACGGGACTGGATGTCCTTCGCCTATTTAGCTCTTCTTGATCCTTTATGTTGTGTGAAGCTCAAATAGACAACAAAGCTTGTGGAACCGATTAAGCATTAGTGATAAAAACCTCTAAGCCTTGGTTGTCTAGAACGCCTTAACTCAAATGTCTTCTAACGGGATCACAAGAAATATTTTTATCTTTTTATAATAAAAGGGATGCGTAAAGAGCATGATCATGGTGAAATTTTTTTCTTTTTACATGCAAAACGTATGAATGAATGCAAGAAACTAAACATGCAATGGATGAGCAAACAGAAAAGAGTGGAGTGGATGCATGAATTCTTAAAAGTAAACATGTAGTGAGGTGCAAGAATTTAAAAGATAACTACTCATAATTTTAAAGTCCATGAGCAAGACTATCTCACCGTTCTTGATCATACTTACCATGACTCACAGGATGAAATTTGTGAGTAGTGTTGCGGCATCTATGTTCATCACCTATTTTGACGACGACATTTTCTCCAATCTGCACATGGTTAGAATAATATATATGTATACACAAACCTATGAGATGGCAGGGTTCCAGTTGAATGTTGAATGTTGAGGGACCCTGGGCTCTTCAATGTCTTGTGGAAGCTTGTCGGAAGGTCGAAACGACATCTTTTGTCCTGTCTATTTCACACTCAACAGAACAAGGGGTAATCCTACTAAAGCTAGTGATACACTAAATTAGCAGACATCAAGATCATTATCAAAATCTTAACACCGATTGCTTCCCCGGCAATGGCGCCAAAAATGCTTGTTGGTATAAATTAAGTGCACATAAAATAAGAAGGATTCCGCAAGCGCACGTAATATACCATTGTAGCATTTTACCGGAGTAAACCAGGTATCGTTATTTATATTTTACCACGGGGAAGCAAGGGTTAAAGAATCGATAACTCACCATCATGTATCTACTAACTTAGTAAACCAACTAGACTAAAGCGAGGGGGTAAATGATATATATATATATATATATATATATATATATATATATATATATATATATATATATATATATATATATATATATATATATATATATATATATATATAAAAATAATAAAGCACACATGAGAATTCTATGATAAATGAGTAGCTAGCTGGATTGAGAGGACAACGGGAGAGATTAAGGTTCCTATATACTTTCTATTACTCGGTTCTATGATAACAGGGGATGGATAGATATAGCAATCATACAATAGCACTTCGGGACATCGAACACTAGCCACGTAAATGGATGAGAAGGGGGCTAGGAAGCTCCGACTACGGTCCTTCAAACACCAACCCGAACGAGGTGGAATACGACGGCCATCGGACTGTCATGATCCCGGGGCTACCACAACTATCCGCAGGATTGGGTGCAATCTCGTGTAACCTCTAGTCTAGACGCCATGTCTACACTATCAATTACTACTCTAATTACCTAGGATAACTAGAGCACTCGATGCGAGCGAAGATCCCATACTAAAGCATAACTACTATACTAACAATCACAAGATAGGCATGAAAGTAAATAGAGAAGATAAATATATTAAAGCATAAGTCTTACAAAGAGTAGATACAAAGACATACCAAATCTCTGAAGACTTCTCCAGAACCAGAGCGCAGCTCCGCTCTCCCTAACTCTCATCTAGATCTAATCTACTACATTGGAATGTCTAGCTCTAATTCTCTAGAGAAGAGAAGTCATCCATTCAAGGGACGCCTCTACAACTCTGATCCCGCTGGGAGATAATGAATTAGGGTTTAAGGGATGCCTCCTTCAGGGGCCAGGGGCCCTGTTTATATAGCCCCCTAGGATGCACCGCAGCCCTCGGATCAAACCGACCTAAACGGACGATTATTATTCATCCTCAAAGGCGGTGGAACAGGGATCCGCGAGGCCGACGCCGATTGGCTGAAGTAGCGGCCGGCCGCCCAAGGTAGGGAGTCGGCCGACTCTCCACCGAGCCCGTTCGGGCTCCCGTTTGGTCCGAGCCTTCTCGAACCTTCCAGTTACGGAATTTTCACCGGTTCCCGATTATCTCTATGTAAACCCGACATGTGGGCCTTCCTTGGGTATTTTCGGTGACACCCCGCGTAAACGGACATTCACCAAAACTCGTGGAATTCCATTAGTGTAAGCCCTATATCTAGAAGGTAATTATGTTTAGTTCATTTTTCATGTTTAGTTCATGGTAAAAATTGGCACTTAACGACCGTCAACATCTACCATAGTGTTTGCCGTCGCTCGAGAGCCTGAATGGCCCTTAACCTTGGCTCCACGGCTCCAGAACTGCCATATTTGCACACACGAATATGCTACCGCACAGCCGGTTCTTGCGTGTCCTACAGCTCTCGACACTAAGCCAAGCACGACCGTATGCCATGGTTAAGGCATTTTGACGCCTCTGGCCTCACCACCACAATGTTTGTCATCACCCGAGAGCCCGAACGGCCCTTAACAACAGCTCCACAACTCCAGAACTTCCATATTTGCACACACGACTGTGCTGCCGCACGGCCGGATCCTGTGCATCCTACGGCTCTCGGCACCGGGTCAAGCACGCTCGTACCCCATGGTTAAGCCATTTTGATGCCTCTCACCTCTCCACCATAGAGTTTTCCATCACCCAAGAGCCTGAAGGGCCCTTAACCACGGCTCCACGGCTCCAAAACTGCCATATTTGCACACACGACTATGCTACTGCACAGCCGGTTCCTGCGGGTCCTACAGCTCTCGGCACTAGGTCAAGCATGACCGTATGCCATAGTTAAGGCATTTTGATGCCTCTGGCCTCACCACCACAATGTTTGTCATCACTCGAGAGCCCTAACGGCCCTTAACCATATCTCCATGACTCCAGAACTTCCATATTTGCACACACGACTTTGCTGCCGCAGGGCCGGATCCTGTGCATCCTATGGCTCTCGGCACCGGGTCAAGCATGCTCGTACGCCATGGTTAAGGCATTTTGACATCTCTGGCCTCTCTACCATAGCATTTGCCATAGCTTGAGAGCCTGAACAGCCCTTAACCTCGGCTCCATGGCTCCAGAACTGCCATATTTGCACACACGACTTTGCTGCTGCACGGCTGGTTCCTGCGCGTCCTACGGCTCCTGGAACCAAGTCAAGCATGCCCTAGCACCATGGTTAAGGCATTTTGACACCTCTGGCCTCTCCAGCACAGCGTTTGTTGCCGCCCGAGAACCCGAATGACCCTTAACCATGGCTCCATAGCTCTAGAAATGCCATATTTGCACACACGACCATGCTACCGCACAGCCGGTTCTTGCGTGTCCTACAGCTCTCGGCACTAGGTCAAGCACGATCGTATGCCATGGTTAAGACATTTTGACGCCTCTGGCCTCACCACCACAATGTTTGTCATCACCCGAGAGCCTGAACGGCCATTAACAACAGCTCCATGACTCCAGAACTTCCATATTTGCACAAACGACTGTGCTGCCGCACGGCCGGATCCTGTGCATCCTATGACTCTCGGCACCGGGTCAAGCACACTCGTACCCCATGGTTAAGCCATTTTGATGCCTCTCACCTCTCCACCATAGAGTTTTCCATCACCCGAGAGCCTGAAGGGCCCTTAACCACGGCTCCACGGCTCCAAAACTGCCATATTTGCACACACGACCATGCTGCCGCACGGTCGGTTCCAACGCGTCCTATGGCTCCCGACACTGAGTCAAGCAAGCCCGTACGCCATGGTTAAGGCATTTTGACATCTCTGGCCTCTCTACCATAGCGTTTGCCATAGCTCGAGAGCCTGAATAGCCCTTAACCTCGGCTCCATAGCTCCAGAACTGCCATATTTGCACACACGACTTTGCTGTCGCACGGCTGGTTCCTGTGCGTCCTACGGCTCCTGGCACCAAGTCAAGCACGCCCATACACCATGGTTAAGGTGTTTTGACACCTCTAGCCTCTCTACCACAGCCTTTGTTACTGCCTGAGAACCCGAATGGCCCTTAACCATGGCTCCACAGCTCTAGAACTGCCATATTTGCACACACGACTATGCTACCGCGAAGCCGGTTCCTGCGTGTCCTATAGCTCTCGGCACTAGGTCAAGCACGACTGTATGCCATAGTTCAGGCCTTTTGACACCTCTAGCCTCACCACCACAATGTTTGTCATCACCTGAGAGCCCGAACATCCCTTAACCACAGCTCCATGGCTCCAGAACTTCCATATTTGCACACACGACTGTGCTGCCGCAAGGCCGGATCCTGTGCATCCTATGGCTCTCGGCACCGGGTCAAGCATGCCCATATGCCATGGTTAAGCTATTTTGATGCCTTTCACCTCTCCACCATAGAGTTTTTTATCACCCAAGAGCCTGAAGGGCCCTTAACCACGGCTCCACGGCTCCGAAACTGCCATATTTGCACACACAACCATGTTGCCGCACGGTCGGTTCCAACGCGTCCTATGGCTCCCAGCACTGAGTCAAGAATGCCCGTACGCCATGGTTAAGGCATTTGGACACCTCTGGCCTCTCTACCATAGCGTTTGCCATAGCTCGAGAGCCTAAACGGCCCTTAACCTCGGCTCCACGGGTCCAGAACTGCCATATTTGGACACACGACTTTGCTGCCGCACGGCTGGTTCCTACGCATCCTATGGCTCCTGGCACCAAGTAAAGCACGCACATGCGCCATGGTTAAGGTGTTTTGACACCTCTGGCCTCTCCAGCACAGCGTTTGTTGCCGCCCGAGAACCCGAATGGCCCTTAACAATGGCTCCACAGCTCTAGAACTGCCATATTTGCACACACGACTATGCTACCGCACAGCCGGTTCCTGCGTGTCCTATAGCTCTTGGCACTAGGTCAAGCATGAACGTATGCCATATTTCAGGCCTTTTGATGCCTCTTGCCTCACCACCACAATGTTTGTCATCACCCGAGAGCCCGAACGGCCCTTAACCACAGCTCCATGACTCCTGAACTTCCATATTTGCACACACGACTGTGCTGCCGCACGGCCGGATCCTGTGCATCCTATGACTCTCGGCACCGTGTCAAGCATGCCCGTACACCATGGTTAAGCCATTTTGATGCCTCTCACCTCTCCACCATAGAGTTTTCCATCACCCAAGATCCTGAAGGGCCCTTAACCATGGCTCCACGGATCTAAAACTGCCATATTTGCACACACAACCATGTTGCCGCACGGTCGGTTCCAACGCGTCCTATGGCTCCCGACACTGAGTCAAGCATGCCGTACACCATGGTTAAGGCATTTTGACATCTCTGGCCTCTCTACCATAGCATTTGCCATAGCTCAAGAGCCTGAACGGCCCTTAACCTCGGCTCCACGGCTCCAGAGCTGCCATATTTGCACACACGACTTTGCTGCCGCACGGCCGGTTCCTACGCGTCCTACGGCTGCTCGCACCAAGTCAAGCACACCCATGTGCCATGGTTAAGGCGTTTTGACACCTCTGGACTCTCCCCCAAAGCATTTGTTGCCACCTGAGAACACGAATGGCCCTTAACCATGGCTCTACAGCTCTAGAACTGCCATATTTGCACACACAACTATGCTACTGTGCAGCCGGTTCCTGCGTGTCCTACAGCTCTCGGCACTAGGTCAAGCACGACCGTATGCCATAGTTAAGGCGTTTTAAGACCTCTGGCCTCACCACCACAATGTTTGTCATCACCCGTGGGGTACGAGCGTGCTTGACCCGATGCCAAGAGCCGTAGGATGCACAGGATCCCCGTGCGGCAAAGACACCGGGTCGTGTGTGCAAATATGGAAGTTCTGGAGTCGTAGAGCTGTTGTTAAGGGTCGTTCGGGCTCTTGGGTGATGAGAAACATTGTGGTGGTGAGGCCAGAGGCGTCAAAATGCCTTAACCATGGCATACGGTCGTGCTTGACCTAGTGCCGAGAGCTGTAGGACACGTAAGAACCGGCTGTGCGTTAGCATAGTCGTGTGTGCAAATATGGCAGTTCTAGAGCTGTGGAGCCATGGTTAAGGGCCATTCAGGTTCTCGGGCGGCAATAAATGCTGTGCTGGAGAGGCCAGAGGTGTCAAAATGCCTTAACCATGGGGCATGGGCATGCTTGACTTGGTGCTTGGAGCCGTAGGACGAGCAGGAACCAGCCGTGCGGCAGCAAAGTCGTCTGTGCAAATATGGCAGTTCTGGAGCCGTGGAGCCGAGGTTAAGGGACGTTCAGGCTCTCGAGCTATGGCAAACACTATGGTAGAGATGCCAGATATGTCTAAATGCCTTAACCATGGCGTACGGGCATGCTTGACTCAGTGCCGGGAGCCATAGGGCGCGTTGGAACCGATAGTGCGGCAACATGGTTGTGTGTGCAAATATGGCAGTTTTAAAGCCGTGGAGCCGTGGTTAAGGGCCCTTCAGGCTCTCGGGTGATGGAAAACTCTATGGTGGAGAGGTGGGAGGCATCAAAATGGCTTAACCATGGTGTACGAGCATGCTTGACCCAATGCCGAGAGCCATAGGATGCACAGGATCCGGCCGGGCAGCAGCACAGTCGTGTGTGCAAATATGGAAGTTCTGGAGTCATGGAGCTGTGGTTAAGGGCCATTCAGTCTCTCGGGTGATGACAAACATTGTGGTGGTGAGGCTACAGGCGTCAAAACGCCTTAACTCTGGCATACGGTCGTGCTTGACCTAGTGCCGAGAGCTGTAGGACACGCAGGAACCGGCTCTGCAGTAGCATAGTCATGTGTGCAAATATGGCAATTCTAGAGCTGTGGAGCCATGGTTAAGGGCCATTCAGATTCTCGGGCGGCAAAAAACACTGTGGTGGAGAGGCCAGAGGTGTCAAAATGCCTTAACCATGGCGCATGGGCATGCTTGACTTGGTGCAAGGAGCCGTAGGACGCACAGGAACCGGCCGTGCGGCAGCAAAGTCGTGTGTGCAAATATGGCAGTTCTAGAGCCATGGAGCCGAGGTTAAGGGCCATTCAAGCTCTCGAGCGATGGCAAACGCTATGGTAGAGAGGCTAGAGGTGTCAAAATGCCTTAACCATGGCGTACAGCCATGCTTGACTCAGTGCCGGGAGCCATAGGACGCTTTGGAACCGACCATGTGGCAGCATGGTCTTGTGTGCAAATATGGCAGTTTTGGAGCCGTGGAGCCATGGTTAAGGGCCCTTCAGGCTCTCAGGTGATGGAAAACTCTATGTTGGAGAGGTGAGAGGCATCAAAATGGCTTAACCATGGGGTACGAGCGTGCTTGACCCGGTGCCGAGAGCCGTAGGATGCACAGGATCCGGCCGTGCGGCAGCACAGTCGTGTGTACAAATATGGAAGTTCTGGAGTCGTGGAGCTGTTGTTAAGGGCCGTTCGGGCTCTCGGGTGATGAGAAACATTGTGGTAGTGAGGCCAGAGGCGTTAAAATGCCTTAACCATGGCATACGGTCGTGCTTGACGTAGTGCTGAGAGCTGTAGGACACGCAAGAACCGGCTGTGCGGAAGCATAGTCGTGTGTGCAAATATGGCAGTTCTGGAGCCGTGGAGCCGAGGTTAAGGGCCATTCAGGTTCTCGACCAACGGCAAACACTATGGTAGAGAGGCCAGAGGTATCAAAATGCCTTAACCATGGCGTACGGGCATGCTTGACTCAGTGCCGGGAGCCATAGGATGCGTTGGAACTGACCGTGCGGCAGCATGGTCGTGTGTGCAAATATGGCAGTTTTGGAGCCATGGAGCCATGGTTAAGGGCCCTTCAGGCTCTCGGGTGATGGAAAACCCTATGTAAGAGAGGTGAGAGGCATTAAAATGGGTTAACCATGGGGTACGAGCGTGCTTGACCCGGTGCCGAGAGCCGTAGGATGCACAGGATCCGGTCGTGCGGCAGTACAGTGTTGACGGTCGTTAAGTATCAATTTTATATCGTCAACGCAGCAAGAGAAAGGACTAATATGAGTTCACCTGTTAGATATAGGGGTTACACTGACAGAATTCCACGAGTTTTGGTGATTGTCTATTTCGTAGGGGGTTATCGAAAGAGAACCAAAGGAGGCCCACATGTCATGATTACATAGAGATAAAGACCGAACGGGTAAAATTGTATAATCTAGAAGACTCCGTAAGGCGACCCCCGAAGGCTGGGCCCCACCGGCAAAAGGTGGACGGTCGACCCGTGGGGAGTCGGCCGACTCCCCATCTCCACCAATCGTGGAGTCTCGTGGATCCCGCCTCCACCGCCTTTGAGGATGAATAATTATCGTCCATTTAGGTCGGTTTGATCCGAGGGCTGTGGTTCATCCTAGGGGGCTATATATTCGAGCCCCGGCCCTCGGGTGAAACCCTAAGTCATTCAAGAGTTCATTCTCTCATCGAATTCAGAGAAGCCGAGCCACCATCTCAATTAGAGCTCCATAGTTTAGTAGCATAGCTACGTAGGAATAGATCTAGAGGGAATCAAGCCTAGCTTGGAGTCCGGATCGTCGGAGTTCTTGGTAATTCCCCTCTACATTCTTGTAATATTCATCATTGTTCGTGATACTATGAGTAGTACTTTATTCTATTCTATTATATCGACTTGACTTTGCTCTATTTGATTATGTTCTCAATTATATTGTTCTTAGTTTACTTTGATTATATGTTTAGCATAGTTGGACTAGAATTATGTTTATGCATAGGATCGTATAGCGCTTGCTCATTAGGCCAATGGGTGAGTGATAGATATTGTGTGGGCATGGTGCCTATACCGTATTTATCTCGCGATTGCACCCTATATTCCGGGTCGTGAGGTAGATCGCGGGAGTGACAGTCCGTTGAGTCCTTTGTAGCGCTTCTCCCGAGTATAGGTCTAGCAGAACAAACCTATTACATTGAAGTCATTGCTATGTCTCTTGTCTTCTCGGTAATATCACTATGCATAGATGTAACCTTTTCCCGCCATGATTGCTAGATGTTCTTGCACTAATCATTGTATGCTTTGACTTTATAGTTAGAATAACATAGGATTATACCCTAGATCGTCCTAGTCCATGCTAGTGTTATAAGCTTAGAGTGCTAAGTTGAGATGGCTTATTATTATTTTATGTGGCTAAATGCTCTCAATTATCTTATGTCATTTATCATTCATTCCTATATTTTATGTGACACTTACCCTGTATGAGATGATTGATACAGACAAGGTTAAGCTCTCCATTATCGCATGTGCATTGCTCATCACTCATTATCCAAAGGCATTCCCTTCCAAAGGGTAAAAATATAAATAACGATACCTGGATTACTCCCCGGTTAAAATGCTACATCGGTATTATCTGTGCGCTTGCGGATCCCATATTTATTTCTAGTAGCAGTTGCATTATTTAGTACCAGCATTTTTGGCGCCATGTTGGGGATGACAACCTAACACTGAGTGGCGTTAGAAATGTCAACACACAGTCGTGTGTGCAAATATGGAAGTTCTGGAGTCATGGAGCTATTGTTAAGGGACGTTCGGGCTCTCAGGTGATGACAAACATTGTGGTGGTGAGGCCAGAGGCATCATAATGCCTTAACCATGGCATACGATCATGCTTGACCTAGTGCCAAGAGCTGTAGGGCACGCAAGAACCGGCTGTGCGGTAGCATAGTCGTGTGTGCAAATATGGCAGTTCTAGAGCTGTGGAGCCATGGTTAAGGGTCATTCGGGTTCTCGAGCGGCAACAAACGCTGTGCTGCCAGAGGTGTTAAAACGCCTTAACCATGGTGCATGGGCGTGCTTGACTTGGTGCCAGGAGCCGTAAGATGTGCAGGAACCAGCCGTGCAGCAGCAAAGTCGTGTGTGCAAATATGGCAGTTCTGGAGCCATGGAGCCGAGGTTAAGGGCAGTTCAGGCTCTCAAGCTATGGCAAACGCTATGGTAGAGAGGCCAGAGATGTCAAAATACCTTAACCATGGTGTACGGGCACGCTTGACCCGGTGCCGAGAGCCATAGGATGCACAGGATCCGGCCGTGCGGCAGCACAGTCGTGTGTGCAAATATGGAAATTCTGGAGTCGTGGAGCTATTGTTAAGGGCCGGTCGGGCTCTCAGGTGATGACAAACATTGTGGTGGTGAGGCCAGAGGCATCATAATGCCTTAACCATGGCATACGGTCTCGCTTGACCTAGTACCGAGAGCTGTAGGACACGCAAGAACCGGTTGTGTGGTAGCATAGTCATGTGTGCAAATATGGCAGTTCTAGAGCTGTGGAGCCATGGTTAAGGGCCATTCAGGTTCTCGGGCGGCAACAAACGCTGTGCTGGAGAGGCCAGAGGTGTCAAAATGCCTTAACCATGGTGCATGGGCGTGCTTGACTTGGTGCGAGGAGCCGTAGGACGCGCAGGAACGGCCGTGCAGCAACAAAGTCGTGTGTGCAAATATTTCAGTTCTGGAGCCGTGGAGGCGAGATTAAGTGCCGTTCAGGCTCTCAAGCGATGGCAAACGCTATGGTAGAGAGGCCAGAGGTGTCAAAATGCCTTAACCATGGCGTACAGGCATGCTTGACTCAGTGCCGGGAGCCATAGGACGCGTTGGAACGGACCGTGCGGCAGCATGGTCGTGTGTGCAAATATAGCAGTTTTGGAGCCATGGAGCCGTGGTTAAGGGCCCTTCATGCTCTCGGGTGATGGAAAAACTCTATGGTGGAGAGGTGAGAGGCATCAAAATGGCTTAACCATGGGGTACGAGCGTGCTTGACCCGGTGCCGAGAGCCGTAGGATGCACAGGATCTGGCCGTGCGGCAGCACAGTCGTGTGTGCAAATATGGAAGTTCTGGAGTCGTGGAGCTGTTGTTAAGGGCTGTTCGGGCTCTTGGGTGATGACAAACATTGTAGTGGTAAGGCCAGGGGCATTAAAATGCGTTAACTATGGCATACGGTCGTGCTTGACCTAGTGCCGAGAGCTGTAGGACACGCAGGAACCGGCTGTGTAGTAGCATAGTCGTGTGTGCAAATATGGCAGTTCTAGAGCTGTGGAGCCATGGTTAAGGGCCATTCGGGTTCTCGGGCGCAACAAACGCTGTGGTGGAGAGGCTAGAGGTGTCAAAATGCCTTAACCATGGCACATGGGCGTGCTTGACTTGGTGCGAGGAGCCGTAGGACGCGCAGGAACCGGCCGTGCGGCAGCAAAGTCGTGTGTGCAAATATGGCAGTTCTGGAGCCGTGGAGCCGAGGTTAAGGGCCATTCAGCCTCTCGAGCGATGTCAAACGCTATGGTAGAGAGGCCAGATTTGTCAAAATGCCTTAACCATGGCGTACAGGCATGCTTGACTCAGTGCCGGGAGCCATAGGACGCGTTGGAACCGACCATGTGGCAGCATGGTCGTGTGTGCTAATATGGCAGTTTTGGAGCCGTGGAGCCGTGGTTAAGGGCCCTTCAGGCTCTCGGGTGATGGAAAACTCTATGGTGGAGAGGTGAGAGGCATCAAAATGGCTTAACCACGGGGTACGAGCGTGCTTGACCCAGTGCCGAGAGCCATAGGATGCACAGGATCCGGCAGTGCGGCAGCACAGTCGTGTGTGCAAATATGGAAATTCTGGAGTCGTGGAGCTATTGTTAAGGGCCGTTCGGCCTCTCAGGTGATGACAAACATTGTGGTGGTGGGGCCAGAGGTGTCAAAATGCCTTAACCATGGCATACGGTCGTGCTTGACCTAGTACCGAGAGCTGTAGGACACGCAAGAACCGGCTGTGCGGTAGCATAGTCATGTGTGCAAATATGGCAGTTCTAAAGCTGTGGAGCCATGGTTAAGGGCCATTCAGGTTCTTGAGCGGCAACAAACGCTGTGCTGGAGAGGCTAGAGGTGTAAAAATGCCTTAACCATGGCGCATGGGTGTGCTTGACTTGGTGCGAGGAGCCGTAGGACGCGCAGGAACGGCCGTGCGGTAGCAAAGTTGTGTGTGCAAATATGGCAGTTCTGGAGCCGTGGAGCCGAGGTTAAGCGCTGTTCAGGCTCTCGAGCGATGGCAAACGCTATGGTAGAGAGGCCAGAGGTGTCAAAATGCCTTAACCATGGCGTACTGGCATGCTTGACTCAGTGCCGGGAGCCATAGGACGTGTTGGAACCGACCGTGCGGCAGCATGGTCGTGTGTGCAAATATAATAGTTTTGGAGCCGTGGTTAAGGGCACTTCAGGCTCTCGGGTGATCGAAAACTCTATGGTGGAGAGGTGAGAGGCATCAAAATGGCTTAACCATGGGGTACGAGCGTGCTTGACCCGGTGCCGAGAGCCGTAGGATGCATAGGATCCGGCCGTGCGGCGGCACAGTCGTGTGTGCAAATATGGAAGTTCTGGAGTCGTGGAGCTGTTGTTAAGGGCAGTTCGGGCTCTCGGGTGATGACAAACATTGTGGAGGTGAGGCCAGGGGCATCAAAATGCCTTAACTATGGCATACGGTCATGCTTGACCTAGTGCCGAGAGCTGTAGGACATGCAGGAACCGGCTGTATAGTAGCATAGTCATGTGTGCAAATATGGCAGTTCTAGAGCTGTGGAGCCATGGTTAAGGGCCATTCGGGTTCTCGAGCGGCAACAAACGCTGTGGTGGAGAGGCTAGAGGTGTCAAAACACCTTAACCATGGCGCATGGGCGTGCTTGACTTGGTGCGAGGAGCCATAGGACGCGCAGGAACCGGCCGTGCGGCAGCAAAGTCGTGTGTGCAAATATGGCAGTTCTGGAGCCATGGAGCCGAGGTTAATGGCCATTCTCGCTATGGTAGAGAGGCCAGATTTGTCAAAATGCCTTAACCATGGTGTACGGGCATGCTTGACTCAGTGCCGGGAGCCATAGGATGCGTTGGAACCGACCGTGCGGCAGCATGGTCGTTTGTCAAATATGGCTGTTTTGGAGCCGTGGTTAAGGGCTCTTCAGGCTCTCGGGTGATGGAAAACTGTATGGCGGAGAGGTGAGAGACATCAAAATGGCTTAACCATGGGGTACTATTGGCGGTCCTTATCGCACATTTTAGACCACCAATAAGAATATAAAATCTATCCCAAACTAAGCAAATAGGACTTTACGCTAACATATTCCACGAGTTTCGGTGATTGTTGCTTGCAGGAAGACAACTCCAGAAATGCACACAAATGGGCCAAAGCACACAAGAAAATCATGAATAAGAGAGTGGCCCATTTGCCTGACAATTGTGAGTCTCATACATGGGCCAAAATGCCAAACATAAGCCCAAAAGATGGAAGATCAAAACCCGGTCCAACTCCATCTCGGGCTGGATGAGTGGGTCTCAGTAAACGGGCCTTATCACACTCATACGGACTCCGATTGAGGCAAACGAATATGCGTTGCGAAGCTGGTGACGAGGCCCATCCACTCACCAAGTTTCAGACCATTCGGCCTAGTACCTGGCGCGTTCGCTCCAGGGGCGCGCTCGCGCCCCGGCGGCTGCCAACCCGGACCCACTTTTGCAGGTCGGTGCATTAACTCGCCGGGAGGTCGGTTCTGGGGTACGTCCAGGTGCATTGTACCTCAAACTGATGTTGGGAGGTCGGTTTTCACCTTCCAAGTGGGGATGTCACATTTGCAAATAGCCCCCTCCTCTCCACATATAAAAGGGGCTCTTTTCTCTTCATTCACAATCAACCATTCAAAGGAGAAGAGCACCACACTAGAGCCTCATTCAAAAGGGCTATGCCCTAATAGCTATAGAGTTAGAGAGAGAGATGTGAGGGAAGAGAGCGTGGAAGCACCGGGCTTGTCGGTGTCTCCCCGACCTTACCTCTGCGGATATTCTACTCGGCTCCCTAACGGGATCTTGGCTAAGTGAGTATTCATGTTTCTTATAGTCTTTTGTGTCTTTTGTGTAGTTGAGCTTTACCATGCTTGTTCACGGGTTCGTCGTCCGTCCTTGTGGTGGATGCTCTAGTAGAGGGCCCTGATAGAGACGGGATCCCCTGTACGACGCTAGAGTAGTAGTCGCTGGCATAGACATGGTGTCTAGGCTAGAGGCTGCCTTTGTTTGCCTCGCACTCCACGGTTGAGGTGGTAGGCGGCAGGTGGTGACAGATCTGTCCTTCCCTTGTAATCCCCCACGTCCAGGTGCGGCGTAGAGCTACAGGCCGGCATCACCTGGGAGTCCAGGTGCGATCCGGTGCCCGAAGTGAGCCAGTGGAAGTGTTGTATCACTATGCTTAGGACCCTAAAAGCTATAGAATCCATCTCTACCTACCTTTCTATCTCTACCCTTGGGTTGTTCCTTGGACGAATGAGCTAGGAGAAATACCTCCGTTCCCTATGGAAATTACGATACCCTGAATACTTCCAGGTGAAGGCTACAAAGGTACTTCCGTACGCTTGCGGATTCTCTGCATACGTTAAGAAATACCAACAAGCTTTCTGGCGCCGTTGCCGGGGAACGGTTGCTATTTTCTTTGAACCTAGTTCGTCCTCGTATCTTTTTATAAAAAGAAAAATATTTTATATTTCTTTTTATAAACCAAACACACTTTTCGATCCTACCACCGTGAAGCCAATCCTAATTTCAAATCTTTTTGCTTCAAAAGGAGTTCTTTCGGCCAAAATTCTTTTTCAAAAACCAGAATTTTTATCCGGCTATGAACTCCACCTAGGATTCGTAACCCTAGTTCGGGCATAGCCTTTCTCGTCCGGATGATGAAAATCGTTTTAGACATCTCGCACGATTTTGAGGAAATGTGTTCATGCCTAAGCATTCCCGGCATAACACAATGAAATTCTTATGTGGAAGTTGTTTTCGCTCTCCCTCAAACGGGGAGGCGAAGCAATGGATCACTAATGCCATAGGAAGTTTGAATGGAGACTAGGGAGAACTTAAAGACAAGTTTTGTCTCACATTCTCCCTTACGCCCCATATCAACTCTCTACCAAGGGCAATCCTCGATTTCAAGCGGAGCGAGGAGGAACCCATAGGTGCAGCCTAGGTGAGGTTTATAATGTTAACACATACCGGCCTAGACTTGTCTTTACATGACGACATGCATTTGCATATCTTTTGGGAATAGACATAGATGTTGCCCTATGCTTTGACATGACCATTGGAGGGTTGTTTTATGTAAAACCATGACGGAATAGAGAAAAATCTTTGTTAACATCCTAGAGAAGCATGCTTCTCCCGTCATAGAGCCTTAACCCCTCCATAAAAGGGCATGTCAAGCTTTGAGGAGCTCTTATCAATCGAATCTTTGCCCTTGCTAGATTCAATTGTTGAGCCCTCACCCGAACCACGAACACCAAAGGAAGGAATGTTTTAGCCTTTGGAGTTCGCTATAAACATTCGAGGATTACGGCAGAACCTCGAGCATGTCATGGCACGTAAATCAAGCATTTATTTCTAAGGAAGTCTCCTCTAACAAAGAATATTCATGAGAATGGTTGTCGAAAGTGAAATGCTCTTCTGAAGCAATTCATATTCTTTCACCTTCCACAACTATATTTTGTTCATTAAATGAGACTCCCTTAGAAGCCCTACACAACCTCAAAGTCGGGACTTTTATCATTTTTTCTTGCGGAAACCCTTTTGGGAAATTGCAGCTAGTCCCAACTGAAAAACTCTTCAAAAAGCTCATCTGAGTGTTTTGGGATTGTGTTAGGGCCGTGCCATTTGAAATGAATGAACCGAGGTTTACATAGACCTTCATATTTATGCCATCCTCGATGTTCATCTTCTCATAAGGCGCTCTTTTAAAAGAACCATCTCAAAGGAGCCCTGCTAAGAAAATGAGAGTTTTGCTAGCCTTATCTCTTGCCCCGAGACCCAAAGGCAAAGCAAGGCTACCTATTCAAGCAGCAATGTTTGAGCTTCCTTTTCATCCTTGTGAAATGGAATGTTCACTTTCGCCCATGCTCGAAGGGAGACATGTCCCTCTGGCCATCAAAACATTGTTCCCGATAGTTGTCGAGAATCAATGTTAAGTCCTTCATGATACATCTTTTAAAGGATGAAAACTCCCATGCCATGGACATGCCTGAAGCAACAACACTAGAGTGAATCCGCTAACGAGCATGCTAAAGTCTCTTTGAGACTCATGTTTCATGCTCGCCTTTGGGATCCCTAGAGTTTGTTCCGCTTCTGACCTTATGCTCCTACGAGAATCCCAACCACCTCTTAACACTTGATTCAAAATTTTTAAAGAGGATGGTTGTGGATGGCTATCATAAGCATTTTCAAATCTCGTAGCAAAGACGATGGAATCAACCTTGCAGCTTTAGCACCTTTTCCTGATATGAGGTGGCTAACACCACCTTTGAGAGCAGTAAGATAAATTCCGCGGTCCAGCCTTAAGACCATAACTTAAGCACCGCCGGGAGATATCCCGGATTATCTTTGAAAAAAGCAAGGTCATGTTTTCAAGTAGTATGCACCCTCGGGTATTCCTATTGCTAATCATCTCAAAGTTGAGAAGAAAACGGGTCATACCACACTTGCAAACGAGAAGCGACATCGACAAGCCTTGACTCTCTTAGGCAATGGAACACACTCGCAAGGGGATCCTGACACTACACTTGGCTTTTACACAAAAGTCCAAGTGTGGGGGGAGGGAAGTGAGAAGCCCATGTTCCACACGCACTAAGAGACACCGAAAAATAGAAAAAAATAATAATAGGTGAATTCAAGTTGATGTCGGCTTCACCTCGCTAAAAAAAGAGAGACGAGAAGAAGAGAAAGAGCAAGGGTTCTTTCCTTCTACGGACCTTTGCTACTATCAAGGCCCATGGTCCATACACACTAGCCATGAGTGTGTGGCCTGGCCTTGTGGTTCACCTGAGCAGAAATCCGTGGCACAACGATAACAAGACCAGAATGTCGACCAGCTTACGCTATCGATATGTACGCTCAGGTAAAGCAAAGGAAATGTTCACTAACTTGTTTACTCATGCTTGTCTCCATATGACCATACGAATTCATGCTTCTTTGTTTATGTCATACACTCTAAGTTTGGGTGTATTCATGAGTGCATCCATAGATCGTTTTAAATTAAGCGTGGTACTTAGGTTAAAATGACCTTCATTAATCAAATTTCGGCTTGGTGTTGAAATTTGGTTAATGAACTTGAGTTGTTGCCGTAAACAATGAGTAGTAATATGTTATGGAGATAAATCAAGGTCTATTTTACTATGCAACTTAATCTTGACCTTGTTTGAGTTACGAGTTGGTTGAGCAAATAAAAAGAAAGGTTTAAAAATTAAAAAAAGTTTATTATGATCAATAAAATTCTGGCTCCCCGGTTTTCCAACCAAGAGGGCCCTTGTTTGTTTCTTTTTGTTTTCTTTTTGAATAAAACAGTACAAGAATAAGTGTGGGGGAGATCTCTTGAACAATACTAACACATGCATTCGAGATCTCCCCAACACAACGCACAACATCAAGCAGACAAGAGGACAAAAGAAAAAGATTCAAGAGAAGAACGGTTGACCTTCTTGTTCAACCGAACTACTCTTTGATTCACTCCCTCATCTTCGGTGATGGTTTGTGCAACTCTACCCTCACATCTCTAAAGTTTTGAAGTTTAAGATTTGTTAAAACTAAAAAGACAAAACTTTTTCTCAGTGCTATCCTTTGATAAGATTTGCATACTCTTTATTCCTTGCTAATATGCCTATGCCTTGTGAACAAGTTATCATAGGGACCCCATGTTATCTAAGTAATTGGAGTGTGTGATATAGCCGGATGATTTGAACCTTGCTATGTTTGTGAAGAACTTGGGATTTATTTTTACAAAAGAAAAATTTAATAGCATGCTCCTCAATGATTATGAAATACCCACCAGAGCCATATGATTTATCTATAGAACAAACCCTTCATACGCTGCTTGTTCGTACATTGAGTTGGTCGGATCGTTATTAACGACGTGAGATTATGACCTTACACCCACGATTGAGATCCACTTGCACCCACCAAATAAAGTGTCAACTCTTACACTGAGAGTTGCGCACAAACATGCACCCCATCCACCAAAAATGCCAACTCTTACACTGAGAGTTGCGCACCAGTCCACCAAATAAAAATGCCGACTCTCACCCTCAGGGTTGCACATTCCTTAGCTACCAAAAATCTACTTCCCATGTTCCATCATGATACCTCTCTCCTTTCCAAAATTCTTCATAAAGAGTTATGGGCTATGCTAATTAAAAGAAAAAAAACATTGGGACACATGAAGGTCCCAAGACTTAGAAAAAAAAAAGAAGGGGACACATGAAGGTCCCATGATTTTTCAAAAAAAAGGGAAAGAAAAAATAATAATAAAAAAAAGAGAAAGAAAAAGAAAAAAAGAAAAAAAGAGAGAAAGAAAAGAAGAAACAAAAAGAGAGCATAGATTTTTAGCATACCTCTCGTAGCCCATACTCTCCCCAAAAAAAATTCCATTCCCCAATAAAGAGAGAATCATGATGCATGGAGTAGCCAAAAATACCACAAAGATTAGGAACCACCATTTATCCTACACACTTGCACGTCTCAATCAAGGTGTATGGCTTAATCTCCGTATGGTTCGATCCTTGACCTTACAATATATGTGATACAAGTATGCCCACTTTACATACCTACCCAAAACTCCACTCTCAGCTTTTTAGTGGTAGGAAGAAGGCAAAAATTCAAAATGCCTTTGGTGAAGTATTATACACATTGAGCGATTGAGTGAATCATATGAGGAGCAAAGCTATCATTTCTTTTTATAAAACCATTCAAAAAACCCAAGTTTCTGATATGACTGATGCAAGGGGATTTGAATCCATGTTGTTCCATTATTCAATTACCCAAGATAATGTGGTAGACAATTCAAAAGTTCACAAGTGCAGGTGAAGCTTGGAATAACTTGTAAGTAGGTTATACATCAAAGAGATGAGCCTTCTTAGTCCTAAAGCTTTACTCGAGGACGAGTAAAGAGTAAGTGTGGGGGATCTTGTTGGTGGTCCTTATCGCATATTTTAGACCACCAATAAGAATATAAAATCTATCCCAAACTTAGCAAATAGGACTTTACGCTAACATATTCCACGAGTTTCGGTGATTGTCGCCATGTGAAGACAACTCCGGAAATGCACACAAATGGGCTAAAGCACACAAGAAAACCATGAATAAGAGAGTGGCCCATTTGCTTGACAATTGTGAGTCTCATACATGGGCCAAAATGCCAAACATAAGCCCAAAAGATGGAAGACCAAAACCCGGTCCAACTTCATCTCGGGCTGGATGAGTGGGTCTCAGTAAACGGGCCATATCTCACTCATACGGACTCCGATTGAGGCAAATGAATATGCGTTGCGAAGCTGGCGACGAGGCCCATCCACTCACCAAGTTTCAGCCCATTCAGCCTAGGACCTGGCGCGCTCGCGCCAGGGGCGCGCTCGCGCCCCGGCGGCTGCCAACCCGGACCCACTTTTGCAGGTCGGTGCATTAACTCGCCGGGAGGTCGGTTCTGGGGTGCGTCCAGGTGCATTGTACCTCAAACCAACCTTGGGAGGTCAGTTTCCACCTTCCAAGTGGGGATGTCACATTTACAAATAGCCCCCTCCTCTCCACATATAAAAGGGGCTCTTTTCTCTTCATTCACAATCAACCATTCAAAGGAGAAGAGCACCACACTAGAGCCTCATTCAAAAGGGCTATGCCCTAATAGCTATAGAGTTAGAGAGAGAGATGTGAGGGAAGAGAGCGGGGAAGCGCCGGGCTTGTCGGTGTGTCCCCGACCTTGTACCTCTGCGGATATTCTACTCGGCTCCCTAACGGGATCTTGGCTAAGTGAGTATTCGTGTTTCTTATAGTCTTTTGTGTCTTTTGTGTAGTTGAGCTTTACCATGCTTGTTCACGGGTTCGTCGTACGTCCTTGTGGCGGATGCTCTAGTAGAGGGCCCCTGATAGAGACGGGATCCCCTGTACGACACTAGAGTAGTAGTCGCTGGTATAGACGTGGTGTCTAGGCTAGAGGCTGCCTTCGTTTGCCTCGCACTCCATGGTTGAGGTGGTAGGCGGCAGGTGGTGACAGCCCTGTCCGTCCCTTGTAATCCCCCACGTCCGGGTGCGGCGTAGAGCTACAGGCCGGCATCACCTGGGAGTCCAGGTGCGATTCGGTGCCCGAAGTGAGCCAGTGGAAGTATTGTATCACTATGCTTAGGACCCTAAAAGCTATAGGAATCCATCTCCACCTACCTTTCTATCTCTACCCTTGGGTTGTTCCTTGACGAATTAGCTAGGAGAAATACCTCCGTTCCCTCGTGGAAATTATGATACCCTTTAATACTTCCAGGTGAAGGCTACAACGGTACTTCCGTACGCTTGCGGATTCTCTGCATACGTTAAGAAATACCAACAGGTACGAGCGTGCTTGACCCGGTGCCGAGAGCCGTAGGATGCACAGGATCCGGCCGTGCGGCAGCACAGTTGTGTGTGCAAATATGGAAGTTCTGGAGTCGTGAAGCTATTGTTAAGGGCCGTTCGGGCTCTCGGGTGATGACAAACATTGTGGTGGTGAGGCCACAGGCGTCAAAATGCCTTAACCATGGTATACGGTCATGCTTGACCTAGTGCCGAGAGCTGTAGGACACGCAAGAACTGGATGTGCGGTAGCATAGTCGTGTGTGCAAATATGGCAGTTCTAGAGCTGTGGAGCCATGGTTAAGGGTCATTCGGGTTCTCGGGCGGCAACAAACGCTGTGCTGGAGAGGCCAGAGGTGTCAAAATGCCTTAACCATGGTGCATAGGCGTGCTTGAATTGGTGCCAAGAGCCGTAGGACGCGCAGGAACCAGCCGTGCGGCAGCAAAGTCGTGTGTGCAAATATGGCGCTTCCGGGAGCCGTGGAGCAAAGGTTAAGGGCTGTTCGTGCTCTCGAGCTATGGCAAACGCTATGGTAGAGAGGCCGAGATGTCAAAATGCCTTAACCATGGCGTACGGGCATGCTTGACTCGCCGGGAGCCATAGGAGGCGTTGGAACCGACCGTGCGGCAACATGGTTGTGTGTGCAAATATGGCAGTTTTGGAGCCATGGAGCCGTGGTTAAGGGCCCTTCAGGCTCTCGGGTGATGGAAAACTCTATGGTGGAGAGTTGATAGGCATCAAAATGGCTTAACCATGGCGCACGGGCATGCTTGACCCGGTGCCGAGAGCCATAGGATGCACAGGATCCGGCCATGCGGCAGCATAGTCATGTGTGTAAATATGGAAGTTCTGGAGTCATGGAGATGTGGTTATGGGCCATTTGGGCTCTTGGGTGATGACAAACATTGTGATGGTGAGGCCAGAAGCATCAAAATGCGTCAACTATGGCATACGATCGTGCTTGACCTAGTGCCGAGAGCTGTAGGACACGCAGGAACCGGCTGTGTAGTGGCATAGTCGTGTGTGCAAATATGGCAGTTCTAGAGCTGTGGAGCCATGGTTAAGGGCCATTCGGGTTCTCGAGCGGCAACAAACGCTGTGGTGGAGAGGCTAGAGGTGTCAAAATGCCTTAACCATGGCGCATAGGCGTGCTTGACTTGGTGCGAGGAGCCGTAGGACGCGCAGGAACCGGCCGTGCGGCAGCAAAGTCACGTGTGCAAATATGGCAGTTCTGGAGCCATGGAGCTAGCCAAGGTTAAGGGCCATTCAGGCTCTCGAGCGATGGCAAACGCTATGGTAGAGAGGCCAGAGGTATCAAAATGCCTTAACCATGGCGTACGGGCATGCTTGACTCAGTGCCGGGAGCCATAGGAGGCGTTGGAACCGACCGTGCGGCAACATGGTTGTGTGTGCAAATATCGCAGTTTTGGAGCCATGGAGCCGTGGTTAAGGGCCCTTCAGGCTCTCGGGTGATGGAAAACTCTATGGTGGAGAGGTGAGAGGCATCAAAATGGCTTAACCATGGCGCACGTGCATGCTTGACCCTGTGCCGAGAGCCGTAGGATGCACAAGATCCGGCCATGCGGCAAAGATAGTCGTGTGTGCAAATATGGAAGTTCTAGAGTCATGGAGATGTGGTTAAGGGCCGTTCGGGCTCTCAGGTGATGACAAACATTGTGGTGGTGAGGCCAGAGGCATCAAAATGCCTTAACTATGGCATACGGTCATGCTTGACCTAGTGCCAAGAGCTGTAGGACACGCAGGAACCGGATGTGTAGTAGCATAGTCGTGTGTGCAAATATGGCAGTTCTAGAGCTGTGGAGCCATGGTTAAGGGCCATTCGGGTTCTTGGGTGGCAACAAACGCTGTGGTGGAGAGGCCAGAGGTGTCAAAATGCCTTAACCATGGCGCATGGGCATGCTTGACTTGGTGCGAGGATCCGTAGGACGCGCAGGAACCGGCCGTGCGGCATCAAAGTCGTGTGTGCAAATATGGCAGTTCTGGAGCCGTGGAGCCGAGGTTAAGGGCCATTCAGGCTCTCGAGTGACGGCAAATGCTATGGTAGAGAGGCTAGAGGTGTCAAAATGCCTTAGCCATGGCGTATGGGCATGCTTGACTCAAAGGCCGGGAGCCATAGGACGCGTTGGAACCGACCGTGCGGCAAAGATGGTCGTGTGTCGCAAATATGGCGTTTGGAGCCGTGGAGCCGTGGTTAAGGGCCCTTCGGGATCTCGGGTGATGGAGAACTCTATGGTGGAGAGGTGAGAGGCATCAAAATGGCTTAACCATGGGGTACGAGCGTGCTTGACCCGGTGCCGAGAGCCGTAGGATGCACGGGATCTGCAAAGTGCGGGGCAAAGACGTCGTGTGTGCAAATATGGAAATTCGGAGTCGTGGAGCCGTTGTTAAGGGCCGTTCGGGCTCTCGGGTGATGACAAACATTGTGGTGGTGAGGCCAGAGGCGTCAAAATGCCTTAACCATGGCATACGGTCGTGCTTGACCTAGTGCCGAGAGCTGTAGGACAAGCAAGAACCGACTGTGCGGTAGCATAGTCGTGTGTGCAAATATGGCAGTTCTGGAGCCGTGGAGCCGAGGTTAAGGGCCATTCAGGCTCTCGAGCAATGGCAAACACTATGGTAGAGAAGCCAGATGTGTCAAAATGCCTTAACCATGGCATACGGGCATGCTTGACATAGTGCCGGGAGCCATAGGATGCGTTGAACCGACCGTGCGGCAAAGCATGGTCGTGTGTGCAAATATGGCGTTTTGGAGCCGTGGAGCCATGGTTAAGGGCCCTTCGGTGCTCTTGGGTGATGGAAAACTCTATGGTGGAGAGGTGAGAGGCATCAAAATGGCTTAACCATGGGGTACGAGCGTGCTTGACCTGGTGCGGAGAGCCGTAGGATGCACAGGATCTGGCCGTGCGGCAGCACAATCGTGTGTGCAAATATGGAAGTTCTGGAGTCATGGAGATATGGTTTAGGGCCGTTTGGGCTCTTGGGTGATGACAAACATTGTGGTGATGAGGCCAGAGGCATCAAAACAACTTAACTATGGCATACGGTCATGCTTGACCTAGTGCCGAGAGCTGTAGGACCCGCAGGAACCGGCTGTGCAGTAGCATAGTCGTGTGTGGAAATATGGCAGTTATAGAGCTGTGGAGCCATGGTTAAGGGCCATTCGGGTTCTCGGGCGGCAACAAACGCTGTGGTGGAGAGGCTAGAGGTGTCAAAATGCCTTAACCATGGCGCATGGGCATGCTTGACTTGGTGCGAGGAGCCGTAGGACACGCAGGAACCGGCCGTGCGGCAGCAAAGTCGTGTGTGCAAATATGGCAGTTTTGGAGCCGTAGAGCCGAGGTTAGGGGCCATTAAGGCTCTCAAGTGACGGCAAATGCTATGGTAGAGAGGCTAGAGGTTTCAAAATGCCTTAACCATGGCGTATGGGCATGCTTGACTCAGTGCCGGGAGCCATAGGACGCGTTGGAACCGACCGTGCAGCAGCATGGTCGTGTGTGCAAATATGGCAGTTTTGGAGCCGTGGAGCCGTGGTTAAGGGCCCTTCAGGCTCTCGGGTGATGGAGAACTCTATGGTGGAGAGGTGAGAGGCATCAAAATGGCTTAACCATGGGGTACGAGCGTGCTTGACCCGGTGCCGAGAGCCGTAGGATGCACGGGATCCGGCAAAGGCGGCAAAGACAGATCGTGTGTGCAAATATGGAAGTTCTGGAGTCATGGAGCTGTTGTTAAGGGCCGTTCGGGCTCTTGGGTGCTGACAAACATTGTGGTGGTGAGGCCAGAGGCGTCAAAATGCCTTAACCATGGCATACGGTCGTGCTTGATCTAGTGCCGAGAGCTGTAGGACACGCAAGAACCGGCTGTGCGGTAGCATAGTCATGTGTGCAAATATGGCAGTTCTGGAGCCGTGGAGCCGAGGTTAAGGGCCATTCAGGCTCTCGAGCAACGGCAAACACTATGGTAGAGAGGCTAGAGGTGTCAAAATGCCTTAACCATGGCGTACGGGCATGCTTGACACAGTGCCGGGAGCCATAGGATGCGTTGGAACCGACCATGCGGCAAAGCATGGTCGTGTGTGCAAATATGGCAGTTTTGGAGCCGTGGAGCCATGGTTAAGGGCCCTTCGTGCTCTCGGGTGATGGAAAACTCTATGGTGGAGAGGTGAGAGGCACCAAAATGGCTTAACCATGGGGTACGAGCGTGCTTGACCCGGTGCGGAGAGCCGTAGGATGCACAGGATCTGGCCGTGCGGCAGCACAGTCGTGTGTGCAAATATGGAAGTTCTGGAGTCGTGGAGCTATTGTTAAGGGCCGTTCGGGCTCTCGGGTGATGACAAACATTGTGGTGGTGAGGCCAGAGGCGTCGAAATGCCTTAACCATGGCATACGATCGTGCTTGACCTAGTGCTGAGAGCTGTAGGACACGCAAGAACCAGCTGTGCGGTAGCATAGTCGTGTGTGCAAATATGGCAGTTCTGGAGCCGTGGAGCCGAGGTTAAGGGCCATTCAGGCTCTTGAGCGACGGCAAACACTATGGTAGAGAGGCCAGAGGTGTCAAAATGCCTTAACCATGGCGTATGGGCATGCTTGACTCAGTGCCGGGAGCCATAGGACGCGTTGGAACCGACCGTGCGGCAGCATGGTCGTGTGTGCAAATATGGCAGTTTTGGAGCCGTGGAGCCATGGTTAAGGGCCCTTCAGGCTATCGGGTGATGGAAAACTCTATGGTGGAGAGGTGAGAGGCATCAAAATGGCTTAACCATGGGGTATGAGCGTGCTTGACCCGGTGCGGAGAGCCGTAGGATGCACAGGATCTGCCGCAGCTTATGACCTAATTACCTGGCCAACCTAACTAGTGTATCTAGAGTTAACCCTAGGAAACATACTAGGCTTAGGAACCCGAGCAAAGGAGTTACATAACATAGGACATAAGCCCTCTACGAAACTTAGACTCCTAAATACCCCTATGTAGTTTTGTGAGGCACATAGAGAACCATCAGATCTTAATCACTAGTAAGACCTACTTGAGCCTTAGTTGTCATCACATGTCCAAATACAAGATAAGTATGCATCATCTTCTTGCACCTTAAACTTTATGAGTGATTTGGATTTTATTGGGATTTCTCTTGTATTGATATCAAATCAACAAACACACTTTGCAAATACGTACACAAAGTATTATGGGGAAATAATACCCCAACATATCCTATGACCTCTATGACCACCATGGAATATTTTTCAAATGGTACAAAGCATAATGCATATGTGTACGTATACTACTTAACCAAAGACAAAAACAGAAAATGAAATGAGAAAAGAAAAGGCAAAACAATGGACAAAGCCATTTCGGCCCAAGAACAAGCCGCCGGCCTGCCAACCTCTCTCTTTCTTTTTCCTTTTCTTTTCCCTGTTCGACCAAACCGGCCCAAGCCAGCGTCGTGGCCCATTCCGGCCTGCTCTCCCCTCCACCCGAGCGCCCGTTACTCCTCCTCTTCCATTTTTCTGCCGGCCCACGTACGCAGCCGGCCCGGTTCGCCAACCAGCCCAAAGCCGAACCGGATCACCTCCTGTTGACATTTCTAACGCCACTCAGTGTTAGGTTGTCATCCCCAACATGGCGCCAAAAATGCTGGTACTAAATAATGCAACTGCTACTAGAAATAAATATGGGATCCGCAAGCGTACAGATAATACCGATGTAGCATTTTAACCAGGAGTAATCCAGGTATCGTTATTTATATTTTTACCACTGGGAAGGGAAGGCACTGGATAATAAGTGATGAGCAATGCACATGCGATAATGGAGAGCTTAGCCTTGTCTCGTATCGATCATCTCATACGGGGTAAGTGTCACATAAAATATAGGAATGAATGATAAATGACATAAGATAAATGAGAGCTTCTAGCCACATAAAATAATAATAAGCCATCTCAACTTAGCACTCTAAGCTTATAACACTAGCATGGACTAGGACGATCTAGGGTATAATCCTATGTTATTCTAACTATAAAGTCAAAGCATACAATGATTAGTGCAAGAACATCTAGCAATCATGGCGGGAAAAGGTTACACCTATGCATAGTGATATTACCAGAGAAGACGAGACATAGCAATGACTTCAATGTAATAGGTTTGTTCTGCTAGACCTATACTCGGGAGAAGGGCTACAAAGGACTCAACAGGACTGTCACTCCCGCGATCGACCTCACGATCCGGAATATAGGGTGCAATCGCAGATAAATACAGTATAGGCACCATGCCCACACAATATCTATCACTCACCCATTGGCCTAATGAGCAAGCGCTATACGATCCTATGCATAAACATAATTCTAGTCCAACTATGCTAAACATATAATCAAAGTAAACTAAGAACAATATAATTGAGAATATAATCAAATAGAGCAAAGTCAAGTCTCGATATAATAGAATAGAATAAAGTACTACTCATAGTATCACGAACAATAATGAATATTACAAGAATGTAGAGGGAAATTACCAAGAACTCCGACAGATCCGGACTCCAAGCTAGGCTTGATTCCCTCTAGATCTATTCCTATGTAGCTATGCTACTAAACTATAAAGCTCTAATTGAGATGGTGGCTCGGCTTCTCGAATTCCGATGAGAGAATGAACTCTTGAATGAATTAGGGTTTCACCCGAGGGGCCGGGGGCTCGAATATATAGCCCCCTAGGATGAACCACAGCCCTCGGATCAAACCGACCTAAATGGACGATAATTATTCATCCTCAAAGGCGGTGGAGGAGGGATCCACGAGACTCAACCCGATTGGTTGAGATGGGGAGTCGGCCGACTCCCCGGGTCGGCCGACCGCCCACCCCCCCGGTGGGGCCCGGCCTTCGGGGGTCGCCTCGGAGTCTTCTAGATTATACAATTTTACCCGTTCGGTCTTTATCTCTATGTAATCATGACATGTGGGCCTCCTTTGGTTCTCTTTTCGATAACCCCCGCAGAAATAGACAATCACCAAAACTCGTGGAATTCATCGGTGTAACCCCTATATCTAACAGTGAACTCATATTAGTCCTTTCTCTTGCTGCGTTGACGGTATAAAATTGATACTTAACGACCGTCAACAAACTCCCCAAGCTTACCTTTTGCTCGTCCCCGAGCAAAGATAGACTCGATGATGGATCAGAGTTGCTACAATGCTTTCACTCCTCACAAGTACACATGCGTTCAAACAAGAACTCTCCTCCGGATTAGAGTGAACTATTCTGACTCAAAACTCACTCATATTACCTTTCACCATGGGGCTTGTAACCGTCACTTGAGTCTTGAGCAGTTGAAAGACAGAACGGTCAAGTCAAGCGCCATGTTTCTCGCTCTGTGATCAACTATTATCCTGGAGTTTTTTTTTTGAAAAGTTTTGAAATAAAACTCAGAGTTCCTTGTATGAACCTTTCAGGTCTCTCATTTGTGGTATTTTTGGATCCTCTCTAAGGCATGAGTAGTGTATGCCTTCTCTCTTCTCTCAAAATATGTGGTATTTGTGGAACTAAGGCATAGTGAAAAGTGCCTTCTCTCTCTCACCCTACTTTCTAATAGGCTTATGTGGAGCTCATAGGTGGGGAGACACTCAAACTCACATGCATATATTGCACAGTTAAGACATGGATCCAATAGGAACTAAAATAATAATAAAGTCATATGTGCATGTGAATGAGGAAATGGAATGGATGATAAGATGATGATAGGATGGTGATCAGAAAATGATTATGAGGGGTACTCAACTGGTGAACATCTACTTCTACACTTGCTCCTTCAGGGATAACATGACTCCCTTTATTTGGAAACCTTGAAACTTCTTGAATGGAAGGACTTGGCTACTCTTTCTTTTCTTCTCTTTTTTTTTTTTAGAGCAACCAATCCTCTGGAAACAAGACTTTAGCAACTGGGATTCATATAGCTTGAAATGATAATGACTGGAGCTTTTTATGTAGGCAAATGGAACGGTGATGATTATGTCTAGATGTTCACTCCCAGGATAGGAGTGGAACCTTTTCTGGATGATGTGAAATGAATGACGTATGTATATATGGATGGATGGATGGATGGATGGATGGATGCGTACTCCCAGTGTAGGAGCAGCATAAGTGCGTATCTCCAGGGTAGAGACAGCACAGTATGTGGAGAATGCGTACTCCTAGGGTAGGAGCGGCATAAGTGCATATCTCCAGGGTAGAGATAGCACAATATGTGGTGGATGTGGATCTATATGTGGGTGATACTTCTAGGAACAGAATTAGCACAGAACGAATGTAACATCTATAAAATGGGTGCATGCTTCTGAGGACAGAAGTAGCATAGATCAATGGATGGAGAGCACATAGTATTGACTTTAACTGCGTGACTAATTCCTTATGGGTCCACAGCATAACCACACTCAATGCCTATAAAGTCTACACTCAAACCTACAGTATGATCTATATAAACAGATGGGTTTTCCTAATCTAGTAAGCATGAATATATGGCTGTGGTAGGAATTTGAACTCTCATCATAAAGGAACTCATCATGCAGGAATTTAATGTTTCCAAAGATAAATTCTCCAGAACTCTAGTATCTCTAGGAACAAGATGGACAACAGCTCAACCTTCCCATATCATACCCGTCAACCACCTAGACTTAGATCAAGTTTTTGCTACCCACAAGTTTCAGGTTCAGAGCAAATCTCAAATCTAAACAGTTGTGTCCAAAACTCGGGAGAGTGTAAGGTTGAAAACTAGGTACTTGAAAGGAATTACGGCAGAGCAACTATTCATCATCTCCATGTAGAGTTTATTCTAGGGATCACTTTTAAAGACACATTGCAAGAGCTCTCCAAAAGTAGAAAAGATAATAAAGAAATCTTTTCGGGTTTCTATGGTTATGCATGTTTTTTAGTTGTTTTAACAAGCATACTTTAGCAAGGCACAAAAAAGATAAGTTGGAAACACTTAGCTTGATACACGGGGATGCTCTCCCCAAGCTGGATGTTGACATAGTCTGCGATGTTGCCGTGCAATGAAGACGTTCTAGTCCTCCCGGAGTGCCGTAAATAGTTGCCGTTGGAGACAAGACTTGAATGTTGCGAAAGACTCGACAGGGGACTGGATGTCCTTCACGTTAGCTCCTTATGATCCTTGATGTTCTATGAAGCTCAAATAGACAACAAAGCTTGTGGAACTAGTTAAGTGTTAGTGATAAAACCTTTAGGCCTTGGTTGTCTAGAACTTTCCTAACTTAAAACTCATTCTAACGGATCACAAGAAATATATATTTTTATCTTTTTTATTATTTAAGGAATGCGACAGGGAAAGATAAATATGCAAAGAAATTATTTTTGTGCCACCACGGTGAATGATTATCCACATGGGGCTTGACGATTTTTTGATGCAAATGCACAACATCTTTATTTTTTTCTAATGCGAGATAAAAAGTAAAGATGCAACTAGGATGCAAGTAGGAAAATAAATATGCTAAGGTAAAAGATATAATGCTGAAAAGTAATTGCTGATAAATACCAAGTTACCTCTTGGTGCGGCGTTCGGTGGTTTTAAGTCCTCCGAACAGGACTTGTCATGTTCGTTCATTTTTCAAGGGGTGCATTGGCTGGCACCTCCGATGATGTCGCCTCTTGTGTAGGAATTGATTTCTGATTTTGCTTTTACCTTCCACACCTTCTTTGTTGGAGAGGATGACCTTGAGGAGGAAGCTTCTTGGGGCACTTGGTTTTCTTCTGATGGTAGCACCTCTTCTTCTGCAATGCTCTTCTCTTCGGGGTACCGGTCTTCATATCTTGTCACTTCTCCCTCATAGTCGCCCCATCCATCTCGTAGTGATGTTCTTCTTGTTCGCGACGGGTACGCTGCCTTCTCCTTGTTCTCGTTCTTCTTGGGCTCCTCGTAATTATATAATTATTGTTGAAGTAGCGGCGTACCTTCTCGGTGGGAAAGTGGAAATGGATCTCTCCCGTCCCGATATAGATGATAGCTCGGTGGTGTTCAGGAATGGTCTTCCTAGGATGATTGGAGGATCATAGTCATCTCCCATGTCAATGACTAGGAAGTCTCGTAGGGACATAGTGATCATCTATCTGGATGAGGACATCCTTCACTTCTCCTTCGACAAAGCGGAATGTCCGATCCGCCATCCGCACTGTGCATAGGTAGGCTCCAAAGGCATAGTGCCATATAGATACTCATAAGTTACCTTGGCCATAATGTTGATGCCAGATCCGGTGTCACGCATGCCTTTATTGAAAGAGCTTCGTTGATGGAGCATTGAATGGTTGGGACACCGGGTCATCCTTCTTGATCGACGTGGGGACCCGAGGAAGTGGTCATGTTCCTCGTGAACTGCAGTGACCATCCTCACTTGTCTCTCGTCTTCTTGGTTTTCTTATTCTTGTTCTTGCTCTTCTTAGCCGGATTCTTCTTCTTCTCACTGTCTCGCTGATGAGGGTGTCTTTGAACCGCAGACTCGTTCTTGAAGAAGAAGGTTTCTCTCTTGCCCTTGATATTGAAGATGATCTTGGCCGTGTTGGCATATATGATGGCTCCAGCAGTGTTCAAGAATGGTCGTCCCGGAATGATAGGGGACCTTTCATCACCGCTCGTATCCACTACCACGAAGTTCTGCAGGAACATACGAGTTGCCCACTCGTACACATATGTCTTCAAGTACTCCCAAAGGAACACGGAGTGACCGATCTCGCAAGTTTGTAAGTACATGGTTGTGTATGCTAAGGGGCATCTCGAATAGCTTCTCATATATCACTCTCGGCATAATGTTGATGCTTGCACCGAAGTCACGATTGCTTCATTGAAATTGGTACTTCCAATGGAGATCGGAATGACCGGTCCCCCGGATCACCCTTCTTGATTGGCGAGTTGAATCAATCCATGACCCTTCGATGGATCACTCCGGCTATCTTCTACATTGAATATGTCAACAAGATTTGCGCTTTGAGCTCTTCGGGTTGTCCCGTTTACCTTGACCGGTGGAGGGAGCAAGGTTAACAAGCCGTTGTACCGCGACTCAAGTATCTTGTTGAAACGAGCCGACTCTTGATGGCATTGGAGAAGCCATCCATTCTGTTGCCGAGTGTCTCTAGGACCTTGTCATTTGATGTCGGCTTCTTGGTCGATTGTCCATCATTTTGTCTTGACTCAAAGACTAACTCTCTCAAAGGCGGCCGGTTGTAATTATTGTAGGAGGAGCTGTTACCTTGGTAATTGCCTCGAATAATTGCCTCGAGTAGTTAGGCCTCGGCCGCGATTCCAACCTTGATTCTCGCCGAGGACGATAGTAATTGTTGTTGTTGTTGTTGTTGAGGTAGTTCACATCCTCCTTCGCTCGGGCGTTAGCACCCGTGTGCCCGCCTCTCCACACTCTTCACATGTCATGCGAGCATCATGTATATGCATGACTTCTTTCTTCTCCGGGGCTCTCTCATCGAGCCTCTTCATTAGCAGATCCATTTTGGCGTACAAAGCATGTCTACCTCCTTCACTGGTGCATTCCTCCGCCTCTCTTGCGGGTCCGAGTTCTTTCTTCACTCCAACCTTGGTTGGATGCCATCTTTTCCACAAGAGCCGTGGCTTGAGGAATAGTGAGTGATAAGAATGCACCTCCGCAGCAGCATCCATCGTCTCACGTGTGTCGTTCTTGAGCCCATGGTAGAACGTCGCATAAGCAGCCAATTCTCCATGCCATGATGAGGACACTCGAGGATGCAATCTTGAAAGCGCTCCCAAGCTTCGGGACAGCCTCATCATGGTGTTGCTTTGAAAGCTTGATATCTTCCCACGAAGAGCATTTGTCTTGCCCATGGGGAAGAACTTCACCAAGAAATTGGTGGAACATAGTGCCCACGTAGTATTCTTCTCCTTGTTGGCGTAGAACCACTGCTTCGCTCTCCCCAAGAGTGAGAATGGGAAGAGGCGAAGTAGTATAGCATCTCTGGGGATATCCTTGATAGTGAATGTGCTACAAATCTCCAGAAAATGTTGGAGATGAGCACTAGCATCTTCATGGGCCTTCCCACAGAACTGGCATGCTTGCACCATGTTGATCAGCGCAGGCTTGAGCTCAAAAGCTCCTTCGATGTCCGCAGCCGGTCCAAGCACGAATGTTGTCCGTAGTTGGAGCCGAGAACTCGCGGAGTGACTTGTTCGCCATGGCTTCAAACGCTCGGTGTCAAGTCTCGAACGAAAGGTCGACTTTCGCTCCGACAAACTTCCAAGTTGAGTTGATGATGATGATTGATTGGTCTTCTTCAACTTGCTTCCGGCCTTCCCGAATAAAGCTTCGGATTGTCAATATAGTTATCGGGAAGAGTAGTCTTTTTCATACATTACCCCGCATAAGATATAAAAATAGACCAAAGACAAGGGTAAGGCCGTATGAGTAGAGAATGGTGACGTTGCTCAATCTCATTATGTAGTGCAATGCTGCTCATTATCCATTGGCTTTCAACCTTCCCCCGGCAACGGCGCCAAAAAATGCTTGTTGACATTTCTAACGCCACTCGGTGTTAGGTTGTCATCCCCAACATGGCGCCAAAAATGCTGGTACTAAATAATGCAACCGCTACTAGAAATAAATATGGGATCCGCAGTTTACGAGATAATACCGATGTAGCATTTTAACCAGGAGTAATCCAGGTATCGTTATTTATATTTTTACCACTGGGAAGGGAAGGCACTGGATAATAAGTGATGAGCAATGCACATGCGATAATGGAGAGCTTAGCCTTGTCTGTATCGATCATCTCATACAGGGTAAGTGTCACATAAAATATAGGAATGAATGATAAATGACATAAGATAAATGAGAGCTTCTAGCCACATAAAATAATAATAAGCCATCTCAACTTAGCACTCTAAGCTTATAACACTAGCATGGACTAGGACGATCTAGGGTATAATCCTATGTTATTCTAACTATAAAGTCAAAGCATACAATGATTAGTGCAAGAACATCTAGCAATGATGGCGGGAAAAGGTTACACCTATGCATAGTGATATTACCAGAGAAGACGAGACATAGCAATGACTTCAATGTAATAGGTTTGTCCGCTAGACCTATACTCGGGAGAAGGGCTACAAAGGACTCAACAGATCTGTCACTCCCGCGATCGACCTCACGATCCGGAATATAGGGTGCAATCGCAGATAAATACAGTATAGGCACCATGCCCACACAATATCTATCACTCACCCATTGGCCTAATGAGCAAGCGCTATACGATCCTATGCATAAACATAATTCTAGTCCAACTATGCTAAACATATAATCAAAGTAAACTAAGAACAATATAATTGAGAATATAATCAAATAGAGCAAAGTCAAGTCTAATATAATAGAATAGAATAAAGTACTACTCATAGTATCACGAACAATAATGAATATTACAAGAATATAGAGGGAAATTACCAAGAACTCCGACAGATCCGGACTCCAAGCTAGGCTTGATTCCCTCTAGATCTATTCCTATGTAGCTATGCTACTAAACTATAAAGCTCTAATTGAGATGGTGGCTCTAGCTTCTCTGAATTCTGATGAGAGAATGAACTCTTGAATGAATTAGGGTTTCACCCGGGGGCCGGGGGCTCGAATATATAGCCCCCTAGGATGAACCACGGCCCTCGGATCAAACCGACCTAAATGGACGATAATTATTCATCCTCAAAGGCGGTGGAGGCGGGATCCACGAGACTCAACCCGATTGGTTGAGATGGGGAGTCGGCCGACTCCCCCCGGGTCGGCCGACCGCCCACCCCCGGGTGGGGCCCAACCTTCGGGGTCGCCTTCCGGAGTCTTCTAGATTATACAATTTTACCCGTTCGGTCTTTATCTCTATGTAATCATGACATGTGGGCCTCCTTTGGTTCTCTTTCTGATAACCCCCTGCAGAAATAGACAATCACCAAAACTCGTGGAATTCTGTCAGTGTAACCCCTATATCTAACAGGTGAACTCATATTAGTCCTTTCTCTTGCTGCGTTGACGGTATAAAATTGATACTTAACGACCGTCAACACCTCCCCCACTTGACGACAAGGACGCCCGCGGCCGCTGACATGCCGGCCCCGCCTGTCATACCTTTCCCCCTCTCCTCTGCTTTTGGCCATGACGACAGAGCGCACAAAACCGCCGCATCGCAGCGTCAACCACTCGATCCGCTCCGCTCTGCATCGACGCCCGCGAGGACTGCCACCTGGGTCGACAAGGCCCCGACACCCTCGGCAGAAATCGCCCGCGGCCGCGACGCTTTTCCCCGCCCGCGCGCACTCGCGCTCTGACACCATGGAGGAGAACATGCCTCTGCTCCCTGCCTTTCCTTGGCCTCCAAGCCGAATTGGCCTTCCCCGCTGACCGCAGGGACCCAGCCAAGCTTGATAGCGACAGCCGAAGGCCTCTATGACCACTTGATCAAGCGCGAGCCCGTGATCGCCGTCCGCCGTGCCCAAGCTCTTGCCGCCGGGTATAAATTGGAGACCAAGGCCGCTCTAGGGCTTCCCAGTGCTGCCGCCGCCCTGGTGGCTAGCTAGTTCACCAAACCACCCCGAGCCGAGAGGAATAGAACGAGAGAAGGAGAAGGGAGGAAGAGAGGAGAACAAGGAGGCGGGGAAAAGAAGGAGCCCACCGCCGGAGCAAGAAAAGCTCGCCGGAGAAGAAGGCGCTGCGCCGATCTGCTACAACACCAGAAGCCTCGCGTCTTGGCGGAACAATGAGGAGCTGCCGGAGACACGCCAGCGGCGCTTCACCGCACCGACCGCTGCACCGCGTCACATCTTCTTCCTCTACCGCGCCGGTACGCCGCCATGAGCTTCTTTGCCAATCTCGACCTTGCTTCCGGCCATGGCGCTCCCACGAGCGCATAGGCCAAGGTCGTTCCCGACCTCATGGCACACACGCACCCACGAGCACCGACCGACCCAAGCCCCTGGAAAGCTGGCGCCACCATGCCGGCGGACTTGCCCGCCATGCCCGCCGCCGTGGCCAGTCCATGCCACGGTGCGCCGCCGTTTCCGGCAAGAAAACCCCTCAGACACGCTGGACTCCGGCTACTCAACCACCGCGGTGGGGGCGCATCCCATGCGCACACCAGTGGGAGAAGGTAGCCGCGGGAACACCATCCCCTTTCTCCCACCGGAGAAGAGTCTCCCACCGTGGCGCACCTTGCGCTGGCCGGCTCCGGCCGCCTCGCCCGTCCGCGCAGCCGCGGGCCGCTGCACGCCGCGGCATCCCCGGTGGTGATGATGAGGCCCTTGGTGGCCGTTTTTGACGTCTTGCCGCGCGCCGCCATGCTCGCCGTGCGCTGCCGCGTGCCGCCACCGCGTGCCATGCGCCGCCGGGTCATTTGGTCGTCGCCGGCAAGCCAAGAAGAACCCCTGTGTTGCCAATCGACGGACCGCTACACCAATTGGGAGGAAAAGCCTGCGTTTGCTCCGTGTTGCTACGCGCCGCCACGGCTGTGCCGCCATGGACGTGGACAAGCACTGGCGTGCTCTGCGCGGCCCATGATGATGTCCCTACTGTGCTCGCCAATCCGCCGCGGAGCCAGAGCGCTCGCCGGTGCGGCCTGAGCATCACCACGGCGCCAAGGCGCACCGCCGTGCCGCCACCGGCGTGCCGTCATCCCGGTGAGCAGAGAGAGGATTGGGAGAAGGAGAAGAGAAGGGGATGAGGTGGTACTGGAGGAGAAGCCGTGGACGTGGTCCACGTGAACCATGTTCGGAACCCCGGGACCCACGTGACCCTGCCCACCGTAGACCTAGCGTGTGAACCCGAGCCCCACCGGATGACGACCCCGCGGACCTGGTCCACAAGCACCGTTAGGGCGAAACGATGAATGGTCCCGGTGCACCATAGACCAAGTGGTGGTCTATAGACCGACATCTACTGGTGCACCGTGAGCCAACCGACGAAACTAACGCCATGGACCAAGGCCTGGCCCGGATCCAACACCGACGTGGCACAGCCAGAGACAGCCACGTGGTGGGCCGAGCCCGGCCCAAGTCCAGCCCAGTCGGCCCATTGGCGGCCCATCTCAGCCCATTAGCGGCCCATTTAGGTTTGACCAAGTCCACCGTGACGTCATGCTGACATCATCATGGTCCCACGTGTCAGTACCACGTCAGCGTGCCACGTGGCCTATCATGGCGCTGACATGTGGCGGCTCCATGATTATCTGCTATTTATTATTTTCGGAATATTGTTTAAACTTTAGAAACTCATAACTTATTCATACGAGCTTCAAAAATTATGATCTTTATATGGAAATTCATCTAAAATCATATCGAGATGTACAGTTTGAGCTTATGTTTGAGTGCATTTGATTCTTCTATATTTCATTTGCTTCTTTGTGGATTCTATAGGAGTCGCTAATGCGACTATTACGTTTCGGTTTCAGAGTTGATTCGGGAAAGGAGCGACCTAAGGACGTGAGGTGGAGATCCGCTGTACGACTACGGAGGAGGACTTGTACCACTACTGTCGGATTCGTACCACTACTTCCTCGACATCGCAGGTGTCATGGCAGCACCCTCTTTTAGAGAATCCTATTAGACATTGCATGTTTAGAATTGCTAGCGCTTTATATTTATTCCTTTGCTAGTATATGATGCATGATATTGTCTGAGCTATATTTACCTTGTTCGAAGCCCTTTTACCATGTTACCCAGCCTTGCGCTCGCACTTATATATTACTGCCCTTCTGCGTGCTTGCATTTATTATCACCATACTTATTATAACTCCACTTCGCATTGTATATGTGGTGCGGGTGGTGAACCCCTGGGAATGGTTTGGCTTGGGATGCCGTATTTGTGGTTATGGTGATGAGCGGTGTACTGCGTGAGCCTTGGGTGTGTGGTGAGGGTTGAGTCGGCCGGACAGGGATTACGACGAGCTTCGAGCGAGTCTTGCCGAGGGGATACGGCCTGGGTATCCCCGCTTTGTGAGTACCTGTGGCGGGTAACTGGTTTGGATTGAGGTGTCCTTGGTGTGTGCTCCTTTGGGGTGGAGCCTTGGAAAGGGGGTGCCGTGGCAGCATGGTAAAGATTAGCCCATACAGGGGAGACATCGCTGTCTGGCCAATACCTAAGGACTTGAGTGCTAGTGACCGGATTATTGGACGCTTACTTTCCACTCGCTCTCTAATGGGAAGGGAGACGGTCTAACCATCTGGTAGAACGAATGCCATTACCATCTGGAGTAAGCGGATGTGTCGGGAGGTACGGGCCGAGAGTGCTCACACCCTCCTTAACCAACATAGTGACCCCCGAGGCCTGGTACTATGTCTCACAGTCTCGGCGGCCAGGGTCGAGTGGCAGGATGGTATTCGTTCTAGGCTTATGGCGATCGAAATCTGCCTAGATGTGGCCGCATCGATGATGGCTATCTTGTTACGGCCCATTATGGGCGTTGACCAAGTCAACACTGACGTCAATAGTGATGTCATGCTGACGTCAGCAGTGACGACATGCTGACGTCAGCAGCCTACGTCACCGCCACGTCAGCAGCCTACGTCAGCACCGCCTGCCACGTGTCACGCCCTGGTGATGCCACGTGTCGCCCTCACACAGTGCCACGTGTCACGCTCAGATTAATCCGGTATTTAATAAATTCAGAATATGATTTAATCTTTGAAAAATCATAACTAATTCATACGAGCTCAGAAAAATATGAACCAAATGTCTAAATTCTCTATAAATCGAGCACTATGTCATAGGACTATGTTTGAGTGCATTTGGATCATTTTGATATCTTATTGCTTCTTTGTGGATTCTATAGGAGTCGCTAACGCAACTATTATGTGTCGTTTACAGAGTTATCGGAGGAGGACGCTTCTGACAAGGACTACACAGGCGAGGAGGAGTACAACGATAGGTCACTAGGTGCCACATCCCACCCAACCTCTTAGAATCCTATTACGCATGTCATTTAGCTGCTATTGCTTATTTATATATATATGATTATATGCTATGCTATGATAGGATTGCATGAGTAGTTTGCTTGATCAGCCCCACCTTGTTTGACTATATCCTGCTCACCCTGCTGATAGGATAGATGCTTTGCTTATTGCTACGCTGCTTACTACTCTCTACTATGCTGGATGATTCGCGTGGTGGATGATGGTTTGGGATGGATGATATCGGGATTGGATATGGGCTTGGATATGGATAATGGGCTTTCTACGTGTGTGCCTTGGGTGTGTGGTGAGGGTTGAGTCGACCGAGCAGGGATATATGACGAGCTTTTGGAGCAAGTCTTGCTAGGGGATACGACCTGGGTATCCTCGCCTATTTGATAACCTGTGGAGGGTTAATGGATATCGGAGGAGGTTCCGGGATGGAGAGCCTTTGTGGAGCGAAGCCCTAGAATAGAAGGTGCTGTAATGGAATGGGGTGTGAACACATCATGAGGAGATGCCCTGCTTAGTCCCCCTTAGGACCTACCAGTCCTAGTATCAGTTTCATGGGATGCCTTTACTTACCACTCGCTCTCCATGGGGAAGGGACGGCCCAACGCTTGGTAGAGTTGGTACCATTACTACCTGGAAGTAAGCGGAACATGTCGGGAGGTACGGGCATCGGGACCCACACCCTCCTTAGACAATATAGTGACCCCCTTGGCCTAGTACTATGTCTCACAAACTCGGCGGCCAGGGCCGAGTGGCAGGATGATATCAATTCTAGGCTTGTGGCTGCCGGCATTCGCCTGAGTTGACGACGGTCATCAATGAGGAAGGATCTTGTGGCCTAGTATAACCTCTACAGAGTTTTGGTTGATCGATCGATACATATGCCGACTTCTCGGCTATGGACCTTTCCTATGGATCTGTTGCACTAGGCTAGTGAGAGGAGTCCTCTATTCTCCCCTAGGATTCACCCACGGCCTCAGGCCGTATAGGCGATGGGCGAGAGGGAGTCATCCTAGCCGACCACGTGTGAGCATGGTGTGTTGTGGGGGTTAGGTGTGGTGTGTGATGGATGGGTTGATGGATGGGGTGATGAGATTGGGATGATGGTTTAAAACTTGATGAACTATATATTAAAACTTGATTTATTTTATGCATAGGAAAACCAGAGCCATTGATATTATCCTTTAAGCATCCAATACCACAAAGCTATACATAGGGTGGGAGTGGCCAGTACAAATCGTACTGATAATTGGCACGCAGGTGATGATGATGGTGGTTACATCTCGACTGGAGATGACTATAGTGATTGAGGGTTTCGTTCCTGCACTCAAGCGTTGGAGTCTTCTACTTCCGCAAGCTGTTCTTCGTGTTTAATTTCCTATTCCACCATGTGGCGATGTAATAAAGTTTGTAATACTTAATTATGGTACCCTTTTATGATGATGTAAGGATTTGATTATTGACTGTGTAATATCTATCTGTGGAATTTCCATCGTGAAATTCGAGGTTGTTTCAGTTGGTGATGGTTATGTGGTGATGGTTTGGGATGGATTTGGGATGGAATGGGATGGTGGATGGATGTGGATGGGTTTGGGAATAATTAAACTTGACTATTATTATTACTACTACTACTTGCTACTTTGCACATGCGCTAGGATGCAACCCATAGCCAAAATAGTAGGATCGTCAGATCCCTTTATTTTCTCTTTTCCAGAAAAAGCTCATACGGTGCTGACCATGGCCTGCACACATCTGGCGGTGTGCAGTTTTACCTGCTCTACAGTGATGTCGAGGATAAGTTGGATTAGGTGGTCTCATGCCTGCGCTCAAGTTGGAGATTGAAGCTGCTTCCACGATATCGTTTCCGCTCCCTAAAGCTGTTCTGGATGTCTTACTTCGCTATGTACACCACCCGCATCACATCCCCGATACAATGCGAAGTGGAGTAATAATAAGTGTGATAATATGCAAGCAAGTAGGGGGTATATATATATATAAGTGCGAGCGCAAAGCAGTAGGTAACAGGTAAAAGTGGCTTCAATCAGGGTAGTAAGGCTCAGGCAATAGCATGCATCAATATACTAGCAAAGGAATAAATATAAAGCACTAGCAATTCTAAATAATGAGCATTGTCTAATAGGATTCTCTAAAAGAATGGTGCTGCCATGACACCTGCGATGTCGAGGTAGTAGTGGTACAAGTCTTCTTCAGTTAGCGTAGATGATCAGTGCGATCCTCCTCCTTGTGTCCGTAGCCTCCTTTCTCGACTCTCTCCTCGTTGGACTCTGAAATCGAGACGTAAATGCCACGTTAGCGACTCCTATAGAATCACAAAGAACCAAATGAATACCAAAAAGATTCAAATGCACTCAAACATAAGCTCATGACATAGTGCTCGATTTATAGAAAATTTGGATGCTTGTTTCATATTTTTCTGAGCTCGTATGAATTAGTGGTTTGGTTTGGGATATCGGGCTGGATGGATTTGATGGATTAGTGGTGAGCACCTGGGTTATGGGTGGATGTTTATGGCAGGGTGTAGGGTGAGGGTTAAGTCGACTGAACAGGGATACATGATGAGTCTTTGGGGCAAGTCTTGCGGGGTTGCGACCTGGGCACCCTAGATGAGATACCTGTGGCAGGTAATATGTGATGCGAGGAGATCTTGGGGTGTGAGCCTCTGAGGGGTGGAGCCCCGGGTAGAAGGTGCTGTGGTGGCACGTAAAACGGAAACCCTTTATGAGAAGATGTCCTGCTTGGTCAAAACCTAGGAATTGTTGAGCTGGTAACTGGATCATAGGAATCCTTTACATCTCACACGCTCTCTGTGATGGGGAGACGGCTGGTTTACTTGGTTAGAATGATGCCATTACTGCTAGGTAGTGAGGTGATAGGGTGAGCGGTATGGAGGCATGCCTGTGCCACTCTAGTCGACTGTACCACTTGCTGGGCCCCTGAACCCTGAACCCTAAACCCTGAACCCTGAACCCAGAACCCTAGACCCTAAACCCTAAACCCAAAACCCTAAACCCTCAACCCTAAACCCTCAACCCTAAACCCTCAACCCTAAACCCTAAACCCTAAACCCGAACCCCCAAACCCCGAACCCCGACCCCCGAACCCTAAACCCCGAACCCTAAACCCCGACCCCGACCCCGACCCTAACCCCGACCCCGACCACCGAACCCCCCGAACCCCGAACCCCGAACCCCGAACCCCGAACCCCGAACCCCGAACCCTAAACCCCAAACCCCGAAACCCAAACCCTAAACCCCGAACCCCGAACCCCGAACCCCAAACCCCGAACCCCGAACCCCGAAGCCCGAACCCCAAACCCCGAACCCCGAACACCAAACCCCAAACCCCGAACCTCGAACCCCAAACCCCGAACCCCAAACCCCGAACCCCAAATCTCAAAACCCGAAACCCCTAAACCCAAAACCCTAAAGCCTAAACCCTAAACCCTAAACCCCAAACCCCGAACCCCGAACCCCGAACCCCGAACCCCGAACCCCGAACCCCGAACCCCGAACCGCCAAACCTTGAACCCCAAACCCCGAACCCCGAACCCCGAACCCCGGACCCCGAACCCGGACCTCGAAACCCCTAAACCGGAACCCCGGAACCTCGAACCCCGAACTCCGAACCCCGAACCCCGAACCCCGAACCCTCGAACCCCGACCCCGACCCCGAACCCCGAACCCCGAACCCCTAACCCCGACCCCGCCCCGAACCCCTAAACCCCGAACCCCTAAACAACTGAACCCCAAACCCTAAACCCCAAACCCCAAACCCCAAACCCCTAAACCCCGAACCCCAAACATCGAACCCCGAACCCCCGAAGCGGGGAAGTTCACTTGGTGAAGCCGGTGAAGTGCTCATTGTCCTTCTTCCTACCGAAGAAGAAACCCATCACGATCTAGCGGGCAAGCATGGCATTGATGTCGAGTTGTTGATGAGATCTTTCCGTATTGACGAGACCAATTTGCAGCGGAACAAGGAGGGGCCGGGCAACGGCAAGAGGATGTGGAGAATGAGATCACCTAGGAGGCTAGCAAATGAGTCCGTTCTCTTGTTGGGGGCCTTCTCCATTTGTCAGTGTGCAAGAAGCCACAGATTCCTAAGTAATGAGATAACTAAATGAAGAAGAAAATAATTCAAAAAAGATCCATCGGTGAAGTCCACAACTTATACCAAAATGTAACATTAACAAGATACAAGAATTTCCATGTTACGAGCTCATCTATTTAGAGTAGCAAAGCACATAGACATAGACAACACCAACATGAATAGAAGTTACCGTGGCTGTAACCATTAGTCCAATACAATTTCAGCTAATCAAGTCTAACCATCACACTTACAAAAACATTACAATTTCAATCCAACAGCCATGAGCTACAGGGATATGGCTGTGTGCATGAAAGATGTTCATTCCAATCAAAATCCCCAAGTCCTGGAGTAGATCCATGATGAGGCAAAACCCAAATGAAGAAACAAAGAATAAAAAGGGGAGAAAGGAGACCTGCGGATCGAATCTAATGTCTCGACCGCTTCCACAAAGGTGTTCATTCTAAGCGAAATCCCCAAGTCCTGGAGTAAATCCATGATGAGGCAAAACCCAAATGAAGAAACAAACAGTAAAAAGGGGAGAAAGAAGACTGTGGATGATCTCGACGCCTCTACCGCTGCCGTGGCACACAAGCGACGCGGACGCTAATGCTGCCGCGCCCCACCGGGAAAGCCTTGCAGCCTACCTCCAAATGGACCCCAGAGCCAGCACAGCACACCGGGGATCCTCCACAGCCACATCTAGCTCCACTGCCCAGCCAGTGCAAGTCCAATGGGTAGATATTTTCCCATTTTCAGTGGATATATATCTAGTATATAGGTCAACACGTTCCACATGACTTGTCCCTTGGGAGCAGGGATGGCCCAATTATCACAAGGCCCATATAAGGACTGTCCCGTGGTACACAAAAGAGGTATGGCCGGACTTCCCCATGATACATGAAAGAGGAAGGGTCAGATTGCCCCTCAAGTCTTGGCTCTAGGCAGTTCATGTGTCTGCGAACGTCCGAGCACTACATAACTGATCTTGTAGGACAAAGCATAATTAGTATGTCAGTTTTGATTGTATTATTATTATATTATGGTCATATAATAAGTTCTAAAATTTTTAGTTCATTCCAGGTCACAAGGCCTCATCGGCACGTCGCACGGATCCACCGGTGGACCCGACTAGTCATTATCTTCACCGTGACCACTCAAGTTCACCGCGACAAGATCTGCTGTATTTTGTTCTCAGACATGCTCTCTGGAGATAATCATGACATTCAATAGTTGAACTTGTTGTTATAATACCTGTGACAAGCTTGAAACTTGATTGACTGATGCGGTGGTGATAGGTATTTTATGTAATACAAACCGGAGGTTTAATACAAACCAACTTTCACAGTTTGTCCTACGAGATCAAATGTGTAGTGGTCGACTTTCTTGCATTAGCAGTAAAATTCAAGATAGACACAAAAAACCAAGCCACCACGCTCAACAGAGTTTAACCCACGTATTATAAAATTGAAGCAAAGATCATGTGCACGGGTAATCGACTTGAGCTTATACTTGAACATTGAAAACACAAATCAGATCATCGGTCAACAGGTACTTGAACATAACACAAATACTTGAGCTTATACTTGAACATTGAAAACACAAATTAGATCATCTCTCATCAGGTACTTCAACATAACACAAATTTCACAAATAGAGAACAAAGTAACAACATATGCAACTTTACTGCTCTTCTTGCTTTGCCTTGAACATGGGAACAAAAGGCATACCGCAAGATCCATCCAAATCCCACTTATTTCTATCACATCTTTTGAGCAGGGCACGGAGGACTTGGATTTTTCCATGCTTCATGTCGTATGCCATCAGTGTACTTTGCTCCACAACAAGGAACATCAAATTCCACTCTAGGTAAACTACAATAACACTATAGGCGATATTGTTAAACAGGATACCCAACACTGATATAGCCTTTCCAAATAGCACCAGCGTGTTCACCCTATGCTTCAAGGTCCATCTCTTAGTACCATAGTCTTCAAGGATCCAGACTGAAATGTCAGCTGTGTTCAAAATATCAGCAAGACATACACAAAGCTGACGCTGATATCCAAAAATGGATAATAGCAAAGCTACTGCAGGCTTAAGAATTGTCGTGCATGTCTTTCCCTCCATATCAAAAGCAACTATGTCTAGGGAACCCGAAAGAATGTGCATGAGACCATTAACAAACACACCTCCAAAAGATTTTAATACGTGGGTACCCTCTGGCCATGGAGATTCATTACACAACCATTCCCCTGTCGCACTTGAGTAGATGCAGACAACAGAACCATAAAGTTGTACCACATGGAATAGTGAGAAGACTGTCGGATCGAACGCCAAGCGGCCGTAAGTATCACAATGGATTGTAAGCGGCAGTACCATGTATGACCCATTCACCGGATTACAGACAACATGACAACGCTCACTGGCGTAGAAGAAGAGGATCAGTCCATTGTAGCAATCTGTGAGGATTAGATCCATGTGCCCGGGCAAGAAGGAGAGGTCGGGGTATTCAACGGAGATGCTGGCGAATCGGGGTCTGCCTCTCGCGTTGCGCATGAAGAATTCGCTGACAAACTGGGGCAGATCCTTACGATACTGGAATTCCTTGAAGATGATGCTGTTCCAGGAGCGACAGACACACCTGCAGCTGCACAAGGTGTGGGCGCTCAGACGGCTGAGAATAAGGACCAAGACCTCTATGGGGATGCTCAATATGCGACTCTTGTTGGTGGCCTCCTCCATGTTGACTAGATCTGGTGCAGCGGCTATGGCAATTGAAGTGGCAGCGCAATCGCCTAAATCAGACAGGGAGTGCCTGTGAGGATGTGTGACGAATCTCGTTAATAAATAGATGCAAGCTTGTTCAGTATTGAGATGAGTGAAGAAGGGAATAAAAATCCAAGAAAGATGGATGGGGGAAGTGCAGAAGTATTACCCTAGCCGGGGGATCTTGCGGCCGTGACCCGGAGCGTTGACGCCAAACATGAGTATAGCTGGTCCATGGGTGCATCCGTGCAGGGGTGCCGGTGAGGCGTACCGGTGGGTAGCTTGTTGGCGGTGAGAGGCGGCTTGCACGCCGATGAGTAGCGAGTAGGTGCGGCGGAGTGTAGCCGCGATGAGGAATTGATAGCAGCACTGAGGAGACTGACAGGTTTCGATAGGGACGGTGGGTAGCTGTCTTTTAAGCCAACTCGCGCTAGTGGCTCTGTAGAACACAGCCTGAAGTCTAGTCCATCTTTGTGCCATCTTTGTTTTGTTTGCAAATAGAATTATTTATTTCCGGCACACAGTGCGTTACGATGGTGTCACAGCGTATCCAGCAATTGAGATGTGGACAAGTACATACTGCACAAGCAAGTTAGTCTCGCATGGTTCAGTGTGCACATGTAATTAAGTCCTACAGTAAACCAAGCCTGGCAAGAATGTCCGTGTGTTCAAAATCTAACCGCGTCGGACTTTCTTACGCGTTGTTTATTCAGTACTCCTATTGGTCCCGCTCACAGGGGCGTGTCGCCGGACGATGCCCTTCAGTCCATTCAGGGAGGCGTCGGACTTTCCGTTGGAGATGCTGCCGGCTATGGCCTTTCATAGTAAATAAGAGACATCCAATGGTGTAAATAAATCGGATAGAAAGCAGGATAAGAAAATAGGAGATGATGCACAAGCCTATCCATTTACACAACCATTTGTTCTATTTGTGCAATGAGCCCTTCCTAGGTTTTTAAGTTGGTTCCACTGTCCTCCAAGTTACGGTATGGTACTAAAACTTTGCAGTACAATATCACTGCAGGAGCTATGGCTTATAGCCTTGCCCAAATTGCCCCAATCGGGCTGGGTCTCACATTTAGTACGCATGAACGGTGGTTTTAGCCTGTGCAACTTAGCCCAACGGGGCTACTATATCCAGCAATTGAGCTGTGGTAAGGAACATACTGCACAGGCAAGTTAGTCTCGCATGGTTCAGTGTGCACATGTAACAAATTCCTACAGATGTAAATCTGGGCAGAAAGAAAGTCCGCGAGTTCTATATCTAACCGCATCGGACTTTCTTAGGCATTGTTTATTCAGTATATATTCTATTGTTCCCACTCGTAGGGGTGTGCCGCTGGACGATGCTCTCCAGTCCATTCAGGCCGGCGACGGACATTCTGATATGTGTGAAGGAACCGTGACTTTTAGCAAGACTTGGGGCTTTCTTGGGATAGTCCGGCCATTTCTCTTTCATGTACTATGGAAACGTCTGGCCATATCTGTTTTGTGTACAATGGGATAGTCCTTAAATAGGATCCTCGTGTGGTGGTTGTTTTCACACGCAATGGCATACGCACACACAATGCGACAAAAATAGGATATGATTCTGTAAATAAATTGGAATGTCAAAAATAGGATATGATTCTGTAAATAAATTGCCTGTCGGGGCATGTGCAAGGGTTTGCAACGTGGCCAGTGGATGAGCTTCGCATGCTTCACAAACGTGGCCAGTGTTTGTTTGTGAAGCTCATCCACTGGCCACGTTGCACACCGCTGCACATTCACTGACAGGCCAATTTATTTACACAATCATTTGTCTTATTTTTGCCATGTGCCCTTGGCCTAGTGTTTTAAGCAAGTTCAACTCCCCTCCAACTTCCAACATGGTACTAAACTTCACGCTGCAATATCACTAGAGGATCTTTCGCTTGTAGCCTAGCCCAAATTGGCCCAATGAGGCTGGATCTCACATTTATGCAATAACCGTGGCTTTTAGCCTACCCAACTTATCCCAACACAAAAACAAGAAGCCATTCCTCCCTATGACCCAGTTGTAAAAGTTCTCAGGTCAAGTCAATGCGACGGACCGCGGGGGATGGGTCCTTACTGCAGAAGGCTGCTGACCCCACCCACGCGCGTGCTCCAGGAATCCAAGAGCCTACTACTCCTACTCAAGTAAGTACACAAGACGACGCTGTACGGGGAGTGAAGATTTCCTACGGCCGGACCTTTTGTCGTCCTCAGTGCGATCCAATCCAATTAGTAAAGAGTCACCAGCAGTTAGGGCGTTCGCAGTGGTAATAGATAGTATAGCTACATAGTCAGCTGATGTGGAGGTGAGAGACAAGAAAAAAGACTATTTTAACATTAATGGACATGTAGGATGAGATTAATATGTACAAGTAACAGTCCGTCCATTTCTCTTTTGTGTACGACGGCATAGTCCGGCCATGTCTCATTCGTGTACCACGGGACAGTCCATAAGACCGCATGTGATTTGTTCGGATTTTGTTGGATTCAACCCATGCAGGGTTTACGTTGCTGGCGTTGGATTTTAATCGTTCCTGTTAGTACCCTCATTTAATGACTTGCTTGAAATAGAGCCGTGGCCTGTGGGATGTCATGTTTCTCCTCTTATTATGGTGAATGAAGGCATGGTTATTATGTCTAGTATGTCTGAACTCGTATCATTGGTGTAATCCACATGTTTATTTACTCCCTCTGTCCTAGAGTAGATATATTTCTTTAGTCATCTTAAATCTAAAATGTTAAAGTTAGATCGAGTTTCATTCTTGAAGCATAATACTCCTACGCTATCACAAACGGGCAATGTGTTCCATACGAGTACTTTCGCCTGTAATTTGTTTCAAGTACGAGTAGTACGCGTGTAGTATTTTTCTTGATCCATTCTCCACGCGTTGTGTCTCTGAGTGCGTGGCCCCGCTATCGTACTGCGTGTGCTGGAATGACCATCGCCCTTGCTCGCCCCCTTCTATAGAAACCGAGGAAACAGAGGGGAGTCGGTATACAGTTTCCTTGTAATGTAATCCACATGTTTATTTACCCCCTCTGTTCCTGGAGTAGATAGATTTCTTTAGTCGTCTTAAATCTATCGATTGCTAAAGTTTGACCGAGAATCATTCTTGAAGCATAATACTCGTACGTGATAGTCCGAGCATGGCAAATCATGGCCGGACATACCCACACTATCACAAACGGGCAATATGCTCCGTACGAGTAGTTTTGCCTGTAATTCGTTTCAAGTACGAGTAGTATGCGTGTAGTATTTCTCTTCATCCATTCTCCACGCGTTGTGTCTCTGAGTGCGTGGCCCTGCTATCGTACTGCGTGTGCTGCAATGACTATCGCCCTTGCTCTCTCACTTCTATAAAAACCGAGGAAACAGAGGAGAGTCGGAATCCAGTTTCCTTGTAGCAATTCGAGCTCACCTTTCTCCTCTCGCTGCCACGGCCCTACCACCTCGTTCTTCAGGATTGAACCATGGCGGAGTGGGTGTTCGAATCCCGTGCCCCCCCATGCGGTTGTGCCTCTGCCCGTTGAAGCGAGAAGGCACATCTCGCTGGTAAGACAACCGATTCTTCTTGTTTTAGTTTTGTAGCGCCGCATCTTATCGGTAGCGTCTCATTTTTTCTCTTTCAGCCGTCCACGAGCAGTTGACCGCCACGAGGGCGAGACGGCGGATCTGCGCCGGACCAACGATGGTCTGGCTCATCAGCAGACGGTGAAGGCGAAGGCGACACGCCTCTGCGATGAATCAGAGCGTCAGTGTTCGAGCTTCCCTTTTTCCATTTATTGGTCCCCTCCAGTGTTTGGTGTAGTACGGTCCTGAACAAACGGCGGGCGATTTGCCCGCGCGATGAGTTTGAATTATCCTGAAAATTTGAGACAGCGCCGAGCAGTGCCGCCAACACGCTCCGAAAATTAGATGTCTCCCTTTTGCCCTCCGCGAAGGAAATACTAGGTTCACCGCAACACGATTTCAGCCAAGGGCATTTGTGGTATTGTGGTGGCCACAAAAATGCGCAAGGAGTCGCCATCTCCCGCCTCCATCTCCATTCTCCCGTGGCACAGTTCCTCCTCCCACTCTGGCTGCCCTAGATCTACACTTTTTTTTGGACGAGGGAAATAGGAGTGGCAAGCGCGCCCGTCGATCTGCTGCCCCGCTCCGAACCCTAGGCACCATCGGTAAAGCTGCTTTACTCTCCTTCCACTCTCTAGCCGCACCCTCTCTCATACCTTTCCGAACCCTAGCCGCAGGCAGTTCCCCTTCAGTTCAATAGCAGGCCTGCTCACGGTGGAAGGACCGGCCTCGACGGCTGTATAGGCAGCATCCGGATCCCCTACCTTGGCACCGTCGCCAAACCCTAGCCAGATCTTGATCTGGATCTAGCACCCCAACGTCAATGACTACCGTACCTGCTCCGCGACCACGATGGCAAGCATATCCAGTGAACGCGGAGAGACATGTGTGCAAATTCCTTGTCTGATGTGTGCTGTATTGAAGTTGTTGAACCTGGGATATTATGTACTAGATAGATAGCTATGGGATTACTTATTTTCTATAGTCCATTGTAGCTGACATGAACTTTATTGGATTCATAACTGTAGTTTTGTGCTTATTTGTGCACTCCTGCTTTGTCATGTTGACATTCTGTACAAGCTTTACATAAAAATTACCTTTGTAATCTAGATGAACAGCCACTAACTGGTTACGAACGATGATGGACAGAACAAATGGCTATGCGAGCTGATTCAGATTTTGAAGATGTGCTGGGGCCCCATGCTATTAAGGTGCTCGTTCCATCTTGTACTAGTATTGAGTTTCTGAGTTTCGAGGTGAGGCCATGAGGGTGGTGTATGTAGCAATGCAGTGCTGCACTGCTTGTGTCATGGGCCTAATGGGCTGTAGGGCCCAAGCCGAGGCTACTGTAGCACCGCGGGTGAACAGTACCCGCGGTACTGTTGCGCGCCGCCGCTGCCGCCGCCGAACCCTAGATAGGTTTAGATCGCTTAGGGGCCAAGTCTCCCAGGACTATAAATACAAGGGCTATGTAACCCTTCAGGGAGAGCAATGAACAATGAAGAAACATTCTAGTCTCCCTCAACCTCTTAAGCTCTTGGCAAAGCATAAGGCCTAATTATCTCAAGCTCTTGGCAAAGCATAAGGCCTAGTTATCCCCCAAATATCCATCACCATTACATCCGGTATCTAGAGTCCTGTTGATCCTCTTCAAAAAAAATCCCGATCCAGCCGATCCGCCGCAACCTTAACATCACCCGCCGCCGCACTTCCCGATCCAGCAACCGTCGGGAATCCCCCACCACCTCGCAGCCTCGATCCCGATCGACGCCGCCCATCGCCAGCCGCCGATTCGGCGCCGCCTCCCTACCACATCCGCCGCGCCGCCGCATCAGCCCCACCACCAACAGGCACCGCCCGAGGATCTTCCCCCACCACATCAGCGCCTCCATCTCCGCCACCACCAGCAACCAGCGTCGTGCCGCCACTGGTACCCTACCCTCGTGGCCCCGCGCGTCCCTGACGCCTGCGCGACGCCTCTCCGATTTGGTGCCGCTCGTCTCCACAGCCGCCGCGCCGCTTCCCCACCACAGCCGCCGCCCGCCACCCCACCCTCGCGGACGCGCGCGCCGTTGGCGCCTGCGCGACGGCCTCCTCACCGGCTGTCTCTGTCGCGAGCACGGCCCCGACCCGAAGTTCACCAGCCGCAGAAGATCGCGGCACCGACCCGACGTCAGTCTGCCATGAGTCACTGCGGCCTCGACCCGACGACGCCCGCACACGATGAACTTCCCCAAATTCGATGGGGATTCTGATCCTGCGGCCTTCGTCGACCAGTGTGACTCCTACTTCCGCCGAGAACGCATCATGGTGGAAGAGAAGGTATGGCTGGTTTCCCGCAATTTGGTCGGTGACGCCCGGGTTTGGTTCCTCCAAGTCCAGGAGGATGAAGGCACCCCGGCGTGGCGTCGCTTCACCGAGCTCTTGCACCTGCGCTTCAAACCAACTCCGTGCCCCGACCTGCTCCACCGGGTGTCCCTGGGTGTCGACAACATCCTTCGCATCCTTGCTGATGTTTCCGCACAGCTAGAGCGTCTCCAGGCGAAGGATAAGTAAGACCGTGAACGCCGGGCGGCTGTACGCCTCCAGGCAGCAGTACGGGGACTCCTGGCACGCCGCCGAGCGCAGGCTCTTCGTGCCACAAAAGCATCGAAGAAGCAAGCAACGGTGCACCTCCAGGCAGCAGTGCGAGGATGGCTTGTCCGTCGCATGGTGAGGAAGATACGCATGCTCCTCAGCTCGTCGCTGCCGTGCGTGTTCATCCACTCGGACTCACTGATACGGGCTGCTGCTCCAATTGAAGTGGAGGTCCAAGTATGGGCATTTCCAGTGCGGCAAACGCACAGCACCATCCAGCATCAGGCGCCAATGGCTATGGCCGTCTCATTCATAATTGTTCCTGCCGTGGTGCTCGACAAATCCAACGCAAACGTCCCTTCAGCCCGCATGAAGCCAGCGGAGGTGCTCTTCCCATGGGATCCAGGAGGATATAGTTGTAGTTTAGTCTTAAATAAAAGTGGTAAGCCGAGATGTAAAAGGCTTAACCCTAGGTTGCGTCGAATAAGCCCGCGGCAACTATCCAGCTCGAGGACGAGCTAGGTCTTCGAGGGTGGGGGAGATGTCATGGGCCTAATGGGCTGTAGGGCCCAAGCCCAGGCTACTGTAGCACCGCGGGTGAACAGTACCCGCGGTACTGTAGCGCGCCGCCGCTGCCGCCGCCGAATCCTAGATAGGTTTAGATCGCTTAGGGGCCAAGTCTCCCAGGACTATAAATACAAGGGCTATGTAACCCTCCAGGGGAGCAATGAACAATGAAGAAACATTCTAGTCTCCCTCAACCTCTTAAGCTCTTGGCACAGCATAAGGCCTAGTTATCTCAAGCTCTTGGCAAAGCATAAGGCCTAGTTATCCTCCAAATATCCATCACCATTACAGATTGGATAACAATGAAATGTTTGCCGCTTAAGTTTCTAATTTTTCTCTAATTTCAGGTTCCGGCTCGAAGCACCCATACAGGACCCGATGAAGAAGCTGATGCCGTGGCATTCTCCGAGGGCTTCAATACCAGTGACAAAAGGGGCCCAAGCCATGCTGACAGAGAAGCAGTTGTAAGTACCATTATTCGCTTTATTTGACATCTGATGAAGCCACTGCAACAAAAGAAGCCAAAATTACCAGGAACCTGATGTGGCATCACCATTTAGTTTTGAAGTTGCAGTTTGCACCAATCATTTTGGTACCTATGCATTATGCTTATGTAATCTAATGCCAGCAGTAGGCTCAGGATGACCTGCATTGCTTGTTATGAATGAATCTCTTGGGTTTTCAATCGTAGTCCTCGCCCACCATCTGGGAATTTATCAGTACTACCTTGTAGTAGCAGCCATGTGTAGTTTTGATCTGTGTTGAACTGAACTCATCTTATTTTCATGTCTTTGATAAGATTTCAAGAACTCGCAATACCATTCATTGAAGACTTTTTCAAAACAGAATTTAGGTTTTATAATCTCAACTATTGCCTAAGGTTGTGCAGTCAGTCATCAAAGACAAGCATGTTTGTACTTGTTATGTTTGAATAAGTCTCTTTTGTTTTTCAGTTGAAGTCCTCTTCTAGTATCTGTAACCTAATGTTTACCGCTTGAATTTCGTAGGAAGCTACTGTAACGGAACCGACCAATTAATATAAACATAATGTACTAATGATGTCGCCTAAGCAACTTAATTAGCACATGACGCTTATATCAACCCGGTAGTCCGTGAAACCACGAAGGATTTCAAACTTTCCACAATACAGCCCAGACCGAGTTAAGTTCAACATAAAACCGTTCATAGTAATACATAAGTTCACAAGTAGTTGATTACATCGGAGTTTATGAAATAGTTATTACAATACCAAGTTGAAAAACAAAACTGCGGAAGCAAAATAAAGTGTTGTTTTACAAACGCACACTTAGTTAAAAATAGTGCCGGCCCTTCATCAAATCCGACAAAAGCATGGAGGAATGAGATATAAGAGATGACCTTGCCCAAGGTCTAATCCTCCCGTAGTGGGATACAAAGGTCCATCTTGTTGCCACAAAGAAAGGTCTTATGATCTGCAACAAGTGGGAATAAAACCCCGAGTACAAGAAGGTACTCAGCTAGACTTACCCATCTTAAACCAAAAATAAAGTGACACCAAGGAGTATGCAAGGCTTTATGAGTGGGGTAGCTGACTCATTTAAACTTGCGATAAAAGATGAGCTTATTAAATAATCATTTAGTGATAAAGACTCTCTAGCTTAACATCTTTTAAGTTGGGTCCTGACATCACTAGGTTAGCACCTGTACTACTCAATCTCCAGGGTATGAGCAAACAATGCTATCCTATCCTTCAGGTTGAGCATACCAGCATCAACACATAGAACCATAACCATCCTATATTTCACAATGATTTGCGACAGTGCCATTTGCTCGGTCAAGTGTTCACCTTGTCCAGGGAACAATGGCGATTATAATCGATTGCAAACCCAGTGGCGAGTATTCCTCACACAAACCACACTCGCCGGCCAGAACGAGTGACGGTCACCTTGGTCTATTCGGGTGGAGACACGGATTTCAACGAATACGGTTGCACCAGGGCATGCCCGGCTACCAGGTACCTCCGGCGCGACCGGCCACTGGCTTTAATACCGCGCCTGTGGGCAACACACTCAACTCCGTTGAAATGCCAGCCCAAACATCCTCAAGGCTTCGCGGTCGGATGTCCGCATCCTTCCAGCTATCTGTGACGCGTTGTTCAACATGATCCGAGGACGTACAAAGCCATAGTCCCATTAAGTGACATCGCCGGAGTTTCCGTGGTCTAACACACCACAAATTCCGACTAGTCGTGATTTAACAAGGCCACATGGTTATGTTCTCTAACCAACCTCCATAGTATCAACCATAGGGTAGTAACCACCTACCTCGCGGATGAGGGTCAATCACCCGTCTTCTACCGATCTAATTAAGCAGTGCTAAGCATATGAACGATCCTGAACCTAAAGAGGGTAAAGGTATTCAGGTGGATCAAGGTACTCATAATGCAGTAACGGTTCCAAGTAACACCTATAAACTTAATGCATCATAAACAATAAAGGACGCAAAGTAAATCATTTTGCAAACCGTAGGAGAAATGCTCCGGGGCTTGCCTTCCTAATACGATCAATGTTGAAGCTCCCAGCACTTGATCACTCCACGTCTGGTTCCTGGTTCTCGATCACCTCACGTGCCGTGGTTCCCCTTTGGTGACTCCTCTTTTGGATCCTTGACCCATGTCACGTTCTGTTCTCCTAACGATCCTGTATGATGCGGGTGCATGTATGAATACTAAGAATACACATGGTATGTTAATGCGAATGCGTGCTTGCTTATTCTTTCTACAAGGTAGTCAACATCATCCAAGAACGTGTACCATAAGCACATGTCATCTACTACTTTTTTTCTACTACAACAATGTAATCCTAGTACGACATCCCTTTCTACTATCATCCGCAAACAAGTCAGTAAAGCCAAAGAGACTACACTCACACATAATCATCCTAACCATATAACTAATAGATCAGTAAATAAATCATAAATAAATAACCATAGACCCTACGGGTATGAATGAAGACATTCTGGAAAGCTTATGAAATTCTCCATCAAACATATGAAGACATCACAAACTGATTCCCAGGTTAACTACACCTAAAACACAGAACATCAGGACTGATTCTGGAAAAACAGCCACTAAAACCGCACTGGTGACCATCTTGTCACACCCATAACTCCTAAACCATTCATGCAATGATCATGAAACTTTAGCAATAGGTGCATAAGCTAATACACTAACTATCATCTTTAGATAAGTTAACCAGAAAACCAACTTATCATTAGGTTAGGCATGGCATCTTGGAATCGACTCTAAATTAACCACCTATAGGTTGAACAGCAACCCATAGCTACATACATCCTAAAATCCTATAAAAATTACAGTGGATAAAACATGGTAATACCAGTGCATCACCCAAGTTTCACCCCAATGGGATAATCCTACTGGCCTACACAAAAATGACATGGCAGCACCAAACCAAGGACCTATAAATACTTTGTACTACCAACTTGATCAAACAATGAAACCAACCATACACAGAGGTACATTATGACATAGCATAAGCCTACAAAAAGTATCAACTCTAAACTAGACATCTATAAATCATTTATGAATTATCTCAAGAATTGCCCCTAGATCACACTTGAACTACAACTCTATAAATCTACACAGGAAGCATGCATGATACATTTATCCTGGACAGCGCACCACGTAAGAAGACTAACAAAACAAGAATCATATTTTTCGGAGCAACCTTCGATTTACTATGCATTTCTAAAGATTAATGGTAATTCAAGAATTAATTCTAAACTCAATATAAAAGCACAGCAAACATGGCGTCTCATATTTTCTAGGCATAGCTCATCCAATAAGAAAAATACTGCAAGTTGAGTCACCCTCATTGGACCAATATTCATCAAGATATGAATTTCTAAACCTTTTTTCCAATTTCGGAAATCCTTTTCTAATATCGAATAGGACAGACGCTTTACATAAAAGTCCCCGATCTTTTCCGAATCGCATAGGCCCCGATCTGAAAGTCCGTGTCCGGTAATCTTGCGCAGACCACCCTCACCTTTATCTAATTCTAGGCGCGAGGTCCCCGTAGATCGGGAAAAAGAGCGAGAGCGCCGCTCCGGCGTTCCCGACCGCGGCGGCTGGCTCCCGGCGGCTCAGAGGGGCGGCGAGGCACCCTAAGGCCCGCGCGCACCCACCGGCACTCGCGGACCGACGAGAGGTGGCGTGCGGCCTCCTGGCCACGTGCAGCGGCTGGTCCCGCCGGCGATGTCCCGGTGGCGGAGACCCCCGGTGGCGCGCACGAGGGAGAAGCACACGCACGGCGCGCAGGAAGGCAAGGCGGAGGCGCCGGCGTCCATAGTTAGAGGTGAGGAAGCGCGGCCACAGCGAATCGAAGGCGACGGCCATGGCGGCCTTGCATGGCGACGGCGATTCCCTCTCGGAAGACCGCGACGCCCGGCGAAGCGAGCCAAGGAGAGCGGCGAGGAGAGGGAGAAGAAGGTGGCCGCGCTGCGCAGGCGAGCAGGCAGAGAGGCGTGGTGCGGCGGCGTTAGCTCAGCGAGACGCGGTGATGGTGCTCGGCCATGGCGGCGCATCCGAGCTCCGCGCGGCGGAAGGGAGGCGAGGGAGCAGAGGGCGAGAAGGGAGAGGGTGAGGAGAGTGGGGAGGCGCTGCTCCCCCTCTGGACACGTTCGGCAGCGTGGGCAGAGCCCTGGTGGCGCGTGGCGGAGATGAGGCGCGGCGCGGGCGCGTGTCCGGGGTGGTGGCGAGCATGCCGGCCTCCACGTCGACATTTCGTCGAATGTGGCGCGCATGTCGGTGGGTTCGATGGAAGGCTGTTTTGGGCCACTTCCATGCTGAATTAGGTCATGGGCCAAAAAGGAGAATTGAAGCCCACGCGTCACTCATCATTTTCCGTTAAGGCACTTTCCTCATTTGAGCAGCAGATTAGGAGATAAACAAGTGCCAACATGGCAATGTCAACATACTAATGATGGTCGACCTAGGCTCAGGTTTTCTTGTAATTGGATGGCCAAACTCAACCGAATCAATCCCAACTTTTGGCATGCTGTGCCCCAATGGGTTAGCTATGTTTTTCCTATTGGGACCAACTAAAGTTGTTTCATGAAATTCAGAGAACGCGGCATGCCAATCGGCCGACGTTGTTAAACCTAGCGACTTCGTCACTCATTTTGAGCACCTTCTAGGCATTTTCATGAAGAAGTCAAAACATAAAGTTTTCTCGAAATAATTTTCTCTACAAACTTTGTTAAAGCTCCATTTTGCGAAAAGCATCACAAATATGACTTCTAGCAATCGTGGAAAACCCTATTTGTATTTTTAATCCATGCATTCAAACAAATGCTACACAAAATGCCATAATGATGCTTATGGGATGATTATGCTCATGAAGATGCAAGATTTATTATGCCAAAAACTAGAGTTGTTACAGCCTACCCCCCTTAAAGAAATCTCGCCCCGAGATTTAAAGCAAGAAGAGGGGAACAGAGGAGAAATAAGAACTTTATTCATAGATCTGGATTTACACCGAGGATTACACGACTCTGATACAAAGCCTCTCAAGATTTGAGAGAACAGGGCTATGAGAAAAAACACGAGAATCATTAGCCTAATCCAGATAGGGACTGATACAGGGACAATGGAGACACAGGATGAACACGACACTCCAAAACGTCAAGAATGTCCACAAGAACCAGAAAACCTCGAGTGTGAACTCAACCATCGTGAACCCAACCAACAAGATCAATCCAAAGCAGATCAGAACTTCTTCCATGAAATACATATCTTTGTTTCAAATCGATGGCTCTGGATCCACAAACCACCAACAGATCTGGCAACTCTGTTCCTGACTGCTCTCTCTTTCTGACTGGGTTGCTCCTCAGGTTTCTCTTCTATAAGCACTGCTTTAGATTTGAGGATGGAGAAGAAGAAACGCGTAGAACAGCATCTACGGTGAAGTGGGCAGAGATGGTGGAGCAGAGCACTAGAGGCAAAGGCAGGTGGAAGAGGATTGACGACGAGTCACTCTCGCACGGGCGTGGAGAAGATAAAGGAGGAGATGGATTCGCTCAGTGGGAGAAAGCACGCGTGCGTGCGTCCGGGATCAAAGCCGAGAAGAAGAGGGAAAAGAGGGCCCGGTATGGAGACGAGGACGAGGCGCGAGGGCCGACAGGGCAACAGATAAAGGAGGAGGGCACACTGTGCAGGCGCTGCGAGTGCGGCACCACGGTCACGCGAGCACAGTCCACAAGTGGGACCCCTAGGATTGCAACGGTTCTCTTCTGGTTGACTTGCTGTGACCATTTCAGTTGTCCACATATTCATGTTTCCACTTCCAAGACCATTAGAGGACATTCTTCTACTTATCCCATTCTTCTAATATGATGTCAAATCCTTTTTCCTAATCTGAAGTAGGAAGATGACAGGAATAGTACGATATACCCTCTCATTAAACCCCAAAATTACTACACAGTAGGGCGGGTTATCGCGAGGCGTAACCAACAATTACCCTATTGGAGGCATCAAAGGGTTTAAGGTGAGAGAATCTGCTACTCACATCATCAAATACATCAAATGGTGCTTCAACCCTCAAAGAGTTTACCACTAAGAAGCAGGTCAAGCTGAGGTTTGCACATCTGTCAAGCTAAATCCAAATCAAGTTTGCTGTCAATAAGAATAGCATCTGCAATACTTTCTACAATATCACCAAGGACCTGTGTGTGCAACAGACAAGCTAAATTGGGGCATCATCATCGGATTCCTTGAGGTGAGCTAGACACTGACATAATCCTTCATAAGAGCACAAACTAATGGATGCAAATATGAACCAGCTAGACTGACGAAGTCCACTCTTTTGCATGTAGAAGTCAAAGTTCTTAGGTCAAAGACATCCAAATCATCTCATGTAGAAATCATAATTCCTAGGTCAATGATTCTCTAACTCCATAGTAACCAACCAATTACCTCTCTTTTAGGACAAAAACGGTAACATGAGCAACATTCTTTGGCAAGGACTCTTGATTACCAATTCCTTTCTATAAGTCAAGCTCTCGAAGCGGGGATTTATTGAGTGTTGTTATCCAACCAACATTCCTTCCCAATGATAAATATGCCAACCTTTCTTTCTGAAGGTTGTCTCTACCGATCCAAATTCACTTATTCGACGACTTTTGTTTGATACTCAAGGCAGAACCGTATGTTGGTAAATCCAAGATCATACCCAAGGACTTGTACGATGCGTACCCAATGCATAGCTGAATCCGACACCATGAAGCTTGAGCTCATGACCAGATGCAAACCCAAAATTGCTGTCATAATCCATTTATAAGAAGTTTTTGTCTGAAGAATTTCCTTCATGGTCTCCCATAAAGCATGGATACTCCATAAGGTCTTAGAATACCCAATAGAGGTGTAGGAGTACTAAGTCTCTACAAAGGAGTACCATGGAATAGGAAACCATTCTCTTAATCAGACAAACACCTGGTATAGTCCTTTGTCTACCACCTCTTGTAGTCCGATTGGTCTTAATGTAAGCGATCTTATTCTCTTTGCTTTCCTTGATTTTGCTCTTCGCGAGAAAATGTCATAAGAGATTGGATGACGAGTATCGAGAGGAAATCAAGGTAGGTTCACGCAAAACGACACCTCGAGGCAATCTCTGTAACAGGTCGAGATCAACAACCGTGATACCTGCGCGTGCCGAGCAGCACATCCATGTGTCTGCAGCCACAGGGTGCTCTCAGTTTCGTCGCGGCACCATCAGTCATTAATCCGGACTCCATTACAAATCTTGCGTTTGAAATGCAATTCCACATGATTGAAGGTATTCTCGCACCAATAAGCATTACGTGCAAGGCAAAAGTGAGATATACGAAGGATAGTCACAAGGACACAAGGTAATAGGAAAAGGTCAACTACATCAATTTGTAGCAACCTACTATCATAATATCATGGCGGGATTTGAATGTGGGCAGATTGCATTAACAAGGATATGCATAAACAACATTCAAGGGAGGTTTTATGACAAGGATGTTGTCTTGGCTTAGACGAAATAACGGGTTCCGATTATTAATTACAATACCTGCGTACCCCCTAGTAATCCATCTAGGTGCATCCACCGAAATGGTCTAGGTTCCTGTCGCGGCACTGTAATTTATTAACCGAGACAATATTGCCATGACTATGACCAAAAGAATAATTCGCGAGATAATCGAATTATATATGATATCTTGTACAACTAAGCTTTGTGCACAAGACAAGGTAAAGGAATTACCGAGAATTTCAAAATTTGGATAGCAAGGGATATTTTTGAACGACATAGCATGTGCTACATACTATCGTCGCGTCGTTCCCAAGTGATGATTAATAACAATATTCACTTAACAATTGGTCTAGGCATGTGACAACAAGGAACCAATGTCAACATATCATTGTAGACCGAGAGGAATAGAAGTGAATTTACATGGACGAGGATAGAATACAAATTTGATCAACGACTGAATTTTGATGCCCAAAATACATGACATATAAAACTTGTTCTTGCAGGCTACATAGGACGAATACATCACTTAAAAATGCTAAGATTCATAATCACTAATCCTCAAACCATTGTACCATCTGCTTAGGAGTACAGCTCATTACAACAGGTCTGCTCAACGGAAAGCATAACATTCCTACTAAAGACTTCTCATCAGGCCTACTCCTCATGGTCAAGGTCCATGTCCTCAACACTTTTTGCATTTCCAGTATTCGCACTATCAATGTTAGGCACTATCTGAAGTCCTTCCTCATCAACACCGAGAGGATTGGGATGAAGCTGGTTGTAGACACGTAGCAGTTCTCCTTGCAAAGTGAAACATCCTCAATTTTCCACGAAGGGAAAATCCACAGAATGATATACAACAGTTGATAATCAATTCCATACATCGAATTCTGAGAATACAGAGTACAAATAGAAGGGTTTACATTAATAATTACAACGCCGCACCGGCGTAAACAAAATATATCTAACATCCGAGAACACTTGCGAAGGTGGAAGAAAACGCGGAAGCGGCTTCAAACTCCAACTTGAGCGCAGCACGAGACCTTCTAATCCTTTCAATCCTAACAACACAGAAAACCGCACACCGTCGGATGTGTGCGGGACATGGTCAACACCGAATGAGCTTTAGTGGAAAAGAGAAAATAAAGGGATCCGGCGATCCTATATTTGCCGTGGTTTGCATCCTAGCGCATGCGAAGTAGCAACAAGTATAATAATAATAATAATAATCAAGTTTAATACATTCCCAAATCCCACACACACACACATCCATCCACCATCCCATCCATCCCATCCACACATCACCACACCTCACACCCCACACACCACACCCCACCACGCTTCACGTGGCCGGCATGACGACTCCCTCTCGTCAGGCCTCAATGACCCGCAGCCTCCCAGGCTCACGGCCAGATGTAACATACCCATATCCCAAGAAAGGCGTAAGACTCCTCTCCTAGTCAAGTAAGCATCACACGGACCGGTCCATAGCCAACGAGTCGGCTATGTATCGATCGATCAACCATACACTCGCAGAGGTTTCACTATTCCACAAGATAGCCATCATCGATGCGGCCACATCTAGGCAGATTTCGATCGCCATAAGCCTAGAACGAATACCATCCCGCCACTCGACCCGGCCGCCGAGATCGTGAGACATAGTACCAGGCCTCGGGGGTCACTATGTTGGTTAAGGAGGGTGTGAGCACTCTCGGCCCGTACCTCCCGACACATCCGCTTACTCCAAATAAGTAATGGCATTCGTTCTACCGAGATGGTTAGACCGTCTCCCTTCCCATTAGAGAGCGAGTGGAAAGTAAGCGTCCAATGATCCGGTCACTAGCACTCAAGTCCTTAGGTATTGGCCGACAGCCGATGTCTCCCCCGTATGGGCTAATCTTTACCGTGCCGCCACGGCACCCCTTTCCAAGGCTCCACCCCAAGGAGCTCACACCAAGGACACCTCAATCCAAACCAGTTACCCGCCACAGTACTCACAAAGCGGGGATACCCAGGCCGTATCCCTGGCAAGACTCGCTCGAAGCTCGTCGTAATCCCCGTCCGGCCGACTCAACCCTCACCACACACCCAAGACTCACGCAAGCACACCGCTCATCACCATAACCACAAGTCCGGCATCCCAAGCCAAACCATTCCTAGGGGTTCACCACCCGCACCACATATACAATGCGAAGTGGAGTTATAATAAGTATGGTGATAATAAATGCAAGCACGCAGATGGGCGGTAATATATAAGTGCGAGCGCAAGGCCGGGTAACATGGTAAAAGGGCTTCGAACAAGGTAAATATAGCTCGGGCAATATCATGCATCATATACTAGCAAAGGAATAAATATAAAGCGCTAGCGATTCTAAACATGCAATGTCTAATAGGATTCTCTAAAATAAAGGTCTTTGCCATGACACTCCGCGATGTCGAGGAAGTAGTGGTACAAGTCCGACAAAGTAGTGGTACAAGTCCTCCGTAGTCGTACAGCAGGTTCACTTCCTCGAGTTCGTAGTCTCCATCCTCGATCGTTCCTCGCCCGAATCGACTGCGAAACCGAAACGTAATAGTCGCGTTAGCGACTCCTACTGGCCACAAAGAAGCAAATCAAATATAGAAGAACCAAATGCACTCAAACATAGTCCCAAAGCGTCGGGCTCGATTTTAGATGAATTTACATATAAAGATCATATTTTTCGGAGTTCGTATGAATAAGTTATGAATTTTTGAAGTTTACACAATATTCTGAAAATAATAAAAGGCTGATTATTATAGAGCCGACACGTGTCAGCACCAGAATAGGCCACGTGGCACGCTGACTGGACACGGACACGTGGCAGCTGACTGGTGGGGCCAGGGTGACGTCAGCATGACATCATGATGACATCACCCGTTGACCGGTCAACCCTAAATGGGCCGCCAATGGGCCGATTGGGCTGGACTTGGGCCGGGCCGGGCCCAACACGTGGCGGCATGCAGTTGCGCCACGTCGCTGCTTGGGCCGCTACCGGGCTCGGTCTATGGTTTTGGCTGTGTTCCTCGGCTCACGGTGGACCGCCCACCGCTTTGGTCCATGGACCGCAACACGGTCCATCATGGACCGATCCATTTCCTCGTTTTCCTCACGCGGTTCACATGCGCCGGTTCCACGGGATATGTGTCAGTGGGGCATTCGGTCCAAGGCTCCGGTGCATGATGGGCTACGGCAGGTGGGTCCATCCGTCGCGGAACGGCTCACATGGTGGGTTCATCTCATCCGGCTCCAGCCCATCCCTCTCCTCCGATTCCTTCCTCCCCATCTCCTTCTTGCTTCCGCCCGCTTGGCGACGACATGGCCATCGGCGGCGGCATGGTGGACCGTTTGGGCGCCGGAGTGAGGCCCCGAGCTAGACGGCGAGCGCATCGGCTCCGCGGCATCCAAGTGAGCTCAGCAGGGCTAGGGATTACGGCTGCGGGGTGTTCGGCAAGGCTTGGCCGTGACGACGGCGGCGGCATGGCCGATGGCATGGCCGTGCGCTAGGGCATCACGGCCGTCCTCGGTACAGGAAAATGAGCGCGTGAGCTTCCTCGTATCAAGGCGACCTCGGCGGTGGCACTAGGGCATCACGGGGAAGCTTTGGCGAGGCTGGCCGTGGCGGCGGCTCGCCGGTGGCGGCGGTGCACGGCAACAAGACAAACCGGTGGCTTTCCATCCGATTGGCGCCGCTGCACTTCGATTGGGGTTGCGAGAGAGTCATCCAGCTCGACGGCGGCGGCCAACTCGCACGGTGGCGTACCAGTCCGCGGCGGGGGCACGCGGCGGCGCCGGCGACATGGCGGCGCACTGCATCGTCAAGGCAATGGTCTCCTCTTCCCAGTCCGACAACGCCGCGGAGTGCAGCAGTCCATGGCGGAGCTCGACGGCACGGCCTCAAGGACTGAGGTGACCGGAGCTCGCCGGCGCAAGCGCGCCACGGCGGCGCACAAGTGTGGCCCCGTGTGGACATAGTTGCCGGTGAGAGGGTCGGGACGTGTCTTCCCCGCGGTCGCCCTCCGCCGGTGGCGTGCGCACGGGGTGCGCCCCATCACGGCGGTTGGGGATCCGGGGTCCAAGGTGTCCGAGGGGGCTTTAGTTCACCGGGAACGGCGGCGCTCTTGTGACGGGCATGCCGCGGCTCACTCATGGCGGTCCGGTCCGAGCCAGCGTGTGGTGGTGCCGGCGATCAGCTTGGCTAGGTCGGTCGTGTGCGTGTGGGTGCTTGTGTCCAGTAGCCGGGAATGGCTCGGCCTACGTGCTCAGTGGAGCACCATGGCCGGAAGAAGCAGGGCCGAGGTCGGATTAGGGGCATGGCGGCTCACTGTGCTTCGTGTAGTCGTAGCAGAGCTTGGTGTGGCGGAGAGCGGTGAGGTCGTGGCACGGTCCAGCGGCAGTAGCTCCCTCGGCTTGGTCCGGCACGGCGTTCTCCTTCCCGTGGCAGTGGCGCTCTTCTTTCCCGGCGTCGGCGCCCTTCTTTTCCCGGCGTCGGCGTCCTTCTTCTCTTCTTCTCCGGCGACAAGGTCCCGCTCCGTTCTTTCCCCGCCTCCCTTCTTCTCCTCTTCCTACTTCCTTCCCCAATTCGGTGTGGCTGGTGGCGTGGTTGTGAAGCCGCAAGCGGCGGCGGCGGCTAGGAGAACCCTAGGGCGCCGAGGTGTTCCTTTTATAGCACCGCGGCGAGGTGGTAGGTTCGGCGGACGGTCCATGATCATGGAGCTCGATCAGGCGGCTATGGGTCTCTCGGCACATCGCTATCAAGGCTCAGAGGGCTCCACCCGTCAGCGGAACTGGCCGATTGGCTTCGCGGCGCAGCGAGCGGGAGCAGGTGGGGGAATTCGGCACGCGGCAGGGGCATGTGCGCGCGCGCGGGGGGGAGAAAAGCGTCGCGGCCGCGGGTCTTTTGCACCAGGGCTGTCGGAATACTGTCGGCCCAGCTGGTAATGCTTCCGGACGTCGATGCCGCGGGCAAAGGATCGGGCGGTCGAGCGGGCAGCGTGGCGGCTACGCTTCCCCCGTCCTGGTCAAAAGCAGAGCAGAGAGAGGGAACCGGTGGAACATATGACAGCTGGGGTCCACTCGTCGGTGGCTGCGTCGCTTGTCTGTCTCCTAGTGGGGATGGGCCGGTGGTGTTGGGCCGGCGAGAAAGAAAAGAAGAAAGAAAGGAGGTGGGAGTGGGCTGGCTCGGTGGAAGTAAAGAGGAGGCAGGCCGGATTGGTGAGCTGTGCCGGTTCTCTGATTGGGCTGGAAAAAGAGGACGAGCAGGCCGGCGGGTTGGCTTCGGGCCGATCGGTCCTGGGAAAATTAAAATGGTGAGAGAAGAGAGTAGCAGGCTGGGCCGAGACTTCGGGCCGAATTAGGTTTGCCTTTTATTTCCTTTCTTCCTTTCTTTTCCCTTTTCTGTTTTTGGCCAAATATTATATGTAATATGTTCTGTGATTTGTATCATTTGTACAACATTTCGTGGTGGTCATAGTAGGTCATAGGCTTGTTGGGATATTAATCCCATAATATATATATTATCTCATCTATTTATTTATAAATAAATAGATGTTGGATTGTTGATTTATTAACCAATACAAGAATCCAATAAAATCCAAATCCAAACCAATCATGTTGTATAACACCTTAATAGATCTAGCATGGGCCAAACATAAATATCGCACAAGCGACACGATGGTATAAAGCCTAGGCTATAAGATGGTGGCACCTATGAGTGATCTGTGTAACTTGTCTAAGACACTATCTCATGATGCATTGAGGAGTAAGGCTAGGTTTACTCCAACAGGCGGCCATGGGTAGGTTTCTATGTGGCATATCATTCCCCCTAGAGTTAGCACTAGATACTCTATTTAGGTTGGCTAGGCATCTAAACCATGGATGGTCAACTATGTGGTTGTACCTAGACTAACTGCTAGTCATACTTCACATAACACCATGGCGACCTGAGGGTCCACTAGGTGTTAAGCGTAGGGCTGAGGCATCTCTCTATAAGTTGGCATAGTTAGTAGGTTGCTCCACTAGGGTAGTCTGGTGGGGTTCAGCCATCAGGGTGGTGAGGTAGCTAGTCGAGCTAAGGTAGGTGGTTTCTAGTGTCGGGGTATGTAGTTTGGCAACTACCTTCTCGGGGTAAAGGTATTCTCCTAGGCATGGTGCCGCTAGTCTCTAGAGTCAAGTAGCTAGGCTCTTGGTGTACTAGATAGGTTCTACTATCATGGCTTAAGGTCAAGGAGCAATACTCCCCCATGTGGAGTCATGGTCATAGGTTTAAGTCACTAAGTCACGGTTAGTGTGATAGTGCAACTACTATCTAACCCTAGTTAGGTCTGTAGTGAGTTGTAGGGTTTATACTATGGGTGGGTGTACATGTATACACGATACACCTTGGTAGTATTGCTATCGGGTCCATCATAGAGTTGCTAGGGTTTAGGTTCATATCCTAGGGGCTATCACTAGGGTATACTATGGTTAAACGGTTGGTCACATACTCTCATCGGTAAGTATAGGAGGTTTCCCTAAGGTCCTAATCACATGTGGCTTAAGATCCACATTAAGACACATGTGATGTTGCTGCATCACAATGCTTAACAACTAATGTAGATACTCTATATGCAAACTAGTGAGGTTTCTTACACGACAAACAACAATCATGGGTTTATTTAGAAAAAATTTTGTAGTTCGGATTTTTGGGATGTTACAGTCCTACCCCCTTATCAGAATCTCGTCCCCGAGATTTAAGGTGTGTAGTACTCCACGAAGTAGTAAGGTGACACTTATCCAGGAATCTGACTTCCAGTTCCTCATAGCTTGAAGTAGTTGCTCCATCGAGTTGCAAGAGTGAGTAGTAGAGTCTTGATTTCTTTGTCTAGATCCTTAGTCGATCTTGAGGGTTTACAAAAAGATACTTCAACGATGATCGAGGAGTTGTCACAAAGAGGATGTTTCATCGCGGGGTTTAGTATGTGGGAGGAACACATATTAGTTTAGGCTATATCATGTCTTCCTAAATTTCGAGGTGCGATTTAGGCTCCCGATTTCGATCCGGGTCCAGTGGGTTATGAGTTCACCACACTTCCCGCGCTACTCGATAAGCGTAGTTGCTATCCTTGCTTTTAGTCGGCGTAGCCGCTTCAAAGGATCTTGCGAAAGGTATTGCAGTCCTTTGCTTTACTTGGTGACTCGATCCAAATTTTGTACGGGGTATCCAAGATGCATACGCAATTCTAGAGTTATCGGTTGGGGTGTCATTCATTGAACCCTCATTGTCATGATGATTTTCTAAAATCTTACTTTAAAATAGATGGTGATTTTGTAGGCCTTGAAGCCCAAGGGAGATTTTTGAAGAGGTTTGAAATCAAAGTGAGTTATAAAATCAAATAGTTTTGAAACATGGTTTTACTCTTCAAACAAAGCGTGACTCTTTTTCAATCATTTGAAACACGGGTAGTTTGAAAATGGTTCACAATTATCGCTCGTTTTGTGAAACTTGGTTTTCACAATCAAACAAAACCTTTTTACAATTATTTTGTTTAGCAAACGTGTTGCAAAACATTTTGAAGATGAATTTTTTTTTAAAATAAGTTTGGCTCCTTGGTTGAGATCAAAAGAGTTTAAAATAAGACTTGGGCCATTTTTAGTTTGCAAGCATTTTATCGAAGGTTGATGTGCAAAGTAAAACTTTTGTTTTGAAATGAAAGACTTTCGCAAAGATGTTTTGAAATGAGTGGCTTTCCAATGCACTCGGGGAGATAGATTTTTAAATCGATTAGGCAGAGATACCTATACCCCGGAGATCTTGGAGTCATTCACAAGTATTCTTGTACGAAGGAAAAATCCTTGTATTTAGTGATAAGATGAACTCTCATACAATCTTGAAGACATGTTCAAGCATGTTACATCAGATAAGATTAAATACTTGACTACATGCTTAGTGAGTATCATTGTCTAGATTGAGGACGGGAGTTGTAGTAGGGGTAATCTTTCTTTCGGGCACTTGGTGATCATGTGGCCCATTTTGTCGCATCCATAGCAGGTGATAAACACGCTACTTGTGATTGCCACGAGGTTCTTTATACCAAGGTTCGAATTGGCGGAGTGGTCTTCAATCCTTTGTTGTCAAGATCCCCGAGGTTAGAGTGGTCGGATCCATAGTAAGTGAACGGCACACCGCCCGTAGAAGTAGGTGCGATAGCGTTCCACATACTTCGAGCCCGGGTACGATATGAGTCTCGTGATTGCTCTCATTTGTCGTGCTAGTGAGCCACTGAATGATCCATCAATGCGGCATCTCTTCCTTCCATCGACTATCTCATACTCGAGGAGGTCTTCTTCTATCTCAATTGCCTTGTTAATTACTTCTTCAATGGTGTGGTAGGTGCTTCCGGCAAGGACCATTCGGATGCTATCGTTTAGGCCTCTACGGTAGTAGAACATCATATCTTTCTTAGAGTCTCGTACGGTGTGCGTAACGCAACATGCGGTTGAAGCTTGAACACTTTTCGTTCCTTGCCTTACGCTTCGAATCTCTCTTTTCAAGTCTTCCATTGCATCATCTCGGTACATAGTGTTTGCGAAAGGCTTATTTGAACTCTCTCCATGAGATGTTGGTTGGGTTGGAATGGGCATTGCTGAATGTGTTCCACCATGTATGTGCGGAACCTATGAGTCGATGGGCTACAACCTTCACACTTTCTTCTTCAGTGTAGGAGGTCAAGTCTAACTCTTCTGCCATATCATATAGCCAGTCTACAGCGGTGATAGGATCATTGTTAGTTCCATCGAAGGTAGGAAGCTTCATCAGAGATGAATTCCCTTGCTCATGTTGAGACTTGTTCGACGGTCCTTCAGTGGGGGTTCCATTGGGTAGCAGAGTATGGAGTTCCTCCTTCTCGAGATTGAGTCCCGTGGGTGGCTTGTGACTACCTTTATCTCTCGTCCATGGTGTTTGCTTTGCGGGGGTCGAGCAAAGTTTCAAGCTACCAGGTTAGTGGTTGGGCATCTTGTTGTATGGGTCATAAGGATTATGAATCATGTGCAAGTGACATGATTTATTAACAATTTTAACTTGAGTTTAGATGATTTAAACAATTTAAAAACATTTAAATCTATCCTACACTCATACAAAGAAGCATGAAGAACCATAAAATCCGATAAAAACCAAGCACTCATTACATTGGGTTTATTACAAAGCGATATCCTTGGTAGCTACGCCAAGAGATCCGCGGAGAAAACGTACTACACGTAGGTAACTTAAAATAGTAGACATTCTACTCTATTCATGGCACAACTTCTAGCTATACATGGCTTATTCTAATCATCCTCTTCCTACCCCCTTATCATGATGAGTCTTGTCTAAGAAACCAGATAGGTGGGGTTGAAGAACTTTCTTACATCTACATGGTAGGGCATTAGTCAAGTACTTTCTCTATGTACATTGATGAACTTCTTCCCATTACCCTATGGCACTTCTAAAGGCATCGAGGGCACGGGGTAATAGACGGCAGGAGGCCATGCTCGAAGAGTTCGTACGCATAAATGGCCGTATGGACAATAGATTGCACAGCAGTATGGACTGTGTCTTCTACCATAGGAATGGTACAAGGCTTTGGTATGGCGTTTCCTTTCCCAGGAGATTCTACAGGGTCATCATATAGTAGACTTCGGCTCTTCTAGGCACTACCTACTTGTGGCACGTCTATTGTCACTTGTCAGAGGCTCTACTCTTGAAGCACTTCTTGTGGTACTTGGGCGTATCCATCATGGTACTTGAGGTCGAAGGCATGCTTCTAGAAGATCACCATCATTTGCATTGGAGTCTAAGAACATGGTTAGCAAGTCCTTTATAAGAGGTAAGCCATGCACGAAATGGTGCAAGGTCGGTAATATAACCGAAAGAAGGGCTAGCTCATCCTATTTTATCGTCCAATCCTAAGGGTCTCGTCCTAGGGTCAAGCCTGGAGCTGATACCAACTGAAACATCCTCAATTTTCCACGAAGGGAAAATCCACAGAATGATATACAACAGTTGATAATCAATTCCATACATCGAATTCTGAGAATACAGAGTACAAATAGAAGGGTTTACATTAATAATTACAACGCCGCACTGGCGTAAACAAAATATATCTAACATCCAGAACAGCTTGCGAAGGTGGAAGAAAACGCGGAAGCAGCTTCAAACTCCAACTTGAGCGCAGCACGAGACCTTCTAATCCTTTCAATCCTAACAACACAGAAAACCGCACACCGCCGATGTGTGCGGGTGCCATGGTCGCACCGAATGAGCTTTAGTGGAAAAGAGAAAATAAAGGGATCTCGCGATCCTATATTTGGCCGTGGTTTGCATCCTAGCGCATGCGAAGTAGCAACAAGTATAATAATAATAATAATAATCAAGTTTAATACATTCCCAAATCCCACACACACACACATCCATCCACCATCCCATCCATCCCATCCACACATCACCACACCTCACACCCCACACACCACACCCCACCACGCTTCACGTGGCCGGCATGACGACTCCCTCTCGTCGGGCCTCAACGACCCGCTGAGCCTCCCGTGCTCACGGCCGGATGTAACATACCCATATCCCAAGAAAGGCGTAAGACTCCTCTCCTAGTCAAGTAAGCATCACACGGATCGGTCCATAGCCAACGAGTCAGCTATGTATCGATCGATCAACCATACACTCTGCAGAGGTTTCACTATTCCACAAGATAGCCATCATCGATGCGGCCACATCTAGGCAGATTTCGATCGCCATAAGCCTAGAACGAATACCATCCCCGCCACTCGACCCTCGGCCGCCGAGACCGTGAGACATAGTACCAGGCCTCGGGGTCACTATGTTGGTTAAGGAGGGTGTGAGCACTCTCGGCCCGTACCTCCCGACACATCCGCTTACTCCGGCCGTAATGGCATTCGTTCTACCGCATGGTTAGACCGTCTCCTTCCCATTAGAGAGCGAGTGGAAAGTAAGCGTCCAATGATCCGGTCACTAGCACTCAAATCCTTAGGTATTGGCCAGACAATGATGTCTCCCCCGTATGGGCTAATCTTTACCGTGCTGCCACGGCACCCCTTTCCAAGGCTCCACCCCAAGGAGCTCACACCAAGGACACCTCAATCCAAACCAGTTACCCGCCACAGTACTCACAAAGCGGGATACCCTGTGCCGTATCCCTTGGCAAGACTCGCTCGAAGCTCGTCGTAATTCCCCGTCCGGCCGACTCAACCCTCACCACACACCCAAGACTCACGCAAGACACCGCTCATCACCATAACCACAAGTCCGGCATCCCAAGCCAAACCATTCCCTGTGGGTTCACCACCCGCACCACATATACAATGCGAAGTGGAGTTATAATAAGTATGGTGATAATAAATGCAAGCACGCCGAAGGGCGGTAATATATAAGTGCGAGCGCAAGGCCGGGTAACATGGTAAAAGGGCTTCGAACAAGGTAAATATAGCTCGTGCAATATCATGCATCATATACTAGCAAAGGAATAAATATAAAGCGCTAGCGATTCTAAACATGCAATGTCTAATAGGATTCTCTAAAATAAAGGTGCGCCATGACACCGCGATGTCGAGGAAGTAGTGGTACAAGTCCGACAAGAGTGGTACAAGTCCTCCGTAGTCGTACAGCAGGTTCACTTCCTCGAGTTCGTAGTCTCCATCCTCAGATCGTTCCTCGCCCGAATCGACTCTGAAACCGAAACGTAATAGTCGCGTTAGCGACTCCTACAGAAGCCACAAAGAAGCAAATCAAATATAGAAGAACCAAATGCACTCAAACATAGTCCCAAAGCGTCGGGCTCGATTTTAGATGAATTTACATATAAAGATCATATTTTTCGAGTTCGTATGAATAAGTTATGAATTTTTGAAGTTTACACAATATTGAAAATAATAAAAGGCTGATTATTATAGAGCCGACACGTGTCAGCACCAGAATAGGCCACGTGGCACGCTGACTGGACACGGACACGTGGCAGCTGACTGGTGGGGCCAGGGTGACGTCAGCATGACATCATGATGACGTCACCCGTTGACCGATCAACTCTAAATGGGCTGCCAATGGGCCGATTGGGCTGGACTTGGGCCGGGCCGGGCCCAACACGTGGCGGCATGCAGTTGCGCCACGTCGCTGCTTGGGCTGCTACTGGGCTCGGTCTATGGTTTTGGCTGTGTTCCCTGGCTCACGGTGGACCGCCCACTGCTGGTCCATGGACCGCAACACGGTCCATCATGGACCCAGTCCATTTCCTCGTTTTCCTCACGCGGTTCACATGCGCCGGTTCCACGGGATATGTGTCAGGTGGGGCATTCGGTCCAAGGCTCCGGTGCATGATGGGCTACAGCAGGTGGGTCCATCCGTCAGCGGAACGGCTCACATGGTCTGGGTTCATCTCATCCAGCTCCAGCCCATCCTCTCTCCTCCGATTCCTTCCTCCCCATCTCCTTCTTGCTTCCGCTCTGCTTGGCGACAGACATGGCCATCGGCGGCGGCATGGTGGACCGTGTGGGCGCCGGAGTGAGGCCCCGAGCTAGACGGCGAGCGCATCAGCTCCGCGGCATCCAAGTGAGCTCAGCAGGGCTAGGGATTACGGCTGCGGGGTGTTCGGCAAGGCTTGGCCGTGACGACGGCGGCGGCATGGCCGATGGCATGGCCGCGCGCTAGGGCATCACGGCCGTCCTCGGTGCACAGAAAACGAGCGCGTGAGCTTCCTCGTATCAAGGCGACCTCGGCGGTGGCACTAGGGCATCACGGGGAAGCTTTGGCGAGGCTGGCCGTGGCGGCGGCTCGCCGGCGGCGGCGGTGCACGGCAACAAGACAAACCGACGGCTTTCCATCCGATTGGCGCCGCTGCACTTCGATTGGGGTTGCGAGAGAGTCATCCGGCTCGATGGCGGCGGCCAACTCGCACGGTGGTGTACCAGTCCGCGGCGGGGGCACGCGGCGGCGCCGGCGACATGGCGGCGCACTGCATCGTCAAGGCAATGGTCTCCTCCTCCCAGTCCGACAACGCCGCGGAGTGCAGCAGTCCATGGCGGAGCTCGACGGCACGGCCTCAAGGACTAAGGTGACCGGAGCTCGCCGGCGCAAGCGCGCCACGGCGGCGCACAAGTGTGGCCCCGTGTGGACATAGTTGCCGGTGAGAGGGTCGGGAAGTGTCTTCCCCGCGGTCGCCCTCCGCCGGTGGCGTGCGCACGGGGTGCGCCCCATCACGGCGGTTGGGGATCCGGGGTCCAAGTTGTCCGAGGGGGCTTTAGTTCGCCGGGAACGGCGGCGCTCTTGTGACGAGCATGCCGCGGCTCACTCATGGCGGTCCGGTCCGAGCCAGCGTGTGGTGGCGCCGGCGATCAGCTTGGCTAGGTCGGTCGTGTGCGTGTGGGTGCTTGTGTCCAGTAGCCGGGAATGGCTCGGCCTACGTGCTCGGTGGAGCACCATGGCCGAAGAAGGTGGCCGAGGTCGGATTAGGGGCATGGTGGCTCACTGTGCTTCGTGTAGTCGTAGCAGAGCTTGGTGTGGCGGAGAGCGGTGAGGTCGTGGCACGGTCCAGCGGCAGTAGCTCCCTCGGCGTGGTCCGGCACGGCGTTCCCCTTCCCGTGGCAGCTGCGCTCTTCTTTCCCGGCGTCGGCGCCCTTCTTTTCCCGGCGTCGGCGTCCTTCTTCTCTTCTTCTCCGGCGATAAGGTCCCGCTCCGTTCTTTCCCCGCCTCCCTTCTTCTCCTCTTCCTACTTCCTTCCCCAATTCGGTGTGGCTGGTGGCGTGGTTGTGAAGCCGCAAGCGGCGGCGGCGGCTAGGAGAACCCTAGGGCGCCGGGGTGTTCCTTTTATAGCACCGCGGCGAGGTGGTAGGTTCGGCGGACGGTCCATGATCATGGAGCTCGATCAGGCGGCTATGGGTCTCTCGGCACATCGCTATCAAGGCTCAGAGGGCTCCACCCGTCAGTGGAACTGGCCGATTGGCTTCGCGGCGCAGCGAGCGGGAGCAGGTGGGGGAATTCGGCACGCGGCAGGGGCATGTGCGCGCGCGCGCGGGGGAGAAAAGCGTCGCGGCCGCGGGTCTTTTGCACCAGGGCTGTCGGAATACTGTCGGCCCAGCTGGTAACGCTTCCGGACGTCGATGCCGCGGGCAAAGGATCGGGCGGTCGAGCGGGCAGCGTGGCGGCTACGCTTCCCCCGTCCCGGTCAAAAGCAGAGCAGAGAGAGGGAACCGGTGGAACATATGACAGCTGGGGTCCACTCGTCGGTGGCTGCGTCGCTTGTCTGTCTCCTAGCGGGGATGGGCCGGTGGTGTTGGGCCGGCGAGAAAGAAAAGAAGAAAGAAAGGAGGTGGGAGTGGGGTCGGCTCGGTGGAAGTAAAGAGGAGGCAGGCCGGATTGGTGAGTCGTGCTTGGTTTCTTCCGATTGGGCCGGAAAAAGAGGACGAGCAGGCCGGCGGGTTGGCTTCGGGCCGATCGGTCCGGGAAAATTAAAATGGTGAGAGAAGAGAGTAGCGAGGCCGGGCCGAGACTTCGGGCCGAATTAGGTTTGCCTTTTATTTCCTTTCTTCCTTTCTTTTCCCTTTTTTTTTTGGCCAAATATTATATGTAATATGTTCTCGTGATTTGTATCATTTGTACAACATTTCGTGGTGGTCATAGTAGGTCATAGGCTTGTTGGGATATTAATCCCATAATATATATATATTATCTCATCTATTTATTGTATAAATAAATAGATGTTGGATTGTTGATTTATTAACCAATACAAGAATCCAATAAAATCCAAATCCAAACCAATCATGTTGTATAACACCTTAATAGATCTAGCATGGGCCAAACATAAATATCGCACAAGCGACACGATGGTATAAAGCCTAGGCTATAAGATGGTGGCACCTATGAGTGATCTGTGTAACTTGTCTAAGACACTATCTCATGATGCATTGAGGAGTAAGGCTAGGTTTACTCCAACAGGCGGCCATAGGTAGGTTTCTATGTGGCATATCATTCCCCCTAGAGTTAGCACTAGATACTCTATTTAGGTTGGCTAGGCATCTAAACCATGGATGGTCAACTATGTGGTTGTACCTAGACTAACTGCTAGTCATACTTCACATAACACCACGGCGACCTGAGGGTCCACTAGGTGTTAAGCGTAGGGCTGAGGCATCTCTCTATAAGTTGGCATAGTTAGTAGGTTGCTCCACTAGGGTAGTCTGGTGGGGTTCAGCCATCAGGGTGGTGAGGTAGCTAGTCGAGCTAAGGTAGGTGGTTTCTAGTGTCGGGGTATGTAGTTTGGCAACTACCTTCTCAGGGGTAAAGGTATTCTCCTAGGCATGGTGCCGCTAGTCTCTAGAGTCAAGTAGCTAGGCTCTTGGTGTACTAGATAGGTTCTACTATCATGGCTTAAGGTCAAGGAGCAATACTCCCCCATGTGGAGTCATGGTCATAGGTTTAAGTCACTAAGTCACAGTTAGTGTGATAGTGCAACTACTATCTAACCCTAGTTAGGCTGTAGTGAGTTGTAGGGTTTATACTATGGGTGGGTGTACATGTATACACGATACACCTTGGTAGTATTGCTATCGGGTCCATCATAGAGTTGCTAGGGTTTAGGTTCATATCCTAGGGGCTATCACTAGGGTATACTATGGTTAAACGGTTGGTCACATACTCTCATCGGTAAGTATAGGAGGTTTCCCTAAGGTCCTAATCACATGTGGCTTAAGATCCACATTAAGACACATGTGATGTTGCTGCATCACAATGCTTAACAACTAATGTAGATACTCTATATGCAAACTAGTGAGGTTTCTTACACGACAAACAACAATCATGGGTTTATTTAGAAAAAAGTTTGTAGTTCGGATTTTTGGGATGTTACACAAAGCACCACTGATGACCTCTAATGCAAGCACTTGCTCCCTCGCACGGTATTCCTCATTCCAAGCTTCATTTCGTTGTTGCTCAACTATACCAAAGGCTTGTTGCCACCGACCAAGTATGGCAAGCAACTCCTAAAACTGACTTTGTGCCACAAAGGTCTCATGAACAGCAGCATCTTCTCTCTGAATGGCCTGATTCTTGGAGATTGTCATCTGCTCAAGCAATTTGGTCAGTCATTCAACTTCCTCTTCATATTCTTTCTTCATCTCTCGCTTAAATGAGGTGACGTAGATGAACTCACGATTAAGGGATTCTAATGCATTCTCCAGGCAGGAGTAACTCTTCATCATAGCAAACATTGCGCTACTAGCAGGACCATTGCTGTTCTCAGCCTCATCTTTACCACCAACAAGTGCAGTCTCACTAAGCTGACGCCACACAACATGGTATGGGTCACCCTTAGGGAACACACCTGCAGTGGCACGAGCAACCTCTTCGGGGCATCTTTTGAGCAAATCCCGTAGTGCCTTGTATGCAACCACATTTGCATCTTCCTGAGGATTCCTACCTCGAGCAATGAACCGACGTCTACACCAAAGTGACGCTCCTTCACTCTTGGCGGGAATTATTACTTCAACAGGAAGCAAACTCATACGTTGATTCTCCAGCTCCTTACTCCACTGATAGCGAGGTTCTTTACCCGTGGGATAACCCACTGAGTGCAGAATTCGCCATAGCAATGAAGGCATTCCATATTCCTTTAGAAACTTTTTGGCACCACGTGGCTCACGGGTGGCAAACTGCTGATGCGAAACTTTTCCCTTAGTTGACTTGGATTTGATGCTCTTCATTCTTGCCATCTGTCCAACTGAATCACAACTCTCATGAGATGGAGATTAAGTTGGGGACTTTTTATCGAAAGAGAGAATCATTCTTTTATTAGGGAAGAAAGAATGCGCTTGCCATGAAATGATTATGTGTCATGATGCATGCACGTTCCGTACGTCCTCACAAACTGAAAACCATAAATTCTAGCGTTTTAGACGGTGGCATACCAACGTGCTCTCATATAGCGTAAACTAGTCGGGCTACACGATCTTGCGTAGTTAGTGTACCTGCAGAAAATTCATTTCAGCCCAATATCCCAATGAATGCAAGCGACGTAAAAATCCACGCACCTTCCGAACAAGGTGAAATCTCCGATTACTTGCACCCATTCCCGAGTGCACACTACCCAACAAGTCATCAGAAGACGACACCCTCACATAGGGTACCTTCTTATAAACATGTGTGAACATGTATATAATCCAGCACCAATAAGCACTCCCCTAGATCGGCAGTGTATCCGATCATGCTCTCACAACTCACACTTACCTGAGCGTTGAACCAATCTTACCTTGGCGTAGGGGCAATTTGATCCATACATAACCATTCAAGTGAATGGCCCTCATACATATCCGTCGTGTATGAGCACAACAAATAGAAAATATGATGCAAGTAATCCCCAAGTTAGTAATCGATATAAGCCACCCGAAGTCCTTAATTGGGCATAAAGGATATGATGGTCCAAGGCACATATATAAGTTTTGAAAACCACACACTTTTGAAAAGCCGATATATGAGATTAAGTGGCTATAAGTTCATAATTACTGTTTATAAAACAAATTCATTTTGTTTTAAATATACTTATGAACAGTAATACGTTGAACCTGCTCCGATGCCAGCTGTAACGGAACCGACCAATTAATATAAACATAATGTACTAATGATGTCGCCTAAGCAACTTAATTAGCACATGACGCTTATATCAACCCGGTAGTCCGTGAAACCACGAAGGATTTCAAACTTTCCACAATACAACCCCTGACCGAATTAAGTTCAACATAAAACCGTTCATAGTAATACATAAGTTCACAAGTAGTTGATTACATCGGAGTTTATGAAATAGTTATTACAATACCAAGTTGAAAAACAAAACTGCGGAAGCAAAATAAAGTGTTGTTTTACAAACGCACACTTAGTTAAAAATAGTGCCTGGCCCTTCATCAAATCCGACAAAAGCATGGAGGAATGAGATATAAGAGATGACCTTGCCCAAGGTCTAATCCTCCCGTAGTGGGATACAGGTCCATCTAGTTGCCACAGCAAAGGTCTTATGATCTCGCAACAAGTGGGAATAAAACCCCGAGTACAAGAAGGTACTCGGCTAGACTTACCCGTCTTAAACCAAAAATAAAGTGACACCAAGGAGTATGCAAGGCTTTATGAGTGGGGTAGCTGACTCATTTAAACTTGCGATAAAAGATGAGCTTATTAAATAATCATTTAGTGATAAAGACTCTCTAGCTTAACATCTTTTAAGTTGGGTCCTGACATCACTAGGTTAGCACCTGTACTACTCAATCTCCAGGGTATGAGCAAACAATGCTATCCTATCCTTCAGGTTGAGCATACCAGCATCAACACATAGAACCATAACCATCCTATATTTCACAATGATTTGCGACGTTGCCTTTGCTCGGTCAAGTGTTCTTTGTCCAGAACGATGGCGATTATAATCGATTGCAAACCAGTGGCGAGTATTCCTCACACAAACCACACTCGCCGCCGAACGAGTGACGGTCACCTTGGTCTATTCGGGTGGAGACACGGATTTCAACGAATACGGTTGCACCGGGGCATGCCCGGCTACCGGGTACCTCCGGCGCGACCGGCCACCGGCTTTAATACCGCGCTGTGGGCAACACACTCAACTCCGTTGAAATGCCGGCCCAAACATCCTCAAGGCTTCGCGGTCGGATGTCCGCATCCTTCCGGCTATACGTGAGGCGTTGTTCAACATGATCCGAGGACGTACAAAGCCATAGTCCCATTAAGTGACATCGCCGGAGTTTCCGTGGTCTAACACACCACAAACTCCGACTAGTCGTGATTTAACAAGGCCACATGGTTATGTTCTCTAACCAACCTCCATAGTATCAACCATAGGGTAGTAACCACCTACCTCGCGGATGAGGGTCAATCACCCGTCTTCTACCGATCTAATTAAGCAGTGCTAAGCATATGAACGATCCTGAACCTAAAGAGGGTAAAGGTATTCAGGTGGATCAAGGTACTCATAATGCAGTAACGGTTCCAAGTAACACCTATAAACTTAATGCATCACAAACAATAAAGGACGCAAAGTAAATCATTTTGCAAACCGTAGGAGAAATGCTCCGGGCTTGCCTTCCTAATACGATCAATGTTGAAGCTCCCAAAGACTTGATCACTCCACGTCGGTTCCCGGTTCTCGATCACCTCACGTGCCGTGGTTCCCCTTTGGTGACTCCTCTTTTGGATCCTTGACCCATGTCACGTGCTGTTCTCCTAACGATCCTGTATGATGCGGGTGCATGTATGAATACTAAGAATACACATGGTATGTTAATGCGAATGCGTGCTTGCTTATTCTTTCTACAAGGTAGTCAACATCATCCAAGAACGTGTACCACAAGCACATGTCATCTACTACTTTTTTTCTACTACAACAATGTAATCCTAGTACGATATCCCTTTCTACTATCATCCGCAAACAAGTCAGTAAAGCCAAAGAGACTACACTCACACATAATCATCCTAACCATATAACTAACAGATAAGTAAATAAATCATAAATAAATAACCATAGACCCTACGGGTATGAATGAAGACATTCTGGAAAGCTTATGAAATTCTCCATCAAACATATGAAGACATCACAAACTGATTCCCAGGTTAACTACACCTAAAACACAGAACATCAGGACTGATTCTGGAAAAACAGCTACTAAAACCGCACTGGTGACCATCTTGTCACACCCATAACTCCTAAACCATTCATGCAATGATCATGAAACTTTAGCAATAGATGCATAAGCTAATACACTAACTATCATCTTTAGACAAGTTAACCAGAAAACCAACTTATCATTGGGTTAGGCATGGCATCTTGGAATCGACTCTAAATTAACCACCTATAGGTTGAACAGCAACCCATAGCTACATACATCCTAAAATCCTATAAAAATTATAGTGGATAAAACATGGTAATACCAGTGCATCACCCAAGTTTCACCCCAATGGGATAATCCTACTGGCCTACACAAAAATGACATGGCAGCACCAAACCAAGGACCTATAAATACTTTGTACTACCAACTTGATCAAACAATGAAACCAACCATACACAGAGGTACATTATGACATAGCATAAGCCTACAAAAAGTATCAACTCTAAACTAGACATCTATAAATCATTTATGAATTATCTCAAGAATTGCCCCTAGATCACACTTGAACTACAACTCTATAAATCTACACAGGAAGCATGCATGATACATTTATCCTGGACAGCGCACCACGTAAGAAGACTAACAAAACAAGAATCATATTTTTCGGAGCAACCTTCGATTTACTATGCATTTCTAAAGATTAATGGTAATTCAAGAATTAATTCTAAACTCAATATAAAAGCACAGCAAACATGGAATCTCATGTTTTCTAGGCATAGCTCATCCAATAAGAAAAATACTGCAAGTTGAGTCACCCTCATTGGACCAATATTCATCAAGATATGAATTTCTAAACCTTTTTTCCAATTTCTGGAAATCCTTTTCTAATATCAGAATAGGACAGACGCTTTACATAAAAGCCCCTGATCTTTTCCAGAATCACATAGGCCCTGATCTGAAAGTCCCTGTGTCTGGTAATCTTGCGCAGACCACCCTCACCTTTATCTAATTCTAGGCGCGAGGTCCCCAGATCGGGAAAGAGCAGAGGAGCGCCGGCTCCGGCGTTCCCGACCGCGGCGGCTGGCTCCCGGCGGCTCAGAGGGGCGGCGAGGCACCCTAAGGCCCGCGCGCACCCACCGGCACTCGCGGACCGACGAGAGGTGGCGTGCGGCCTCCTGGCCACGTGCAGCGGCTGGTCCCGCCGGCGACGTCCCGGTGGCGGAGACCCCCGGTGGCGCGCACGAGGGAGAAGCACACGCACGGCGCGCAGGAAGGCAAGGCGGAGGCGCCGGCGTCCATAGTTAGAGGTGAGGAAGCGCGGCCACAGCGAATCGAAGGCGACGGCCATGGCGGCCTTGCATGGCGACGGCGATTCCCGCTCGGAAGACCGCGACGCCCGGCGAAGCGAGCCAAGGAGAGCGGCGAGGAGAGCGAGAAGAAGGTGGCGCTGCGCAGGCGAGCAGGCAGAGAGGCTGTGGTGCGGCGGCGTTAGCTCAGCGAGACACGGTGATGGTGCTCGGCCATGGCGGCGCATCCGAGCTCCGCGCGGCGGAAGGGAGGCGAGGGAGCAGAGGGCGAGAAGGGAGAGGGTGAGGAGAGTGGGGAGGCGCTGCTCCCCCTCTGGACACGTTCGGCAGCGTGGGCAGAGCCCTGGTGGCGCGTGGCGGAGATGAGGCGCGGCGCGGGCGCGTGTCCGGGGTGGTGGCGAGCATGCCAGCCTCCACGTCGACATTTCGTCGAACAGGTGGCGCGCATGTCGGTGGGTTCGATGGAAGGCTGTTTTGGGCCACTTCCAGGCCGAATTAGGTCATGGGCCAAAAAGGAGAATTGAAGCCCACGCGTCACTCATCATTTTCCGTTAAGGCACTTTCCTCATTTGAGCAGCAGATTAGGAGATAAACAAGTGCCAACATGGCAATGTCAACATACTAATGATGGTCGACCTAGGCTCAGGTTTTCTTGTAATTGGATGGCCAAACTCAACCGAATCAATCCCAACTTTTGGCATGCTGTGCCCCAATGGGTTAGCTATGTTTTTCCTATTGGGACCAACTAAAGTTGTTTCATGAAATTCAGAGAACGCGGCATGCCAATCGGCCGACGTTGTTAAACCTAGCGACTTCGTCACTCATTTTGAGCACCTTCTAGGCATTTTCATGAAGAAGTCAAAACATAAAGTTTTCTCGAAATAATTTTCTCTACAAACTTTGTTAAAGCTCCATTTTGCGAAAAGCATCACAAATATGACTTCTAGCAATCAGTGGAAAACCCTATTTGTATTTTTAATCCATGCATTCAAACAAATGCTACACAAAATGCCATAATGATGCTTATGGGATGATTATGCTCATGAAGATGCAAGATTTATTATGCCAAAAACTGGAGTTGTTACAGCTACGGAAACTGTTCGAGGAGAACCTGTTGCTGATGGGCAACAACCAATGACCAGTGCTAGTATTGTTTCCAATGTCCTCTGCCTAATCTCTAGGTTTGAGTTGATGTCATCTTCCATTATCTGTAACCTAATGTTTACTGATTGAATTTAGCAGGAAGCTACGGAAACTATGCGAGGAGAACCTGATGGGCGGCAACCAATGACATGTGCTGATGTTGTTTCCAAGGTCCTCCGCCAAATCAATCTCTTGGGTTTCCAATTGAAGTCCTATTCCATTATCTGAAACCTAATTTTTGCTGCTTGAATTTTGTACGAAGCTATGGAGACTATGCGAGCAGAACCTATTTGTGATGGGCAGCAACCAATGGCCAGTGCTGATGTTGTTTCCAAGGTTCTCTGCCTAATATCTTGGGTTTTGAGTTGAAATCCTCTTTCTTTATCTGTAACCTAATGCTTACTGCTTGAATTTTGCAGGAAGCTACCCAGACTATGTGAGCAGAACCTATTGCTGATGGGCAACAAGCAATGCCTAGGGCTGATGTTATTTCCAAGGTCCTCTACCTAATCTCTTGTGTTTTCCATGGAATTTCTCTTCCACTATCCATAAGACTATAACCTAATGTTTGTTGCTCCATTTTCCTAGGAAGCTACAGAGACTATGAAAGCAAAACCTGTTGCCGATGGGTAGCAGGCAATGACAAGTGCTGCAGCTGTTTCCATGGGCCCTAGCCTCCTAGAGTCCAAGACCCCCGCCAAGGCCAGCGCCAATAGACTTTTTTGGCTTAATGTTGGATCCTAGACAAGCACCCCAACAGAGACAATGGTGGAGAGAATGCTTCGTGAACACCTTGTTGCTGAACAGGAATATTCTGCTTCCCTCTCTGAACAAGTGGATGAAATAAAGGCGAAGACAGCAAAGACCCAAAGGGAGTTGGAGGAGTTTAAGTGAGTGCGGCAGGAGGAGCTCAATAATCTTTGTGAGGATATCAGGCACTTAGCTTATTCTGGTAACTCTTCAGTCTTCAACTCCTAGGGTTACCAGAATAACGACCCTAGGATCTGCCCCAGTTTGTCAGCGGATTCTTCATGCGCAACGCAAGAGGTAGACCCTGATTCGCCAGCATCTCCGGTGAATACCCCAACCTCTCCTTCTTGCCCGGGCACATGGATCTAATCCTCGTAGATTGCTGCAATGGACTGATCCTCTTCATCTACGCCAGTGAGCATTGTCATGTTGTCTGCAATCCGGTGAATGGGTCATACATGGTACTGCCGCCTACAACCCATTGTGATACTTACGCTCGCTTGGCATTCGATTCGACAGTCTCCTCGCTATTCCATGTGGTACAACTTTATGGTTCTGTTGTCTGCATCTACTCAAGTGCGACAGGGGAATGGGTGTGTAATGAATCTCCATGGCCAGAGGGTACCCACGTATTAAAATCTTTCAGAGGTGTGTTTGTTAATGGTCTCATGCACATTCTTTCGGGTTCCCTAGACATAGTTGCTTTTGATATGGAGGGAAAGACATGCATGACAATTATTAAGCCTGCAGTAGCTTTGCCATTATCCATTACCGGATATCAGCGTCGGCTTTGTCTATGTCTTGCTGATATTTTGAACACAGCTAACATTTCAGTCTAGATCCTTGAAGACTATGGTACTAAGAGATGGACCTTGAAGCATAGGGTGAACACGCTGGTGCTATTTGAAAAGGCTATATCAGTGTTGGATATCCTGTTTAATAATATTGCCTATAGTGTTATTGCAGTTTACCCGAAGTGGAATTTGATGTTCCTTGTTGGGGAGCAAAGTACACTGATGGCATACGACATGAAGCATGGAAAAATCCAAGTCCTCCATGCCCTGCTCAAAAGATGTGATAGAAATAAGTGGGATTTGGATGGATCTCGCGGTATGCCTTTTCTTCCCATGTTCAAGGCAAAGCAAGAAGAGCAGTAAAGTTGCATATGCTGTTACTTTGTTCTCTGTTTGTGAAATTTGTGTTATGTTGAAGTACCTGATGAGTGATGATCTAATTTGTGTTTTCAATGTTCAAGTATAAGCTCAAGTATTTGTGTTATGTTCAAGTACCTGATGACCGATGATCTGATTTGTGTTTTCAATGTTCAAGTATAAGCTCAAGTCGATTACCCGCGCACATGATCTTTTCTTCAATTTTATAATACGTGGATTAAACTCTGTTGAGCGTGGTGGCTTGGTCTTTTGTGTCTGTCTTGAATTTTACTGCTAATGCAAGAAAGTCCAACCGCTGCACATTTGATCTCGTAGGACAAACTGTGAAAGTTGGTTTGTATTAAACCTTCGGTTTGTATTACATAAAATACCTATCACCACCGCATCAGTCAATCATGTCTCAAGCTTGTCACAGGTATTATAACAACAAGTTCAACTATTGAACGTCACGATTATCTCCAGTGAGCATGTCCTGAGAACAAAATACAGTGGATCTTGCTGCGGTGAATGTTGGCGGTCTTTATTGCATACTTTTCTAAATGCCAACATGATATCAAAATAAATAGTAGGTAGGGCTTTGAACTAACATTTCCACAAGTTTTGGTGTATACTAGACTTGCAGGTACGACATGAGGAAATACACCAAACTCTACAAGAAAGCGCACTCTAGAAAGCGTATTCAAAAAAGGCGCAAAATCAAGATAAAATAGAAAAGCCCACCAAAACACCGAACTGGATCCATCCGTTACCACGTACGAGGTCCAGGCAACGAAACCAACCAAACCCCGAAGCCGGAGGCCAAACGAGCCAGCCAGGGTGCGGCCGCACCGGTGCGGCCGCACCGTGGGGCCCGCGGGTCCAGTCTTTTTGTCGGTTCGTAGGACGGTTCCCCCAGTATCTTCCCACCTACGATCAACATAGATGGAAGGTGGAAACCGACCTTTTGAGGTCGGTTTGGTGCTTCCCATGTGGGGATGAACCTTTTGCATATTGCCTCCTCCTCTCAAGCTATAAAAGGAGGCCTCCTCTCTACACCAAGGGATATCATTATCATCAGATCATTAGTCAATCAACACAAGTGGTTACAATGTAGTAGAGGAAGAGCAAGCTCCATTCTAGTAGCTTCTAGCTAAATTAGTAGAGAAGAGAGAGAGGGAAAGGGTTGGAGGAGGAGCAGAGTCGAAGCAAGTTCTACCCTAGGGTGGACGGAGTGCCGGGCTTGTCGGCTCTCGATCCAACTTGTACCTCTACAATCATCTTGCTACTTTGAGTAAGATGTTCGTGCTCAGCTTTGGTTTAATTCATTAAGCATGTTACTTTCATAAAGCTACTTGTTTGTGGGATCATCGCTCGTTCTTAGGACGAGTGCTCTAGTAAGAGGGCTCCTGATAGAGACGGATACTCCTGCGCATCGCTAGAGCAGTAGTCACCTTCGTAGACGTGGTGTCTAAGTCGTGGGCTACCTTTGTATGTGGTACGGCTTTCGGGTAGAGGGGTAGGTGTCAGTGCAGTGACAGTTACTGGCATCCCTAGTACTCCCCCACGTTCAGTCGTAGCGTAGTGCTGATGCTGGGATCGCCTAGTTACCTAGGACTCTCAGTGGGCTGAAGCAAACAAGTAGTGGGAAAGCTAATATCGCTTATATGTGTTTTACCTTAGAAGAACCTCTCTTCCCAGTTCCGGGTAAACTAGCTAAGAGACTAAGCACAAATTACCGTTCCTTTGGGAAATACGATACCCTGAATACTTCCGGGTGAAGTGCTATAACGATACTTCCGTGCGCTTGCGGATTTCTCTGCTATCGCTAAGAAGCGTCAACAGTGAACTTGAGTGGTCACGGTGAAGATAATGACTAGTCGGGTCCGCCGGTGGATCCGTGCTGACGTGCCGATGAGGCCTTGTGACCTGGAATGAACTAAAAATTTTAGAACTTATTATGTGACCATAATATAATAATAATACGATCAAAACTGACATACCAATTATGCTTTGTCCTATGAGATCAGTTATGTAGCGCTCGGACGTTCGTAGACACATGAACTGCCTGGAGCCAAGACTTGAGGGGCAGTTCAACCCTTCCTCTTTCGTGTATCTTGGGGAAGTCCGGCCATACCTCTTTTGTGTACCACGGGACAGTGCTTATATGGCCCTTGTGATAATTGGGCCGTCCCCGCTCCCAAGGGACAAGTCATGTGGAACGAGTTGACCTATATACTAGATATATATCCACTGAAAATGGGAAAATATCTGCCCATTGGACTTGCGTTGGCTGGGCGACGGAGCTAGAGGCGACGGCGGAGGATCCCCGGTGTGCTGTGCTAGCTCTGGGGTCCATTTGGAGGTAGGCTGCGAGGCTTTCCCGGTGGGGTGCGGCAGCATTAGCGTCCGCATCGCTTGTGTGCCACGGCAGCGGCGTCAGGTCATCCGCAGGTCTCCTTTCTCCCCTTTTTACTGTTTGTTTCTTCATTTGGGTTTTGCCTCATCATGGATTTACTCCAGGACTTGGGGATTTCGCTTAGAATGAACACCTTTGAGGAAGCGGCCGAGACATCAAATCCGATCCGCAGGTCTCCTTTCTCCCCTTTTTATTCTTTGTTTCTTCATTTGGGTTTTGCCTCATCATGGATCTACTCCAGGACTTGGGGATTTCGATTAGAATGAACACCTTTCATGCACATCGCCATATCCCTGTAGCTCATGGCTATTGGACTGAATTTGTAATGTTTTTGTAAGTGTGATTGGTTTAGCTGAAATTGTATTGGACTAATGGTTACAGCCACAGTAACTTCTATTCATGTTGGTGTTGTCTATGTCTATGTGCTGCTACTCTAAATATGGATGAGCTCGTAACATGGAAATTCTTGTATGCTGTTAATGTTACATTTTGGTATAAGTTGTGGACATCACTGATGGATCTTTTTTGAATTATTTTCTTCTTCATTCAGTTATCTCATTACTTAGGAATCTGTGGCTTCTTGCACACTAACAAATGGAGCAGGCCCCCAACAAGAGAACGGACTCAATTGCTAGCCTCCCATGTGATCTCATTCTCCACATCCTCCGCCGTTGCCCTGGACCCTCCTTGTTCCGCTGCAAATTGGTCTGTCGATACTGGAAAGACCTCATCAACAACTCCGACATCAATGCCATGCTTGCCTGCCAGACTGTGATGGGTTTCTTCTTCGGTAGGAAGAACGACAGTCAGCACTTCACCAGCTTCACCAGTGAACTTCCCTGCTTCAACTTCTTGCTCATAGATTGTGTAAATGTCTTAGATTGCTGCAACGGCCTCGTCCTATGCCTGTGGTCTTTTGCTCAGGGATATCTCCGGGACGTCTGCAATCCAATCACACGGAATTATAAGGAACTACCAGATAATCATGCCCTATCTTTGGATGGTTTTCTTTCGTTAGCTGGGTTGGCTCAATTGTGTTTTGATCCATCAGTCTCCTCGCATTTCCATGTGGTTGAATATATGTGCATCTCGTCTAAAACTTTGATGATCTACTCGTCAGAAACTAATACATGGCTCAGTACGGAATGGGGATGGTGGAAGGGTATTTATATGCATCGTGAAACGCGAGGTGTATTCATTAATGGTTTTCTACACAATGTGGCGTATGTTAGGTTTGAGGCAACATCTGTTATAATTGCTGTGGATATGGAGGGAAACACATGGAAGGAAATTGCTACACCTACTGGTAATAAAGACCATACCCTGCATCAATATCAATGTCACTTGTGTGTATGTCTCATTGATGGTCCTCTCAATCAACGCAAGTTTTCAAAGTGGATCCTTGAAGACTATGGTACTAATAATTGGACATTGCAGCATACAGTCGTCCTTAACAACATTTTTAGAATCATTAATATCCGATGGGTTATGATCCACAAGTTGATTGCAGTTCACCCCGAATGGAATTTGGTTTTCTTAGCTACGTGTAAAGGAGAGCGAATCATCACATATGACATGGACCGCAGAAAAGTTCATGTCATCCCTACCAGACTCTTTGAGTATCGTAGACGTTGGATTACACAAGTATGGTACCAATGATACCGACGAGCCTTGTATCTTCCATATGTTCCCTTATTATTCGATTCACTACAACCATAAGTTGTAGATCTAGCAGAGGAGTCCATCACTTTAAACCTACGTGCATCATATGAGGGAAGTCACTTGTAAGAAAGGTGGGTCATGCTTGTTTGTTGTAATGATTTTTGTAATTATTAGTTTCGTTTGTATGAACTTGATGTATCGATGATCGTGAACTCTATCATACTATGTCGTACGCCTTCAAACATAAAGGGGTCAGACTTTCTTGTGTCCAACAGCATTTCCATTAATAAAACTTCCTACTAGGATTTAGATTTCATCCATATGTCTTGTTTTTGCTATGTGCCATTGCTTTGTGGATAATGTCTGACGCGGTCTATTCTACAGGCGCTGGACTTTCCTCCGAGATCAAATAAGCGGAGGTCTATCTGTGCAACTTTGGACTGATCAGCTACATTTGGACCCAACTAATGTCTTCGATTAGTTTACCACAACAAGTACTGAAAAGACCATTCACAATTGCTAGAGATACTTTCATAATGATTTACTTATTTTACTGTTTGAGTAAGAAATTTAAATAAGACGAATGGTCAAACAGAAATTATAAAAGTCAAAATGTGCGATTATTTGTGAGACGGAGGGAGTACCAATTATGCTTTGTCCTACGAGATCAGTTATGTAGCGGTCGGACGTTCACAGACAGATGAACTGCCTGGAGCCAAGACTTGGTAGGCGCGTCCGACCCTTTCTCTTTCGTGTATCATGGGGAAGTCCGACCATACCTCTTTTGTGTACCACGGGAAGAAAGATGCATCTAACCAGCCTATCTTCCGTATGTTCCCTTGTTATCCGATTCACTACAGCCATAAGTTGCAGATCTGGCAGAGGAGTCGCTTGTAAGAAAGGTGGGGCCGTGCTTGTTTATTGTAATGACTTTTGTAATTATTAGTTTAGTTTGTATGAACTTGATGTATCGATGATCGTGTACTCTATCATACTCTGTCGACTTTACTGCGAACGCAAGAAAGTCCGACCGGTGCACATTTGATCTCATAGGACAAAGTGTGAAAGTAGGTTTGTATTAAAGGTCCGGTCCCTATACATTTGATCACGTCTGACAGTATCCTTATAGAACTAAGTGTTAAGATGAGTAGGTCCGGCAGAGAGGACTGGCTATGAGGACATGTAGTACATGTGGAACCAAGTTATTTGCACCTATGTCACTACTTGTTTGGTGGTTTCCTTCTAGAAAGATGTGATCTGCTCTGATAGAGGTTTCCAATATATACGTGAAGGACAATGCCCTGGGTTCGAAACCCTAAGCAGTGCCATCCCACGCTCAATGCATGTCATCTCAATGCTTTATTTTGCACTAGAGGTGTTACCTTTCATATGTGCTATAAGTAGATATCGCCGGACTTTCGCATGGTATACAAAAGAGATATCGCCGGATGTTCTCGAAGTGCAAGAAAGAGAAATGGCCGGACTATCCCAAGACCCAAGGCTTAAAGCAGTCAGGAAGAATGTGATACAACCAACTCAGTGAGTACCTTCTGCAGATGGGATACCCATTGACTTTGCATAGTGAAGCAAGATTAGTATTTCCTCTCTGTCGCACCTACTCACTCGATACCCGACAGATGGATGCATTCACGAATTGGGGAAATAGTGTCTGATAATCTGATCAAAAATAGGACAGATGGATTGTGAAATAGGACAGATGTGGGAGTCGATCTCAACCTCACTCAGAACATACTAGTCTGAGTCAACTCTCAGACTCACCTAGTTTGTTCTGAGTAAGGGTGAGATCGACTCACACCGATTTGTTAACACATCCATCTATCCGTTTTTTGGTATGTGCCCTTGCCCTGGCCTTTTAAGATGCTTCAACTATCCTCTAACTAGTGATATGGTACTAAACTTCATGCTACATTGTAAATTCAAGAACCGTGGCTTGCTTGTAGCCTAGCCCAAATTGGGCCAATGGGGCTGGGTCTCACATTTATGGAGGTTCACAAAGGACAATGCCCTGGGTTCGAAGCCCTAAGCAGTGCCATCCCACTGCTCAACACACGTCATCTCAATGCTTTATTTTTGCTCTAGAGGTGATACCTTTCATATGGGCTATAAGTAGATATCGCCGGACTTTCCTAGGGTACACGAAACAGATATCGCTGGACGTTCTCGAAGTGCAAGAAAGAGAAATGGCCGGACTATCCCGAGACCGAGGCTCAAAGTAGTCAGGAAGAATGTGATACAACCAACTCAGTGAGTACCTTTTACAGAAGGGATACCCATTGACTTTGCATAGCGAAGCAAGATTAGTATTTCCTCTCTATCACACCTACTCACTCGATACCCGATAGATGGATGCGTTCACGAATTAGGGAAATAGTGTCCGATAATCGACCAAAAATAGGACAAAGATGGATGTGTTAAACCACCACCGCATCATCGACGCTTGTTGTTATCACCAATAAAAATCCCGGATGGGTACTAGATGGTGGATCAAAGTGGCACAGTGGAAGCATGGTGGGTTTTCTAAAGGAGTTTTGCGAGTACTAGGCGAGTGCTCCCCTAGTCAACCGTCCCTGTGGAGTATGGTGACCTGAAGATAGAGGTTTAGAGATAGTTCCCATTGTACTCTGATTGGAGTGTATGTAAGTCTTAATGTAAATATGTTTCGCTATGTAATAAAGCTTCTGGTATTTACCATTTTTGTCGCTATATGTGTCTTGTGGACATCCAGGGCACACATATAGTTAGCGCTTGGTATTCTTTGGAAAACCAGGTGCTACAACCGATGATCTAAATTGTGTTTTCAATGTTCAAGTATAAGCTCAAGTATTTGTGTTATGTTCAAGTACCTGATGACCGATGATCTGATTTGTGTTTTCAATGTTCAAGTATAAGCTTAAGTCGATTACCCGTGCACATGATCTTTTCTTCAATTTTATAATACGTGGGTTAAACTCTGTTGAGCGTGGTGGCTTGGTCTTTTGTGTCTATCTTGCAGGACTGTACAAAATTAGGATATATGTGATCTGCTCTGATAGAGGCAGAGGCATACTCTACTAGTATGACATGTATGAGTGTACAAAAATAGGACAGATGTGATCAGTCCTAGGAGTGGGACAGTCAGACTCTACTAGTAGTATGACAGGGTATGACAAACTAGTTGAGTATGACTCTGACTCTCTCGCACTCTATTACTAGCTGAGTATGACTTTCCCACTCCAAGGATAGATCAGGCCGATTTGTTAACACATCCATCTGTCCATTTTTTGCTATGTGTCCATGCCCTGGCCTTTTAAGTTGCTTCAACTGTCCTCTAACTAGCAATATGGTACTAAACTTCACGCTACAATGTAACTGCAGGAGCCATGGCTTGCTAGTAGCCTAGCCCAAATTGGCCTTGTGGGGCTGGATCTCACATTTATGGAGGTTTCCAATATATACGTGAAGGACAATGCCCTGGGTTCGAAGCCCTAAGCATTGCCATCTCACTGCTCAATGCACGTCATCTCAATGATTTATTTTGTGCTAGAGGTGATACCTTTCGTACCGGCTATAAGTAGATATCACCAGACTTTCGCATGGCACATGAAAGAGATATTGCCGGACTTTCCCATAGTGCACGAAAGTGGAATGGCCGGACTATCCCAAGCCCCGACAGCTAGCTGATGAACTATAGCGTATAACATCCGACGCGTGCAACTCTACAACAGCCGAAGTTTCGTACTAGTTCAAACTTGCAGTTTGCGGACATTCTTACGTTCGCTGAAAAAATCAACAAGTACCTAGTATTTCCCTAGTAAATAGTAGCTGTCCATGTATGAGGAGACTAGCATGGAGGACAATGTTGTCCATATATGAAGAGACTGGGATGGAGGACAATTCTTATGCCTGTAGGAGATTATGCATTATCCATGACCGGAGATCTGTGTTGAAACACTATTGCGCACGTAAGAACGTCCGGTCCTTGTAAATAGGACAGATGTACAAAAATAAGATAGATGTGATCTGGGCGAGAGAGTGGCACGAGGAGGCTGGGGAGAAGGACAGATGTGATCTGGTAGTTAGATTCAGAGGCAACTAACTATATACATGCCTAGTTATAGTTAATTGCCTTTGAATCTGACTGCCAGATCACATGAATGGCTCCTTCGATCTAATAAGCGATGGATTTGAATTTTACTCGTAATGCCAGAACATCCGGCCGTAGTGTATTTATTCTTGTAGGACAGTGTACAAAAATAGGACAGATGTGATCTGCTCTGAGAGAGGCAGAGGCATACTCTACTAGTAGTATGACAGGTATGACAAACTATTTGAGTATTGAGTATGACTCTGACTCTCTCGCACTCTAAGGTCATATATAGTTGAGTATGACTCTTGAGTCTCTCACACTCTAAGGTCATATATACTACTAGTTGAGTACGCCTTTGCCTCTCCCATGCCAGATCAGGCCGATTTGTTAACACATCTATCTGTCCACTTTTTTGCTATGAGTCCTTGCCCTGGCCTTTAAAGTTGCTTCAACTATCCTCTAACTAGCGATATGGTACTAAACTTCATGCTACAGTGTAACTTTAGGAACCGTGGCTTGCTTGTAGCCTAGCCCAAATTGGCCCAATGGGCCTAGGTCTCACATTTATGGAGGTTCGTGAAGGACAATGCCGTGGGTTTGAAGCCCTAAGCAGTGCCATCCCACTGCTCAACGTACGTCATTTCAATGCTTTATTTTTGTGCTAGAGGTGATACCTTTCATATGGGCTATAAGTAGATATCGCCGGATTTTCCCAGGGTACATGAAACAGATATCACCGGACGTTCTCGAAGTGCAAGAAAGAGAAATGGCTGGACTATCCCAAGACCCGAGGCTAAAAGCAGTCGAGAAGAATGTGATACAACCCAGTGAGTACCTTTTACAGAAGGGATACCCATTGACTTTGCATAGCGAAGCAAGATTAGTATTTCCTCTCCGTCGCACCTACTCACTCGATACCCGACAGATGGATGCGTTCACAAATCGGGGAAATAGTTTCCGATAATCTGACCAAAAATAGGATAGATGGATGTGTTAAACCACCACTGCATCTGAAAGTTGGTTTCTATTAAACCTCCGGTTTGTATTACAAAAAATACCTATCACCACCGCATTAGTCAATCAAGTTTCAAGCGTGTCATAGGTATTATAACAACAAGTTCAACTATTGAACATCATGATTATCTCCAGTGAGCATGTCCTGACAACAAAATACAGCAGATCTTGCTACGGTGAACTCGAGTGGTCATGGTGAAGATGAGTACCAGTTGTAACACCCCTGGTGTTACTGTAAATAAAACCTAGCATGTCATCAAATGCATTGCAAAGCATTCATATAGGACAACCTTGATGTGCATCAAGTAAACCAAGTTTATCTTCCTAGGTTGATTGTGCTTTTGTGATGTTTGACCCTATTTCAAAAACCCTGACTTTTTAAAAGCTTAAAAATGTTTTCAAGGGTCAACTTGGTCAACCAAAGGTGGTATTGGGTCCTTGGTCCAAAAATACCTTTGGATGACTAAGGTGAGCTTTATTGACTAGCTAATCGAGGTAGAAGCTAAGTCGATTTAGTTTTACCCCTAGAAACCCTGTTTTCTCTAAACCTAGTTTTACCCCTTTTCTATATTTCAAAATCTACAAAGAATTTGGGGTTGGTTGTCAAAGCTCTTTTGTGCATCTTGTTGTTCTCTACAAGAGCTATGTTCAAAGTTTTTCAAGTTTCTATAAAGGATTTCAAATTATTTTGAAAATACGGTTTTCCAAAGCAAATGTCTCCCTTTGATTTTAAATATATATTTCAAAAACTATTCAAAATTTGGGAAAATGCTTTTTGGGAAAAATGTTGGGCTTGAAAAGTTGAGCATTTGATATTTTGGGAGATTTTCAGGTTCTATTCAAAAATCAAAAGTAATTTCAAAACTACGGTTCTAGGTCTTGGTTGATTTTGGTTTGAATTTGAATTTCAAACTGGATTTCAAAATCTAGGCAGAATTGGCCAAAGTTTATATTGAGAAAAGTGTGGGTAATTAAATTTTGAACAAAAGCTCTTTCTACAGTTTTTCAAGTTGTGTTCAAAATTTTGGAGTTATTTGAATTTTAAATGCAGGGGCATTTCTGTAATTTCTCTCAAATTCCGATTAAAAGAACCCCGCCGCTCAGCGCGTGCCGCCGTGCTTCATCGTCCTTCCCCCGACGTCCGTAGCGATGCGTGTCCTGCCACGACGCCGCCCCGACCGTTTCACGTGGCCCCTCATCCTTCCTCGCGCGCCATGGTTTGAATTCGAGCCGTCGTCCTCATCCATCCAACTCCACCGTCGTGCTCTGTTTAGGCGCCGAAGCTTCACCTCATGCCATCGTCGTCTTCGTGACATCCTTGCCTAAACCAGAAACACAACTAGCTTTGCCTCAACGTTGCGAACCCAAAGAGCCCGACCCCGTAGCCTCGTATCGCTTGAATCACCTGAACACCGTCATCTTCTTCGCGCCCGGTGTACGGAGCCGCCGCCGCTTCATCGTCGCCGTACGCCGCTGTCGTAGTGCACTTTTTCGATTCGTCTTGAAGACAAGCTCGCCTTGATGTCTCCTATCTGATGCTCCCCTTGGTTTGCAATTTGGTGCACAGGTTTGACCGGAACGCCCGCCGTGCCACCGGAGCGCGTCCCTGCCAACCGCGCCGCCGTCCCTGCTCTCGGTGAGCGTCTAGCTCCGCCGCCTCCCAGCCATACCTGTCGAGCGCATAGCCCCCACGGTGAGCTCCTCATGCCGTCGGCCCTCACGGTTCAGTCAGAGGTGGTCTGTCATTGCCGGGCGTCGAGCGGTGCCGCTGGCATGGCCATGTCGGCCGCGGCGCTCGTAGTCATCATCGTTTAGGTGCTGCGCCCGGTGTTTCGGCTCGCGCATCGCGTCCGCGTCGTCGTCCTGGCTGTAGTGCTCGCCTCAGCCGCGTCGAAGACGCTTCGACGAGTCCCGTAGCTGAGCCGCCGCCGCGTTGTTCCGCCGCCGTCGTCGAGATGCTCGCTCCGCCGTGTCCGCCGCCGCGTAGGGCCACCAGCGAGTGCGCTGTGCCCTGCCGAAGCCGTAGGACCCAATAGCGCCGTCGGAAACCCCACCGTCGGCGAAATCCGATCATCCAAATCGCTGTCGCCCTGTTGCGACGCTCGAGGACCACGTTTTGAAAATTAGGAGAAGTTCAGGGTGCTTGGTGCAAAATCGCAAGACACTGTGAATAGTAGATAGGACCTTTTTGTGGTTTTGTAAAAGTGCGAGCCCTTTTCTGCAAAATAGCCGAGCTAAGCTCGGGCAGGCCAACTCGGGCCGGCCTCCCTTCGGCTCTGGGCCGGGCTGGGCTGGATTTGGCCCAGTAAGCCCTTTCTGTTTTATAAAGGTTTATTCTTTTCTTTAAAAACAGATTTCTCTTTGATCTTGCAAAAATCATAGAAAAATATTTATGGCTCCAAAAATTCTGAAAATTTTTATGTGAGTTCCTTATTGAATTATCTACTCAGGAAAAATATGAGATACCAATTTTGGCTATGTTTGGCAGGTGGAAAAATTAGCTTATTTAATTGAAAAATGATCTTTCCTCTATTTTTAATTATTTATTTTGTGCTCTAAAAATCTTGGAAATATTTTTGTAGCCTTCTCTCGGTCATGAGGAGTCTACTTCTAAATTTTGAAAGTTATTTGAAAACTTTTGCTTTTGCTTTTATTTTATGCCTTAAAAATAATTTACTTAATCCCTCTTTTACGAAAACCATAGGGTTGCTAGGTTCGTTAGTTTACGACGTTACCATGAAGGTAAGTTGTACTCAAGTTGTTATGTTTGTTAAACATCTTTATCGCATCATGCTTATATTACCATCATGTTGAAACATATCATTTTGTCGTGTAGTTCCCGTTTCTGACGAATCGGTAGTTGCCGAGCCGGTCGTCAAGGAAGAACAGCTTCAGGAGTCAAGTGTCGATCCTTGTGTAGCTGAGCAGGAACGGGAGTACCTCGTCAATGAAGGCAAGCCCCGGATTCATTTAAACCCTACCTTGTTTTTATAAAAGTTATATCACCTTTGCTATGCTATGATGCATTAGGTTATAGGAGTTGAGTGAAGTCCTACTTGATGCATTACCTACCTTGATTATTGTTATATTATCCTTGATACCTGTTTTTATTACGAAATGCTTAGTCTCGCTTAGACCTACTTAATGAGTAGGCTTTTAACTAAAAGGTTTGTGGGGGTATTAACCCCTATACCCTCACGGCACACCTTTAGGCCTGCTCGGGACTGAGCCTTGGCCCAAGAGAACAAGTCCGACCAGGGCCCAACACTGGTCGGATGCCTTGGAAGACAAGGAAGGAAAGTCCAGGAGATTGACATCCTGATCGGCAGGCTAGATATCGATCCACAGAGATCTGATTTGATTGTAATCCGTTTCCTTCTTTGCAACCGATTAGGCCAGGAAACCCGGACGTGTAGCCCTGCCCCCCGACCACTATATAAGACTGGCAGGGACCCCCACCAAAACATATCTCGCATACATCAATCAAGGCACAGGACGTAGGGTATTACGCCAAAGGTGGCCTGAACCTGTAAAAAAACACCGCATCTTGCGTCCTTGGTTACATCTTGTTCGCCATCTAGCGTGCCTCCACCAATCAATCTACTACCGTCGGCATACCCTAGGTAGACTGCCGACAATATTTCATTGACAGTGGCGCGCCAGGTAGGGGGTGCGTGCATAGATTTCTGGACAAACAAGATGGTTTCTTTCCTAGCTTCCATACAGCTCGACGCCGACTTCAAGATCAACTTCGGCTCTTTCGGCTGGCCTCCACTCAAAGATGCTGACAACGTCAAGGATGCATCTCGGCTCACCTCCAACCAAGTTGAGAGGACGCCAGTCTTGTCGCCACGACCACCGTTGCCTCGGTACACCAGGCGGTACTCCGACGGCTCAGATCTGATCAAGTTGATCGATCGCCAGGGAGAACGTTTGGCGGAAACTCTCACCCAGGCTAAATCTATGCTGCAACTGCTCGCCAGCCACCACGACGATGATGGCTTCATCACCGTGCGCCACAACCGGCGCAACAACTCTCGAGCACCACGAGCAAGGCCAGATCCGATCAGATTAAATCGTTCGGAGGAGCCCCGCCCGCGCCAACCATGCCCCGCCGCTAGCGCCCAGTCGCGGCAACAAGGAGGCTCTTTTCCTTACATGCTCAAGAACGCCGCCGCATCGTACGAGGAGCTCTTTCCTCTACTGCACCGACCACACGACGAACATGCTGGATGACAGCGCACCCCGGGACACATCGTCAACATGATACGCTCAAAAGGACCCGCAGATAGCAACGAAGTGCTGGTCGAGGAAGGCTCTTCGGAGGTCCCATCGCTGCCTTCCGCCGTCAAGGCGGCCCTCTCTGTCGAGTCAACCGGCCAGCTCCTCACCGTGGTTAGATACACGCCTCTAGTTCCACAGCGGCCCGCCGGCTCCATGATGACGCAGTTGTCTCCTATATTCATGGACGCCGACCAGGCCGGGGCCAAAGGCACCCAGAGCCCCACCCTCCATGACCCCAATGACATGCTTGGAGCCTAGGACGCTGGGCCCAATCTCCAGAACGACGTGCTCGGAGCCCAAGACGCCGGGCCCAATCTCTAGAACGACGAGCTCAGAGCCTGGATCAGCCATCCTGGTCTCCAGAACGGCGAAGGCGCGAATGCTCTCCTCCAAGTGGGTACGATGACCACGACCACCGTGGTCGGCGCTACGATGACGAAGAGGACCACTTTGAGATCCTAGGGCCGAAGCCGTACTCCGAACGACTCCGTGAAGTACACTGGCCACCAAACTTCAAGGTGGCCGATGTCAAGCCCTATGACGGTCGCACAGATAATGAGCAATGGCTCAACATCTACGACACGGCAGTCCGAGCAGCTAGAGGAGACGAGCGTGTCATGGCTAACTACCTCCCGGTGGTCCTCAGCCAAGCAGCCACACATTGGCTCACGAGCCAGCGAGAGGGGTCCATCCACAGCTGGCCTCAGCTACAGCAGATGATGGTGGACAACTTCAAGGCCACATGCCGTCAGCCTCGTACAAAGTACGAGTTGGCTCAAATCCATGACTACCCTAATGAGCCCCTCCGTGAGTACGTCCACCGTTTCTCTGACGTATGGACCACCGTTGCCGGCATCACCCAACTAGAGGCCATCGACATGTTCATCAAGGGGCTCACCCAGCCGAGCAACGAGAAGTGCAAGATCGAGCTTCTCTGGGCAGAGCCCAAGACAATGGCGGATGTACTGAGGATAGCCCGCGAGTGGACGCGCATCGACGACGCCCTACACAACAACAAAGGCGATCCCCCGCCACGACGGAACTACCGCCGCGATGACGACGATGACAAGGATCGCGATTATCGTAGCTGAGATCACGGCAACCACGACGATCGACGTGACTCACGTCGCTATGAATGCCGCAGCAACAGCTGCGACGACGACCGATCCGGGAGGAAGCGTTCCAGGCAGGACGATGGCCAGTGCAATCGCGGGAATCGCGTACACGCCGTGAACGACCCCGACATGCCATACGATGAGGACTATGCTAAGATCCTCAATAAGGACTGCCCAAGGCACCCGAACAAGGGCCATACGTTCAGCGAATGTTGGGGCCTCGCCAACATCTTCAACAAAGTCACCACTAGGCGTCCACGCGGCGGCAACCGCGACCGCAGGGAGCACAGAGCCACCGACCATGACGTCAAAAAGGAAAAGGACGACAACAGCGCCGCCTCCGACGATGACGGACGCCGTGAATTCAAGTCCCAGACCAGCACGTCGGCGTCATATTTGGCGGCAAAGTCACCACCGAATCCCAAAGGGACAAGAAGGTGCTCCGACAGGCGATAATCGCTTTCAGCAAAGCTGACCAGGAGCACATAGCAAACGCCAAGGCGCCCACCTGGTCGGAGCAACCCATCTCCTTCAACCGAGCAGACATCTGGGCACGAGGGGAGACATCAGGTCGATTCCCCCTTGTCCTCGACCCCGTCATCCAGAATCTCCGCTTCAAAAAAGTACTGGTAGATGGAGGCAGCGCCCTCAACATCCTGTTCCTCCAGACCTTCAATGAGCTCGGCCACAAGATAGAGGACCTTGAGCCCTACCACTCGCCGTTCTGAGGCATGATGCCAGGAAAGCCATCCATGCCCCTTGGCAGGGTTTTTCTTACCGTTGGTAACCGGTCCGGTTACCGTGGTAACCGGTCTTACCGGTCCGGTCCGGTAGCAAAACCGACCGGTAAACCGTCCCTATCCAAACCTAGTTACTGTAGCACTACCGGTTACCGGTCGGTAAGCACCGGTAACTGGTCCGGTTTTTTCGGTAATAAAAACCGCTATAGTACCGGTAAAAAAAAACCCTGCCCCTTGGCCAAATCACGCTGCGGGTGCAGTTCGGCATGAAGCAGCACTTCCACTCGGACTTCATCAACTTCATCGTCGCCGACTTTGAAGGCGTGTACCATGTGATCCTCGGCCGACCAGGCCTCGCCAAGTTCAAGGTGGTCCCACACTACGGCTACATGCTGCTCAAGATGCCAACGGAGCAAGGCATCCTCTCCCTACGTAGCAACATCCTGATGGCCTACAACTGCGACGACGCCTCCTTCGAGTCCGCCGATCTCGCCGACATCCGAGCTCGCATGGCTGATGTGGTCTTGGAAGCCAAGACCATACCGCCGGCCGACCTCCAGATTCCGCTCAAGGAGGCATAGCGCTCCTCAAAGAAGAGCCAGGATATCAAGAAGATCGAGGTAGTCCTAGGCGACAAAGAGAAGACGGCCCTCATCAGGGCCGGACTTCCTGACAAATAGGAAAGCGCGCTCGTCCAGTTCCTTAGGGACAACATCAGTGTGTTCGCATGGAAACCAGCGGACATGCCGGGTGTCCCCAGGGAAAAGGCCGAGCACTTCCTAAATGTCTCAAAGACCGCCAAGCCAGTAAAGCAAAAGCTTCGACGGTTCGCGACCGACAAGAAGGAGGTGATTAGGGTAGAAGTAATCAAACTCTTAGCCGCAGGCTTTATAAAAGAGGTGTATCATCCCAATTGGCTAGCCAATCTAGTACTTGTACGCAAAAAGAATAAAGAATGGAGAATGTGCATCGACTACACCGCTCTCAACAAGTGCTGCCCTAAAGACCCCTTCACCCTGCCATGTATTGACCAGGTTGTCGACTCCACCGCCGGATGCGAGTTGCTTTCGTTCCTCGATTGCTACTCGGGATATCACCAGATATCCCTCGCCGTTGATGACTAGGAGAAAACCTCCTTCATCACTCCGTGCGGCGTCTACTCTACAAAACAATGTCCTTCGGCCTTAAAAACACCGGGGCGACATACCAGTGCGCCATCCAAGGCTGCCTCTACGATGAAATCAAAGATGGCTTAGTTGAGGCCTACATTGACGATGTCGTGGTAAAAACCTGAACATCCGACTCCTTAATCGCCGACCTCCAGCGCACGTTCGATGCCCTAAACGTATATCAGCGGAAGTTAAATCCGACTAAATGCATCTTCGGGGTATCGTCCGGCACACTGCTCGGCAACGTGCAGGCGATACTCAACATGCAGCCTCCCAGTTGTGTCAAAGACATTCAAAAACTGATGGGCTGCATGGTGGCCCTTAGCCGCTTCATCTCATGCCTAGGTCACAAAGGCCTCCCCTTCTTTCGATTGCTAAAAGCAAAAGGGAAGTTTGAGTGGTCGACCGAAGAAGACGCCGCTTTCTCCGAACTAAAAACTTACCTAACCAATCCTCCAGTGCTCACCGCTCCCAACGAAGGTGAAGCAATGCTACTCTACATCGCCGCTATAGATCGTGTTGTAAGCACCGTTCTTGTGGTCGAGCGCACCGAAGAAGGCCACGCCCACCCGGTGCAGCGCCCGGTCTACTACATCAGCGAGGTGTTAAACGATTCCAAGCATCGTTATCACCACATCGAGAAATTACTCTACGCCATCTTGATCACCAAATGGAAGCTTCTCCACTACTTCCAGTCTCACGAGATCACCGTCGTAACAGATTGCCCACTAGGCGAGATCCTGTACAACAGAGACGCCAGTGGACGAATCGTTAAATGGCCGCTCGAACTATGGCATTCACCATTAAGTTCAAAGGCCGCAATACGATAAAGTCACAGGCTCTCGCCGATTTCCTTGCCGAGTGGTCGGACCTTACCACACCCTGGTACGAGTCCAATCACGAGTACTGGGAGATGTACTTCGACGGTTCCCTAAACATCGATGGCGCTGGAGCGGGTGTGTTTTTCATTGCACCGTCTGGCGACAAACTCCGCTACGTCCTCTGCATCCACTTTTCGGCGTCCAACAATATCGCTGAGTATGAGGCCGCCTTGCACGGGCTACGACTAGCGTCGAGCTCGGCATAAAGCGACATATGGTCTACGGCGACTCCCTCCCCGTCTTTAGTCAGGTGAACAAGGAATGGGATGTCAACGAGAAGATGGAACCCTATGTCGCCGCGGTTCGCCAACTTGAAAACAAGTTTTACGGCCTCGAGTTCCATCACGTAATTCGTGACAAAAACAAAGCTGCTGACGAGTTATCAAAACTCGGATCCTCCAGCAGCGCCGTCCCACATGGGGTGTTTGTCCAGGACTTGGTCCAACCCTCGGTCACGGACGCGGAAACCACCATACCCAGCAACACATCGCCGACCACTCCAGCGACAGGACATGACCCGACCGACCAAGTGGCACTCATGGACATCGACGCCACGCCTACGGCTAACCACGATCCCCCGGTCAACCTCGACCCTGAGGAGTCGTCACCGCCGAATGAGCCCGACCAGCCAGACTGGCGCACAAAATTCATCCGCTATATTTCGGATGAGGACGTACCAGATGACCCCATCGAGTGTGAGCGCGTCATTAGACGCAGCAAGCATTACATCCTCCTAGACGGCGAGCTCATGTGCAAAAACGCAAAGCAGGAGATCTTGCAAAAATGCATATCCCAAGCTGAAGGCAAGAAGCTGCTCGGCCGGATACACTCCGGCGAATGCGGCAACCACGCCGCCTCCAGAACACTGGTCGGCAAAGCCTTTCGTGTAGGCTTCTATTGGGAAACAGCCGTCGCCGACGCCGAGGACTTAGTCCGGCGCTGCGTGAATTGCCAATTCTTCGCTAAACAAATCCATGTGCCAGCACATGAGTTGCAGACCATCACCGCCTCTTGGCCTTTTTCATGCTGGGGACTCGACATGATCGGTCCTTTCAAGAAGACTCCAGGTCGGTTCAAGTACGTCTACGTACTGATCGACAAATTCTCTAAATGGATCGAGTACAAACCGCTAGTTAAGGCTACCGCCGCAAAAGCTGCCGAAATGCTCAATGATGTGATCCACCGCTTCGGTGTTCCCAACACCATCATCACCGACCTCGGCTCCACGTTCACGGGAAGCGAATTCTTCGATTTTTGCGACGACAAATCCATCAAAGTGAAGTACGTCTCCGTCGCACATCCTCGGGCCAACGGCCAGGTCGAACGAGCAAACGGCATGATTTTGGATGCCCTACGCAAACGCCTCTACAAGGATAATGATAAACACCCTAGTCGATGGCTCAAAGAGCTCCCAGCGGTAATCTAGGGACTGCGTACCCAGCCCAGTCGCAGCACTGGTGTATCTCCATACTTCATGGTGTACGGATCCGAAGCGGTCCTCCCCGACGAAATTGCCTTCCGCTCCTTGCGTGTCGAGCACTACGATGAAGAGAGGTCGGACGAAGCACGCGCCACGGAAATTAACTCCCTTGAAGAAAAGCGCCTCGAAACTTGTGCGCGAACAGCCAAATATTTGGCCTCCATGCGGCGATATTACAATCGCAACGTCAAGGAACGTTTCTTCGTGGTCGGCGACCTTGTTCTACGCCGCAAGCAGAATCTTGCTGGAGTTCACAAATTGGCCTCCCATTGGGAAGGACCGTTCATGATCAAAGCGGTCACTAGACCCACTTCGTACCTGCTGTGCACCCTGGACGAGCCCCCAGTGGATATCCCAAACTCCTGGCACATCGATCTCCTGCGACGATTCTACCCATGACTACGTAGAATTAGGGGCAACATGTACCTATCTTGTATACACTCGATTCATGTCGATTGAATAAAGATTGTTACTGTTTCATCCTTATCTACTCATGCGTAATTCTATCTATCGGGCGTCTATTGCAAAGCATACGTCACGACATATATAAATAAACCAAAGTTATTCCACCGAGATAACTTGAGTCTGCCCGGCTAAGCCACGGGCCCAACTACGATGTCCACAAGCCACCACCACAAGACAACTGTTTACAACAAAAGATGTTTTTTCGCCGCCACTACACAAGGCGCACTTACACGCATCCGTACGGGGCGATGCGGACTCCGCTCACCATCCTCTTTGCAGTCTCCATGGAGCTCTGCCTTAGTTCCTCCGCCGCCACCACGCTGGTGCCAGGAGCCAACCCGATTCGCAGCCTATCAAGGTCTAGCGCCGGAATGTGGGACCGCACCATCGTCAGGACATGCGAGCCGACGTACTCCGCCGCCTCCTTGGTGTAGTCCTGCAGACGCAGCCACGACGCCTTGCAAGCAGTCACCACAGCCCCCAGAGGCGTGGTCGGCGTGATTTCCTCCGCGTCGTCTTCGGCCAGGACGTTGAGGACCGGTGCAATACCGCCGACCAGCTCCACCAGTTGCTCCTGCACGTGCTTGGCCTCCTGGTTCTGCACCTTCACCTGCTCCAAGGCCACTTGATGGCGCCCTGCGACAAACACGCAGCATGTTACAAACTACCGGCGCCCTTCACATCCACAACCCCCAGCGGTATGGGTTGACACGAGAAACGAGGGCCTTACCCTCCAAGTCCGCCTGCTGCTCGAGCAGCTCCATGTTTTCCTTCTGCAATCGCGTCGCCTGCTCCTCAGCGTTCTTAGCGCGGGCCTCCATATCTGCACAACAGCCAGGCACATGCCTCACGTCTCCATTTACCAAAGAAGAAAATCTCCGTTACCGAACCATACTCACCAGCCAGCCTTCGCCACAGCTCGGTGCATTGCTCGGCTGCCCTCTCCAGCTTGCCCGTGCACACCGTGAGCTGCGCGTTCAGGCTCTGCGCTGTGCCCTTTAGCTGCTCCACTTCGCCGTGCAGTCGGGCGTTCTCCATTGCTGCAGCTTGGGTCTCCGCGAGCGAGTGCCTGCGCTGCTCGGCCATGGCCTGCCCAAATGACGGCATAAGCAAACGACCATATGAATACTTATGTTGCTACAACGACGAATTTACCTGTGCCTGCTGCAAGAGCCTGGCAACCTTCTGCTCCATCTCCCGGGTGGCGTCCTCTGCAGCATCGTCACCGGCCATCGCGCCTAGCCCTCGCTGATGAGAAGATTGGCCACGCTCCATGGTGGCTGCAGGCCTGTGCGGCTCCGGGCGTGGCGGCGGGACCAGGGCTGGAGTGTACACCACCAGTTGGTTCAGCCTGCTAGGCTGGGGACTGGTGGGCCTCCCGACCACTGGCGACGCACTCCTTTCGGCTCCAGCGCCAACGGTGATCTCCGGCGCCTCTGCCTCCTGCTCCACAGCAGAGCTGCACACGAAGATTTGTATAAACACAAGAGATCTGCATGTCCAAAATCGACATTTACGCAGTTAGAAACTAACTTACCCGGTGGCCGTGCCGAACGATGACTGGAACCGCCCGCGTTGCCAGCGGCGCCTAGAGCTCTCTGGCTGATCAGAGGGGCCCGCGCCAGAGCCCGCCCCAAGGACGGAAGCTTCCTGCTCGGCCGCCTCACCACGCTCCTGAACATTCTCCACTGAGGCAGGCGGAGCGGGCTCGCAGTCGTGCTCCTCTGGAGGGCTCGCCACGCGAAAGGGCGGCGACTCCGGCTGCTCGGCCTCCTCGTCATGACCAGCGTCGGCCATCTGCGCACCCTCAACGATGAACTCCGTGTCTTCCTCCTCGCCGACCTGTCCACCTGGTGGCACTGACGACTCCCGCTGCAGCGAGTTGACAGGCGTCCCACGAGACGGCTCAGCCCCCTCCTCGGAGCCCGCCAGGCTCGACGCCAGTGGCGATGAACCAGATGGCGTTTCCACGCGTGCCTTCTTGAACACCTGGCTCAATGGCCGGTTGTCCTGCGTGTCCTCGGACGACGTCTCCTGGATCATCGCCTTGCGCCGTTTGCGACCGACCTCCGCCGTCCCTCCAGCCCGAGACTGGGACCGTTTTATGGCCACACGGCGCTCAGCTCGCTGGGCACGCGGCGTCGCACCTGATTCCTCCGGTTGCTCCTCGTCCGAGCTGCCCTCCGCGTCTCGGGCTGCCATCCGTGCAGCAATCTCCGCCACCGCGCGCTCACGACGCACGGCTTCGCCACGGGGCCAATCCAAGGTTGGCACCTCCGAGATGTACACTCCTCGGTCCTGCAAAACAACGATGCAAAGCATCTTAGCCATATTCATCTGCTGCGCAAATGCAAGCACACGCGATACAAACGCTGACACAGTCAGTGGAGGCGACTTACCCTTGGCGGCCTGCGCGAAGCGCTGAAGGGAGTCTGTGGCCGGGGCGGCGCCGACCTCTGCAGGTCGAAGTTGTGGAAGGCCTCCTTGCAAAAATCCTGAATAACTGACCTCTCAAGGTCATCTGGCCCCTCCTGCGATGGATCCGGCAGCCCCCGGTACTCCCACATCGTGGTCGGCCGCTCCTTGCACGGCTGCAGGCGGCGTGTCCACCATGTCACGGCCACCGTGATGCCATGCACCCGCTCCCTGTCAATCAGCGGCAGCAGCTCACTGACTTGCCCCATCTCTGTGACGTTCGGCTTCAAGGACCACTCCGCAATCTTCTCCGGAACCCGCGCGATATCGCTGGGCACTGGTGTCCCCTCCGGGTTCTGACGCATGTAGAACCACTTCTCGAACCAGTTTTTCATGGAGGTGGAGTGGGGGATGGTTATCCACCGCGCCGCCATGCCATCACGAAGCACAACATAGCACCCGCCAACTACCTGCTTCCCCCCGGTGCTTTCGCCCTTCTTCTTCAGATAGTAGAAGTGGCGGAAAATGTTGAAATGTGGCGGGATCCCCAGAAACACCTCGCACACAGTGATGAATTGCGAGATGGAGAAGATAGAGTTGGGATGAAGATTGCAAAGCGAGATCTCCCAATAATGGCACAAATCCCGCAGAAAACGGTGGACCGGCGACCCCAATCCCCAGAGGAAATAATCCTCCAACACCACGATTTCCCCGTCCCTAGGGTTCGGGAACCGCTCACCTTGGGGCGGCGCATGCCAGATTCCGGCTTCCGCCGAGGGAAGCAGGCCCCGCTCCACAAGCGCCTGCAGGGACGCCGCCGTCGACTTCGTCGGCGCCCAGTGCTCCGCCAGGAACTGCCGCCTAGCCGCCTCCGCCCGCTGCCGCTCCGCCGCCATCGCCGCCTCCGCCTGCTGCTGCTCCGCTGCCATTGACGCCTCTGCTCCTTCCTCTCCCGCTCCCGCGCCGCTGTGTGCCGCCGCTATGCCTCGGACGCAGACTTGGTGACAGATAGCGCGTTACGGCGGCGGTGGATTTTGGGCTAGGGTTTTGCTCGGCACGGATGGTGGGCAGATGAGCGAAATGAGAAGGCGCAGAATGTGGAAACCGTCGCAAAGAAATGGGAAGTGGGGAGCGGGGCGGCGGCGCCCCCCCCATTTATACGCTGCGGCGGTCCCCCGTCGGGATGACCTGGATGCGACCGCCCGCATTTTTTAAGTGGGCCGTATCGGTGGGCCTCCGCGCATTCTCCGGTTTGGCAAATTCTTTATCTCCGGCCCGACGCTCCGTAACATCAAAATGGAAAGGTCGGTTCGCTCTCCGAAGTGTTCGGCTGAATCTTTTATTCAGCACGTGGACGCACGTGCGCATAAAGGTGCATTTTTGATATCCTCGATTTAAAAAATCGAGCACGTGCCTGTTCTCTCGGCACTATTATTATCTCCATTTTTGTTGGCCTAGTTCATCAGCATAGACTGGGCACTGGGTAAAGAAAACAAAGTTTTCTCATCCCTCTTAACAAAGTTAAGATGGCCAATAGCGTTTTTTGGACAAATGGTAAAAGGGGGCCCGGCCGACCAGCAAAGCTCCGGTCAGGGTAATGGCTAAGCCATTTTCCCCTACTTCACTTTTTCGGTAACTACCATTTTTCTGGAATGGTGCAAAGCATCGACCAGAACATGGCAAAGCTGTGGTCCCACTAGAGACCTGATGCAAAGCACCGGTCCACCCATATATGCGCCTTGCGCAAGGATACATCGAAGGTGTATCAAAATATGCCCTCTAATTAGCCCTATGCAAAGCTGGGGACTAGAGTCGTGGTCGAAGACCCCTCCCCTTGGTAAAACCATGGATTTAGAGCGAGCCCTACACTACTCGACACATGGCCATCGGGGCTTGGGGGTACGCAAAGCTACTGCCTAAGTAAATAGCACTGCTATTTCTTCCCACATCGACTTTTTGCCATGTTCACTAGTCAGCAACAAAGTTATTTGCCTAGACACAACAAAGTTGTGGTCGAATTTCCTCCGGTAACATCAACGACTGCTCGGCAAAGCCGGGATTTGCCCAGCAAAGATGGGGACTGCTCGGCAAAGCCAGGATTTGCCCAGCAAAGCTGGGGACTTCTCGGCAAAGCAAGGCATTGCTCAGCAAAGCTAGGAACCGATCGGCAAAGCCGAAGAACTGGTTGAGATGCATAGCTCCTACCAAGTCCACGCTAATTTGACCCTGAAACAACGTGCTCCGCACCTTATATCAGGCTCAGGGACTACGTGGGCCCACGTCACTTTGCAGTGACTTGGGCTAATTTTCAATCGACTACAACATTCAGCATACCCGGCAAAGCCACGCACCAACAAGTCAAGAAATCTTATTTCTTTTGACCGTGGGCCCATGTCATATATATAAAGATTTTTCTTTTTTCACCAAAGAGCAACATGCATCTTTCGACAACGACTTGTACTTGATAGACACAGTGGTCGGCTCTTCGTCAACCTGGTTGGCGAACCAGTACTCTTCTTTGGTGCTCTCCACGATTGGTCAGCAGGCCAGCAACAAGCTCCAACAGTTTGAGTAACTGAATCAGCTGCGCAAAACTTCAAGCCTCACTGGTCGACAAGCGTCAAGACGGCGTTCCCTCAAGATACATGATGCTCAGGGACTAGCTATAGGGGTATTAACCCCTATACCCTCATGGCACACCTTTAGGCCTGCTCGGGACTGAGCCTTGGCCCAAGAGAACAAGTCCGACCAGGGCCCAAACACTGGTCGGATGCCTTGGAAGACAAGGAAGGAAAGTCTAAGAGATTGACATCCTGATCAGCAGGCTAGATATCGATCCACAGAGATCTAATTTGATTGTAATCCGTTTCCTTCTTTGCAACCAATTAGGCCGGGAAACCCGGACGTGTAACCCTGCCCCCCGACCACTATATAAGGCGGGCAGGGACCCCCACCAAAACATATCTCGCATACATCAATCAAGGCACAGGACGTAGGGTATTACGCCAAAGGCGACCTGAACCTGTATAAAAACACCGCGTCTTGCGTCCTTGGTTACATCTTGTTCGCCATCTAGCGTGCCTCCACCAATCAATCTACTACCTATACCCTAGGTAGACTGCCGACAATATTTCATCGACAAGGTTTTCAAAAAGTTTGATAATGGCATATTCGCCAAGATTTTGGAAGTAAAGTTAATTGAACCCCAGACTTGGGACCTTCATCGGGAAAGGAGTCTCGATGTCGTGTCACAGTCTGTGTGGAGTAGGACCTGAGCGTTGTTGGCCCTGTGATCAAGACTTTTATAGTACTAAACAGTTACCTTGATTGGTAAGCCCTTCTATAGCTAATCGATGGCAAGACGGGCAACCTCGCACTGGGAGTGGAGAGATGGCGAGAGTAGCGTGTACCCTCGTGGGCCGAGGTTATATTTGAGGGTGAGAGTCCCCGTATATCGCTCGAGACCTGAAGTGGAGGTGTACTGTGCTCTCGGGTGGCGAGAACCCGAAAGGTCATGGAAGATCTATAGAATGGGTTGGTATATGCAAGCTTCAGTGCTACATATATCTGGTGATTTAGGAAGCCCCAGCTGGGTACATAAGCGGTTCGAATTGTCGTTTGCTCCACGAGAATAGGAGACTTGATCAAGCACCTTCAATGTAGTGGCACCTGTTTATAAAGATAAGAATGGAGATGTCTTGCTTACCTCAAGTAGATAGGCTCACCTTTTCTTCTGCTCTAATGAATTAAAATGTGATCCCAAAGTATCAACTTAATCGCTTTTCTGCAAAATATTTGATTCTTGCTGCAACCTTACCTTGTATCCCATCAGCTAGCATATTTCTGAGTCGTCACCCCTTTTCTGTTGGGTAAGTCTTGTTGAGTACTCCCGTACTCAGGGTTTGTTAAACCCTTGTTGCGGGTGTGCCTCCGGAGCAGGTGTGTTTTGGCACCTGCTGCATGACAGTGGTGGAAGAAAGTGACGAGGAATAGGAAGTAAGACTCGTGGGCTGAGTCTTTGTATAAAGGTTGTAATAAAGTTACTTAATGCTATCCCACTACTTAAGGTTTGTAATAATGCTACTTTTGGGATGTATAAGTTTGAAACAAAAGGTTTGTAAAATTATGTTATAGTAATCCTTTCGCTCTTTACTCTGATGTATTTTATTATAAATCGGTCGTGATGCTGCAATGACTCTGTAAGGGATCGATCCGGGAATTGTTCCCGACAGGACCCCCTAAGTATTATGGAACTCGTGCATAGCTGTCAGAAGTCTATTGGCACAATGACGGGTGCATGTGGGCCATCTTACTTGGGTGGGACGTCACACCAGTCGGGTCCGCCGGTGGATCCATGCGGACGTCCCGATGAGGCCTTGTGACCTCGGAACGAACTAAAAATTTTAGAATTTATTGTATGACCATAAAATAATAATAATACAATCAAAACGACATAGCAGTTCCAATTATGCTTTGTCCTACGAGATCAGTTATGTAGCGGCCGAACGTTCGCAGACACATGAATTGCCTGGAGCCAAGACTTGGCGAGCAGTCCGACCCTTTCTCTTTCGTGTATCATGGGGAAGTCCGGCCATACCTCTTTTGTGTACCACGGGACAATCTTTATATGGGCCTTGTGATAATTGGGCCATCCCCGCTCCTAAGGGACAAGTCGTGTGGAACGTGTTGACCTATATATACTAGATATATATCCCCTAAAAATGGGAAAATATCTGCCCATTGGACTTGCTTTGGCTGGGCGGCGGAGCTATAGGCGGCGGCGGAGGATCCCCAGTGTGCTGTGCAGGCTCCGGGGTCCATTTGGAGGCAGGCGGCGGGGCTTTCCTGGTGGGGCGCGGCATCATTAGCGTCCGCGTCGCTTGTGTGCCACGGCAGGGGCAGAGGCATCAGATCCGATCTGCAGGTCTCCTTTCTCCCCTTTTTACTGTTTGTTTCTTCACTTGGTTTTTGCCTCATCATGGATTTACTCCAGACTTGGGGATTTTGCTTAGAATGAACACTTTTGATGCATACCGCACTTCCCCCATCCATCTTTCTTGGATTTTTATTCCTTTCTTCACTCATCTCAGTACTGAACAAGCTTGCATCTGTTTATTAACGAGATCCATCACACATCCTCGCAGGCACTCCTTGTCTGATTCAGGTGACCGGGCCGCCACTTCAATCGCCATAGCCGCTGCACCAGATCTAGTCAACATGGAGGAGGCCAGCAACAAGAGTCGCGTATTGAGCATCCCCACAGAGGTCTTGGTCCTCATTCTCAGCCGTCTGAGCGCCCGCAACTTGTGCAACTACAAGTGTGTCTGTCGCTCCTGGAACAGCATCATCTTCAAGGAATTCCAGTATCGTAAGGATCTGCCCCAGTTTGTCAGTGGATTCTTCATGCGCAACGCGAGAGGCAGACCCCGATTCGCCAGCATCTCTGGTGAATACCTGAAAGCTCCGGTTTGGTTTTGGTAATTGATGACACTCAAACGTTGCTAATGCTTTGCTCTAAGTGTGGTTAGACACATAGCAACGTGACGATGGATGATGGAGCATGGCGATCACGGTGATGAACTTGATGGATGAGAAGTGATCGAGCTCCAACGAAGGCCCATGGAGATCAAGGCGAAGGTATACTTGATAGGGTTTTCCGGTTTGGTGGTCAAGACACTTAGTGAGTGTGACCACATTTAGGATCGATAACCGACTATCAAGAGGGGTTTCCTCGGTTTCATTCGCAGTCCTAAGTGCCTCTAGTTGCGACTTTGCATGATGCATGAGAGACTAACTAGAGGGCTAACTCTCGTGCTTGTACTACTAACTCCAGTGCTTGAGACGAGGTCTACACTTGATGGAGTTGGTACTCAAGGCAAGAGATTGGACTTGGAGCGAATTTGGCGCAAGATTCTACGGAGAATTCTTCATCAAGGCGTCGGACGCTGGCCGGACGCGGCCGACGGCTCTCATGCGCCGGCGCGTGCAAAATGAGCTGCCGGATGCTCTTGCCGCTCGGCGCGCCGCGAGCGCCGAACGCACGGCCAGCGGGACGGGCGGTCCGGCGCGTGTTGGCCGGCTCGCGCGTGCCGGCTCGGTGCCGTCAGCGCCGGACGCGGCCGCGGCGCGCGTCCGGACGGGTCGCGACGCCGACCGAAACTTCGGGTTTCATCGCGCGAGCTGGGACGGCGGACGCGCGGGACGCGTCCGGCGTGACGCGTCGGACGCAAGCGGCGGACGCGCAACATCAAGCACGTTTGAAGGTGGTGGCCGACGCTCGTTGCAGCGCGCCTTGAAGAGCGGCGGACGCGTCCGGCGCATGTATTTCGGGCGGCCGTTTGGCGAAAACGCCGCACCGGACATGTCATACGCGTCCTGCGCGTGTTATTTGACACCCCCGATGACCAACGGCTCTATTTCGACTTGGGGTCTATAAATAAGAGGTTGGCCGGCCATGGGAGCTCTCTCTTGCCCATTCTAACACTCTTGAGCATACTTTGAGCTAGAGACACTCCTCCCCACTCATCTCTTTGGTTCCCTTGCCATTCTTGGAGAGAGATTTGAGTGAGAACAAGTGATTTGCATTGAGAGTTGCATCTAGAGGCACTTGTTCATCGAGTGAGCTGTGGATTCTTGTTACTCTTCGGTGATTCCCGTCATCGTAGACGGTTTGAAGCAAGCGGGTGGTGGTTGAGCTCGACTTGGTGATTGTTCGAGGCCACACCGGGTTCTTGTGAGGGGTTCTTGATCCTTCCCCGCGGGAGTTCGCGAAAGGATACTCTAGTGGATTGCTCGTGGCTTGTGGATCCTTGTCTTGTGTGGAGATTGCGGCTCCCCATTGGGATCTTTGACACCGAGCCAATTGAGCGGGCAACTCACCAAGCAAGTGCATCGCCACAACGAGGAGTAGCTTGCCGGGAAGCAAGTGAACCTCGGTAAAAAATCTTTGTGTTGATTTGTGTTTGCCGAGGCTTCGACCTCCTTGTGCTTGTGCTTGAGCTTCCTAGGTGATTGGCAACTACACCGGTGATTGGCCATCTTCTACTCTTCGCGGCGGTATAAACTTCCATCACCTCTTTACTTTTCGCAAAGTAGAATTGCTTGTTGTGGTCGGTCGGGAACCACTCTTTGAGTAGTTTAAATCCCGTGGGTAGAACTACTTGTTGTGGTCGGTCGGGAACCACTCATTGTGTAGAGTAAATCCCATGGGTAGAATTGCTTGGTTGGTTTCGGTGAACCGACATTGTGTAGCTTGATCACCGTTGTTGTGTGTGCAATTGGTTTTAGTAGCCTTGCTTGGTAGGACGGCTTGCATAGAGTAGTCGAAGCATTAGCTTTGCACATTTGCCGCCTTGCTATCTAATTGGGTTGTCTAGTATTCTTGCTAGAAATTTTATTAGGCTATTCACCCCCTCTAGCCATTGTGACCTTTCACGTGGTATCGGAGCCGGCACCGTTTGTTTGAGTTGGATTAACATCCTACGGTGAAACAATGGCATTGGTTATGCATATCAACAACACCAAGAAGGCACCATCATTTCGAGGTGATGACTATGCCAAGTGGAAGCTTAAGATGAAGAGTCATCTCAAGTCAATCAACCTTGAGGTGTGGAAAGTGGTGGAAACCAAGTTTGAGCTTGTTGAGGGTGCGGTGCCAACACCGGCCCGAAGAGAAGAAGCAACAAGCCAATGATGTTGCCGTGAGTGCTTTCCATGAGGCACTTGATGATAAAGCTTTTGAGCTCATCAAGAACCTTGAGGTGGCTCATGACATTTGGAAGAAGCTAGAAGAAGCTTATGAGGGCACCGAAAGTGTCAAGACCGCAAGAGCATACATGTTGCAAGAGAAGTTTGCAAGCTTCTCAATGAAGGAGGATGAGAGTGTGCCGGAGATGTTCCATAGGCTCCAAGTCATTGTCAATGAGCTCAAGGGACTTGGGGAAGAAATCAAGGACTCTCAATTCTCCACCAAGTTCATGAGGTGTCTTCCCAAGAGATTTGACATGTTGAAGACCGTCATGGTGAAGACAACCATGAAGGAGAAGCCAACTCCCAACCAAGTCCTTCAAGAGATCATGGCCGATGATGAGTTTAGAGAAGATCATGAGAAGGAAGAGTTGGTGAAGAAGAAGAAGAAGGAAAATGAGAAGAAGGATGATGACAAGAAGAGTGTGGCATTCAAGGCCGCATCATCCAAGAGCAAGGGCAAGAAGAAGAAAGAAGAATCTTCAAGTGAAGATGAACCATGCTCAAGCTCAAGTGGACAAGAAGATGAAGTGAGTGAACAAATGGCACTTCTTGTGAAGAGAATGGGGAAGCTCATGAAGAAGGGGTACCGGTCCAAGGGCAAGAGAAGCTCATCCAAGTCTAGTGACCGTCCCATGAAGTGCTTCCGGTGCAATGGCAAGGATCATCTCATTGCCAAGTGTCCCTATGCAAGTGATGATGAAGATGCCATGAGAAAAGAGAGGAAGAAGCAAGAGAAGAAGAAGGAGGAGAAAGACTCCTCTCACAAGAAGAAGAAGGGTGAATCTCATGTGGCAACTTGGGAGAGTGATTCATCTTCCTCAAGTGATGATGATGATGACTCCAAGAAGAAGAAGAAGAAGGGGCACGCAAGCATTACCATTCAAGAGAAGCTTTCTCTATTTGGTGCTCCATCGACTTGCTTCATGGCAAAGGCCACTAAGGTAAAACCTCCACCCGATAGTGATGATGAGAGTGATGATGATGATGAGACAACAAAAGAAGAGCTCTTTGTCATGCTTGAGGATTGCAAGGGTGCTTTCAATGACTCTAGGAAAGAATGTAGGGGCTTGCGCAAGGATAAACAAAACCTTGAGCAAGAACTTAAGGAGTTGAGGGCTTCCTATGAGAGTCTAAAGGTAGACCATGAAAAGCTAGAGATTGCTCACTCCAAGCTTGAAAAAGCTCATTCCTCTCTAGTTGAGAAGCAAGAGAAAGTGCAATCACAAGCAAAGGAACATAGAAAAGAAAAATGTGTCCACATCATGTGATTTACTTGATGACTCATTTGTTGTTGCATCACTTGGCCCTTCATGTTCTTATGCCTCTACTTCATCTAGTAGTGTTGGTCATGCATGTGATTCTACACTAGTAGTTGAGAATGAGTCTCTTAAGAAGGAAGTCAAGGAGCTCAATCACACCTTGGCTAAGGCTTATGGTGGTGAGGACCGCTTGCTTATGTGCTTGGGTAGCCAAAGAGCTTCTCTCTACAAAGAGGGATTGGGCTATACCCCCAAGAAAGGCAAGGCCGCTTTTGCTCCTCACAAGACTAGTTTTGTGAAGAACATTGGTAGCTATTGCAAGAGTTGCAAGCAAGTTGGTCATTTAGAGCATGCATGCAAGAACAAGAACACTAGTGCCTCCTCTTACAAGTTGAGTGCTTCTTACATGCTTGTTAAGAGTGAGAGCGGTGTGAGTGCTAGATTCATTGGTACACCATGGATGAGCTCAAAGAAGAAAGCTATTTGGGTGCCAAAGACTCTAGTGACTAACCTTCAAGGACCCAAGCAAAAGTGGGTACCTAAAGCTTGATGTCTTCTTGTAGGTAAATTACAAAGCCGGAGGGAGGCATTGGGTACTTGATAGTGGTGCATCAAATCATATGACCGGTGAAAATAGTATGTTCAAGTCACTTGACAAGAATGACAATGGTGGATTCAACTCCATCACATTTGGTGACAATAGCAAGGGTGATGTCATGGGGCTTGGAAAGGTTGCAATTTCCAATGACAAGGATCTCTCCAATGTGTTGCTAGTTGATACTTTGAACTTCAATCTTTTGTCGGTGGCACAATTGTGTGATCTTGGCTACAAGTGCATATTTGATGACAAGCATGTTGAGGTGGTGAGCAAAGATCAAGCAAATATCATCTTCAAGGGGTTTAGGCATGGAAGCTTGTACTTGGTGGATTTCAATGCTAGTGAAGCTCAACTTTCATCATGTTTGATTGGCAAGTCAAGCAAGGGATGGCTATGGCATAGGCGCCTTGGACATGTTGGAATGAAGCAATTGAACAAGTTGGTGAAGCATGATCTAGTGAGAGGCTTGAATGATGTCACATTTGAGAAGGATAGACCTTGTAGTGCATGTCAAGCCGGCAAGCAACATGGGAACTCACATCCCAAGAAGAATGAGATGTCCACTTCAAGAGCATTTGAGTTATTGCATATGGACTTGTTTGGCCCAACTCACTACACATCAATTGGGGGCAACAAGTATGGCTTTGTGATTGTGGATGACTACACAAGATACACATGGGTGTTCTTTCTCTATGACAAGAGTGAAGTCTATGATCTATTCAAGTCATTTGTCAAGAGGGTGCAAAATGAGTTTGAAACTACCATCAAGAAGATTAGAAGTGACAATGGGAGTGAATTCAAGAACACAAGAGTTGAAGAGTTGTGTGATGAGCTTGGAATTGTGCATCAATTCTCACCAACCTACACTCCCCAATCCAATGGTGTAGTTGAGAGGAAGAATAGGACCTTGATTGAGATGGCAAGAACCATGCTACTTGAGTACAATGTGAGTGAGAAGTTTTGGAGTGATGCTATCAACACGGCTTGCTATTATAGCAACCGCCTCTATTGCCATGGGAAGTTAGAGAAGACTCCATATGAAATCTTGAATGGGAGGAAGCCCAACATTGCTTACTTCCGGGTCTTTGGTTGCAAGTGCTACATACTCAAGAAGGGGCAAAGACTTGGCAAGTTTGACAAGAGATGTGATGAGGGATTTCTTCTTGGCTACTCTACTTCTAGCAAGGCTTATAGAGTGTGGAACTTGGCTAGTGGGCTAGTTGAAGAGGTTCATGATGTTGAATTTGATGAAACCCAAGGTTCTCAAGTTGGAGATCAAAATCAAGAAGATGTGGTTGGAGATCAATTGAACAAAGCAATGAGGCACATGGACATTGGTGAAATTAGGCCGAGGCAAGTGGATGATGGTGATGAGGCACAAGTGCCAACTCAAGTTGTGATAGAAGATTCCAATGAGGCAAGCACAAGTGGTACTCAACATGAAGATCAAGATCAAGGTCAAGCAAGCAATGCAAATGAGCTAGTTCTTCAACCTTCAAACATTGCAAGAGATCATCCTCTAGATCATATCATTGGTGACATTCAAAGAGGTGTACAAACAAGATCAAGATTGGCTAGCATATGTGAGCACTACTCCTTTGTGTCATTCATTGAGCCAACTAAGATTGATGAGGCATTAAAGGATCCGGATTGGATAAATGCCATGCATGAGGAATTAAACAACTTCACTAGGAATGAAGTTTGGGAGCTTGTCGAGAGGCCAAAGAAGCACAATGTGATTGGAACCAAGTGGGTCTTCAAGAACAAGCAAGATCAAGATGGCTTAGTGGTGAGGAACAAAGCAAGACTAGTGGCTCAAGGTTACACACAAGTTGAGGGTCTTGACTTTGGAGAAACATATGCACCGGTGGCAAGATTGGAGGCAATTAGAATCTTATTAGCCTATGCTTGTGCTCACAACATCAAGCTCTATCAAATGGATGTGAAGAGTGCATTTCTCAATGGGTTCATCAATGAGGAAGTGTATGTTTGCACAACCTCCCGGTTTTGAAGATGACAAGAAGCCCAACCATGTCTACAAGCTCAAGAAGGCATTGTATGGCTTGAAGCAAGCTCCAAGGGCATGGTATGAAAGATTGAGGGACTTTCTCATATCCAAAGGCTTCAAGATGGGAAAGGTTGACACCACTCTCTTCACCAAGAAGATAGAAGATGACTTGTTTGTGTTGCAAATCTATGTGGATGATATCATCTTTGATCAACAAATCAATTCTTTTGTGAAGAATTTGCTAAGATGATGGCTAGTGAGTTTGAAATGTCAATGCTTGGAGAGTTGAGCTACTTCCTTGGTCTTCAAATCAAGCAAATGAAGAATGGCACCTTTGTAAGTCAAGGCAAGTACATCAAGGATATGATCAAGAAGTTTGGATTGCAAGATGCTAAGGCTATTAGCACACCTATGGGAACCAATGGTGGCCTGGACATTGATGATAGTGGCAAGATGATTGAGCAAAAGCTATATAGATCAATGATTGGAAGCTTGCTATATGTGACCGCTTCAAGGCCGGATGTCATGTTTAGTGTGTGCATGTGTGCAAAATTTCAAGCTTCTCCAAGAGAGAGTCACTTGACGGCAACCAAGAGGGTGTTGAGATACTTGAAGGGTACTCAAGATGTTGGTCTTTGGTATCCCAAGGGGTCAAGCTTTGAGTTGATTGGATACTCCGACTCCGACTATGCCGGTTGCAAGATTGATAGGAAGAGCACAAGTGGAACATGCCAAGTGCTAGGGAGATCTCTTGTATCATGGTCTTCAAAGAAGCAAAATAGTGTGGCACTCTCCACCGCCGAAGCCGAGTACATTAGTGCGGGGAATTGTTGTGCACAATTGCTATGGATGAAAGCCACCTTGAAGGACTATGGGATCACGTTCAAGCATGTGCCTTTGTTTTGTGACAATGAAAGTGCAATCAAGATGACAAACAATTCGGTTCAACATTCTAGAACCAAGCACATTGATGTGAGGCACCATTTCATTAGAGATCATCAACAAAAGGGAGATGTGAGCATTGAAAGCATTGGCACCGAAGATCAACTAGCCGACATATTCACCAAGCCTCTTGATGAGAAAAGATTTTGCAAGTTGAGGAATGAGTTGAACATACTTAGCTTCTCCAACATGGATTGATGCACCCCCATTTATGACATGCCTCTCCTCCAACATAGCAAGGTAAAGTTGGTTGTTGCATCTCATGCATCCTTTGCTAGTTGTATAGACATGTATACATGTGCATCTTGCTAGACTCATTCATTGCAAATCAAATGAATTTGAAGGATATATGGCACCACTATTGTTTCTATGCTTGATTTGATCTAGTGGTGGCATATGACTTGTTTGTGAGCTTGTGAACCTAGTGTTGAATCTTTAGCACTTGCTCATGATGTGTATCTCAACATGGTCAAGATAACCCTTATTCTTATAAGGTGTGAAGAAGCTTGCCCTTGGTTCAAACCGAGATACATTTTCTAGGCATGTGGTTTAGATTTGGCCATAGTTGATTGACTTGTCTCTCTCATCTTATGCACCCTTGTTGGTGATTGTTGACAAAGGGGGAGAAATAAGTCACAAAGAGCAATGGAAGGGGATCAATTTTTATGATATGACCCAACCATGAGCACACAAATAGGGGGAGCAAGCTCATAGACTATTTTTTGCATTTGTATGTGCATACATAATGTTATGGAGCATTGCAAGCTAAATTCAATAGTCATGCTTGTTTGGTGTATTGCTAGTATAGAACTTGATTGATGAAATGAAGTACTAGCATGCATAGGTGGTTTCTAGACATAGAGGTTCTCTTGTTCAAAGTATCTTGCTCTTAATGTGATCTCATGAGGTATTTTGAGTTTTGATGGATGTCTAGATTCCCATGGTGCTAAGGAAGGTTTATTATCGCACTCCGATTGGTATCACGCTTCAAAGGTCAATTCTATAAACCTTAGTACCATTTTGGTTGTGGTAACCCTCTCACAAGTTTTATCTATGCATGTGTGTTTGAAAATCGACCAAACATTTGATGCACACATGTAGGGGGAGCTACCACTACCAAAACCGGAATTGAAATGCTTGTCCAATCCAAGATTTATGATCAAAATGTCTTGGGCAAGCAATTCAATTTCATATTTAATTAAATTTCCATATCTTTGTGAGTTTGTCAAAGGGTTGTCATCAATTACCAAAAAGGGGGAGATTGAAAGCTCCGGTTTGGTTTTGGTAATTGATGACACTCAAACGTTGCTAATGCTTTGCTCTAAGTGTGGTTAGACACATAGCAACGTGACGATGGATGATGGAGCATGGCGATCACGGTGATGAACTTGATGGATGAGAAGTGCTCGAGCTCCAACGAAGGCCCATGGAGATCAAGGCGAAGGTATACTTGATAGGGCTTTTCGGTTTGGTGGTCAAGACACTTAGTGAGTGTGACCACATTTAGGATCGATAACCGACTGTCAAGAGGGGTTTCCTCGGTTTCATTCGCAGTCCTAAGTGCCTCTAGTTGCGACTTTGCATGATGCATGAGAGACTAACTAGAGGGCTAACTCTTGCCGACGTGGTCGTGCTTGTACTACTAACTCCGGTGCTTGAGACGAGGTCTACACTTGATGGAGTTGGTACTCAAGGCAAGAGATTGGACTTGGAGCGAAGAAGGCAAGAGATTCTACGGACGCACGGCCAGGCGGGACGGACGCGTCCGGCGCGTGTTGGCTGGCTCAGGCGTGCTGGCCGGGTGCTGTGAGCGCCGGACGCGGCCGTGGCGCGTCCGATGGTCGCGACGCCGACCGAAACTGGTTTCGCTCGCGCGGACGGCGGACGCGTCCGGCGTGACGCGGGCCGGACGCAAGCGGCGGACGCGCAACGTCGCACGTTTGAAGGCAACGGCCGACCCGGCAGCGCTGAAGAGCGCGGACGCGTCCGGGGCAGCGGCGGGGACGTGCGTCCGCGCATGTATTTCGGGCGGCCGTTTGGCGAGGAAAACGCCGTCATACGCGTCCCGCGTTGTGTTATTTGACACCCCCGATGACCAACGGCTCTATTTCGACTTGGGGTCTATAAATAAGAGGTTGGCTGGCCATGGGAGCTCTCTCTTGCCCATTCTAACAATCTTGAGCATACTTTGAGCTAGAGACACTCCTCCCCACTCATCTCTTTGGTTCCCTTGCCATTCTTGAGAGAGATTTGAGTGAGAACAAGTGATTTGCATTGAGAGTTGCATCTAGAGGCACTTGTTCATCGAGTGAGCTGCGGATTCTTGTTACTCTTCGGTGATTCCCGTCACCGTAGACGGTTTGGAGCGGCGGGTGGTGGTTGAGCTCGACTTGGTGATTGTTCGAGGCCACACCGGGTTCTTGTGAGGGTTCTTGATCCTTCCCCGCGGGAGTTCGCGAAAGGATACTCTAGTGGATTGCTCGTGGCTTGTGGATCCTTGTCTTGTGTGGAGATTGCGGCTCCCCATTGGGATCTTTGGCACCGAGCCAATTGAGCGGGCAACTCACCAAGCAAGTGCATCGCCACAACGAGGAGTAGCTTGCCGGGAAGCAAGTGAACCTCGGTAAAAAATCTTTGTGTTGATTTGTGTTTGCCGAGGCTTCGACCTCCTTGTGCTTGTGCTTGAGCTTCCTAGGTGATTGGCAACTACACCGGTGATTGGCCATCTTCTACTCTTCGCGGCGGTATAAACTTCCATCACTTCTTTACTTTTCGCAAAGTAGAATTGCTTGTTGTGGTCGGTCGGGAACCACTCTTTGAGTAGTTTAAATCCCGTGGGTAGAACTACTTGTTGTGGTCGGTCGGGAACCACTCATTGTGTAGAGTAAATCCCGTGGGTAGAATTGCTTGGTTGGTTTCGGTGAACCAACATTGTGTAGCTTGATCACCGTTGTTGTGTGTGCAATTGGTTTGAGTAGCCTTGCTTGGTAGGACGGCTTGCATAGAGTAGTCGAAGCATTAGCTTTGCACATTTGCCGCCTTGCTATCTAATTGGGTTGTCTAGTATTCTTGCTAGAAATTTTATTAGGCTATTCACCCCCCCTCTAGCCATTGTGACCTTTCAATACCCCAACCTCTCCTTCTTGCCTGGGCACATGGATCTAAACCTCGCAGATTGCTGCAATGGTCTCATCCACTTCTTCTACTCCAGTGAGCGTTGTCATGTTGTCTGCAATCCGGTGAATGGGTCATACATGGTACTGCCGCCTACAATCCATTGTGATACTTACGCTCGCTTGGCGTTCAATCCGACAGTCTCCTCGCTATTCCATGTGGTACAACTTTATGGTTCTGTTGTCTGCATCTACTCAAGTGCGACAGGGGAATGGGTGTGTAATGAATCTCCATGGCCAGAGGGTACCGACGTATTAAAATCTTTCGGAGGTTTGTTTGTTAATGGTCTCATGCACATTCTTTTGGGTTTCCTAGAAATAGTTGCTTTTGATATGGAGGGAAAGACATGCACGACAATTCTTAAGCCTACAGTAGATTTGCCATTATCCATTACCGGATATCGGTGTCGGCTTTGTGTATGTCTTGCTGATATTTTGAACAAGGCTGAGATTTCAGTCAGGATCCTTGAAGACTATGGTACTAAGAGATGGACCTTGAAGCATAGGGTGAACACGTTGCTGCTATTTGGAAAGGCTATATCAGTGTTGGGTATCCTCAATAGTGCTATTGCAGTTTACCCAGAGTGGAATTTGATGTTCCTTGTTGTGGAGCAAAGTACACTGATGGCATATGACATGAAGCATGGAAAAATCCAAGTCCTCCGTGCCCTGCTCAAAAGATGTGATGGAAATAAGTGGGATTTGGATGGATCTCGTGTTATGCCTTTTGTTCCCGTGTTCAAGGCAAAGCAAGAAGAGCAGTAAAGTTGCATATGCTGTTACTTTGTTCTCTGTTTGTGAAATTTGTGTTATGTTGAAGTAGCTGATGACCGATGATCTAATTTGTGTTTTCAATGTTCAAGTATAAGCTCAAGTATTTGTGTTATGTTCAAGTACCTGATGACCGATGATCTGATTGGACATTGTAGCATACAGTCGTCCTTAACAACATTTTTAGAAGCATTAATATCCGATGGGTTATGATCAACAAGTTGATTGCAGTTCACCCCGAATGGAATTTGGTTTTCTTAACTGCATGTAAAGGAGAACAAATCATCGCATATGACATGGACCGCAGAAAAGTTCATGTCATCCCTACCAGACTCTTTGAGTATTGTAGACGTTGGATTACACAAGTATGGTACCGACGAGCCTTGTATTTTCCATATGTTCCCTTGTTATTCGATTCACTACAACCATAAGTTGTAGATCTGGCAGAGGAGTCCATCACTTTAAACCTACGTGCATCATATGAGGGAAGTCACTTGTAAGAAAGGTGGGGTCATGCTTGTTTGTTGTAATGACTTTTGTAATTATTAGTTTCGTTTGTATGAACTTGATGTATCGATGATCGTGAACTCTATCATATTGTGTCGTATGCCTTCAAACATAAAGGGGTCAGACTTTCTTGTGTCCAACAGCATTTCCATTAATAAAACTTGCTACTAAGATTCAGATTTCATCCATCTGTCTTGTTTTTGCTATGTGCCGTTGCTTTGTGGATAATGTCCGACGCGGTCTATTCTACAGGCGCCGGACTTTCCTACGAGATCAAATAAGCGGAGGTCTATCTGTGCAACTTTGGACTGCTCAGCTACGTTTGGACCCAACTAATGTCTTCGATTAATTTACCACAACAAGTACTGAAAAGACCATTCACAATCGCTAGAGATACTTTCATAATGATTTACTTATTTTACTATTTGAGTAAGAAATTTAAATGAGATGAATGGTCAAACAGAAATTATAAAATTCAAAATGTGTGATTATTTGTGAGACAGAGGGAGTACCAATTATGCTTTGTCCTACGAGATCAGTTATGTAGCGGTCGGGCGTTCGCAGACACATGAACTGCCTGGAGCCAAGACTTGGTGGGCCCGTCCGACCCTTTCTCTTTCGTGTATCATGGGGAAGTCCGGCCATACCTCTTTTGTGTACCACGGGAAGAAAGATGCATCCGACCAACCTGTCTTCCATATGTTCCCTTGTTATCCGATTCACTACAGCCATAAGTTGCAGATCTGGCAGAGGAGTCACTTGTAAGAAAGGTGGGGCCATGCTTGTTTATTGTAATGACTTTTGTAATTATTAGTTTAGTTTGTATGAACTTGATGTATCGATGATCGTGTACTCTATCATACTCTGTCGACTTTACTGCGAACGCAAGAAAGTCCGACCGGTGCACATTTGATCTCGTAGGACAAAGTGTGAAAGTAGGTTTGTATTAAAGGTCTGGTCCCGGTACATTTGATCGCATCTGACAGTATCCTCGTAGAAGTAAGTGTTAAGATGAGTAGGTCCGGCGGAGAGGACTGGCTATGAGGACATGTAGTACATGTGGAACTAAGTTATTTGCACTTATGTCACTACTTGTTTGGTGGTTTCCTTCCAGAAAGATATGATCTGCTCTGATAGAGGTTTCCAATATATATGTGAAGGACAATGCCCTGGGTTCGAAGCCCTAAGCAGTGCCATCCCACTGCTCAATGCACGTCATCTCAATGCTTTATTTTGCGCTAGAGGTGTTACCTTTCATATGGGCTATAAGTAGATATCGCCGGACTTTCGCATGGTACACAAAAGAGATATCGCCGGACGTTCTCGAAGTGCAAGAAAGAGAAATGGCCGGACTATCCCAAGACCCGAGGCTTAAAGTAGTCGCGAAGAATGTGATACAACCAACTCAGTGAGTACCTTTTACAGAAGGGATAACCTATTTCCTCTCCGTCTCACCTACTCACTCGATACCCTATCGCCTCCTTTCTTTTGCTGCAGGTTCTGATGGCGCCTTTATTTTACTCTATGCAGAAGCACGAGCATCTCTTTCTGAAAGCAGCGCTTCACTTCTGTCAACGTGGGCTGGATTCCTTCAAATATCAGTTCGTTTCTCGTCGTCTAGATGGACCAACAATTAGCACAGTCGTGGCCATGATGTATTGGGAGTTCATCTGATCCTTGATCAGGGATGCAGCTTCAGAGAACGGGGTATCAAAAGGAGCCTCAATTTGAATACTCTGCCAACATTGATTTGCAAACGGGCATTGGAGGAACAAGTGCTGGTTGGTTTCTTCAACACTGTTGACGCAGAACACACAATCAAAGGAGTCGAGTTCCATGTTTTTCCTCCTCAGGATGTTTCTGCTGTCGGTGAGTAGTAACCAGAAAAATACCTTATGCTTGGGTTGGCACTGAGACTTCCACAGCCATTTATAAGCCTCATGTACATGATTCTGTCCCATTAACAGTTTGTAGGCCTTAGTAGATTTGAACTGCTGTCCCCAACTGTAATTGCACACATCATTCTCTTGGGCTTGTGGCGCATCTTGTATCATAGTTGTTAGTTGCTGTAGCTGCTCACACTCCTCCTGCTGCTTTTTCATGAACTCCTCATACTCCTGTAGCTTCGGGTGCTTTTTCAGCAATTCCTCAAACTCTTCTAGTACCTTTTTCTGATACTCGTCAAACTGCTCGTGTTGCTTTTTCTGCAACTTGTAATACTCTTCCTGTAGCTTTTTCAGGTACTCCTCATACTCCACTTCTAGCTTTTTCCGAATCTCCACCAACTGCAGCCGTTCCATTTCATTCAGTTGTCTGACAAACACAGGAAAATCTTCCAGTGCTGCTTTAGCTTCAAGCTTCACTTGACGAAACTTCATTCTCGCCTGCGAAATCCAAGCAGTAAACATCAGCTTATAGATAGTAGAAGAGGACTTCAAATGAAAATCCAATAGATTATACAGAGGACCCTGATAACATCGGGGTGGATGGTGTCGAGAATGGGATCTTGTAGTTGTTGGGGGACGGCCGCTGCATCCGTCCTTTTGCTGGGGGCCTCCTCCATTCCGTCAGCGGTAAAAATAGCCCAGTGTTGCTAAGTAATGAGATCACTGAACTAGAAAATAATGCAAAAAAGATCCATCAGTGAAGTGCACAACTCATACTAAAATGCAGGGACTACCGGATCTCAACTCTCCCCCCTCCCTCGTCTCTCTAAAACTAAGGTATATGGTGGTATGCATCAAAGGTGTTCAATCCAATCGAAATCCCCAATCCCCATAAGAGACCCATGTTGAGGAGAACCCTCAAATGAAGAAATGAAGAGTAAAAGGGGAGAAAGGATACCTGCGGATCTGATCTGACACCTCTGCCGCGGCACACAACCGACGCGAATGCCAACGCCGCCGCGCTCCACCGGGAAAGCACCGTCGCCTGCCTCCAAATGGACGCCTCAGCCACCACAACACACCGGGGATCCTCCGCCGACTCCGCCGCGTCGCTGCCGCAAGTCCAACAAGTAGATATTTTTTCTCTTTCAGAGGGAGAGGGAGGCTGCCTCGGGCGTTGCTGTAGAAGCGAGAAGTTTCGGGAGGAAGAGTTGCGACGTGGACGGCAGGCGATGCATGGGCTCTGATCCAACGGTGTTGGTTGGTTATATATGTTAATGTACGAGTACGTGCTCCAAAGAAAATAATCATTATAAAGGCCTCCAAAGAAAAGTTACCACAAGCGGACGTCTAGTGCAATGGTTAAGGCCCTTCAGTCCTTGTGCTGCGCCCACGGTTCGAATCCTCGTGAGCCTGACATTTTTCGAGAAATTCAACTTCGGTGCCATGTTAAAGGGTCCACCGTCGCTGACAGGGTCCCACATGTCCGTGGGCAAAGTGTTGTCCCACATGAACAGCGATGGGTCCCAATGGCGGGTCCCATGGACTGACCCATTGTTGGTCCCACAGTTCAGATGCAGTAGAGGGTGACATGCGGGTCCCATAGGTCAGTGAGATCTCGGTGGTTCCATGCCAACTGCCGTGGGTCCCCCATGGTCGTGGCTGGTCCTATCCTTACTGGCACGCTGGTCCTACACGTTGGCTAGACGGGAACGAGGGACGGGTCCCACATGGCAGTGGAGGAAGCGTCATTCCCACATGAACAGTGATGGGCCCCCTGTCCAAAATGCAGTAGAGGTTGACATGCGGGTCCCATAGGTCCGTGAGATCTCGGTGGTTCCATGCCAACTTCCATGGGTCCCGTGGGAACGAGGGACGGGTCCCACATGGCAGGGACGGGTCCCACATGGCAGTGGAGGAAGCATCGTTCCCACATGAACAGAGATGGGCCCCACTATCCAAAATGCAGTAGAGGTTGACATGCGGGTACCACAGGTCAGTGAGATCATGGTGGTTCCATGCCAACTTCCATGGGTCCCGCGGGAACGACGGACGGGTCCCACATGGCAATAGGGGAAGCGTCGTTCCCACATGAACAGAGATGGGCCCCACTGTCCAAAATGCAGTAGAGGTTGACATGTGGGTCCCACAGGTCAGTGAGATCTCGGTGGTTCCATGCCAACTCTCATGGGTCCTGTGTTGTGGGTCCCATTCTAACTGGCGCGCTCGTCGGAGTCAGGAATGGCAGACGGACCCCACATGTCGGTCTAAGAAAGGTGCTCCCACTTGAACAGCGATGGGTCCCAGTGGCAGGTCCCATGGAGCTGACCCGCTGGTCACACAGTTCAAATGCAGGAGAGGGTGGCCTGGGGGTCCCACAGGTCAGTGAGATTTTGGTGGTTCGGATGGAGGGCACGAGGGATGACGGGTCCCACAAGATAACGGCGGATGGCGGAATGAGATGAAGGCGGCTCCCGCCAGCAAACGGTAGAGATCTACTATGACAAAATGCGCAACGACAGATGGCGGCCCCCGCAGGTTCAACTAGCCTGTATTCATCACAGTAACGTGATCAGCGCAGCGACTACTTAATCTTCATCGCAGTAGCGAGTAACTCGTCACAAGATGTTAATGAACAGTGCCGAAAAGGGATCCATGACGATTCCATCCGATCTTCTGCGACGTATATGGTGACCTTTTCCCAAAGAGTCACGGAAGGTAAAATCGTCGGGAAGTACGATGACGAAGCTAAAAATTCGTCGTGGAAGGGTATCCACCGTGACCAATCTGAAATCATCATGTTAATTTAGGTCATAGAAGCGCATATCTCCACTAGTGAAACCGGGAGAATTTTGTGCCGTTTTTTCACAAAAAGCCTCGGGTCCACTGGCACAGGGGTAAGTCCGGCTCGGAAAGTTGTGTTCAAATTTGTCACGCATCCTAGGAGCAGTCCAGCCCATGGGAAAAGCAGCCAGAAAAATCTGTGGGACTCAGTTTATTCACCGATATGCCCAAACCGGGAGAATTTAGTGCCGTTTTTTTCACAAAAAGCCTCGGGTCCACCGCCACAGGTGTAAGTCCGGCCTAGAATGTTGTGTTCGGATTTCTCAACAGACCATTGCATAACCCAGGAGCGGTCCAGCCCATGGGAAAAGCGGCCAAAAAAATCTGTGGGACTCAGTTTATTCACCGATATGCACAAACCAGGAGAATTTTGTGCCATTTTTTCACAAAAAGCCTCGGGTCCACGCCACGTGGATAAGTCTCGGCCTAGAAAGTTGTGTTCGGATTTGTCGGAGACCGTTGTGCATCCTAGGAGTGGTCCAGCTTGTGGGAAAAGTGGCCACAAAAATCTGTGGGACTCAGTTTATTCACCGATATGCCCAAATCGGGAGAATTTTGTGCCCTTTTTCCACAAAAAGCCTTGGGTCCACTGCCACAGGGGTAAGTCCAGCCCAGAAAGTTGTGTTCAGATTTGTCAGGAGACCGTTGTGCATCCTAGGAGTGGTCCAGCCTATGGGAAAAGCGGCCAGAAAAATCTGTGGGACTCAGTTTATTCACCGATATGCCCAAACCGGGAGAATTTTGTGTCGTTTTTTCACAAAAAGCCTGGGGTCCACTTCCACAGGGGTAAGTCCGGCCTAGAAAGTTGTGTTCAGATTTGTCAGGAGACCATTATGCATCATAGCAGTGGTCCAGCCCGTGGGAAAAGCAGCCAGAAAAATCTATGGGACTCAGTTTATTCACTGATATGCCCAAACCGGGGGAATTTTGTGCCGTTTTTCAAAAAAGCCTTGGGACCACTGCCACAGGGGTAAGTTCGGCTCAGAATATTGTGTTTGGATTTATCAAGAGACCATTGTGCATCCTAGGAGTGGTCCAGCCCATGGGAAAAGTGGCCAGAAAAATCTGTGGGACTCAGTTTATTCGCCGATATGCCCAAACCGAGAGAATTTTGTGCCATTTTTCCACAAAAAGCCTTGGGTCCACTGCCACAGGGGTAGTCTGGCCTAGAAAGTTGTGTTCGGATTTTTCAATAGATCGTTGCACATCCTAGAAGTGGTCCAACCCATGGGAAAAGCGGCCAAAAAAATCTGTGGGACTCAGTTTATTCGCCGATATGCCCAAACCGGGAGAATTTTGTGCCTTTTTCACAAAATGCCTCGGGTCCACTAACACAGGGGTAAGTCTGGCCTGGAAAGTTGTGTTCAGATTTGTCAAGAGACCGTTGTGCATCCTAGGAGCAGTCCAGCCCGTGAGAAAAGCGGCCAGAAAAATCTGTGGGACTCAGTTTATTCGCCAATATGCCCAAACCGGGAGAATTTTGTGCCGTTTTTTCACAAAAAGCCTCGGGTCCACTGTCACAGGGGCAAGTCTACCCTAGAAAGTTGTATTTAGATTTGTCAGGAGACCGTTGTGCATCCTAGGAGTGGTCCAGCCCATGGGAAAAGCGGCCAGAAAAATCTGTGGGACTCAGTTTATTCACCGATATGCCCAAACTGGGAGAAATTTGTGCCGTTTTTTCACAAAAAGCCTCGGGTCCACTGCCACAGGGGAAGTCTGGCCTGGACAGTTGCATTTGAATTTGTCAGGAGACCGTTGTGCATCCTAGGAGCGGTCCAACCCATGGGAAAAGCAGCCAGAAAAATCTGTGGGACTCAGTTTATTCACCGATATGCCTAAACCGGGAGAATTTTGTGCCGTTTTTCACAAAAAGCCTCGGGTCCACTGCCATAGGGGTAAGTCTGGCTCAGAATATTGTGTTTGGATTTGTCAGGAGACCGTAGTGCATCCTAGGAGCGGTCTAGCCCATGGGAAAAGCAGCTAGAAAAATCTGTGGGACTCAGTTTATTCGCCGATATGCCCAAACCGAGAGAATTTTGTGCCGTTTTTTCACAAAAAGCCTCGGGTCCACTGCCACAGGGGTAAGTCCAGCCTAGAAAGTTGTGTTCAGATTTGTCAGGAGACTTTTGTGCATCCTAGGAGTGGTCCAGCCCATGGGAAAAGCGGCCAAAAAAATCTGTGGGACTCAGTTTATTCGCCGATATGCCCAAACCGGGAGAATTTTGTGCCTTTTTTCACAAAATGCCTCGGGTCCACTAACACAGGGGTAAGTCTGGCCTGGAAAGTTGTGTTCAGATTTGTCAAGAGACCGTTGTGCATCCTAGGAGCAGTCCAGCCCGTGAGAAAAGCGGCCAGAAAAATCTGTGGGACTCAGTTTATTCACCGATATGCCCAAACCGGGAGAATTTTGTGCCGTTTTTTCACAAAAAGCCTCGGGTCCACTGTCACAGGGGCAAGTCTACCCTAGAAAGTTGTATTTAGATTTGTCAGGAGACCGTTGTGCATCCTAGGAGTGGTCCAGCTCGTGGGAAAAGCGGCCGTAAAAATCTGTGGGACTCAGCTTATTCACCGATATGCCCAACCGGGATAAATTTGTGCCGTTTTTTCACAAAAAGCCTCGGGTCCACCGCCACGGGGAAGTCTGGCCTGGACAGTTGCGTTTGAATTTGTCAGGAGACCGTTGTGCATCCTAGGAGCGGTCCAACCCATGGGAAAAGCAGCCAGAAAAATCTGTGGGACTCAGTTTATTCACCGATATGCCTAAACCGGGAGAATTTTGTGCCGTTTTTCACAAAAAGCCTCGGGTCCACTGCCATAGGGGTAAGTCTGGCTCAGAATATTGTGTTTGGCTTTGTCAGGAGACCGTAGTGCATCCTAGGAGCGGTCCAGCCCATGGGAAAAGCAGCTAGAAAAATCTGTGGGACTCAGTTTATTCGCCGATATGAACAAACCGAGAGAATTTTGTGCCGTTTTTTCACAAAAAGCCTCGGGTCCACTGCCACAGGGGTAAGTCCAGCCTAGAAAGTTGTGTTCAGATTTGTCAGGAGACTTTTGTGCATCCTAGGAGTGGTCCAGCCCATGGGAAAAGCGGCCAAAAAAATCTGTGGGACTCAGTTTATTCACCGATATGCCCAAACTGGGAGAATTTTGTGCCGTTTTTTCATAAAAAGCCTCGGGTCCACTGCCACAGGGGTAAGTCTGGCCTAGAAAGTTTTGTTTGGATTTGTCAGGAGACCATTGTGCATCCTAGGAGTGGTCCAGCCCAAGGGAAAAGCAGCCAGAAAAATCTATGGGACTCAGTTTATTCACCGATATGCCCAAACTGGGAGAATTTTGTGCCGTTTTTCACAAAAAGCCTCGGGACCACTGGGGTAAGTTTGGCTCGGAATATTATGTTTGGATTTGTTAGGAGACCATTGTGCATCCTAGGAGTGGTCCAGCCCGTGGGAAAAGTGGCCAAAAAAATCTGTGGGACTCAGTTTATTCGCCGATATGCCCAAACCGAGAGAATTTTGTGCCATTTTTTCACAAAAAGCCTCGGGTCCATGTTGACGCTTCTTAGCGATAGCAGAGAAATCCGCAAGCGCACGGAAGTATCGTGATAGCACTTCACCCGGAAGTATTCAGGGTATCGTATTTTCCCAAAGGAATGGTAATTTGTACTTAGTCTCTTAGCTAGTTTACCCCGAATAGATCGAAGAGATAACTTGGGAAGAGAGGTTCTTCTAAGGTAAAACACATATAAGCGATATTAGCTTTCTCACTACTTGTTTGCTTCAGGCCCACTGAGAGTCCTAGGTAACTAGGCGATCCTAGCATCAGCACTACGCTACGACTGAACGTGGGGGAGTACTAGGGATGCCAGTAACTGTCACCGCACTGACACCTACCCCTCTACCCGAAAGCCGTACCACATACGAAGGTAGCCCCCGTCCTAGACACCATGTCTACGAAGGTGACTACTGCTCTAGCGATGCGTAGGAGTATCCGTCTCTATCAGGAGTCCTCTTACTAGAGCACCCGTTCTAAGAACGAGCGACGATCCCACAAACAAGTAGCTTTATGAAAGTAACATGCTTAATGAATTAAACCAAAGCTGAGCACGAACATCTTACTCAAAGTAGCAAGATGATTGTAGAGGTACAAGTTGGATCGAGAGCCGACAAGCCCGGCACTCCGTCCACCCTAGGGTAGAACTTGCTTCGACTCCGCTCCTCCTCCAACCCTTTCCCTCTCTCTCTTCTCTACTAATTTAGCTAGAAGCTACTAGAATGGAGCTTGCTCTTCCTCTACTACATTGTAACCACTTGTGTTGATTGACTAATGATCTAATGATATCTTAGTGTAGAGAGGAGGCCTCCTTTTATAGCTTGAGAGGAGGGGGCAATATGCAAAAGGTTGATCCCCACATGGAAAGAGCCAAAACCGACCTCTTAGGGCGGTTTCCACTTTCCATCTGGGTTGATCGTAGGTGGAACCGCCCTTGGGGAACCGCTAGACGCGTGCCGCCGTAAGGCCGGGCGTGCAGCCCCACTGTGGGTGCGCCCGCACCGGTGCGGCCGCACCCGGGTGGGCCCTCCCGCCACCGCCTTCGCGTGGTCGGTGTCTCTCCGGGCCGGACTTCCCCGTGGTTACGATCGTGCCCAGTTCGGTGTTTTGGTGGGCTTTTCTATTTTATCTTGGTTTTGCGCCTTTTTTGAATATGCTTTCTAGAGTGCGCTTTCTTGTAGAGTTTGGTGTATTTCCTCATGTCGTACCTGCAAGTCTAGTATACACCAAAACTTGTGGAAATGTTAGTTCAAAGCCCTACCTACTATTTATTTTGATATCATGTTGGCATTTAGAAAAGTATGAAATAAAGACCGCCAACAACTCCCCCACACTTAATCCTTTGCTCGTCCTCGAGTAAAGGTTTCAAGGACTAATGGGTCATCTCCTTGATATGAAACCTACATACAAGTTATTCCAAGCTTTACCCGCACTTGTGAACTTCAAAGTGTCTACCACACTGTCTTGGGTAATTGAAGAATGGAACAACATGGATTCAATTCCCCTTGCATCAGTTAGCTCAGAAACTTGGGTTTTTCATAAGGTTTTTGAAAAAGAAAGCATTGCTCCTCAAATGATACTCTCAAGTCGCTTATATTTGTGGCTGGTTCATCACCAAGGCATTTTGAGGGTGCCTTCCTTTCACAACCTATCACTAAAGCTGAGAGTGGAGTTTTGGGTAGGTATAAAAGGTAGGCATACTTGTATCACATATATTGCGAAGTCAAAAACCGAACCAAATGAAGACACAAGTCATACACCTTGATGAGATGTGCAAGTGTGTGGAATGTTTGGTGGTTCCTAATCTTTGTAGTATTTTTGGCTACTCCATGCATCATGATTCTCTCTTTATTGGGGGAAGGAATTTTTGGGAGAGCATGGGCTATGAGAGGTATGCTAAAAATCTATTCTCCCTTTTTCTTCTTCTTCTATCTCTCTTTTTTTTCTCTCTCTCTTTTTTTTTGAACGGGATCTTTGATTTCCCGTTGTCTTATTTCTTGGACCCTAGTCTAACTTATGCCCCTTGGCTATTTTTTTTTTGAATAAGCATAGCCCGTAGCTCTCTATGAAGAATTTGCAATGGAGAGAGGTATCATGATGGGGAGTAGATTTTTTTTGGTAGCTAAGGAATGCGCAACCTCAGGTTGAGAGTCGGCATTTTTATTTGGTGGACTGGTGCACAACTCTCAGTGTAAGAGTTGGCATTTTTGGTGGATGAGGTGCATGTTTGTGTGCAGCTCTTAGAGTGAGAGCTGGCAGTTTATTTGGTGGGTGCAAGTGAATCTCAATCGTTGGTGCATGACTATAGTCTCACATCGGTCACAAACAATTTGACTAAGCTCAATGATCAAACAAGCAAAGCATATGACAAAAGGTTTTTGCAAACTTGAATCATGTCATATGGCTTTGGTAGGAAATTCTTTATCATTGAGGAGCATGCTATTGTTTTTGATTTTGTAAAATAAATCCCAAGTTCTTTCATAAAAAGAGCAAGGTTCAAATCATCTAGCTATATCACATACTCCAATTACTTAGACAACATGGGGTCCCTACGATAGGTGTTCACAAGTTATAGGAATATTGGCGAGGAATAAAGAGTATGCAAATTTTTATCAAAGGATAGCATGGAGATGGCGTGCCAAGAGTTTTGCATTTTTAATTTAACAAAAATTTAAAACTTCAAAACCCAGAGTAAGATATGAGAGCGGAGTTGCACAAACCACCGTTTGAAGATGAAGGAGTTTGTGGAAGTCATGTGTTATGTCCTTCTTGCGTGACAGGTCTCTCGGTGTTGTGTCATGTGCAGGGGAGATCTTGAAGGTGCGTGAGGTATGCTTGAAAGATCTCCCCCATACTTATTCTTGTACCTGCTTTATTTTAATAACAAGAAAACAAAACAAAAACAACAACAACAAACAAGGACTCTATTGACTAAAAGATTAGAGAGCAAGAAAGATGTTATTATTGTTGACTTCTTCTCTCTTTTTTTCAGCAAGGCGAGCTGACATCATTTTTTTTGTTGAATGACCCCTCGGGGTGTATGGAACTTGGGCTTCGCACCGTCCTCCCCCACACTTGGACTTTTATGTAAAAGTCAAGTGTAGAATCAGGGACTTCTTTCAAGTGTGTTCCATCACCTAGAAGTGCATCAAGGCTTGTAGTTGATGTTTGCTCCATGTTGTCAAGTGTCATATGACCAGGGTTCTTCTCCATTTTTCCTGAAATGGTTAGCACGACATACCCGAAGGTGCATACTAACTTGGCAACATGTCCTTACTTTTATTAAAGAGGAAAGTTGTTTTTTTTTCAAGATAATCCGGGTATCTCCCGGCAGTGCTTAAGTTATGGTCTTAAGCTTGACCGAGGGAACTTCTTCTTGCAGCCATTAATGGTGGTGTAGTTCCCAACTTTCCCACCAATCATGATCATGAATGTTCAAGCTGCAAGGTTGTCACCAACGTGCTACTACGAGATTTGCAATGTAAGCATTCTCACTCCTTTAATAAGTTTCACAACTAGAACCAAGAGATGGTTGTGATCCTCGTAGAAACACGTGATCCAAAGCGGAACAAACTCTAGAGACCTCAAAAGTGAGCATGAAGCATGAGGGACCTCCAAACTATACTCGTTGGCAGTTCTCCGCTTAGCTCTTAGAGTTGTTGCTTTGGGCATATCCATGGCACAAAAGTTTTGGTTCTCAAAATGATCGCCCAATCTCGATTCATTATTGAGAACAAAGTTTTTTTTTTCATGGCCAGAAGGACATGTGTCTTGTTCGAGCATGCAAATCTTTATGCACCCTTGTTCGAACAAGTGTTGAAAGTTTTGCTTTGTCTTTGGTTTACCTAGCAAGTATTAAGGCTGGCAGAAGCAAAACTTTCAAACCTCTCATTGAGGCTCCCTTCTTTCTCTCCCCTCTCTTTTTTTTTAAAGAGGGTGCCTCATGAGAAGATCAAAATCGAGGAGGGCATGGATGCAGAAATTTAAGAAACTTCGGTTTCGTTTATTTCCATTGGCACAACCCTAACAATCACACACAACTCAAAGATGAGTCCGGATGGACTTCTGAAGAGTTCGTCACATGGGACTAGCTGCAAATTGTCCTAAAAGGAATTTTTGCAAGAGTAGTCCCATTTGTGGGATTGTGTAGGGCTTCCATGGAAGTCTCACTTATCGAGCAAGACATGGTTGTGGGAGGTGAAAGAATCTGAATTTCTTCAGAAGAACATTCACTTCCAACAAGCAACAACCATTCTTTTGATGACTGCTCATTAGTGGAGACTTCCTTTGGAAGAAATGTCAGAATTTTGTGCCAAGAAGCATTTTGAAGTTCTGCCATGATCCTCGAGTTTTGATAGCGAACTCCGAGGGATAAAACATTCCTTCCTTCGGAGTTCGTGGTTCGGGTGAGAGCTCAACAAACGAATCTAAGTATGGCAAGGGAAAGGATTCGGTTGCTGAGGGCTCCTCAAAACTTGACATGCCCCTTGGAGAGATTTGGGTACGATGACGGGAGAAGCATGCTTCTCTAGGATGTAAATATTGACTTTCCTCTATTCCGTCAAGGTTTCTATGAAAACGGCCCTCCAACGGTAACGTCAAAGCGTAGGGCAGCATCTATGTCTAGATCCGATAAAAAGGTTTGCAAACGCACACTATCGGATAAAGACAAGTCTTAGGCCGACATGTATAAACATTATAACTCGGCCTAGGCTGCACCTATGGACTCCTCATTTTGCTCAAAATCGAGGTTGCCCTTGGTAGAGAGTTGATACGGGACAAAAGAATGTAAGACAAAACTTATCTTTAAGTTCTTCTAAGTCCCCATTCAAACTTTCTACGGCAATAGTGAACCATTGCTTCGCCTCCTCATTGAGGTAGGACGAAAACAATTTCTACTTAAGACTTTCTTGTGTTATGCCGGGAATGTTAGGCGTGAACACAATTCCTCGAATTTTCACAATGGTCAAAAGAATTCTAGTAATCATGACCAAAGAAGGGTTTTGACCGAACCATGTTTTTTTTTTGAATCTAGGGTGGAGTTCATAACCAGATGGGATATTTTGGTTTTCAAAAAGAACATGGTTCTAAGAACTCCCCTTTGAAGCCAAAAGAATTTTGAATTTAAAGTTGGCTTCATGGTGACAAGATCGGGTAGAGAAAATATTTTTTAAAAAATAAAATAGAAACGAATTTTTTTTTATCAAACACAAGGATACACGGGTCAACTAGATTTGGAGACAAAGACGACAACAGTTCCCCGGCAACGGCGCCGTAAATGCTTGTTGACGCTTCTTAGCGATAGCGAGAGAAATCCACAAGCGCACGGAAGTATCGTTATAGCACTTCACCTGGAAGTATTCAGGGTATCGTATTTTAGCTAGTTTACCCCGAATAGATCGAAGAGATAACTTGGGAAGAGAGGTTCTTCTAAGGTAAAACACATATAAGCGATATTAGCTTTCTCACTACTTGTTTGCTTCAGGCCCACTGAGAGTCCTAGGTAACTAGGCAATCCCAGCATCAGCACTACGCTACGACTGAACGTGGGGGAGTACTAGGGATGCCAGTAACTGTCACCGCACTGACACCTACCCCTCTACCCGAGAGCCGTACTACATACGAAGGTAGCCCCCGTCCTAGACACCATGTCTACGAAGGTGACTACTGCTCTAGTGATGCGCAGGAGTATCCGTCTCTATCAGGAGTCCTCTTACTAGAGCACCCGTTCTAAGAACGAGCGACGATCCCACAAACAAGTAGCTTTATGAAAGTAACATGCTTAATGAATTAAACCAAAGCTGAGCACGAACATCTTACTCAAAGTAGCAAGATGATTGTAGAGGTACAAGTTGGATCGAGAGCCGACAAACCCGGCACTCCGTCCACCCTAGGGTAGAACTTGCTTCGACTCCACTTCTCCTCCAACCCTTTCCCTCTCTCTCTTCTCTACTAATTTAGCTAGCAGCTACTAGAATGGAGCTTGCTCTTCCTCTACTACATTGTAACCACTTGTGTTGATTGACTAATGATCTAATGATATCTTAGTGTAGAGAGGAGGCCTCCTTTTATAGCTTGAGAGGAGGGGGCAATATGCAAAAGGTTGATCCCCACATGGAAAGAGCCAAAACCGACCTCTTAAGGCGGTTTCCACTTTCCATCTGGGTTGATCGTAGGTGGAACCGCCCTTGGGGAACCGCCAGACGCGTGCTGCCAGAAGGCTGGGCCCGGCAGGCCCCACCAGGGGTGCGCCCGCACCCGGGTGCGGCCGCACCCTGGGTGGGCCCTCCCGGCCACCGCCTTCGCGTGGTCGGTGTCTCTCTGGGCCTGGACTTCCCCCGTGGTTACGATCAGGCCCAGTTCGGTGTTTTGGTGGGCTTTTCCATTTTATCTTGGTTTTGCGCCTTTTTTGAATACGCTTTCTAGAGTGCGCTTTCTTGTAGAGTTTGGTGTATTTCCTCATGTCGTACCTGCAAGTCTAGTATACACCAAAACTTGTGGAAATGTTAGTTCAAAGCCCTACCTACTATTTATTTTGATATCATGTTGGCATTTAGAAAAGTATGCAATAAAGACCGCCAACAGTCCACTGCCACAGGGGTAAGTCTAGCCTAGAATGTTGTGTTTGGATTTTTCAACAGACCGTTGCACATCCTAGGAGCGGTCCAGCTGTAACACCCCTGGTGTTATAGTAACTAAAACTTGCCATGTCATCATATGCATTGCAAAGCATTCATGTGAGACAACCTTGATGTGCATCAAGTAAAACAAGTTTACCTTCCTAGGTTGATTGTGCTCTTGTGATGTTTGACTCTATTTCAAAAACCCTGATTTGAAAAGCTCAAAATTGCTTTCAAAAGTCAACTTGGTCAACCAAAGGTGGTATTGGGTCTTTGGTCCAAAAATGCCTTTGGATGGCTACGGTGAGCTTTATTGACTAAGTAATCAAAGTAGAAGCTAAGCCGAGTTTAGTTCCCCCTAGAAACCTTGTTTTTCCTAAACCTAGAATTAGCCCCTTTTCTATATTCCAAAATCTACAAAGAATTTAGGGTTGGTTGTAAAAGCTCTTTTGTGCATCTTGTTGTGCTCTACAAGAGCTATGTTCAAAGTTTTTCAAGTTTCTATAAAAAATTTCAAATTATTTTGAAAATACACCAAAGAAATGTCTCCCTTTGATTTTAAATCTATATTTCAAAAACCATTCAAAATTTGGGAAAGTGCTTTTTGGGAAAAATGTTGGGCTTGAAAAGTTGAGCATTTGATATTTTGGGAGATTTTCATGTTTTATTAAAAAATCAAAAGTAATTTCAAAAATACAGTTCTAGGTTTTTGTTTCTTTTGGTTTAAATTTGAATTTCAAACTAGATTTCGAAATCTATGCCGAATTAGCCAATCTTCTTATTGAGAGAAGTGTGGGGAATTAAATTTTGAACCAAAGCTCCTTCTACAGTTTTTCAAGTTATGTTCAAAAGTTTGGAGTATTTTTGAATTTTGAACTCAGGGGCATTTCGATAATTCTCCAAAAATCGAGTTCAAAGTATCTCGCCGCTCAACTCGCGCACCGTCATGTTTCGTCGGGCTTCCTTGGCCATCTAAAGCACCACGTGCCCCGCCACGTCGGCAGATCGGTTCACGTGAACGCCCTCGCGCCTCCTCGCGCGCGTTTTTGAATCGAGTGGACGTCCTCGACCTCATCTTCTCCCGACGCCACCGCCGTAGCCACCTCCTCGGCCCAACCTTGCCATCACCACCACCAGCCATTCTTCGTCCTACTTTTCCTCTCTAATCGTGTCGCCTCGCTCTTACGCACACGACGAGCCTAAAACCGTAGCCTATCGCCGTAGGAATCGACCTCGTACCCTCATCGTCCTCGCAACCGATTGCCGGAGCCGCCGCCACTTTGTTGTCGTCGTACGCCATCACCATAGCTCACTTTTCAATTCCTCCTGCAGACTAGTCCGCCTTGAGGCCCTCTATCTCATGCTCCTCTCCGTTCTCCTTATGGTGCACAGGTTTGGTCGGAGTTCGCATCGCGCCGCGGGAGCACGCCCGGTTCACGCCGCCGTCGTCTTCGCGCAAGGTGAGAACCCCGCTCCGCCGCTTCTCAGTCGACCCTGTCGTGCGCTCTTGAGTTGTAGTGGTGCCCTGCTCGTGTAGCCACCGTTAGTTAGGCTGGATGCGCCGTGACGCCGCTGAGGCACTGATGCCGTCGTCGAGCTCCGCACTGCCACCACCACCGCACGGGAAGAAGCCCCCTCGAAAGCCGTTCGTGTCGGTTTGGTTAGTTAGTTAGGTCCGCAGAGACGTGTAGAAGGTGTTGCGCGCGTCGGGTTGGCCGGAGAAGCCTCCGACGAGCCACGCCGTCGCTTCCGTGCGCCGCCGAGCCGCTTTGCCCGCGGCCGGCCGTGCCCCGTTGCGTCCGCCGCCGCGCTGAGGCCTCCAGTGAGTGCGCCGTGGCCATCCGAGCACGTAGAACCCCACAGCGCAGCCATAAACCACCCCGCCGTCGAGATCCAATCGCCCAGTTTGTCGTTGTACTGTTCCAACGCGCGGGGACTGGTCGGGGGAAATTTGAATAAGTATAGGGGGCTTGGTGCATGTTTGCCAGACAGAGAGAATAGTAGCCAGGACCTTTTTGCAATTTTTGAAAACTCCGAGCCCTTCTTTCCAAAATCGCCAGGCCGGACTCGACCAGGCCGGCTCGGGCCGCCTTCCTCTCGGCTCGGGCCGGTTTGGGCGATTCGGCTCAACAGGCCCTTTTCCATTTATTAAAGCTTTTTCTTTTTCTTTAAAAATAGATTTTGCTCGAATTTTCAAAAATCATAGAAAAATATTTATGACTCCAAAAATTCTGAAAATTTTTGTGTGAGTTCTTTGTTGAATTCCCTATCCAGGAAAAATATGAGATGCCAATTTTGACTATGTTTTGTAAGTTCAAAAATTAGCTTCTTTAATTCAAAAATGGTCTTTCCTCTCTTTTTAATTATTTATTTTGAGCTCCAAAAATCTTGAAAATATTTTTGTAGCCTTCTCTGGTCATGAGGAGACTACCTCTAATTTTTGAAAGTTATTTGAAAACTTTTGCTTTGCTTTTATTTTATGCTTTTAAAATTAGTTTATTTGAGAACCTTAGGGTTGCTAGGCTCATTAGTTTATGATGTTACCATGAAGGAAAGTTGTACTCAAGCTGTTGTGTTTTGTTAATCATCCTTTATTGCATCATATTTATTATACCATCATGTTGAGGCATACCATTTTGTCGTGTAGTTCCCGTTTCTGACGAATCGGTAGCTGCCGAGTCAGTCACCAAAGAAGAGCGACCCCAGGAGTCAAGTGTTGATCCTTGTGTTGCTGATCCTGTGGTGTTAATCCTGAGTTTGATTCTATCTACTCATCAACGAAGGCAAGCCTCAGTTCCTTTAACCTTCCTTGTTTTGTGAAAATCTTTTATCACTTATATCTTTAATGCTATGCATTAGAAAAGGTAGGAGTTGAGTGATATCCTACTTGATATATACCCGCCTTGCTACTCGATATCATCCTTGAAACCTATTTTTATTTTGAAAGATGCATAGTAAATGCTTAGTCTTGCTTAGTAGTAGGTTTTGAAAAGAAACTTTGCGAAATGTGATAACGACTTGGATCTAGATGTTAATGTTAATCTGAGACTGGATGTGTAACTTGCATCGGGAAAGGAGTCCAGGTGTAATGTTGCAGTCCATGTCACTTAGGACCTAATCATGGTTGGCCCTTTGATCAAGACTTTGATAGTACTAATCACATGCCTGTGGTAAGCCCTTCTAAGGCTAGTCTATGGCAAGACGGCTAATCACGCACCGGGAGTGGCGAGATGGCGAGAGTAGCGTGTACCCTCATGGGCTAGAGTCCCAGAGTGGAGGTGTACTATGCTCTCGGGTGGCATGGACCCAAACTGTCATGGAGGATCCATAGAGTGGGTCGATATATGCAAGCTTCAGTGCTACATATATCTTGTGGTTAGGAAGCCCCAGCTGGGTATATAAGCGATTCGAATCGTCGTTTGCTCCACGAGAATAGGAGACTTGATCTAGCACCAACAGCGTAGTGGAACCTAAAGAAGAGCTAAGATTGAAGTTGTCTTGCTTACCTTGAGCTAGATAGGTTCACCTTACCCTCCTGTTCTAATAAATAAAACTTGATCTCAATGAACCAACTTTAGCTGCTTTTCTGCAAAATATTTGATTTCTTGCTGCAACCTTTCCTTGAAATACTAATACCTATACTCCGAAGCTTTCACTCCTCTTTTCATCGGGTAAGTCTTGCTAAGTACTCCTCCCGTACTCAGGGTTTGTTCAACCCTTGTTGCAGGTTCTTCTCATGAATAGGTGTGCTTCGCATCCTGTTGCATGACGGTCGTTGAAGGAAGTAACGATGAGTAGGCAGTAAGGCTCATGGGCTGAGCCTTTGTATAAAGGTTGTAATAAGGTTACTTAATGCTATCCCACTACTTATGGTTTGTATAAGTTTGAACAAAGGTTTGTAAAATTATGTTATTGTAATCCTTCCGCTCTTTACTCTGATGTATTTTGTTATAAATCCGTCGTGATGCTGCAATAACTCTATAAGGAATCGATCCGGGAGTTGATCCCAACAGGACCCCTAAGTCCTATGGAACTCGTGCATAGCTGTCAGACGTCTATTGAGACAATGACTTGGTGCATGTGGGCCATCTTACTTGGGCGAGACCATGACAGCGTGGTATCAGAGCGATCCTTACAAAGACCATTGAAGCATTGCTTTGCGAAAACTTCAAAATGTTTTGGATCATTTGAAAATAACTTGACTATTTGGGTCCAAATTTCTTATGACCTATCTATGCTACAATCTATAGCTCCTTAGTTTTATTTAAAAGAGTTGTGTGGATAGCATGTCTTTATAGCCCTATTTTTACAAAAGCCGACTTTATGTAATTTGTCAAAGTTACGTTTTGCGCTTAGTGTCGTAAGTTCGTTCATGCATCATGCTTAATTAACTTGTTTAATTAACTTCCCTTTTTAATGTGGTTTGGGTTAAGTAGTATCAATCCTATTCTTGCTAGCCTTCTTATCCCACCCATTTATCCTTTAACCTTGACATCTTCTTTTGCTGAAAGCTTGAGGTTAAAATTTGGCTTATTTATCAACAGATGCTTGTCCGTACTCGTGCATCAGATGTTGCTGGAACTTCTCAGAATGGAGGTGATAATTCCAACACTCCACCAGTTCCACCCAATTTGACAGATGTCCTTGCTGCACTGGTCAATGCAACAACACTTTTTGCTCAGAATCAGAATGCACCCCAGGGCAGACATGGTCAGAATAACCAAGCTGAGGCCACTTATGTGCTGGTGAACCTCTTGAAGCTGATGATTGGCTCCGTACTATGGAGCAAAAGTTTGAACTCATCCATTGCATAGAATTCCAGAAACCTTTATTTGCCGCTCAGCAGCTAAGAGGAGCTGCAGGAACTTGGTGGGCAGATCTTGTTGCCATACAGCCTACTGGTCACCGTATCACATGGGCAGAATTTTGTAAAGCTTTCCGCACTCACTTTGTTTCTCAAGGTATTATGAGAGTTAAGTTAGAAGAATTCCTGGCCTTACAACAAGGTGATATGACTGTAGAGCAGTATGTGTGCAAGTTTAATCACTTATCCCAATATGCAACCAATTATGTCAATACAGATGACATAAAGAAGACTTATTTCTTAAGGGGTCTGAATAGTAAGATCCGCATGATGATTGCTGGTTCTCCTAATGCCACATTTTATGAGGCAGTTGATCATGCTATTACCTATGAAGACCTCTACCGTCGGCATCTGGAGGACAAGAAGAAGAAAAGTGAGATTGTTGAATCTTCTAGTAGTAAACCTAAGCGCCAGAAGATTATCTATCATCCTATAAATCATTTCCCTACTCTCTACCATCCACTCAAATATCAGGTCCAGCAGCAGGCATTGGTCCGTCCTGCTACTACTCTTTCTTATCTACACTAGCCGAATGCTCCAAGCATTCGTAAACCCACTTCACGAGCACATAAATACCCATGTTCCACTTGTGGTAAGTTTGGTCATAGCTCGGAGAACTGCCTGTACCTTAAGCAGAATAATATTAATGTTTCAAGTCTTTTTGCATCTCCGCAACAACAACATCGAAGTAAGGATAAGAGACAGGATGTTCCAAAAGGCCCAAAAATGGGACATGTGTACCATACTCAAACTGGAGAGGTTCCAGAAGGAGAACCCGTTATGATGGGTATGTTTCCAGTTGCAAATCACCCTGCAATTATGCTCTTTGATTCGGGTGCATCTCACTCATTCATCAATGGCACATTTGTTAAGAATCATGAAATACCCATAATGGAAACAAAAGAGAAGTTCTTTGTACAGTCGCCTAGGGGCGAATGTGTACTAAGGAGATGGTACGTGAGGTACCTATAAACCTTGGTGGGCAAGTCTTTCCCACTAATATGATAGTGTTGAAGGATCAAGATATAGATGTGATCCTTGGAATGAATTGGATGAGTCAGCATGGAGCTGTGATTGATGCTCTGAATAGAACAGTGAAAGTGAACTTGCCTAATAGCAATTCTCAACTTCTCATCCAACTTCCAACTCTCAAAAGGAAGGTTGAAAGAGTTAATGTGGTGTCAGTAAAGGAGATTAAGGATATACCAGTTGTCAGGGAGTTTTCAGATGTGTTCCCAGAGGAATTGCCTAGTTTATCTCCTGACAGAGACATAGAGTTTGTGATTGAGTTAAAACACGGCACGCTCCAATCTCTAGAAGACCCTATAGAATGGCACCACCGAATTGGAGGAACTTAAGAAGCTGACTACAAGAATTATTGGATAAAGGTTTTATAAGACATAGTAAATCATCTTGGGGATCTCCCGCCTTATTTGTGAAAAAGAAGGACAAAACCTTGAGGTTATGTGTTGACTATCATCCTTTGAATGAAGTGACTATTAAAAATAAGTATCCATTGCCTCAGATTGATCTGCTCTTCGATCAACTAGTAGGAGCAAAGGTGTTCTCCAAGATTGATCTACGGTCTGGGTGTCATCAAATTAAGATTCATCCTGAGGATATACCTAAGATAGCTTTCACTACTCGATATGGGTTGTTTGAGTACTTGGTTATGTCATTTGGACTTACCAATGCACCATCCCACTTCTCATATCTCATGAATTCAGTATTCATGCCAGAGCTTGACCGATTTGTAGTGGTCTTTATTGATGACATCTTAGTGTATTCTAAGAGTGAAGAAGAACATGCTGAACATCTTAGAATTGTGTTGCAACGTCTGAGAGATCATCAGTTATATGCTAAATTCAGTAAGTGTCAGCTTTGGCTTAAGGAGATACAATTCTTGGACATGTATTGTCAGCTGATGGAATAGCTGTTGACCCTAGTAAGGTGAAGGACATACTTGATTGGAAACCACCAAAGACTGTTCATCAAGTTCATAGTTTCCTTGGAATGGCAGGTTACTATCGTCGGTTTATCCCTAATTTCTCAAAAGTAGCCAAGCCAATCACAGAATTATTGAAGAACCAAGTTAAGTTTGTTTGGTCACCAGAATGTGAAGAAGCCTTCCAGATTTTGAAAAAGGCATTAACTAGTGCTCCAGTGTTAGCCCAACCAGACATTACAAAGTCGTTTGATGTCTATTGTGATGCATCTGGAATTGGTCTTGGATGTGTGCTAATGCAAGAAGGAAGGGTAATTGCTTATGCTTTGCGACAGCTTAAGAGGCATGAAGAGCATTATCCAACCCATGATTTGGAATTAGCAGTTGTAGTTCATGCTTTGAAGATATGGTGTCATTACCTGTTAGGTAATAAGTGCTATATCTACACTGATCATAAAAGCTTAAAGTACATCTTCACTCAGTCAGAATTGAATATGAGGCAGAGAAGATGGTTAGAGTTGATCAGTGATTATGATGTGGAATTGCTTTACCATCCGGGTAAGGCAAATGTAGTTGCTGATGCACTCAGTCGTAAGCATCAATGCAATTGTTTAATGTGAGACCTATAGAATTGTCTTTATGTCATGAACTAGGAAAGCTAGGGATAGAGTTGATTCAACAAGGGAGTTTAGCCAACATTGCTGTTGAGTCGACTATCCGAGATCAGATTATTACTGCCCAGGAAGGAAATAGAGGTATGGGCTATTTGAAGAAGAAAATCTGGCAAGGGAAAGAACTCAATTTCAGAATTGATGATGCTGGTGTACTATGGTCCAAGAATCGTCTGGTCGTACCAAAAGTTCCCGAGTTACGTCAAAAGATCCTCGATGAAGCACATACTACCAAATTTTCTATTCATCCAGGAAGTAATAAGATGTATCAGGATTTGAAACAGAGATTTTGGTGGACCAAGATGAAACTAGAAATTGCTCAATATGTAGCCAAGTGCGATACTTGTCAGAAAGTGAAGGATATGCATTTGAGGTCAGCAGGGGAGCTACAACCATTACCTATTCCGACATGGAAGTGGGAGGACATTAGTATGGACTTTATTGTCGGTCTCCCCAAAACTACAAGAGGTTTTGATTCAATCTGGGTTATTGTAGATCGTTTGACCAAGTCAGCTCATTTTATCCCAGTGAAGAATGATTATAGAGCTCCCCAATATGCAAAACTCTATGTTGAGAGAATAGTGAGTCTGCATGGGATACCTAAGACCATTATTACCGATAGAGGTACACAGTTTTCTCTCAATTTTGGAAATAGTTCCAAGACTCCTTGGGTACTGAGCTACTTTATAGTACGGCTTATCATCCTCAGACTGGTGGTCAAACTAAAAGAGTCAACCAGATTTTGGAAGATATGTTGAGGTCATGTGTCCTCAACTTCACAGAAAAGTGGGACGAATGTTTACCATTAGTGGAGTTCTCTTATAACAACAGTTATCAAGATGGCACCTTTTGAGGCACTGTATGGTCGTAGGTGTCGAACCCCACTTAATTGGTCTAAACCCGGAGAGAGATGGTTCTATGGTGTCAACCTAGTAAAAGAAGCTGAAGAAAAGATTAAACAGATACAACATAATATTAAGGTGGCACAATCTCGATAAAAGAGTTATGCAGACAAGAGGCGACGACCTCTAGAGTTTACTAAAGAAGATTATGTGTATTTGAAAGTGACCCCTATGAAAGGAGTTACTCGTTTTGGAGTAAAAGGCAAATTAGCACCTCGCTACATCGGACCATTTCAGATTCTGGAGCGATGTGGCAAAGTAGCTTATAAATTGAGGTTACCTGAACAGTTGTCTGTAGTGCACAATGTGTTTCATGTGTCACAACTTAAGAAATGTCTACGAGTACCTGATCAAGTTGTTGACTTTGAGGATGTGAAACTTGAACCTGACCTGACATATTCAGAATATCCAGTTAGAGTGTTGGATCAGAGGGACAGAGTCACCCGAAGTCGAACCATCAAGTTCTATAAGGTTTAGTGGGATCAACATTCAGAAGTAGAAGCTACTTGGGAGTCAGAGGATTTCTTGTTGGAAAATTTTCCCGAGTTCTATGCTTCTCTCTAGGCTACAATATGCCTCTATATATTGTAACTTGTCTCTTTCAATTGAGTAATGTAAAAACCCCCTACTTGTTCTATGAACAAGTCTTGAATGTGTTCTCTTGTAACATTTCTTTTTCCATTACTTAACCCAAGGCTTTAAATCTCGAGACGAGATTTCTTTAAGGGGGAGGGCTGTAACACCCCTGGTGTTATAGTAACTAAAACTTGCCATGTCATCATATGCATTGCAAAGCATTCATGTGAGACAACCTTGATGTGCATCAAGTAAAACAAGTTTACCTTCCTAGGTTGATTGTGCTCTTGTGATGTTTGACTCTATTTCAAAAACCCCGATTTGAAAAGCTCAAAATTGCTTTCAAAAGTCAACTTGGTCAACCAAAGGTGTTATTGGGTCTTTGGTCCAAAAATGCCTTTGGATGGCTAAGGTGAGCTTTATTGACTAACTAATCGAAGTAGAAGCTAAGCCGAGTTTAGTTCCCCCTAGAAACCCTGTTTTTCCTAAACCTAGAATTAGCCCCTTTTCTATATTTCAAAATCCACAAAGAATTTGGGGTTGGTTGTAAAAGCTCTTTTGTGCATCTTGTTGTGCTCTACAAGAGCTATGTTCAAAGTTTTTCAAGTTTCTATAAAGAATTTTAAATTATTTTGAAAATACGGTTTTCCAAAGCAAATGTCCCCCTTTGATTTTAAATCTATATTTCAAAAACCATTCAAAATTTGGGAAAGTGCTTTTTGGAAAAAATGTTGGCCTTGAAAAGTTGAGCATTTGATATTTTGGGAGATTTTCAAGTTTTATTGAAAAATCAAAAGTAATTTCAAAAATACAGTTCTAGGTTTTTGTTTCTTTTGGTTTGAATTTGAATTTCAAACTGGATTTCAAAATCTAGGCAGAATTAGCCAATCTTCTTATTGAGGAAAGTGTGGGGAATTAAATTTTGAACCAAAGCTCTTTCTACAGTTTTTCAAGTTATGTTCAAAAGTTTAGAGTATTTTTGAATTTTGAACTCGGGGGCATTTCGGTAATTTTCCAAAAATCGAGTTCAAAGTATCTCGCCACTCAACTCGCGCGCCGCCGTGTTTCATCGGGCTTCCTCGGCCGTCTAAAGTGCCGCGTGCCCCGCCACGTCGGCAGACCGGTTCACGTGAACGCCCTCGCGTCTCCTCGCACGTGTTTTTGAATCGAGTGGACGTCCTCGACCTCATCTTCTCCCGACGCCACCGCCGTAGCCACCTCCTCGGCCCAACCTTGCCATCACCAACACCAGCCGTTCTTCGTCCTGATTTTCCCCTCTAATCGTGTCGCCTCACTCTTGCGCACACGACGAGCCTAAAACCGTAGCCTATCGCCGCCGGAATCGACCTCGTACCCTCATCGTCCTCGCAACCGGTTGCCGGAGCTACCGCCACTTTGTCATCGTCATACGCCATCACCGTAGCTCAGTTTTTCAATTCCTCCTGCAGACTAGTCCGCCTTGAGGCCCTCTATCTCATGCTCCTCTCCGTTCTCCTTATGGTGCACAGGTTTGGCCGGAGTTCGCGTCGCGCCACGGGAGCACGCCCGGTTCACGCCACCATCATCTTCGCGCACGGTGAGAACCCCGCTCCGTCGCTTCTCAGTCGACCCTGTCATGCGCTCTTGAGTCATAGTGGTGCCCTGCTCGTGTAGCCGCCCTTAGTTAGGCTGGATGCGCTGTGATGCCGCCGGGGCACTTATGCCGCCGTCGAGCTCCGCGTTGCCACAGCCACTACACGGGAAGAAGCCCCCTCGGAAGCCGTTCGTGTCGGTTTGGTTAGTTAGTTAGGTCCGCAGAGATGTGTAGAAGGTATTGCGTGCGTCGGGTTGGCCGGAGGAGCCTCCGACGAGCTGCGCCGTCGTTGCCGTGCGCCGCCGAGCCGCTTTGCCCACGGCCGGCCGTGCCCCGTTGCGTCCGCCGCCGCGCTGAGGCCTCCAGTGAGTGCGCCGTGGCCATCCGAGCACGTAGAACCCCACAGCGCAGCCAGAAACCACCCCGCCGCCGAGATCCAGTCACCCAGTTCGTCGTCGTACTGTTCCGACGCGCGGGGACTGGTCGGGGGAGATTTGAATAAGTATAGGGGGCTTGGTGCATGTTTGCAAGACACAGAGAATAGTAGTGAGGATCTTTTGCAATTTTTGAAAACGCCGAGGCCTTCTTTGCAAAATCGCCAGGCCAGACTCGGCAAGGCCGGCTCGGGCCGCCTTCCTCTCGGCTTAGGCCGTTTTTGGCCAGATTCAGCCCAACAGGCCCTTTTCCAGTTATTAAAGCTTTTTCTTTTTCTTTAAAGATAGATTTTGCTCGATCTTTCAAAAATCATAGAAAAATATTTATGACTCCAAAAATTCTGAAAATTTTTGTGTGGGTTCTTTGTTGAATTCCCTACCCAGGAAAAATATGAGATGCCAATTTTGACTATGTTTTGTAAGTTCAAAAATTAGCTTCTTTAATTAAAAAATGGTCTTTCCTCTATTTTTAATTATTTATTTTGAGCTCCAAAAATCTTGAAAATATTTTTGTAGCCTTCTCTGGTCATGAGGAGTCTACCTCTAATTTTTTAAAGTTATTTGAAAACTTTTGCTTTGCTTTTATTTTATGCTTTTAAAATTAGTTTATTTAATCCTCTTTTATGAGAACCTTAGGGTTGCTAGGTTCGTTAGTTTACGATGTTACCGTGAAGTAAAGTTGTACTCAAGCTGTTGTGTTTTGTTAATCATCCTTTATCGCATCATATTTATTATACCATCATGTTGAGGCATACCATTTTGTCGTGTAGTTCTCATTTCTGACGAATCGGTAGCTGCCGAGTCGGTCACCAAAGAAGAGCGACCCCAGGAGTCAAGTGTTGATCCTTGTGTTGCTGATCCTGTGGTGTTAATCCTGAGATTGATGCTATCTACTCGTCAACGAAGGCAAGCCCCGGTTCCTTTAACCTTCCTTGTTTTGCGAAAATCTTTTATCACTTATATCTTTAATGCGATGCATTTGAAAAGGTAGGAGTTGAGTGATATCCTACTTGATATATACCCGCCTTGCTACTCCATATCATCCTTGAAACCTGTTTTTATTTTGAAAGATGTGTAGTAAATGCTTTGTTTTGCTTAGTAGTAGGTTTTGAAAAGAAACTTTGTGAAATGTGATAACGACTTGGATCTAGATGTTAATGTTAATCTGAGACTGGATGTGTAACTTGCATTGGGAAAGGAGTCCAGGTGTAATGTTGCAGTCTATGTCACTTTGGAACTGATCGTGGTTGGCCCTTTGATCAAGACTTTGATAGTACTAATCACATGCCCGTGGTAAGCCCTTCTAAGGCTAGTCTATGGCAAGACGGCTAATCACGCACTGGGAGTGGCGAGATGGCGAGAGTAGTGTGTACCCTCATGGCCTAGAGTCCCGGAGTGGAGGTGTACTGTGCTCTCGGGTGGCGTGGACCCGGACTGGCATGGAGGATCCATAGAGTCGGTCGATATATGCAAGCTTCAGTGCTACATATATCTTGTGGTTAGGAAGCCCCAGCTGGGTATATAAGCAATTCAAATCGTCGTTTGCTCCACGAGAACAGGAGACTTGATCTAGCACCAACAGCTTAGTGGAACCTAAAGAAGAGCTAAGAATGAAGTTGTCTGTTGACACTTCTTAACGCAATTACTAGAAATAGGATAAAAACCTATCCCCGGCAACGACGCCAGAAATGCTTGTTGGCGTTTCTTAGCAAATGCAGCCAAATCCGCAAGCGCACGGAATCACCGATGTTGCACTTCACCCGGTGAGTAATCGGGTATCGTATTTCTTTCTAAAGAACAGCTTGTGAGTTAAGTCTAAATTAAGGTTTTACCCAGAGTAGAGTAGGATAGCTTAGGTAGTGAGTTGTCTAAAGGCAATGTCCTCTAAATGGGTTAAGTTTGTTATTATATTCTTACTTCGGGCACCGGATCGCACCTAGTCTGCTAGGTGTTGCCGGCTTGTAGCTCTACGCCGTAGCCGGACGTGGGGGATTACTAGGACGAACAGGGCTGTAACCACCTGTCGCCTACCACCTCAACCATGGACTACGACGCAAACGAAGGTAGTTCCTAGCCTAGACACCATGTCTATGCCAGTTGCTACAACTCTAGCGGTGGCCAAGAGCTCCCGTCTTTATCAGGGGTCCTCTTACTAGAGCTTCCGTCACGGGGACGAACGATGAACCCGCAAGAATATAATAGCCAAAAGTAACTCAAGTAAAAGAGCTTTACCAGAAGAACAATACGAATTCTTACTCCAAGTAGCAAGACTTCGCAGAGGTTCAAGCGAGGAGGGAGCCGACAAATTCGGCACTCCACCTCAAGGAAGACTAGCTCCCCGGGAATTCTCTCTAGGAGATATTCCGCTCTTGCTCCTTTCTCACTCCTTACTTCTATTCTAGCTAGGCTAGGTAGAGTGGCTCTACTCTCTCTATTGTACACTTGTAGAGTATAGGTGTGGTGGAGGAAGAAAACTAGAATGAAGAATGAATTATGTTTTCATGGAGGAGGTGTGCCCATCCTTATATAGGTGGGGGATGGTCGGTTTCGGGGGGTAATAATCAAAAATACCCCCGAACCGACCATTAGGAGGGGGGGAACCGACCTGCCAAGGCTGGGCCTGGGCCGCGCCGCCCTGGGCGCGCGCGCCTGAGGCGCGCCCATGCCTGGGTGGGCCCCGCCGGCCTCCAGCCTTGGTCGGTTGCCTTCTTGCTGGGCTTGGACCTAGCCCAGGTGGGTATTTCTGATCTGTTGGGTCCTGAGCAGGCTTTTTCTCCTCCTTTCTCTTGTTTGCCATGGGCCGAAATGTTTGTCTTCTTTGTTATAGCAATTTTCTCCATGTTTTGGCCCATTTTACGTGGTTTTCAGTGATGACCTGCAAAACAAGAATTCTGCACCACACTATGGAAATAGTTAGAGTAGAGCCCTATTCTAGGTGATTTTCAGTGTTGCCTAGCCTAATGTTGGTGGGGTTAGAAACGAGTTAAGGACCGCCAACAACTCCCCCACACTTAGCTCTTTGCTCGTCCTCGAGTAAAGGTTAAGGTGGTTGTATTCTCCCAAGATATTGACCTGCATACTGATTATTCCAAGCTTTTCTTGCAGTTGTGAACATTCATGGTGGCTACCAAGTTATCTTCTAGCTATTGAAAGGAGGAACAGCTTGAAATCAAGTCAACCTACACTACTCATGCTTTTGAACTTGGGTTTTCAGCATTTAAGCAAAGAATGATAGCTAGCTCCTCAAGTGATACTTTCAAGTCGCTCTTTTCAAGTGGCTAGTCCTATCCAGGTGTTCTTGATCATCCTACCACTACTGGCTCATATGTGGAGTTTTGGGTATGGATGAATAACGTTCTACTTACTTCGTGTATATTGCAAACGCCAAGCCCCTAGATTAATGAAGAGAAGGCCATATCCCCAGATGTGCAAGTGCAAGTGTAGAAATTTTGGTGGACTCCTGATCATGTCTCCCTCTCTAGTATGATGTAAGAAGGTATGGACTCTAAATATCTCTTATTTATTGCTTTATTCACCTTTCTTTTCTTCTCTTTTTTCTTTTCTTCTCTTTTCTTCTCTTTTCTTTTTTTTGTCTCAAACTTTTGGAGAGAACTCTTCCTTATTTAACTAACATACTCTCTTTTTGCAGAATATTTTCTAATGACAGTCCATACCTTCCAATAATGAGTAACTAGAGAGAGATGCATGACTTATTGGCAGGAGTGTTTGGTGGAAGAGGGAGAAGACGTGGAATATTTGTGCTCAATTCTCGGTGCAAGAAATGAGCATTTTGTGGAATTGTGGGTGCATGTTGTGCGCAGCTCTCAATGTGAGAACCGGCTTTATTTGGTGGATGAGTGTAGTATCTTAGGGATAAGAACAACTCTAGCAAAACTGTCAGGGCTTGACACCGTGCAACACTGATAAGTAGTTATAGCTCAGGTTCATCGTAAATGTAAGCGTGATTGTTTGGCTCTGGTAGGACATAGCACTTATCACAGAGGAGCTTGCTATTCATTTTAAAATTTCACAAATAAATTCCCAAGTTTATCGCAAGAGTTGGTAAGTTTCATATCATTCTACTATATCTCACCCGTCAATAACTTAGATAATGCATGGGGTCCCTATTGTTTAAGTTGTTCAAAATTTTAAGATGAGCAAGGAATAAGCAGTATGCAACTCGTTCTCAATTGGTGAAAATAGGAGATGGAGTTTGTCAATTTTTAGTTTTATTTGTTTTATTCTCTAGAACAGTTAGTAAAGAGTGAGAAGGTGCGCAAACCGTGATTTTATCGTGTCGAATTTTTGTGCACCTTGGGAGCAGGGTGCCTCCCCCACACTTGTTTTTGTACCTGTCTTTTTCTTGAATGTACACAAAAACAAGTGGAGACAAGACACAATACATATAATAAAATATTTCATTGATAATTCAGAAGATACAATAGGCACACTTTGTTGGAATTTAAATCGAGTGAATTATAAAATAAAGTTTGAAAAGGGAAATTGCTTGTGTGCCTAATTATGCGGCGAAGGCTCTACTGCGGCGGGTTGCGGGCGTACTTGTTCTGAATTGCGCGTACTACCCTCTCAACCTTAGTTGAGAAACTACCGCGAAGGTCCCTAACCTCCCTGACAAGATCAAGGTGCTTTCGGTCCCTAGCGCCAATTTCTTGCTCTAGTTCGGCCACGATTCCGTAGAGTCCTTCTAAACGACTGCTAAGAAAGGCCATAGTGGGAACCCTTGGCTGTGGTTCTCCAGTCGTGCTCTCTACCACATTAGGAGCTTTCCTAGCATTTTTCCTAGGGAACCGCAAAGGTGCTCCCGAGGATGCTCCTGACGGCTTGGCGGCGGGCGTTTTGGCGGGGTTTGGTACAACCGCCTTGCCGCGGCCGCCATTGGGCTTGTCCACTCCAATGACAATCTTGGAGGGGCTGCTTACAGCCGTGTGGTAGGACGAGGTGCTGTTGGACGCCATGGACGGGGGCTTGCTCGGCCCTCCAACCTTGGATAGGTTGGACCTGGGGCGGAGTTCCCCCGTGGTTGGCCTCCTTGGTGGTGCTGGCTTCACCTTAGCACCGGACAGCGAGGGCCTTGACCTTGCGGTCGACCTCAAACTGTCCCCATGGCTAGACCCGTTGCTCCAGGGTGGCAGCGTGGCTGTGGGCTCTATAGCCATGGCTTCTCTCTCAAGGTCCTCTGGGGTGTAGGATGGAGCCTCGCTATTTGGGGTACGAGCTGAGTCGTAGAGGGCTAGAGCGTGGCTCGCCATTGGCGTTTTGGAAGTGGGCAACCTTGCTGGTTGGAGAGGGGGAGAGAGAGGTAGTGGTCTTGGTGTGGAGAGAATGAGAGGTGGGGGGTCCTATTTATAGCTAAGGAGGAGCACCTCAGCATCTCTCGTGCATCAGGATCGAAATCGCCAGGATCATCAGCATCGGAACGAGCGGGAAGGGAATGGGAGAAGATTGGACGGCAGCGGTGGCCCGCGCCCGCCTGAGGCGCCATCCGCCCCCATTTTCTTCCATAAACGAGATGATGCTTTGTCGATTTTCAAATAAGTGGGTGATTTCGATTTTGTCGGAATGGATTTCGATGATTTGATTTTTATTTGATATCTTTGAATTAAAATAATATTATTAAGTGGAATAAATTAATAATTGCAGAAAAATATTTTCTAGGCTCAGAAAAATCACAATTTTAAAAATACTCCACAAAAAATATTATTTTAAATTTGAACACTTTTTTTATAAACATAGGAAAAATCTAGAATAAATTTAAATCATGTTTTAAAATTGTTTTAAGGATTATTTGACATGATTAAATTTATTCTATCAAATTCCTGGTTCAATTGACTGCGGTAAGAAGGTTCCAGGAAAGATTTTAAGCGTTGGCCATTTACCTTGAAGGTGTTACCTTCGTCGTCCTGGATGGTGATGGCGTCGTGGAATGATGCGTTGACGACGGTATATGGGCCTTTCCACTTGCTCCTCAGCTTTCCTTCACCGAACAATTTCACCTTGGAGTTGAACAGCAGGACCTTGTCGCCTGGCCGGAACTCCTTGGTTTTGATCCGGTTATCGTGCCATCTCTTTGTTCGTTCTTTGTAGAGCTTGGCACCCACTGCCGGTTGTTTGTGCAGGCCGGTTGTAAAATTCGCCACAGGTGTGCCGGTCTCAAAGAGGAACCGGTGGAATTACCACACTGCCTGTTTCGCGGCACGGACCGGCTGTGAACTTCGCGGTAGCACTGGCGGCTGGGATGACCGACCCGGTGGTACTATATCTCTACCGGTCCTCTGTCGCCGACCGGCTCTGCAATTCGACACAGGTCTGCCGGGCTGAGCGGCCGATCGGCGGGGATATCTCACTGCCGGACAGCAGCCACCAGCCGGCACCGATAGCCTGCATGGCGGTGCCGGTCAGTGGTGAGGACCGGCGGTGAGTCAACGCTGTCGGCTTTAAACACGGACCCGGCAGGAGCACGCGGCACCAGTGCCGGTTCCCCGCCTGAGGCTCGGGCGCCGCTCTCTACTGCCGGGTCGCAGCACATGGCTGCCGGGTTTTTAGCATCCGCCGCTGACAAGGTGTCACATGTAGACGTTTGTGTAGTAGTGAGGCCTTGTTTAGATATCAAACTTCTCCCTAAATTCCACTATGCAACATCACATTAAAATAGCGGCACATGCATGGAGTACTAAATGTAGATGAAATCAAAAACTAATTGCGCAGTTTTATTGTACTTTACGAGACGAACATTTTGAGCCTAATTAATCAATGTTTGGACAAATTTTACCAAATAAAAACAAAATTGCTACAGTGCGACGGGACACTTACTGTGCAAAATTTGGGCCCAAAATTGGGCATCTAAACAAGGCCTGAAAGCCACTGCCACGATATGCAACACTTCACGTCCAAGACTGTGGATGTCAGATTTGTAATATGAGGAAAGCAGGTCTAGGGGCAGGGCAGCCTACAGTGGATTACAAGCTGTACACCACTGCTCAGATGAAGACATTGAGGTTTATGCCTATTGAGGAGTGGTTTCCACTGCAAAGGGACCCGTCAGCTGGAGCAGACTTTTGGACCAAGGTCCAGAGAGACCTTTACATGGCTATGAGTAGAGCTGATGTTCTATGTCGAGTGTACAGGGTTCCAGATTGGGAGTATGTCAATCGGGCTGTGGGGGGGGCAGGATATTCGTCAGTACTTTGAGTACCTCCCGGGTCTGGTCGGCCTCTTCAGATCAGCAAGGCACATAGATATCAACATCGTCAGACAATTCTATGCCACATTGTGGGTAGCTCCAGACAGGTCGGCTATTTACTTTGTGTTGGCACAAGATCCAATCATGCTGACTCGTGTGGACATAGCAGAGCTTCTAGGACTTGAGCTAAGCGATACATTTTTACATCATAGAGCTTACCCAGACTATGCACTTCCCACGAGAGCCACAAGATCGACCATGCCTGGTGTTGAGCAGATCTCCAGATACTTCACCAAGGGGGCTAAGAGCTCCAAGCATCACCAAATGAGTTGGAGCCTGTCCCCAAGACTGTTCTTGAGGTGGCACGGAGTTCATTGATTGGGAGAGAAGGAGACTACAACCTCAGTGCCCTCCATCTGTGGTACTCACCAAGGAGCGCTTCTGCATTGTGGACTTTTTGATAGCAGAGATGCAAGCTGTGATTGCTGAGAGGATCAATTATAGGAAGCCCTCCTGTGCACCATATATTATGTTCTTACTTTACCGTCTTAGCCACATTACACGGGAGGCACGTGACCTCTACTGCTGCAGAGTCTGGATGTATCACCCTGTTGCTACAAATGACATCTGCAGGGGGAGGAGAGGACCTGAGCATGATGAGGAGCTAGCTGAGCAGCAGCATGCAGAGCAACAGCAGGCGACATCGTAGCTGCGAGTCAGGGCTGAGGATGAGCCAGAGATTCTCGAGCCACAGTCACCAGCTCACCCTCACACCCACTCGGTAGATGAGCTTCCCAGAGAGACACCTTCTCAGTTTGCCACTGCTCAGATGAAGAAATTGAAGCTTGTGCCTATTGAGTGGTTTCCACCGCAAAGGGACCCGTCAGCTGGAGCAGACTTTTGGACCAAGGTCCAAAGAGACCTTTACATGGCTATGAGTAGAGCTGATGTTTCATGTCGAGTGTACAGGTTTCCAGATTGGGAGTATGTCAATCGGGCCGCGGGGGGACAGGATATTCGTCAGTTCTTTGAGTACCTCCCGGGCCTGGTCGGCCTCTTCAGATCAGCAAGGCACATAGATATCAACATCGTCAGACAGTTCTATGCCACATTGTGGGTAGCTTCAGACAGATCCGCTATTCACTTTGTGTCGGCACAGGATCCACTCATGCTGACTCGTGCAGACATAGCAGAGCTTCTAGGACTTGAGATGAGCGATACATTTTTACATTATAGAGCTCACCCAGCCCATGCACTTCCCAGGAGAGCCACAAGATCGACCGCGCCTGGTGTTGAGCTAATCTCTGGATACTTCACTCAGGGGTTTGATAGCTCCAAGAGGTCACCAAATGAGTCGGAGCCCGTCCCCAAGACTGTTCTTGAGGTGGCACGGAGTTCGTTGATTGGGAGAGTAGGAGGAGGCTACAAGTTCACTGCCCTCCATCAGTGGATCTTATACTTTCTGCTCACCAAGGAGCGCTTCTGCATTGTGGACTTTTGATAGCAGAGATGCAAGACGTGATTGCTGAGGGAATCAAGAACAGGATGCTCCCCTGTGCACCATATATTATGTTCTTACTTTACCGTCTTAGCCACATTACACAGGAGGCACGTGACCTCTATCGCTGCAGAGTCTGGATGGATCACCATGTTGCTAGAGATGACATCTGCAGGGGGAGGAGAGGACCTGAGCATGATGAGGTGCTAGCTGAGCAGCAGCAGGCAGAGCAACAGCAGGCGACATCGCAGCTGCGAGTCAGGGCTGAGCATGGTTCAGAAAAGCGGTGAGCGTTAAGCGAGCGGTGAGCCACTGCCTAGAGCTTAAGCGCGCTTAAGCGTTTTTAGGCGCGCTTAAGCGTTTTGTACTGTAGCTAAGAATTCCTAGATTTTTAAGGATAGTAGCATAGAAAATGTAAATGTAAGCTGCACCATACCTGTATTCCTGAGGCTTGTATTATCAAATTTGTAGACTGATCCACTTGAGCAATTATTGGCTTCTTGTTGCCAACTTGTCCCTAACAAATATTGGAAACAAACATCAGATAACCTTTCCAATTGACTGATAAACTGAATAAACACATAATAGGACAGCAGCACAAATAGGACAGCAGCACAAATATGAAATATGACAGCAACACAAATAGGACAGAAGCATACTGCTGTACAAGACAGCACCACATGACACAAGTTCATACTTAGTTTTTAGAACTAAAAGGATATGTTCAGCTGCCTTTCTTTGGCTGTAGCTGCGGCTGCCAACTACAGCAGCAAGCACTAAGTAGGCAGCAGTATAGGCTGCCCAAAATAACACAGGAAGTGCAGCAATAGCCCAAAAAACTACAAGAATTGCAGCTGAACACAAAAGACAAAAGATCACAGCCCATCAAGCCCCATCATCATTCTAGACCCCTTCAACATCTTCATCCATGTCATTCTCTTCAATGTCTTCATCAAATTCTTCTTTTTCTGACTCGAATTCCTCTTCTTCATAGAGCTCTCTTATTCTTGCACTTCGACGTTGTTGAAGTTGTTCATTAGCTCCCATTGCTTCTGCAAGATCAGAATAAGGTATCCCAGTACCGGGCATTTCTTCCTCATCCTCATCCCTATACACAACTGTTGCACAATCATCTCCACCCTCAAATAGGAAACCTTGCATTTCTTCCTCATCCTCATCCCTATACACAACTGTTGCACAATCATCTCCACCCTCAAATAGGAAACCTTGAACTTCAGTGAGTTCATTGGATAGGAGAACATCTTTGATCTTTTTTGACTTAATCTTTTGCCTCTTGCTCATGAGTTCGGAATTAAATTGTATGAAGACTAGAGAGTTGAGTCGCTCCATAGTAAGCCTATTTCTTCTCTTGGTATGTACCTCCATGAAGTATACATCAAACATTACATTGCAGCACTGCACACAAGAAGGATGGCTAATCAAATCAGAATTGAGATTGAACTTTTTTTGACTAACCGATTCAAATATGCTCCAATTTCATTCACAACCAGAAGAACTAGCAGTCAATGAGATAATTCTCATAGCCATTCTTTGTAAAACTGGTACATCATTACCATAGAGTTTCCACCAAGTTGCTGAAATAAATAGATAACCGGTTTACATATTATGCAATGATCAATTCTGAAATGGGCTGATGCAGTATAGTATAGAACTATTTTACTTGGGTTATAATCAAAGTTTTGGCAAGTCCTAGCAAGCTTCTTTGCAAAGGAACCTTCTCTATTCTGAAATTTCCTCAAGTCAACATTTACTGCCTGGTCTTGCTTATCCCCATCATCATGATAGAAGGTCTCAACACAAGTGATAAACCCTTCTGTTATTGTTCCATCATCAAAGATTGAGCTTTCAGAGTAGCTGTAGTATGGATTCAGCAAGTATGCAGCCAAGTGGAGTGGGGAATCAATCCGGTCTTTCATCTTCTTGTCAATTATAGCCATGACATCTTTGTACTTAGACTCAACATTGCCATAGGCCTGCTTGATCTCTCTCTTTGCCTTGAATAATTCTCCATACAAGAAGCCCATAGATGGCTTCACATCCCCATCCACCAAACGAAGAACTTTTACTAGAGGCTCAAAAATCTTCAAACACATCTTCACCTCTTTCCAAAAATCTGGACTCATCATTGTGGCTGTTGCATTCTTTACTTTTATTGACTTAACATCTTTCAATGTTTCCCACTTACCATCAACCGCCATCTTCCTTAGTTGATCCTTCTTCTCTAGCATGCTATTCAAATTAAGAAATGCTGAAGCAAATCTAGTTACTCCTGGCCTTATGATTTCTTTGCCATCAGTGAAGTGTCTCATGCAAGCCAATGTTCTTGTGTGTCCATAAACAAAGATAGTGAATGCCTTTGCTTGATCAATTACCCTCTTGAACCTTTGTAGGCTGCCAATTCCTTGCAGCATCAAATTGATTGTGTGAGCTGCACAAGAGGTCCAAAAGATGTTTGGCCTCTTTATGGACATCAATGCCTTTGCTCCCATATTGTTGGAAGCATTGTCCGTCACTACTTGCACCACATTTTCAGCACCAACCTGCTCAATTGCTTTGTCCACTAATTCAAAGATGACTTCACTTGTGTGCGAAACATCTGACCTCTCTTCTGATCTCATAAAACTTGTTCCATCAGCACAATTTGTGCATAAATTCATTATGCTTCTCCTTTTTCTATCTGTCCAAGCATCAGTCATGATGGAGCATCCATTCTTCAATTTTTCAGCATCACGCTCCTGCAGCAAACTCTTTGTCCTTGCAAATTCCTCCTTCAGCAAAACACCCCTTAATTGATCTTGAGAAGGAGGTTCAAATCCAGCCCCAAACTGACCAATTGCTTCACACATTTGCAGAAATTCATCATTATCAATAGAATTAAATGGTATGGCTGCAAACATAGAGCAAACAGAATATAAACAATCATGATTGAATACTGATTAACATGTATGTCATAGACTACTAGGAGGTATTGGTTAATTACCATGTGTATACATCCATCTTGCAACATATTGTTGAACCTCATGTGTCCTTTGTTTCCAAAGTTCCTTGTTTATCTTCTGTTGCTTCAAGGCTTCAGCTTGTGATGATTTAGGATCAATTGCCTTTGTCCACTTATCAATTGGCCCTAACTTGTGTGGCTCGGAGCTACCAACACAAGTAACTTCATCTTCACCTCCTTCAACTCGAGAAACATCCACGTCTTCTCTAAGATTTAGCGCACGAATAGTTTTCTCCCTCTTCTTTCTTGCTGCCTCATCCAGTGATTTTTTGCACTTCTCTTTAGCTTCTGGAGTGCTCTCCTTGCATTTGGCCACAGCAGATCCAACATGAGCTACATGTTGCTTGAGCCGATAGATCCCTCCTGAGCTCTCATGGCCACAAAATTTGCACTTCACTTTGTTCAGGTTAGTAGGATCAACTAGAAACCCATAATCCCATCCTACATCTTCAGATTTCCTCTTAAGAACATTTTCTTGTTCCACTTCTGTCGGCAGAGGTGCTGAATTAGGTTCAGAACCTGATGGTGCCATCCTACAAGTGCTGCACACACAATATTATATTCAATTTCATTAATCTAATCTGCCTCCTAATCAACTTGCCAAAGAAAAGAATCTGTCTGCACTGACCAAGAACAACAACACATGTTATACTAAGCATTGAAGCAATATGCTAGATGCAGCAAGCAACATACTGTCTGCAATATTTTATACAAACCAAGAAAAATACCATAGTCTGCACTCATTGAAGCAATATTTTATACAAAGCAAGCATCATTGAGGCAATATTTTATAGAAACCGAGAAAAAGAATCCAGATGCAGCAAGCAACAATGCAAATTAAATAAGCTACAAGCACTCAATTAGCCAAGCACCATACTGTCTGCACTATAAACAACAAAGGCAAACATCCACACTATCTTCTTGAAGGACCGGATATGGCGACCAGAGGGGGGGTGAATGTGTCATGGGCATAAAGAGGGGCGCCGTAGGGCGCAAGTGTCCTAGTTGGGCCTTAAGCCCATTAGTGTTAATTAGTGTCTCTCTCAGTTATTTGTCTATAGGAATAGTACCATATTGTCTAGGCACAAGAGGTGTTAGTCCTATGTACCCTTTATATTCAGCCCATGGGGCACAATGTAAAGCAAGCAATGAATTATAAAGAAATAATCTAATATCCCCCTCAAGCTCTTGGCATAGCATAAGGCCAATCTCTTAAGCTCTTGGCATAGCATAAGGCCTAGTTATCCTAAGCTCTTGGCAAAGCATAAGGCCTAGTTATCCCCAATTATCCCCTAAATATCCATCCACATAACATCTGGTATCAGAGATGTCATGGGCATAAAGAGGGGCGCCGTAGGGCGCAAGTGTCCTAGTTGGGCCTTAAGCCCATTAGTGTTAATTAGTGTCTCTCTCAGTTATTTGTCTATAGGAATAGTACCATATTGTCTAGGCACAAGAGGTGTTAGTCCTATGTACCCTTTATATTCAGCCCATGGGGCACAATGGAAATCAAGCAATGAATTATGAAGAAACAATCTAGTCTCCCTCTACCTCTCAAGCTCTTGGCATAGCATAAGGCCAATCTCTCAAGCTCTTGGCAAAGCATAAGGCCTAGTTATCCTAAGCTCTTGGCAAAGCATAAGGCCTAGTTATCCCCAATTATCCCCCTAAATATCCTGGTACATAACATCTGGTATCAGTTAGCCTTCGATCCTCCATCCACAGCCGCTACCGATCCTCTTCCACGAAAAAAAAAACAAAATTCCGCGCCATCCGCGAGTCCTGCTCCGACGCCATGGGTGACGACCTCAAGGCTTCCATCGAGGCCCTCACCAAGGCCGTCGCCGCCACGCAGGCCATGGTCGAGGCCAACGCCAAGGCCATCGCCACCCTCACCAACGCCCGCGCCTCTCCACCGGGCACCGAGCACCACCACGGCGGCCGCCCAACCACCGGCGGTCCAATTTTCCCGCGCTATGATGGCAAGACCGACCCACTCGTGTTCATCAATCGATGTGAGTACTTCTTCCTTCACCAGCACATTATGGAAGAAGAGAAGGTCGGATGGCCGGCCGCCATCTAGAGGAGAGCGCTAAGGTGTGGTACATCCAAGTCCAAGAGGACGAGGGTACGCCACAATGGCGCCGATTCTCGGAGCTGCTCCAACATCGTTTTGAGCCGCCCTCCGTCCTCTCGACGAGGTCGTGCCTTGCAACAAAGCATGAGTTCTACGGTTGACTCTCGGGATCCTCTTGACGCCGTGCTTCCACACGAAGGCATCGATAGCGCCGCCACGAGCCCGGGGCCCCTACAGCTCTTACCATAGCGCTCGGGGCCTCTCCGGCCCGGCTCTTACCATAGCGCTCGGGGCCTCTCCAGCGGACGCCCTACCGCCTGTGGATCAAAGCAACAAGTTGCTGCCGCCTTTGCAACTGCAACCAGATCCACTACAGCCCACAAACAGGCCGGTGTTACCTGTTTTCATCATCAACAGGACCAAGGAACAGGAACATCGCGGCTACTATCCCACGATGGATTGGATGGCGCCTCCCTCTACCGATCATGTCTCTGCACGACACTGTGTAGGCAAGTTTACGGGATTCAATTTCGGGATCCAAGACAAGGCGGGAAGGGCATTCGGGTGGTCCGGTATGTTGCTCCGATACGATACGAAGACGGTGCCATCAAACTATCCAGCTCGAGGGCGAGCTGGGTCTCCGAAGGGCGGGGAGATGTCATGGGCATAAAGAGGGGCGCCGTAGGGGCAAGTGTCCTAGTTGGGCCTTAAGCCCATTAGTGTTAATTAGTGTCTCTCTCGGTTATTTGTCTATAGGAATAGTACCATATTGTCTAGGCACAAGAGGTGTTAGTCCTATGTACCCTTTATATTCAGCCCATGGGGCACAATGTAAAGCAAGCAATGAATTATAAAGAAATAATCTAATATCCCCCTCAAGCTCTTGGCATAGCATAAGGCCAATCTCTTAAGCTCTTGGCATAGCATAAGGCCTAGTTATCCTAAGCTCTTGGCAAAGCATAAGGCCTAGTTATCCCCAATTATCCCCTAAATATCCATCCACATAACAGAATGGGAGCCTTAAAATTTCTTTCAAAATATTTAGGCCGCTGTCCCAACTTCACCGCCAAAAGCTCAAACAAGATATTGTGATGTCCACGACCCAAATGAGTAGGTGGATGTTCTCTAGGAACACAACGGGACACCACAAAGCCAAAGCCACTGACGAAAATTAAATCGGAGCAAAAACGAAGAAATCGCGGAAGAAGTTGTATAGCCAGAAAAATCTCGGACCATAGAACAGAGAGATAGCTGATGAACCAGGCAGCTTGTTTGGTTCAGCGTGCTGCGAGTCCAAATGATCACGCACAGACACTGAACAAAAGCGACAATATTGCAAGCCGTGATATGTAATTCAAGCGAATTGGGTTAAGTCCCATGCTCTAATCATTAGCTAATAGTTGCTTGAAGTGACACATCATAGAAGCAATAAACAGATTTGTGAAGAAAAGAATGTTGCTACGACATTCTATTCAACACGCTAGCTGAGAGTGTTCTGCTGAATAACTTGCACCTGCTGTTTGAACTAAAATTCAGAGAAGCACACTCTGCAGTAGATGAACAGGGAGGAGTACATGCGGTGGGTCTGCTCACCGGTGCACTGGACAGTACGAAGTAAGAAGGTGAACTACGTGCAAAGAAACCAACTGAGATGTATACTTGATCAAGCAACAGGAAATGAGCTAATCAAACAAGGATTAGATTCATTAAAATAATCTCTATACTATTGCTTGAAAGCGACATCTCTGAAAGCTTTAATTCTCATTCACGTGCACACTAGCAAGAAGATGGAATTACGTACTGAAACTTCTTTCCTGTAAGAGCTACTCAAGAACCGGCTGCAAGCTACTCAAGTCAAATACCTGGGCATGAAATTGGTGAAGCTGTGGATAACCACCTGAGCCAGCATCCGAATTGTTTGAGCAGCATGGGCATCGAGAAGAGCAGGAGCTGCTCGGTGCAGGAAGACAAGTCCTGCTCGACTGCTGACCCTGCTGAAAAGGAACAAAATCCAGGGACCAAAAACAAGCACTTGTTCAGCGAGATCTCATGGCACTTGTGTGCCGGCGCTTGGAAGTGCTGTTGCAAAACTGAAAAACATGTTGGAAAATTAGGCAATTTCCAGATTAATTTCCAGATTAAAATCAGAATATAGATCATGACAAAACAACAAGCTAGATTGAGCATGTATAGATTACTAGCATGGCAGATCAGTATATCACATATACTAGCAGGACAGATCATAATATCGCATAGCATGAACATGATAACTAGCGTAAATTCAACTCGTACACTAGTTAGATTTATACCTGCCGATTGTAGAAGTACTTGGTGGTGAAGATGCATACGATGATTGCAACGTGAGCTTGTCGCTGAGCGTCTCCCGTAGACGATCCCACAAGCCTGACGACGACGAGACGACGTGCTGCCGACGACGATGAGATGACGTGCTGCCGACGACGATGAGATGACGTGCTGCCGACGACGATGAGATGACGTGCTGTCGACGACGATGGCACGAGCTTGTAGCTAGGCGTCTCCCGTAGACGATCCAGCAAGCTTGATGACGACGATGGCACGAGCTTGTAGCTAGGCGTCTCCCGTAGACGATCCAGCAAGCTTGATGACGACGAGACGACGATGATTTTGGAGCAGTCGCGCTAAGAGCGCTTCCCAAAAACCTTATTCGCCTTCTCCCGGTGCAGGATCGCAAAGACGAGGGTTCGGAGACTGCTCTCCCGGTCGCCGGTGCACGCCGATGATCGGGATGGAGAGACTACGATGGCAACGCAGTAGCGAGAAGAAGAAAACACTATTTTACTACGTTAGGATTTTCTAATTGAAACTCCCAATTGTAGTCTTTTTTGTTGTTTATATTCCCACAAGCATCGGTACGTATATATGTGGAGGAAGACCCCCTACATCTACATCAACTAGCAATATGGTACTAATTGATATTGTACCTCCACCTTTACTCATGGGCTTAATCATTAAAGCCCATTAGGGAACACATGTATTGGGCCTTTGAGATTTATTAGAATTTCTACATATGGATTTAGGGAATATCCATATAAATTCTAACAATCCCCCACCAGATCTCAAATTCCCAATATAGACATTTTTCTTCTCTCTCACTTTGTTTATATACTAGTATTTCAGCGAGAGACTGTTAAGTTGAACATCCGCCTAGAGCTTTAAGTTAGACCAATTCACAACTTGAACAATGGACTACGCCTTGAATTGCAAGTTTTGTGCGAATGAGTTTTACTCAAAGTCAAACTAGTACCGGCGCGCCAGTAGCCTTCCCCGTGGGTGGAGCATATACGTCATACTCCTTGGTCTCTTCATGAGCTTACTAGAGACCACCCAAGTCTCATAGGCTGCGACGTTTACGATCAAAACTCATATAGGTATGTTCATTCAAGAATGCTCTGTAGGACAGCATCTTCGCTTGTTAAAGCCAATAGAACATATTAAGGCATTAGCCAACCCGCCATACGGTGCCTCATTGCATTGAGAGTATTGCATCTTCAATTAGAGAGGGTTATTATTATACTCTCCTCGGTTTACCAACAGCTTGTTCTTCCCGAGATCCTTAGTCACGGGATCTCCGATCAAAAAGGTTGGGTTACTACCGTAAACTCACATGGGTCTCATTCCCATCTCCCTTGATGCGATTTCTATCACATTTCGTGATAGCCCTTTTGTAAAGGGATCGCAGGTTTTTGTCTCTGTTTGGACATAAGCCACACTAATTACTCCGGAGTTTCTCGCCTTCCCCGACAGTTTTCAAACGTCTTTTAACGTGTCTTGTTGACTTCGCATTATCCTTAGCACTATTCACTTTAGTGATCACCGTTTGATTATCACGGTTCATAAGGATAGCCGGTATTGGTTTTTCAACCACCGGCAAGTCGACAAGAGCTCACGCAGCCACTCGCCTCCGAGATCCGTATCCAAAGCGAGTAAGTTCTTCCATGGTTGATTTAGTCAATATAGTCTGTTTACAAGACCTCCATGACACCGCACCACCTCCAAGAGTAAATACGTACCCACTAGTGGCATAGATTTGGTCAATATCGAAATCCAGTTCGCATCACTATATCCCTCTAGCACACTGGGTGCCTGAGAATAGTGAATCCCAAAACTCATTGTACCCTTAAGATAACGCAAGACCCTTTCAAGTGCATGCCAATGATCATCACCCGGGTTGGACATGTACCTACTCAACTTGCTCACAAAGAAAAGAGATGTCCGGTCCGGTTGCGCTAGCTAGATACATGAGTGAACCAATTATCTCGAGAATATCTCAATTGATCTCTAGTAATTCTTTTGTTCTTTCTCAATGTCACACTAGGATCATAAGGTGTTGGAGAAGGCTTGCTATCCATAAAGCCAAAACGGCTCAAGAGCTTCTCAACATAGTGAGATTGCAACAAAGTAATCCCACTCTCTTCCTTAATCGCCTTGATGTTCAGAATTACATCAGCCTCTCCTAGATCTTTCATGTCAAAATTTTTAGACAAGAAGGACTTGACTTCATTGATCACATCAATGTTTGTTAGAAAATCGAGAATATCATCAACATATAAGCACAAAATAACAGATTGGCCCCCACCATGTCGATAATACACACACCTATCGGCCCTCATTAACAGCAAAGCCCGCACTAGTTAAAGTGGTGTCGAACTTCTCATGCCATTGTTTGGGTGCTTGTTTCAAGCCATACAAAGATTTCAATAATTTACACACCTTCGCTCTTCACCTTTTACTACAAATCCATCGCCGATCCATGTAAATCTCCTCATCCAACTCTCCATTAAGGAAAGCCTGTCTTCACATCCATTTGATGAATGATAAGACCATATGAGGCAGCCAAGGAAAGTAGTACCCGAATAGTGGTCATTCTAGCAAGGTGAATAAGTGTCAAAGAAATCTTCACCTTCCTTTTGTGTATAACCCTTAGCCACAAGCCGAGCCTTGTACTTATCAATAGTACCATCGTGCCTAAGCTTCTTCTTGAACACCCATTTGCAACCAATAGGCTTACACCCAAATGGTAAATCGATAACTCCCATGTTCCATTAGAAAGAATCGAGTCGATCTCACTCCGAACAGCTTCTTTCCAATCATCTGCATCAGGAGATGCATATGCCTCTGTAATAGAGGTGGGAGTATCGTCCACAAGGTACACAATGAAATCATCACCAAAAGATTTTGCAATCCTTCGTCTCTTGTTCCTCACGGGAACTTCATTGTCATCCTCCTCAAGGACTTCTTCAAGTGGTTGTTCAAATGGCTCAACTGGATGCTCGATAGGTGTAGTAAAATCAGAGCTAACTCGCAGAAAATTTAGCATTGCTACATATATCTTTCATAGGAAATATATTCTCAAAAAATGTAGCATCACGAGATTCAAAGATTGTATCATATCGAAACTTAGATTTTACTACTAAAAATCTATAGGCAATGCTCCGATGAGCATATCCTAGAAAGACACAATCCACGAGTCTTTGGTCCAAGCTTACGCTTCTTAGAAATTGGAACATTGACTTTCGCCAAACATCCCCACGTGCGCAAGTATGAGAGTGATGGTTTCCTTCCAACCCATTGCTCATATGGAGTTGTCTCTTTATTTTCGTTTGGAATTCTATTCAGGACATGACTCGCAGTCAATAAAGCTTCCCCCACCATGCCTTAGATAAACCAAGCGAAGTGTCTAACATGGCATTCACCAAGTCGATCAATGTGCGATTTTTCCTCTCGGCAACCCCATTTGATTCGGCGAATAGGGAGGTGTCCTCTCATGAATAATGCCATGTTCCGCACAAAAATCATCAAAAGATGTAGAAAAATATTCACCACCACGATCGACCTTAGACGTTTAATTTTTTTCTCTAGTTGATTCTCAACTTCCGCCTTATAGATTTTAAAGTAGTCAAACGCTTCATCTTTAGTTTTCAACAAGTAATCATAGCAAAATCTAGTTGCATCATCAATCAAAGTTATGAAATATCTCTTTCCACCTTTTGTCAACACACCATTCATCTCACAAAGATCGAATGTATGAGTTCTAGAGGTGCCAAGTGTCTCTCCTGCGCGCCTTGTGAGGCTTTCGAGGTTGCTTAGATTGCACACAATTATGGCACTTAGAACCTTTGACAATAGTGAAATCTGGAATTAAGTTCAAACTAGACAATCGTGACATCAAACCAAAGTTCACATGACATAAACAAGAATGCCAAACACTAGAACTATCATTAATTGTGCCACAAATGTGATTCAGCGACTTGTTACAAAAATCTGCTAAAGATAAACGAAACAAACCTCCACAATCATAGCCTTTACCAATAAATTGTCCATGCTTAGATATTACAACTTTATTGGATTCTAGTACCACCTTAAACCCATCTCTCAAAAGAAGGGAGGCACTAACAAGGTTCTTACGAATAGTAGGAACATGCTGCACGTTCTTTAGTTGCACAATTTTTCCTGAAGTAAACTTCAGATCTACCGTGCCAACACCATGAACAGAAGCATGTGACCCATTCCCCATCAAAACAGAGGAACCTTGAAGCCCATGATAAGAAGAAAACAAAGATATGTCAAGCACTCACGTGAATATTAGCACCCGTATCAACCCACCAACTTGGGATTTGAAACACCGAAAGTACGGTATGAACATTACCACACTCCTCATCAGTCTTTGCTAATAGTCACGAGGTTGACATTCTTCTTTTTCCCCTTTGGAAAAGTGACCAAGCTCTCCACAAGTGAAGCAAGGCAACTCTACTTTAGTTTGCTTCTTCTCAAAGGTAGTTACTATCTTGGCATTGGAAGGTTTATTATTCAGGATTGTTCTTCCTCTAAGAACAGTGTGGTCTTCCTGGAATCTTCTCTGATTTTCTCTAGAGATATTTCCCTCACATGAGCCAACACTAATCCAGAACACTTTAGCCTTTAGCCAGAGCATGGCCTTAACTCGCCACCTCTTTAAATGTGCACTAGAATACTTTTCTAGTCTCAGCACGTCAGCGAAAACAGCCATACTTAAATCAGGAAAAAGCCTATAATAAGGTTTTTGGATTGTTGGATAAATTAGGCAATTTTCAGATTAATTTCCAGATTAAAATCAGAATATAGATCATGACAAAACAACAAGCTAGATTGAGCATGTATAGATTACTAGCATGGCAGATCAGTATATCACATATACTAGCGGGACAGATCATGATATCGCATAGCATGAACATGATAACTAGCGTAAATTCAACTCGTACACTAGTTAGATTTATACCGCCGATTGTAGAAGTACTTGGTGGTGAAGATGCATACGATGATTGCAACGTGAGCTTGTCGCCGAGCGTCTCCGAAGACGATCCCACAAGCCCGACGATGACGAGACGACGTGCCGCCGACGATGATGGCACGAGCTTGTAGAGCTTGTTGCCGAGCGTCTCCCGTAGACGATCCACAAGCCCGACGACTTCGAGATGACGTGGCTTGCCGACGACGATGAGATGACGTGCTGCCGACGACGATGAGATGACGTGCTACCGACGACGATGGCACGAGCTTGTAGCTAGGCGTCTCCCGTAGACGATCCAGCAAGCTTGATGACGACGAGACGACGATGGTACGAGCTTGTAGCTAGGCGTCTCCGTAGACGATCCGGCAAGCTTGATGACGACGAGACGACGATGATTTTGGAGCGTCGCGCTAAGAGCGCTTCCCAAAAACCTTATTCGCCTTCTCCGTGCGGGATCGCAAAGACGAGGGTTCCGGAGACCTGCTCTCCCGGTCGCCGGTGCACGCCGATGATCGGGATGGAGAGACTACGATGGCAACGAAGAGCGAGAAGAAGAAAACACTATTTTACTACGTTAGGATTTTCTAATTGAAACTCCCAATTGTAGTCTTTTTTGTTGTTTATATTCCCACAAGCATCGGTACGTATATATGTGGAGGAAGACCCCTACATCTACATCAACTAGCAATATGGTACTAATTGATATTGTACCTCCCACCTTTACTCATGGGCTTAATCATTAAAGCCCATTAGGGAACACATGTATTGGGCCTTTGAGATTTATTAGAATTTCTACATATGGATTTAGGGAATATCCATATAAATTCTAACAAAACAGCGCTCAGAAGAACACAGAGATGAGCCCGACGAACCGACGAACAGAAAAGGGCAACCTCAAGAAATAGGAAGAACTCAATCAAATCACCATAAAAAGTTCCCAGATTTTGCCTAGATGATATTGATGGAGTATCGAGCATATACTAAAAAATCATCACTCGATTTGCATCCAAACTCGGGAAACTCAAATCTTGGCCAAAAACAAACTTTTTCCCCCAAAGACAAAAGCTAAACCGGTCTTTGAACTCGTGCCCAAATCAACGGGTCTTCTTGGGGAAGGAAATCAGCACATGTCCCTGCTTGTCATCGATCAAAGAGGAGCATCTCACATCAGCTCAAAAATTCACAGGAAGCAAAGCAGGGGAGAAAGAAGAACGCCAAGCAAAAGACAGCCAGACTGTAAGAACGAAAAGACACAGAACAGTGGAGGCCAAAATCACAGTGACATGATTTAACACCCGGAGGTCACGGTGAGGTTAAGGCCTCACTTCCCATCAAACTCAGGTTCCAGATTCGAATTACACAGACAAGTGAATAATCTGTGGACCTCTCTCAAAAGTAAACCTAGACTCAATGGGGAAAAATAAAAGTAGGAGAGGTGAGGGGAAGGAGACCCTCATCCTTTATTTATAGGGGCAAGCCTATTTTACATTTCTTCTTTGCCCTTGGATACATGAAGAGCCAAACCACTTAGCCAGGGGCATAAGGGTCCAACTCAGGCTTCACTTGATCCGACGGCCACCGCGCCTCCTCACTGGTAGCCTTGCTTCCAAGCAATCTCCCCGATGCCGCCACGTGTCGTCCGTCCGCATCGGGACCTCCGCCCCCGGTTTTGAGGCGCAAACCAGGGAAACCCGCCGCCGATGCTTTTGAGGCGAAACCACCAAACCCTCCGTGAGTAGCGTAGCCCATACGCATCCCCCGCCGTGTACACTTGCGCTCGTCGATGTCCGCTGTCGGCCACCACGGCTGGCCACCCGGTCCTCAGTCCCTCGATCCAAGCCTCACGTCCGCCCTTCACCGCACCCGGTCCGTCGGCCACGGCACGCCCTACTTGATCTTCACCGACCGTCGACCACCGTCTCCGAGCTCGACACCTGCAGACAACATGAGCCAAGAGACACCATTGTTTGACACGAAGCCGCGTGCCATCGGTTAGTAAGAACACACACGCCTTGTGTTGGCATGTTGACAATTAGTCATCACACAAAGGTCCACACAATGGTTATGGTAAAAACCATGTGTCCTCAATCTCCCCCTTGATGAGTGCATTGTCAACACCAACACAAACCTGAGACAACCCATCCAAAAGACCAAGAGCCAAAGAAAAGCAGAAAACAGGTCATTTGCAATGAGCAAAGCGAGATCACAACTTGGTCCCCAAAGACATGGGCAACGGCTCGACGCGACCAAGAAAACCAAAGCTAGCCCTCAAGAAGAGGCAAAAGGCTCAACACCACTAGCACAGCAAAGATCATCTGAAAACAACAGCTAGATCCTCAAGAAGAGGCAACGGCTCAACACATCTAGCAAAACAGCTCAAACTCAAAGCTTGGAGTGCAACTCCCCCTTGGCAAATGCATACTCACCAATGAACTCTGGATTTGTGGATGTTTCTCCCCTTGTTGGCACATGCACTTATCAAGATTAGATCAAAAGAGACCGCAACTCCCCTCAAATCATGCCATTAAAGAAATGCAAAAGGTAGAGCTTCATAAGTATAGCAATTTGAGTACATAGATGATCTAGCAAGTATGGCAAGTGTATAGCAAAAGGCACAAGACAAAACCAATGCTCAGGCTGATCAAGTGGTACGGAATATGAAACATAAGCATTTGATCAGGTGTTGGGCATTTTATAAAAGGTGTTCACCAAAAGAATAGCAACTTGCACATATAAGCAGGAGATCAAAACAAGTGCTAACACATGTATACAAGAGTGAACTACCCCATATAACGGTCACACATCATGTCTCAAAGATACACTTAACAACACTTGTTACTACAACATTGATCGATTTAAAACGGTAGTTAACAAGGTTTCATTTAGACATGTGTAAACGAGAGGATCAAAAAGCGTCCGCCAAAAAGATTGTTTTTATCATGTTTTTCAACCACGCCGAGTTCATCCCTTAGTGCAAGTGGGAAGCTATCTCGTCACGAGTGGTTGTGGACTAGCACTACAATGCCCAAGTTCATCTCACCCGAATGAATGAGAAGCAATCTCGTGACATTGCCGTGGGACAGAAAAGATCCAACTCAAAAACTTTTCATCATTTCTTAGCTTAGACATCAAGTTTTAGCACAAGATTATCAAGAGATCCGAGCTAAGTGAATGACTCAAGAAACATGAGACATAGCAACTCAAGCATACACATGAAAGCAACAAGGTTCTCACAAAACCTACACATGCTAGTTGCCATCTCAGAGGTGAACAATTTTTGAGTTGCATCAAAATTTAAGCAGGTTCACATTTAGAAAACAGGCTTAGCTCATAACATGTAACAAGTGATCAGAAGAAGCCTAAGCCGCAAGCTCCAAGTGACATATACAAGTCATACTAGCAAGATCATGAATGTAATCAAAAACTGTTGTAGTCATGAAGCTCAACAAAGGTAATATGATACATGATGATATGCAATATGATACACATGAAAAGCCAAAGAAGCAAAAGCAAAGAAGAAAGCCAAAGATCATACTATACATCAAGATACTGACTACCCTACTCTAAAAAGGGTAGCAAATGCCCAACTCCGCTCTCAAGTGGGCAACCGGGTTTGATCGAGGGGCTTTGTGAAGATATCAAGCAAGCTATTCATGGGTTCTCACAGTGAAGGTCTATGTCTCCTTTCTCTTGGTGATCTCTCAAGAAGTGATATCGGATCTCAATGTGCTTGGTTTTTGAGTGGAGTACCTTGGGTTCTTAGCAACGCTAATGGCACTAGTGCTTGTCGAAAAGAGGCACTTTCCTAAAGTTCAACCCATAGTCTCTCAAGGTAGCGACCACCCAAAGCAGCGAGAACAACACGCGGCGACAGCGACATACTCGGCCTCACAAGTGGATTGGGAAATGGAAGACTATTTGCGAGAAGACCAAGAGATCAACGACGAACCCAAAAACTCACAAGTTCCCGAAGTGGACTTTCTCTTAATTCTATCACCCGCATAATCAGCATCAGAATAACCCAAAAGAGAAAGAGATGAAGAGGTCGAGTACCATAGACCAAGCTCGGGAGTGAAGCGAAGGTACCGTAAGATGCGTTTGATGACTGCCCGATGCGAAGTGCGCGGTGAAGACTTGGAAACGTGCGCAAAGACAGACGGCGAACTAGATGTCGGGCCTTGTCGCCGTCGGTACAAAGAATGACCCGATCATGCTGCGGTACTCCTTCCCGGTCCACGACTTCTCCTTCTAGATCGGCATCCAAGGCGGTCGTGGTCGACATGGGAGTTTGAAGTGGCTTGGCATCACCCATGTCGAAGCGCTTGAGAAGATCCTTCGTGTATTTGCCTTGATGTACAAATGTCCCTTCTCGAGTTTGCTTGATTTGCAAACCGAGAAAGAATGTCAGCTCACCCATCATGCTCATCTCGAACTCCCTGCTCATCATATCTGAAAACTTTGCAACAAGAGCATGTGATGAACCACCAAAAATGATGTCATCGACATAAATCTGCACCAATAGAGTGTCACTGCCATGCTTGAGGAGAAATAAGGTTTTGTCAACTGACCCCATGGTAAAACCCTTGCCCAGCAAAAAGGACTTCAATCGCTCATACCATGCTCTTGGGGCTTGTTTGAGACCATATAGGGCTTTGTGGAGTTTAAAAACATGGTCGGGATGCTTGGGATTTTCAAAGCCTGGGGGTTGCCTCACATACACTTCCTCATCTATGTACCCATTCAGAAAAGCGCTCTTTACATCCATTTGATACAGCTTGAACCCTTTCGAGGCTGCCTAGGCTAGGAAGATCCTAATGGCTTCTAAACGAGCAACAGGTGCAAAAGTTTCCTCATAATCTATCCCCTCTTTCTGACAGTACCCTTGAGCAACCAGCCTAGCCTTGTTTCTCACCACAACCCCATCCTCACTCTACTTGTTCTTGAACACCCACTTGGTTCCTATGGGATGACACTGAGGTGGAGGTGGCACTAAAACCCACACTTGGTTTCTCTCAAAGTTCTCAAGCTCCTCATGCATGGCATTTACCCAATCTGGATCGTTAATGCCTCAACCACTTCTTTGGGTTCGAAATTTACAACAAAAGAGAATGTGCAAAGTGCGAAATCTCATAAGATGCGTTGCGAGTGACCCGCTCATTTATGTTACCGATCATGGTTGAAGGAGGATGGCGATGCTGAATGTGTCGCGGTGCTTCTCTTGTTGAAGACGCCTCCCCCTCAATGGCCAGCTGGAGCTCCCTCGGTGGCTGGAACAAGCCGAGGAGCACGGTCGTACGGTTCCCATGTGGTGGAGGATGTAGCGGTGGGGCCATCAACCGAAGTAGTCGTCGCGCAGTGGTCAATCGGGGCAGCCGGTGGAGTCGGCTCGGGATCACCCCAATCGGCATCGTCCCGCTCCTTCTCCACAAAAATGCTCTTGTTCATCTCCTCATCACCTCGCACTTTCAAAGGCGGGAGAGGAACAAGGTGCGGTCTCATCGAAGGTGACTTCACAAGTCTCCATGACACGGTTAGTTTCAAGGTTAAGTACTCGATAAGCATGCGAATGAGATGCATAACCAAGAAAAATCCCGTCGAAGATCTCGATTCAAATTTGTCTAAGTTTCCCTTCTTCAAGATAAAGCACTTGACCAAACACCCGAAAATGGCTCACTTTGGGCAAGCGATCAAACCGCAACTCATAAGAAGTTTTCTTTGTAAAAGCTCGAAGGAAGATGCGATTTGAAACATAACAAGCCGTGTTGATCGCTTCGGCCCAATAGCGCCTAGGAGTCCTATGCTCATCAAGCATCGTCCCGGCCATCTCAACAAGGGTCCGATTCTTGCGTTCAACAATTCCATTTTGCTGTGGGACATACGGCGAGGAAAACTGATGTTCAAGACCTATGGAAGAGCAAAAAGTCTCAAAATGAGTATTCTTGAATTCAGTGCCATTGTCACTGCGAATAGCTCGCATGGCATGCTTTGGTAACTCATTTTGCAACCTTAAGATCAAGTCATGAACATGAGCAAAAACCTCATCTTTGCTCTCCATGAAAAAGACCCACGAATAGCGAGAAAAGTCATCGACCACCACCAACACGTACCACTTTCCACCATCTGACCGGACCCGAGCTGGACCTACAGTGTCCATATGTAAAAGCTCGCCGGGCCCCTTGGTCATCACTTGGTTCACGGGAGGATGAGCTGCAATCATCTTCCCATGACGGCACGGATGACAAACAAGATCCTTCTCAAACTTGAGCTTGGGCAAACCCCGAATTAGATCAAGTGAGCTCAATCTTGCAAGCAAGTCAAAACTCAAGTGACCAAGTCTCTGTGGTGCCACTTCCGAGCTCGAGGAGGAGTTTGCCATCAAACAACGGCGGGAAAGACCAAATGAGCGAGAAAAATCAGCACGAAACACTTTCCCAAAAGGCACAATCTTGCAAACGAGGTTCTCCTGAGCATCAAGAACACGACAAAGTCTTGGCTTAAATCGAACCTCAAAACCGTCATCAAGAAGCTGAGAAACAGAAAGCAGATTGAAGTGCAAATTTGAAACCAAGGCCACATCCTTAAGCACAAAGTTCTCATTCGAGACGGATGGACCCACGTGATAGCACTTTACCCTTCCGTTATCCCCAAATGTAATGTATTCACTACACTTCATTTGGGTGAGGCCGGAGAACCATTTTGAGTTCCCGGTCATGTGTCGAGAGCAACCAGAATCAACTAGCCACGTGTTCTCCAGCCCTTCATCCCGCATCAATAGCGAGACATGGATGAGCAAATGATCCAACACCGGGGTTAGTAAACCGAGGAGAAAACCGGTGTTGGCTCATTCGCCCACGAGAAGTGTTAACAAAAGCATCATGCATGCCATGTCCCATTTGAGTAAAGCGATCACCACGATGAGAAAAACGTGGTCCGCTCATCCTGTAAGACTGAAAGCCACGGTCACGAGATCCAAGGTCATAAGAAAAACCTGAACCCCGCTGGGCACGACCTCCTCGTGGTCTCACACCTTGAGGCCTAGGTCCTTGAGGTGTTGCACCTCTTGGCCTAGCACTGTGCCTTTGGAAACGTGGAGCAAACACACCATGAGTAGAGTTATAGAAAAGCTCATACTCATGCCGCTCATCTCTCTTCCTCCGAAAGCGTAACTCAAACAAGTGACCATCATGGTGACAATAATCACAAAGTGATACACCTCTCTCTTGGGTGGTGGTTTACTCACTCTCTCATGGGTATGGGTCACTCTTTGGGTTTGCTTGTTCTTTGGAGGGTTTAATAGAGATGTCGGGAAGTGTGTCAAGTGGGTTCCTTAGGTGGTTTGGCTTGGGAGTCCACACTTGTTTTGGAGGTGAAGCTTTGGGAGGTTCCTCAAACACACCATCTTTCACGGGCTTGTTAGGCTGAGGTGGAGTGATTTTGATCAACTTGGGAGTAGTGGAAGGCTTGGTGGATTTCTCAGATGCACTCATACCACTGTGTTCACCAACCTTACCAAAAACATTTTCACCTTTCCCACCTGTAGCAAAGCCTAATCCCGTTGTGTCAGTTCCCCTCTTGAACTGACTCATCATCATGCCAAGCTGCGGTTCACTGCAAGACAACCAACTGAGCATGGACCGAAGATTTGTGATTTCTTCTTCGGCCCTTTTCTTGTCATGCCTACAAGAGTCTAGTTCTAGTTCCAAAGCTTCACAACAAGCACATCTAGAAACTTGACTAGTTTTCTCTAGCATGGCAATCCTAGTCATTTTCTCACCTAGCTCAGACTTCAGCTCATCACAAGATTTGCAAGGATTCACAGAGACAGACTTAGCCTTAACCTCATCAAGCTCATCTACCAAAGCCACATACTTGGACTGCACATCAGCTAGGTTTGCCATATGAATGGCACAAGCATCACATTCGACTCATCGAGATGTGCACCGTCTCCCTACCTGAGACTCTAGCTCTTTGACAAAGCAAGCAACCACTTAGCCTTGAAATCTTTCCTCTCACGAGCAGCAAGCTTAAGCTATCTTGTCTAAGCAAAGTGGTAGTCAAGCTATCAACCTCGCGGCAAGAGATTCGGGAGTTTGTTCTACCTCGAGGCTCGGTGTCGTCGTTCTTCTCAATGCTTGGAGTAGACTCATCGAGCGCCATGGTGCAAAAGATTAGCCTCCCGGCTTGGAGTCGCGAAGAAGCACGGCCCGTTGAACTTGTTCTCGACCTTCCGCTCGGCCTCATCATCACTTGGAGGAGAGCCGCCGTCGGAGTCGTCGTCGAGATCGCCGAGGATGCGAGGAAAGCTCGCCGCCTTGCCTCTTGCTTCTCAAAGTACTTCTTCTTGACAGCTTCCTTGTCGAATCCTCCCTTGTACTTGTACTTGTACTTGGGTGCGGAGAGGACTCGTGCTTGTCCTTGCGCTTCTTTGTAGTCGTTCTTGTTGTTGTAGTGGTTCTTGTCGGCCTTGGGACGGTTGGCGACGTAGTGGTCGGGGTCTCCACACCCGAAGCATCCTTGCTTAGTGATGCCACGCCGGCGATTCAAACGGTTGTTGTGAAACCGTGAGAACCGGCTAATCACCAAGGCGAGCTCGTCATCCCCAAGAGCCTCCATCTCGCTCCTCTCGTAGGCCGAGACCGAGAAGACGGGGCAAAAGACAGCTCGTGAAGGGTTAGTCAAAGAACTTGAACCTCCTGTACCTGAGACCAAAGCCATGGTAGGGGCAGATGGATTTCTGATCCTCGCCTGCGTCTTGTGGTCAATCTCGGTGGACTTGAGCTTACTGAACAGCTCATCCACAGTGAGAGTCTCATAGCCGGGCGATTCGATGATCGCTGAGACCTTTACTTCCCAAACCCTCCGATCTAGAGCATATAGAAGCTTAAGCGCTCTCTGATGATCGTCATAGGGCATCTGAGGGCTGTTTGCCCTCATCTTGTTCACGATGGTTTGAAAGCGAGTGAACAAAGAATCAATAGATTCACCATCGGTTTGAACAAAGTTCTCGTACCCTCTCTTGTGTGTCTCATAGAGTCGGGTCTTGACATGGGCAGTACCCTCATGATATTTCTCGCAGCCTAGACCGAGATCTCTCGAGCGATAGCACAATCAAACACGCTCAAATTCTTCCATAGAAAGAGCAGAAAACAAGACAGTTCGCGGTGTTGTTCGCCTTGTGTTGGTCGATCCGTGCTTGGTCAACACGGGCAGCAAGTACCACGTAGTCCGCATTCTCACAGATCTCCCAAACACGCGAATCAATCCCTTGGAGATGCGCCGACATGCGGATCTTCCAATAGGGATAGTTCTTGCCATCGAAGTGCGGTGGCTTTCCAAGCCCACGGTTCTCCATGATGTCGCCTTCGGGGATCACGGACCGATTAAGGTGAAGTGATCCTTAATCGGCTCTGATACCAATTGAAGGACCGGATATGGCGACCGGAGGGGGTGAATGGGAGCCTTAAAATTTCTTTCAAAATATTTAGGCCGTCCCAACTTCACCGCCAAAAGCTCAAACAAGATATTGTGATGTCCACGACCCAAATGAGTAGGTGGATGTTCTCTAGGAACACAACGGGACACCACAAAGCCAAAGCCACCGACGAAAATTAAATCGGAGCAAAAACGAAGAAATCGGAAGAAGTTGTATAGCCGAGAAAAATCTCGGACACGTAACGTAGAGATAGCCGATGAACCGGGCAGCTTGTTTGGTTCGACGTGCTGTCCCGGGAGTCCAAATGATCACGCACGTACACCGAACAAAAGCGACAATATTGCAAGCCGTGATATGTAATTCAAGCGAATTGGGTTAAGTCCCATGCTCTAATCATTAGCTAATAGTTGCTTGAAGTGACACATCATAGAAGCAATAAACAGATTTGTGAAGAAAAGAATGTTGCTACGACATTCTATTCAACACGCTAGCCGAGAGTGTTCTGCTGAATAACTTGCACTCTTGTTTGAACTAAAATTCAGAGAAGCACACTCGGTAGATGAACGAGGGGAGGAGTACATGCGGTGGTCTCGCTCACCTCACGGTAATCGGATGCAAGAAGAAGTAAGAAGGTGAACTACGTGCAAAGAAACCAACCGAGATGTATACTTGATCAAGCAACAGGAAATGAGCTAATCAAACAAGGATTAGATTCATTAAAATAATCTCTATACTATTGCTTGAAAGCGACATCTCGAAAGCTTTAATTCTCATTCACGTGCACACTAGCAAGAAGATGGAATTACGTACCGAAACTTCTTTCCCGTAAGAGCTACTCAAGAACCGGCTACAAGCTACTCAAGTCAAATACCCGGGCATGAAATTGGTGAAGCTGTGGATAACCACCGAGCCAAAGCATCCGAATTGTTTGAGCAGCATGGGCATCGAGAAGAGCAGAGCCGCTCGGTGCGGGAAGACAAGTCCCGTTTCGACCGGGCCGACCGCCGAAAAGGAACAAAATCCGGGGACCAAAAACAAGCACTTGTTCGGTGAGATCTCATGGCACTTGTGTGCCGGCGCTTGGAAGTCTTGTTGCAAAACCGAAAAAGCGCTCGAAGAACACGAGAGATGAGCCCGACGAACCGACGAACGTAAAAGGGGCAACCTCAAGAAACAGGAAGAACTCAATCAAATCACCATAAAAAGTTCCCAGATTTTGCCTAGATGATATTGATGGAGTATCTCGAGCATATACTAAAAAATCATCACTCGATTTGCATCCAAACTCGGGAAACTCAAATCTTGGCCAAAAACAAACTTTTTCCCCCAAAGACAAAAGCTAAACCGGTCTTTGAACTCGTGCCCAAATCAACAGTCTTCTTGGGGAAGGAAATCAGCACATGTCCCCGCTTGTCATCGATCAAAGAGGAGCATCTCACATCAGCTCGAAAATTCACGGGAAGCAAAGCGGGGAGAAAGAAGAACGCCAAGCAAAGACCGGCAGATCGTAAGAACGAAAAGACACGAACGGTGGAGGCCAAAATCACAAGTGACATGATTTAACACCCGGAGGTCACGGTGAGGTTAAGGCCTCACTTCCCATCAAACTCAGGTTCCAGATTCGAATTACACAGACAAGTGAATAATCTGTGGACCTCTCTCAAAAGTAAACCTAGACTCAATGGGGAAAAATAAAAGTAGGAGAGGTGAGGGGGAAGGGAGACCCTCATCCTTTATTTATAGGGGCAAGCCTATTTTACATTTCTTCTTTGCCCTTGGATACATGAAGAGCCAAACCACTTAGCCAGGGGCATAAGGGTCCAACTCGGGCTTCACTTGATCCGACGGCCACCGCGCCTCCTCACCGGTAGCCTTGCTTCCAAGCAATCTCCCCGATGCCGCCACGTGTCGTCCGTCCGCATCGGGACCTCCGCCCCCGGTTTGAGGCGCAAAACCGGAAACCCGCCGCCGATGGTTTTGAGGCGAAACCACCAAACCCTCCGCGAGTAGCGTAGCCCATACGCATCCCCGCCGTGTACACTTGCGCTCGTCGATGTCCCAGTCGTCGCCCACCACGGCCGCCACCCGGTCCTCGGGTCCCTCGATCCAAGCCTCACGTCCGCCCTTCACCGCACCCGGTCCGTCAGCACGGCACGCCCTACTTGATCTTCACCGACCGTCGACCACCGTCTCCGAGCTCGACACCTGCAGACAACATGAGCCAAGAGACACCATTGTTTGACACGAAGCCGCGTGCCATCGGTTAGTAAGAACACACACGCCTTGTGTTGGCATGTTGACAATCAGTCATCACACAAAGGTCCACACAATGGTTATGGTAAAAACCATGTGTCCTCACTTCTCCCTGCCGTACTACAACTCTACAAACAATCTGCATGCTGCACTAGACAAATATACCACAGTCCACACTGTCAACTGTCAAGTAGCCAAACACCACACTATTGCAGCTCTGCACTAAGTAAAAGACAATATGGAGAGGGGACCAACAAGCAGAGAGCGAGGGACCAGATGAGAGGGAGGGGACCAGATGAGAGGTACCTTGTGGAGCTGCAGTTCCCTGATGGCCTCCCGATGGCAAGCAGAGGAGGGGTTCCACCGTGCCTGCAAGCAGAGGGAGGGGACCGGCGGCAGCAAAAGCAGAGAGCGAGGGGACCGTCAGCAAGAAGAGAAAAGGGGGCCAGCGAGAGAAAAAGGAGACCGGCGGCAAAAAGCAGGGTGTTTCCCTGCGCGGGAACCCTCACTTTTTCCCACGTGTGGCATCTTCCCGCCGTCGCGACCTGTCTGGAGAAGCCGTGCACGCCCGCTCGACCGCTTCCGCGCCTCTTTTTGGCCGCCTCTGCCGCCTACGCGCGAAGAATCGCGCTACCGCGCCGCTGAAGCGGGCACGCCCGCCTTGGGAGCGCGTAAGCCCCAAAGCGAGGCGTCAGGCCTCCGCTGAGCGCTGAAGCGCGCGTAGGCGAGCGCTGAATGGCGCTTTTCTGAACCGGGGGGCTGAGGATGAGCCAGAGATTCCCGAGCCACAGTCACCAGCTCACTCTCACACCCACCCGATAGATGAGCTTCCCTGAGAGACACCTTCTCAGTTTGCCGGGGGAGCCTCAGTGACCTCCACCGCTCCACCAGATACGGCTGTAGTGCCAGCTTACGTGGAGGCACTCCAGGCGTAGGTCCGCCAGCAGCAGAAGGTTCAGACTCAGATGCTGCATGAGCTGCAGGAGCAGAGGCGTCATGACTTAGAGTGCCTTGAGGAGCAGCGCCGGCAGGCAGAGCAGCGTGCCGAGGAGCAGCGCCGGCTTGATGCTCAGAAGGCTGTAGAGACTCAGGCCTTGTTTAGTTGCCTATTTGGCACACCCGAATCGGCCACTGGCTGCTACAGTATTCGTATCGGAACATTGTAGCAGCTTTTGTTTTTCAGTGTAAAAAATTATCCAAATATTGATTAATTAGACTCTAAATGTTTGTCTCGCAAAGTACAACAGAACTGTGCAATTAGTTTTTGATTTCAACTACATTTAGTACTCCATGCATTTGCCGATATTTCAATGTGATGGAAAATATCCTTTTTGCATAGTGAATTCTGGACGCCGGATTTGGGAACTAAACAAGGCCAGAGGTTGATTCTGGCTCTCCTAGAGCAGCTGCAGAACCAGCAGCAGCTCTTGTATACTCTGTATCAGAGTTTTGCCGGGCCAGCTCCAGCCTCTCTTCCTCCAGCTTCAGAGCCTGCTCCGGTGACAGTGTTGACAGCGCCTACTAAAGTGCCACCTTCAGTTCAGCCTGTCCTCCCACCTCCTGCCCCTGCATCGACCGTCATCTTCGACATCACACAAACTTCTACAACAGTTCGCACTACACCGACAGCAGCCGGAGCTCCTACCCCCGGTGACCCTGACCTGGCGTCCATTACTTCGAACGTCACCGCAGCCAACGACGCTTCTTCGGCCCGGTCCTCACAGCCTCGTCCTCCGGCTCCATAGTCTAGGACCCTTGGTTTCTTGTTGGTGCTTGATGTTAATCTATTTTATGGATCACTAGTAGTAGATCGAGATGGGGAACATCAAATCTGTTTACTGACAATGAAAACAAGATCCTATACAAGATCTAAGTACATGAATTACAAGTAGATTAGAGGTTCTAGGGTTTGACCGTTGGAGGAGGAAGAAGCAGTAGCCGTGGCGGAGTTTGATCCTTCAGCCATGACGTCGGTGTCGTTGTAGACGGCATGGACGTCGAGGATGAAGAAGGACGGCGATGACGCCGTGGGGCGACGAAGATCCGGTGGCGGCGCTTCCCGTCGCTGGCTGCGCTCCCCGGATCGGAATGGGGACTGCTAGGGTTGGTTGTCGGTGGAGAGGAGTGGCCACTGTTCAACTCGTAAATAGAGCCGCCGGCCCCACCCTCTATATATAGCGCAGTGCGACGGGGGCCCTCCAACCATGTAGGGTTGGGCGCCCCCGATCAGGGCGCGAGTCAAGGCCCAATAAGTCCGTTGGGCCTTATTGGTGGGAGATCAAACCAACATTCTCCCCCTTGATCTCACTCTATTCTTTATCTGTACTCTTTCTCAAATTCTTTCATCCTTATTCATTCCATCACAGATTAGTGCATAGAGTTGTTTCATCATCATGGTCTATGGCCGATAGACTTGACAACTACAAATACATTTCTCTGATTTGAAACAAATTCTGTTATTCTATGAGCCTTCTTGTCCAGAAATCATAGGCTTTCCCTTAAACCCATGCTGGCTACGTGTCCTCTGAACACGTTGGGTGGTAAGCCTTTGTAAGCGGATCCACAAGCATCTTTTCAGTGCTTATATGTTCAAGCTTTATCTCATGATCCCGGATCTTATCCTTCACAACATAATACTTGATGTCAATGTGTTTGGCAGCACCACTTGACTGTTGTTGTGAGCATACTTGCATCTTCTTGGTAAATTGTCGCAAAGTATAACTTTAGTGGTCGATGGATAGAGTCAACCACCTTTAAACCGGGTACAATTTCTTTAGCCAGTTCACACCGCCCGAGGCCTCATAGCAAGCTACAAACTCGGCATACATTGTGGACGATGTAGTGACGGTTGCTTTTTTCTTTTCCACGATATGGTTCCTCCCGCAAGAGTGAACACATATCCCGATGTGGACTTTCTTTCATCTCCCACATAATCGGAATCTGAATATGCCTCTATTTCGAGAGAGTCTGATTTTCTATATGTTAACATGAGGCCTTTCGTACCTTGCAAATATCGCAAGACTTTCTTTACTAATCTCCAGTGTTCAATTCCTGGATTGCTTTGAAACCTGCGAAGTAACCTGGTAACATAGGCTAGGTCTGGGCGAGTACATACTTGAACGTACTGTAAACTTTCAACAGCCGAAGCATATGGAACTGCTTTCATCTGATTGAGCTCATACTCATTCTTGGGACACTGAAAATCTCCATATCTGTCGCCCTTGACCAATGGTGCAGGTGATGGACTACATTTGTGGATATTGTATTTCTCTAGCACTTTCTCTATCTGTGCTTTTTGTGATAGTCCCAATACCCCCTTTCTTCTGTCACGGTGAATCTCTATGCCCAAAACATATGAGGCTTCACTAAAATTTTTCATGTCGAACTTTGAGTTCAAAAATCTCTTTGTTTTCTGAAGGAGATTGACATCACTACTCGCAAGTAAGATGTCATTCACATACAGGATTAGAAAGATATACTTCCCATTCTTAAACTTTGAATAGACACGGTTGTCCTCTATATTCTGTTGAAACCCAAAACTTCTGATTGTTTTGTCAAACTTTAAATACCACTTTGTCTTGAAGCTTGTTTTAATCCATAAATGGATTTCTTCAGGCGACATCCCAATCGCTCTTTTCCTTCCATGATAAAACCTTTCGGTTGTACCATGTAAATATTTTCCTCTAAATCCCCATTTAGAAATGTCGTCTTCATATCCATCTGATGTAATTCTAAATCATAATGTGCCGCTAGGGCCATTATGATCCTGAAGGAATCCTTACATGAGACTGGGGAAAAGGTCTCATTGTAATCAATCCCTTCTCTTTGCGTGAAGCCTTTTGTCACGAGACGCGCTTTATATCTTTCTATATTCCCTTGGGAGTCATATTTGGTTTTGTAGACCCATTTACAGCCTACTGTTTTGGCTCCCTTAGGAATCTCTTCTAAATCCCAGACTCCATTAGAGCTCATGGATTTCATCTCTTCTTTCATAGCTTCTAGCCATTTTGATGAGTCGGGGCTTCTCATGGCTTCATCATATGATTTGGGATCACCCTCCATATGATCTTCTTCTATGCTGTAAACTTCATAGTCATCTGGGATAGCTGACCTTCTGACTCTACTAGACCTCCTCGGGGCCTGCTCATTTTGCATATCTTCTGGTTGGGGTTGTTGTTGCTCCCCCTCACCTATAGCAGCAGGTTCCTCTATGGGCTCCTGAGGGACAGGTTCCTCATTTTGGTCTACTGTTGCCATAGGAGAGTGAGCAATGGGTTCTGGCATCACAATGTCTGGTACTATGGGTAATTCAAAAAATGGCTCTTGAATCATCGGAGTGGGTGTACACACCCGCTTCTCTTCAAGATCAATCTTTCGAGCTACCACGCTCCCCCTGATCAGTTTATCCTCTAGAAATACAGCGTGTCTTGTTTCTACAAACTTTGTATATCTGTCTGGACAATAAAATCGATATCCCTTTGATTTTTCTGGGTAACCAATAAAGTAGCAACTAACTATTTTGGGATCTAGTTTTGCAATGTTTGGGTTAAACACTTTGGCCTCAGCTGGGCTCCCCCACACACGTAAGTGGTTTAGTGAGGGTACTCTTCCTGTCCATAACTCATACGGTGTTTTGGGCACCGATTTACTGGGAACTCTGTTTAGAATGTAAATGGTGGTTTTTAATGCCTCCATCCACAAACTTAACGGTAATGTGGAGTTACTTATCATACTTCGCACCATATCCATCAGGGTACGGTTACATCTTTCAGCTACTCCATTCTGCTGAGGCTCGCCCGGCATTGAATACTGGGCTACTATGCCATGCTCCTGTAAGTACTTCGCAAAAGGTCCAGGAACTTGGCCATAAGGGGTATGTCGACTATAGTACTCCCCACCATGGTCGGATCTGACTAACTTAATCTTTAGGTTATGCTGATTTTCAACTTCAGCCTTAAATATTTTAAACTTTTCTAATGCCTCTGATTTTTCTTTGATCGGATAAATATATCCATAACGGGAGTAGTCATCTATGAATGTTATGAACGAGTCATATCCATCTATACTTTTCACAGGAAAAGGTCCACAGATGTCCGTGTGGATTATCTCTAAAATTCCTGTGCTTCGTTTGGCATTCTTTTTAATATTCTTTACATACTTTCCTTTAATACAATCTATGCATTGCTCTAATTACGAGAACTCAAGTGGAGGAAGAATTTCATTGTTCATTAATCTATCTATTCTCCCCCTCGAAATATGGCCTAAACGACAATGCCATAATTTTGACGACGCATCTTGAGTTCTTTTTCTTTTTCTATTCGCATTCTCGAGACAAGGACATATTATCGTAGCATCACACCTTGAATTCACATTTTTACAAAGTGATAATAAATAAAGATCTTGTTGCTGGAAAGCAACACCAACATAATCCTTATTACAATAATATGGCACTTGCCATTTCCAAAATGACAAGCATAACCATCATTGTCTAAACAAGACACACTTATTAAGTTTCTTTGTAGCGAAGGTACATAAAGAACATCTCTAAGTAAAAGAGTAAAGCTAGTAGCAAGCTCCAAGGAGAGATCACCCACGGCTTCAACATCTGCTCTGACTCCATTCGCCACTCTAATGTGTCTTTCTCTTTTTGCTGTTGTCTGAGTCGAGCTAAAACCCTGTAAAGAATTGGCAACATGAACAGTTGCTGCTGAGTCAATCCACCAAGTGGATTTAGAATAACTTATATACAAGGATTCATTTACAAAAGTAATAATATTCTCACCACTTTCTTTGAGCTTCATCTAGCCAATCGGGGCATCTTTTCTTGTAGTGTCCATGCCGCTTGCAGTAAAGGCATTGATCTTTGTCCACCACAAACTGATTCTGTTGTGGAATGTGCTGCATGGTAGGTTGGAACTTTTTTTGACCCTGGTACTGGTTGTTAGGTTTGGTCTGGTGCTGTATTGGATGCTTTCCTTTGTTCTGTGAGGAAGAAGGATTATAGTTCTTTTTCTTGGTGTCCTTCAAATGGTTGATGGAGCCACCATTTGAAGCCTTGATTCTTTCTTCCTCTTGAGCACACATGGCAATTGTCTTTTCTAAGTCCCATATTTCTGGATGCATGTTGTAGTTAACAACAAAATTTTCAAACTCTTTTGGCAGGGACGAGAAAACCAAATGAACAAGGAAAGTGTCAGTGATAGTCAAATCCTTGAACTTTCTGATCTTGGATGCCAAGTGACTCATTCTGTGTATGTGATCTCTGATATTAGTACCACCAGTGTACTTCTATGAAATTAGCTCTTTTATGAGCTGAGTGGCATATGTCTTTGTAGAGCCAGTGAACTGCCTCTTGATTACCTCAAGATACTCTGTGGCAGTGTCACTTACTGGGATGGAATCTGCTATGTGAGGTTCCATCATGTTCTGTACAACCAGCTTACATTTCTTGTTTGCTTTTTCTCAATTTGCTTTGCTAAGGTCGTAGCACATCTGTTTGTCAGCAAAATCTCTTTGTCTGGTCTGCCATGCGGCATCTGCCTCTTCTGCGGCCCTCACAGGTGCCTCTGGCTGGGTGGGATGCTCGGCCTCAATAACCCAGTCTATCTCAGCAAAAGCGAAGGCCATGTCAATCTTCTTCCTCCACTCAATGTAGTTATCACCCTTGAGTGGCGGAATGTCTCTGATGATACCCATCAGAGAAAGAGCTCCTGAAAACATAAAACATCTATGGTGAGAACATAGCAATAACCACAATTGCATGCCTTAGTCTCAACGTTGGTCAAAATTAAAACATACAAGTTGTTTTATGCAATAAAACTATATCACCGTTGAACAGAAATAGAATTAAGGCATAATAATCTTTAATCATATCACAATACTGTCATTAATCAACATTGGTTAGAATAATAACAATATTACAATAATCTGAATAATTTGTCTATTTTTCAAAATTAAATTCTCCCGTTGGTTCGAATTTAATAATGAAAGAAAGGTCTATAAATACGCAGCGGAAATTTTAACAATCACATAATCATTTTTCCAGAAATATAAGTGTACTATACTGTTTTCTAAGCAAATAAGTCGTTGGATCAAAATTTGCCCAGAATTTGCATCAAAATTCTATTCAAATGCATCAAAAATGCAATAAAACAGTTTCTGGAAAAAGAAAAAAAATTTCGGAGCTTTACTATGCTACGGCCATTTCGGCCCAAATAGCCTGCTCGGCCCGCGGCAAAATCATGCGCGCGAGCTGCTCAGCGGCCCAGCCGCGTCATTTTTTTTTCACTCTGTTCGCCAGCCCAGCCGGCCAGAACCGGCCAGGCCCAGCGCTCGACGCCGGCCTACAATGCAAAACAGGCCGCAACCTGGGCCGGGGTGCCGCATCTGGCCTGCTGCGGGCACCCCCCTGGGCCAATTTCGGCCCGAGCATCTGATGCCGTCGATCTGCTTTGCCCTAAATCCGACGGACGAGAGCGAATCTCGGAGGGATAAAACCCCACCTGGCCGGCGCCCCGTAACCCTAACCACCATTTCCATTTCCTCCCTCCGCCTTTCTCGTTCAGCACCGCAGCACCTCAAGGTGACCAGCAGCCGCCGTTGGCCATGGCGATTTGGAGGAGAACGGCGCCGCAGCCGGTCCCCTCGCCAGCGCGCGAGCTCGCCCTAGGCAGAGCTCGCCGCCGTCGAGCAGACTGGGCGACGGTGCCCTGTGCCACCCGCGGAGGCTCGCCCGCGTGATGACGGGGCCCCGGGGCCGGCTCTGTTCTGTGCGCCGGCGAGCCCACGTCCATGGGTGTGACTGCCGGCGACGACGGGACGGACGGGCCCCAGGTAGGTGATCCCCCTGTCTCGTCTCCTTTCTGTGGTAGGGTTAGGGTTCTGTGATTTCTATCCCGATCCGATGTGGATTGGTCGATTTCTGTTGATCTTTTCTGATTTCCCGATCTAGATTCACTACTAGAACCGGCTTTGATACCAATGTTAATCTATTTTGTGGATCACTAGTAGTAGATCGAGATGGGGAACATCAAATCTGTTTACTGACAATGAAAACAAGATCCTATACAAGATCTAAGTACATGACTTACAAGTAGGTTAGAAGTTCTAGGGTTTGACCGTTGGAGGAGGAAGAAGCAGTAGTCGTGGCGGAGTTTGATCCTTCAGCCATGACGTTGGTGTCGTTGTAGACGGCACGGACGTCGAGGATGAAGAAGGATGGCGCTGACGATGTGGGGCGATGAAGATCCGGTGGCGGCGCTTCCCGTCGCTGGCTGCGCTCCCCGGATCGGAATGGGGACTGCTAGGGCTGGTTGTCGGTGGAGAGGAGTGGCCACTATTCAACTCGTAAACAGAGCCGCCGGCCCCACCCTCTATATATAGCGCAGTGCGACGGGGGCCCTCCAACCATGTAGGGTTGGGCGCCCCCGATCAGGGCGCGAGTCAAGGCCCAATAAGTCCGTTGGGCCTTATTGGTGGGAGATCAAACCAACACTTGATCCATTGAGTGTGCCACTGTAACATGGATACATTGAACATGCACTTTCCATGCCTGATTTTTATTTCAGATAGGGCGCGTTCACTAGTGATTGCCTTTGACTGTGTGTGGGCTGCAGCTGCAGCAGATACTACAAACAACACTGTTTACCAGGGTTATTTTGGCTGCAGCCGCAGCAATGGCTGCCGGATGGGCTGAATTTTTTGCATCTTTGCTGAATCTGCATTGACAAAAAGTACATCAGAAAACAGGAAATTGCTCAAATAAGTATCAACTAACATTTATGGTTACTTGATGATGCTTTAATTTCTGACCAACTAGGCAAATGAATAATACGGTACCCTAGTAGTCCATATCTGGAGTCTCTGGGGCTTACTATGTGTTATGGTACCACCCTCTTTATAATGCAATGAGGTGTTGAGTGTATGCATTTGTCCTTTAGTACCATGCAACATTCTTGTTTACCCTTTCAATGTTCCTAATGAATATATCCTGTTTTGTTTGAATGTCCATATATTGTAGAACTGAGATCACATTGAAGTTTGGTTGTTGTTTTTTCTCTGTTTTACATGGTAAGATGGTGATATACAATAAAACAAAGTTTTCACATGGTCACATATTAGCATTAGTTGTTGGTACAGTAAGTACATGCCTTGTTCACTATCTTTGCCGATTTCCGGGTTCATATAATCTTCTGTGTGTGGCCAGCTGTTTGACAGAAATGTGTGGGCAGCTGTTGCTCCTCCATTTCCTTTCAACGGAAAATCCTTAGCCTAAGCTTCCCATACATATAACTCTACTGGTCTTTTATTTCCTGTCAGATGAGATTCCATAAGTGTGTGAGCACCTGTACCCTTATTTGTAATTTGTGCTTCTTCCCTTCCTGCAATTTTGTACAGAAAAAATTTAATTTGTTATTCTAATAAGTGGTGTAAATTGCATATGGTCGATGTCAAGACTAAGCAAATGAACCCACTTGATACCTTCTAGAACTTGGTCATTATTGACCTTCGCAAGGAATTTATTGCCGATATACAATAGTTGCCAAATTTTTGGCATGAAAACATTACATAAGCACCTGGTGATCCTAGAGCTGGATGTATATGGATAAAACTTAAAATCATAGATTCATATAGTTCTATTTCTTGCTACTCACTGCCAAAATATGATATTATTGAAGTTTTGCTGGTGCTAGCCGCATTAATAATCTGATATATTCTGGGTGCCCAAAGCCTTGATGGTCAGTATACTTATCGAGACAAACTCTGCTTTTGAATCTTCTCTAAATATTATCAAATGTGTACATTTTTTTTACCACGGATGCTCTATTTGTTTATGATGCATCCATGGGGTTCTTGTAATGCTAACTATCTGCTTACTGTTTCACCGGTGGGATTTTACCTGCAATTGATGTCATAAGCAATAGTGTTATCATGGGGGTAAGTGTAGGCCTTTCTTGAGCTACAAATTTATTTGAGGAATGAATGTAAGATGTCCGTGCTTACCCTAGCATAAGAGGAGTCAACTACATAGACAGGGAAATCCCCGCATTTTGCAGCAGGCAGACCTCCTGTATCATTTCTTCGTGTCTGCTTTATAGTTCCTGCCAAACGTTGCTCTGTTTAATATAGTCATTCGCTGGAACTTACAATTTTTACATTTCCGTTTGACAGATATTTTACTTAGTTGGGTTTGACATGACCTGTCTTGAATCACTTCTGAGCGTCGGTGTCATTCAGGTGCTTAAATCAAGTATTCTTCACTCGCAGGAACCTTCATTTCAGTCAATTCAATTAGGAAAGTGGTGTTCTTATCTCTTGGCCACTGATCGAACTCTTTCTGCTGCTGCGCGCGCAGCAAGTATATATGTACAGCTTCCGTGTAAGTGGGAAAGCTGCAGAGATGAAACGTGCATGAGGCAGCGCGTGGTGCTCTGAGCTCTGCCTTGTGATGATACAGCGGCCTGCCTGATTATACCCAAGCTTGCTGCTGTAGCCCGGGAGCAGCGGCTGTTGTTGCTGTTCTTGTTGGGGGTCTTGATCCAGTCGTCCATAGTTTGGTAATGGAGCGTGCAACGTAATAATTGATAATAAAAAAATAAAAAGTGAAAAAAATATTAGTATGAGGTAGAGACTTGCTCAACCTTCGTCATAAACAGGGCCAAGCCAGTAAAATCAGAGGCCCTGTACCAAGCTCTACAACAACCTCAGATATTATTTCCTATATCCATGAGACTAATTTTTTTTATGCTCTCAAATGACACTTGTGATATTTTATAATATATCTATCTATAGATAATTTGTGAGAGTAAATTCCTCTATTCTTTGTTTATTATATATTTTTATGTTAAAATCTCAGTCAAAATGTTCGAGATCAACTCGTAGAAGACGGAATCAAATGAAATAATATAATAAACAAATATTAAAATGGAAGTAAACTATTACGTATGGTAGGAAAAAGGAATAAACAGTGTTCACATGCTGTTGTTGCTGCGTGGCATTGGCGTTGCTGCGGGACACACAGACATGAGACATGCTGATCGGCTCATGCCTCTGCCAATGGCTACTTTGTTTACCAGGAATTTGAGGCCCATGGGAACCGGGGGCCCTGTTCGATCGACTCGACTGCACGCTCCCAGGCTCGGACTTGGTCATAAATCTGTGCAGGTTGAAAAAGTATGTACTGATTAGCTATAAATCAACACATTAATCCAAGAGAAATATTCGTCCTATAACTAAGAATAAATGAAGATAATTGACTTGCTGGGCAGTGCATAATTAAGTTGCATAAATATCGTAAACTTGAATGAATGACAGATTTAGGCAAATGCATGCTGTTTGGTCGGGAACTTACTATTTGGTTAATGTGAGCGAGCTTTGCCTTGTTCTCTTCTAACTTGCACCATTGCTGTAGATCCTCGTTGTCCGTAATAACTAGCTTCTGGAGGCTGGTGAGCTGTTGTATACACAGAGGTAAAGACTTGATGCCACAACAGTTCCGGATGACGATTGTCTTCAGAGTGGAGGTCACCCAGCCATTCCGGCAGCGCAGATATCCTCTCACAATGAGACAACTCCAAGGACTGAAGGGAGGAGAGTTGCTGTATGCCCTCTGGCAAGCTCGTCAGATTCTTACAGTACTCGAGATCCAGCTCTTGGAGGGAAGGGAAATGTTGAAACAGCCTGATACTGTGGCATGAGTTGCTCCCTATCTTCAGGCTGGTGGTTGGAGTAGAGTTGCGGCGATGGCTGCTGATTTCTACCAGCTCCAATGAAGATATCACTTTGTCGCTGAATTCTATTGTGCAGTGACGACATTTTGGTGGGCCTGGTTTCAACCTCAATCTTGGACAATCTCTTAACAGCAATTCATCTAACATAGGGAACATGAACTCCTCCGTGCCATCCTCGCCAGGGTATGTAGTGTTCCACTCCTCCAATCCATTCATAATATATAATGAGAAATCTGTCAATAGGGGAAATGCTCCTTTACCACCACAGATACCCTTGTCAATCTTAGTAATTTTAGGTAGATCAGAGAGACACATGATTTAAGTATTGCAGCTGTCCAAGTGGTGGTAAGTTGCTACATTCACGTAAACCCTTCAATTCAATACAAGTAAGATTCGGGAGATGATGAGAAATTGCCATGAGCCAGCTAGGAAAGCTTGGACTTATATAACCTTGTAGTGTCAATTCATTCAGACTCATAGGTGGAACTAGTTCTTCCAACAATTCCATGTCCTGTAGAAAATGTCTAGGAGAGTAATTGTCCCAATTCAGTTTCAAGCTCAAAAGACTTTGTTTGGTACAGAGCTTAAGCCTCCGTGCTTCTTCTATAGATCTTACATTTTCAAGGTAGAGTAAATGCAGCTCGCCTACGTCTGCACTCTCGAGCAGGTGCAGATTGCTGTGACCACTTTTATCATCAGCACGAACCTTAAAGAGTGGTAATGTTAGTGAATAATGTAATACAGAATTGGCTTGGTCTATGAGTCGCTCTGAGCACCCGGTTAGCAATACAGACTTCAGCCCGGTTGCACCACCAATACTCTTTGGGAGGGACTTAAGTCGGTAACAATATTGGAGATCCAATGTATGCAACCTCTTGAGATTACCAATACTCTTTGGGAGGGACATAAGGTTACAACAATCTAAGAGATCCAATTTATGCAACCTCTTGAAGTTACCAATACTCTCTGGGAGGGACGTAAGGAACAGAGATCCAACTTATGCAGTCTCTTGAGGTTACCAATACTTTCTGGTAAATACTTAAGTCTTGGATTCTCTGACAGGTCCAGATGCTCCAGATTGGTAAGTGTACAAATGGAACCAATAAGATTGCCATAATTTACACCAAAGAAGCCATTTCTTAAACTCAAAACCTTGAGATTGGTAAGGTTTCTCAAAGCAAGATGTAGATCGTCCTTTTCCAAAATCATTGTGTTTGTATGCATTGACATATCCAGATATTGCAATGTGCTGAGGCCACACAGAGCTCTCGGTAACTCTTTATCAATACGGCAGTTTGACAAATCGAGATGTAATAAATTACGGAGCGCCTTGAATGACTCTGGAAGTTCTCTCACACCACACGCTGACATATTTAAATATTGTAGATTGACCAGGCTGCCTATATCTTCTGGTAACAACCTAACAGAAGAGCAATATGATATGTTCAGATATTGGAGTTGTGTGAGACCACAGAAGGATTCATGTATCGCTTTGATAAGAGAGCATTTAGATAATTCAAGATGCTGCAAATTTATGAGACCACCAATTGAGTCCGGAAGTTCTCTTATACCAGAACAACCTAACATGTCAATATGCATTACACTTTTTAAATCAACAAACGATTCCGACAATATTGAAATGCCAGAACAGCCTGACAAACCCAGATATCTTAGGCACCTGAGCTCGCCTATTGATTGTGGTAGTGCAGAAATATGAGAAGATCCATCCAAATTTAGGTACTGCAATTTGGATAGCTTTGTAATATACTCTGGGAGACATTCATTTTGCAATCTTGGAGCATTAAGATACTTCAGCAGTTTCAATTCCCCTATAGAGGCTGGCAACAATATACTAGAGCATCCATCAAAATCCAAGATACGCAAGCACTTTGCGAAAGAAAATGCTCCACGAGCAATATCCAGCTTGCCGCTATCCACTACTGGAAACTGCTTCTTTGCCGCCTGATGACGGCAGTCGGCAAAGGCCGGAATGCAGTCGGCAAAGCTGCATTCCACGTGGCAGGCGGCAAAGGGAAGGCGGCAAAGGCCAGGGCGGCAAAGACAGCCTTTGCCGACTGCCAGGTGGCGGCAGGCGGCAAAGGCCTTTGCCGCCTGCCAACCCGGCAGTCGGCAAAGAGTTTTCAGAAAAAATAAAAAAAAAAGGATGGACCCGCCAAGCCCATCCAGCCCCGCGAGCCCATCCCAGCCCGCCCAAGCCCATCTAGGGCCCTCGAGCCCATCGCCGCCGCGCGCCGCAGCCGCACCGCGCGCCGCGCCGCGCCGGGGCCGCCCGCCCGCGCCCGGGGGCCGGAGCTCGCCCCGCCGCCGCCGGGGGCCGCGCCGCACCGCGCTGCGCCGCCGCCCGCGCCCGCCGGGGCCGGCTCGCCCGCGCCGCCGGGCCGGAGCTCGCCCAGCGCCGCCGGGGGCCGCCGCACTCCGTCGCAGGAGGCGGATCCGGCCTCGCCGTAGCCGGAACAGCCCTAGCCGGGGCCATTGCCGCCGTCTCTGCCGCCGCCGCACTCGATGGCGACGTCGTGCTCGTCGCCGTGCTCGCCGAACCGTCGTTGCCCGAACACGTGCTCCCGTCGTGCCACTGGGACGGCCTCCGCTGCGGCGGCGTGCGGCGGCCGCGTGTCGCCTTGCCCCACACCTCGCCGGCGGCCTCGAGGGCGACGAAGTAGCCGCTCTGGGGCTCGGGGACGCCAGCGGCGACGACGCGCCGCCGTGGAGGTCGATGCGACGGGACCCGGCACGGCGCCAGAACTGCCATGGACGGAGCTCGACGCGGCCGGTGGTGCAGGAGATGGCGCAGACCGGCGTCGTGGCGGCGCTGTGCGTGGTGGCGCAGTCGGAGCAGTACGCCGAGAGCGGCGAGAGGACGAGGCGGCGAGAGGACGAGAGCAGTACGTACGTACGACAGCAGCTGCACACGCTAGGAGTGTTTGTTCTCTGGTCCACGGACGTGCTCAGAGAGAGAGAGAGAGATCCGGTTGTGCCAATGACAAGAGAGATAGGGTTGTGTTTGTTTTGTGCCAATGACTAGTGGACCCCCGAGGACATGTGGCGAGCTAGGAGTGGCCACCATGGGCATCACGCGGATCGCCTCCCACCAGCCTTTGCCAATTAAAGGGGCAGTCGCCTCCCACCAGCCGGCGGTGGGCACATGGGCCTTGTTGGGCCGGATCTTTGCCGACTTGCCCAAGAAGGGCAGTCGGCGAAGCTTTTTTTTTTTTTTTTTTACTTTTTTTATTTTTTGTTTTAAATCTTCCAAATTCAAAAGCATGAGAAGATGATGTCTTTTGAAATTCAAACTTTTTCTATAGTCCAAGTATATTGTTTACAAGCACATACTCAAATTTGAGACTTTTTAATGACATTTTGCTATATTTAGCTCATTTAATTCATTTACTTGATTTTTTTGATAATCCAAAATTGAACTACGGGTATTTAAAATAATGGAATGTAGCCACTCAAAAAATTATATTCATGTTGGAGAGTGTATATTAAGGCCAATTATATTCACTCACCCAAAGTTTTGAAAGAATTATTCACAAAAAATGACTATTTAGTTGTAGAAGAAATGTTTTTTAATTATATAAAACGCAAACGAAGTCCGAAAATCACGAAACTTGGCGAGGTGTCATCCCATGGCATGTGGAGGCTGTGATAAAAAATTGAAAATGTTTTGAGCAGTTCTGACGATGGATGGCTAAAACCCAGACATCTCCACATGTAACCACGAGTGATCACATGTGGAGATGTCTGGGTTTTAGCCATCCGTGATCACAACTTGTTCGAAACATTATCAATTTTTTATCATAGCCTCCACATGCCATGGGATGACACCTCGCCAAGTTTCATGATTTTCAGACTTCGTTTGCATTTTTATATAATTAAATAACACTTCTTCCGCAATTGGAGAACCATGTTTCGTGAAGCAGGAGTTAAAATTTTTAGGTGAGTTCCTGCATAGGGCCTCAAAATACATTACCTAACATGAATATAATTTTTTGAATGGCTAGGTTTCATTATTTCATGCACCTACAGTTCAATTTTTACTTTTTTGAGAAAAATGCAAGTAAACAAAATAAATTCAAGAAATATAGGAAAAAGTTATGAAAATGTTTCAAATTTTAAAATATGATTCAATACAATCTAGAATGATCACTGAAAAATTTTGAAATCAAAATTCAAAAGAAAAAAAAAAAAATTCTTTGCCGCCGCTTAGTCGCGTCGGCAAAGGCATCCTTTGCCGGCCGACCGCTTAGTCGCGGCGGCAAAGGCCTGTCTTTGCCGACTGCCATGCCTTTGCCGCCTGCCTAAACTTGGGCAGGCGGCAAGAGGTCTTTGCCGCCTTTGCCGTGGCCTTGGCAGTCGGCAAAACAACTGGGCAGTCGGCAAAGTCAGGTTTTCCAGTAGTGATCTGAAAAATGAAGTGCTCTCACATTCGAAGGCAAAATATTCGATAACTTCATTCCGTGGTCATATTTTAACCAATGCATAGCGGCAATATTTCTGGCCATGTTTATTGCTCTTTGATGAAACATAAGATAGTTCATCACGCATGATTGATTTTGCCAGGTCATGCACCAGGTCGTGCATGGTGTATCGTGCCATATGCTCTTGAGAATCCTGAAATGATAAGTTGAGGAAACTCCATTAGAGATGCCAGCTAGTTTTTATAAAAGTTAAATCTTAATTTCACTTTTGTGTGGACTGTAGGTTTACTTGTCATTTATCAGCAAATAACTACAATATATCATATGTTTGCTCACATAAAGATTATTTAAAAACTAAGGGAACTCAGGGGTTGAACTAACAAATTGATCAGGTAGTGTTTGTTGTGTGCCCACACCTTATCTTTGTTTCAATTGATTGAGGATCAAGATTTACCATAAAAAATAACATTCTAATACCCAGGCCTGTCGACAGTGGCGTGCATGTTGAGCAATCGAACAGGGCCTCCAAATGAGTGTTTTTTTAGAATTGGGAATTTATATATCCCAGCCTCTGCATCAATAGATGCATACAGCCAAACAAGTACCGTTCAAGTTTGGGATTCAAAGGCCACACGCAGGTGGCAGAAAGCACACTCATTACGATCACACGCAGGTGATCTAAAACGACAACGAAACGAGAGAAAGAGAGGGCAATCTAAATCATAGTCTTAATTCATAATCCTGTAACTAAAGCTCCAACCATGGCGACCGAAAACCTCCAGAGCAGCTGACTCAAGCATGCGACATCCCAGCTGAACGTGAGATCTTTCTTCCTCCTGCTGAAGCAGACCCCAGAAACGTATCCAGTGTGTCGCCCTGAAAATCACCTGCAAAGGAGTAAAGCCTTGAGCTCTGTTGAAGATTATATTATTCCGACTTAACCAGATTGCCCATAAAACTGCAGAGGCCCCAACCAAAACTTTGTGGCGCAATTTCTTATCCATCCCACCTAGCCAGTTATACATCAGATGATCCATGGACAGAGGTGGCGGCAAATTAAATGCAATGGAGACCATGCGCCAAACAAAACTAGCAAGCGGGCAATTGAAGAAGAGATGTTGTATAGATTCATTTGCATTGCAAAAACAACATTTGAGGTCCCCATCCCAATGCCTCTTAGTGTCATGGTCGGGCGCACGTATGTTAGACGGCGTCGTGCCCGTGACGTGCGCCGTGCCCTGGAACGTGCAACAGCCATGCAGGAGGAGGCGCAAGGCTCAGGCGCTGCTAGTGGCTAGGAGAGAAAATAGGATAGCTTTCTGTTATTAGCTCCTTAGATTATGGAGATTGTTACTTCCTTTATTTGGGCCCTTGGCCATATAAGTTTGTAACCGCACGTTGGAGAAATCAATCGAGAATCAGTTGCCTATCTTCTCTCTCCCTCACAAACTCTCAAGCCGCCGGCCAGGGGGTATAACCCGGCAGCGAGGACACGGCGTGGGGGTATAACCCTGCCGGCTACCACGGACCGGAACTACGAGTTGCGTAGTCGAGGTCCGGCGACCTTGGGCACGGAGGCCCTTGACAACTTGGTATCGGCATCCAGGTCTCGTCGTTCCTCTCCCACTCGATCCGATCGACCCACCACAGCCACCGCCGCCCCAAACCCTAACCCACCGCCTCCGCCACCTTCCACCTCCAACCCATCCACCATGTCCGAGCCAACATTGGCCGAGGTCATGGATATGCTCAAGACGATGAACTCCGAGATGAAGACGCGAAGGATGACATGGCGGCCATGAAGGACAAGCCGTCGTCCTCCGGTGGCGAAGGGGCGAGCAACGCACCTACGCGCCGCGTGACGAGGAGTTCCACCCGCGTCCCAAGAAGTGGGATTTTCCCGCTATGATGGCACCACCGATCCGCTTCTTTTCCTCAACAAGTGCGACGCTTACTTCCGCCAACATCGCACTATGGCCGAGGAGCGTCCCGATCGCGTCCTATCACCGGACGATGCCGCGCAATGTGGTTCATGCAACTCCAAGATGATAAGGGCACGCCGTCGTGGGGGAGCTTCAAAGATCTTCGAACCTCCGCCGGGCCACCCCTCCGATCCGCGCCAATGATCGAGCTCTCGGAGTGCCGCCGCACGGGCACCGTGGAGGAGTACTCCACGCGCTTCCAAGCCCTGCTTCCCCGTGCTGGGCGTCTGGAGGAATCCCAACGGGTTCAGCTCTACACCGGCGGGCTGCTGCCGCCGCTGAGCCACGCCGTACGTCTTCATCACCCAGAAACCCTCACCGCCGCGATGTGCCTCGCACGACAGGTCGAGTTGATGGAGTTGGATCGGCTCCACCAGGCGCCGCCCCGAGCCGCGTCGCGCGTTGCTTCCTCGCTCCGCGCGCCCGTCCGGCGGCCCGGCACCCCGGCGGCGCTGCCCGCCCGCCGCGAGCCACTCGCGGCGCTTCCGGCCCCTCCGCCCAGGGCGCCCGCCGGCCCGACAAAGCGCCTGACCCCTGAGGAGCAAGCGGAACGACGTCGACTCGGCCTCTGCTACAACTGCAACGAGCCGTATTCCAGGGGCCACAACCGCGTCTGTCGTCGCATCTTCTACATCGACGGCGTGGACCTGGCTGAAGAAGGCGGGGACGAGGAAGCCCCGGTGTTTTCCTTGCACGCGGTCGCAGGCGTTCCCGTCAACAACACGATCCAGCTCCGGGTCCATGTGGGCGCGGCCGACTTCATCGCGCTCATCGACACCGGCTCCACACACAGTTTCATCGGGGAGGACGCCGCGCGTCGCGCTGGGCTTCCCATCGAACCGCGCCCACGGCCGCGGCGGCGGCGTGGCAAACGGAGGGCGCGCGTCTCCCGTCCGGGGTGCTCCGCCAAGCGCCGGTGATCATCGACGGCCTTACTTTTCCGGTTGATCTGTTCCTCATGCCCCATGCAGGATATGACGTGGTATTGGGCACCAATTGGATGGCGCCACTGGGGGACATCGTGTGGAACATCACGGCGAGCACCATGGCGTTCCAGCACGAGGGCCGGTCCGTCTGCTGGCACAGCGTCGGCCCCAAAGCTCCAGCTCGCCTCCACGCTGCGGAGGCCACCGAACCCCTCCTCGACGCGCTCCTGGACGGCTTCCACGACGTCTTCGCCACGCCATGTGGCCTACCCCCGGAGCGGGGCCGCACACACCGCATCATCCTCAAGCCCGACGCAGCACCGGTGGCAGTCCGCCCGTACCGCTACCCGGCCGCCCACAAGGATGAGTTGGAGAAGCAATGCGCTGACATGATCGGCCAAGGCATCGTCAGGCGCAGCGACTCCGCGTTCTCATCGCCAGTCCTCCTCGTCAAGAAGCCGGACGGCTCGTGGCGCTTCTGCGTCGACTACCGCGAGCTGAACGCCATCACAGTGAAGGACGCGTACCCCATCCCGGTCGTCGACGAGCTGCTGGATGAGCTCCATGGTGCCCGGTTCTTCACCAAGCTCGACTTACGCTCCGGGTACCATCAAGTGCGCATGAGGCCGGAGGACGTCCACAAGACCGCGTTCCGCACCCACGACGGCCTCTACGAGTTCTTGGTGATGCCGTTTGGGCTGTGCAACGCTCCGGCAACATTCCAGCCCTCATGAACGATGTACTTCGCTCCTTCCTTCGTCGCTTTGTACTCGTTTTCTTTGACGACATATTAATCTACAGCAAGTCATGGGCGGACCATCTTCGACACCTCCGCGCGGTCCTCACCGAGCTCCGCCGCCATGCCCTCTTCGTCAAGCGCTCAAAGTGTGCGTTCGGGGTTTCCTCGGTCGCCTACCTCGGCCACACTATCTCAGCGGCGGGTGTGGCCATGGACTCGGCCAAGGTCCAAGCCATCCACGGCCGGTGCCTCGCTCGGCGCGGGCGGTACGGGGCTTCCTCGGCTTGACGGGCTACTACCGCAAGTTCATCCAAGACTACGGCACCTTGGCGGCACCCCTCACCGGCCCGCTCAAGAAGGAGGGTTTCTCGTGGAGCCCGGAGGCCGCCAAGGCGTTCGACGATCTCAAGATGGCCGTGACCACGGCCCGGTCCCGGCCATGCCCGACTTCACCGGGCCGTTTGTGGTTGAGTGCGACGCGTCATCTCATGGCTTCGGGGCGGTGCTCATCCGGGACGGGCACCCACTCGCCTTCTTCGGCGGGCCCGTGGCACCACGACATCGCGCCGGCGGCATACGAGCGTGAGCTCATCGGCTTGGTCGGGCGGTGCGGCACCGGGCGCCCGTACCTGCAGGGTCGCCGTTTCAGCGTCAAGACGGATCATTACTCTCTCAAGTACCTGCTGGATCAGCGCCTCGCCACCATCCCGCAACACCATTGGGTCGGCAAGCTCCTTGGGTTCGACTTTCTGGTCGAATACAAGCCGGGCGCGGCAAACACGTGGCGGATGCGCTGTCCAGCGCGACACGGAGGACGGGGTGCTGCTCGCACTATCGGCTCCCCGTTTCGACTTCCTCGACCGTCGCGCCAAGCACGGCTCGCCGACCCCGCCCTCGTCGCCCTCCGGGATGGGATTACGGCGGGGACCCGCCAGCGCCTTGGACGCTCGTGGACGGCATGGTCCATTTCGACGGCAGGCTGTACATCCCGCCCACCTCGCCCTTTGCTCCAGGAAATCATGGAGGCAATCCACCGGGACGGCCATGAGGGCGTTCAACGCACCCCGCATCGTCTACGGCGTGATTTCCATTTCCCCAACATGAAGCGGCGCGTCCAAGACATGGTCCGCGTATGCACGGTGTGTCGCAGTATAAGTCCGAGCACCTCCAGCCGGCCGGTCTTCTTCTCCCTCCGCCGGTGCCACGGGGTGTCCGGACCGACATCGCCCTTGATTTTGTGGAGGCTCTTCCCCGCGTCCGCGGCAAGTCGATGATCCTCACCGTGGTGGATCGGTTCAGCAAGTACTGCCATTTCATTCCATTGGCGCACCCGTACTCGGCTGAATCCGTCGCCCAAGCATTCTTCACCGACATTGTTCGTCTACATGGCGTCCCTCAGTCCATTGTCTCGGATCGGGACACGGTCTTCACGTCCTCCTTCTGGCGGGAGCTCATGCGCTTGTTGGGCACCAAGCTCCACATGACGACGGCATTTCACCCTCAGTCCGATGGGCAGTCCGAGTCGGCCAACCGCGTCATCGTCATGTACTTGCGATGCTTGACCGGGGATCGACCTCGCCAATGGGTCAGGTGGCTCCCATGGGCGGAGTATCTCTTCAACACGGCGTTTCAGTCCTCCCTGCGCGACACTCCTTTCCGTGTGGTGTACGGACGCGACCCGCCAACGATCAGATCATATGAACCAGGCGACACCAGGGTGCACGCGGTCGCCAAAACCATGGCGGAACGCGAAGAGTTCCTGGCCGACGTCCGCTATCGCCTGGAGCAGGCCCAGGCCGTGCAGAAGTTGCACTATGACCGACACCACCGTCCAGTGACCTACCAGGTCGGTGATTGGGCGCTTCTGCGTCTCCGCCAACGCACAGCGTCCTCATTGCCTCAAGCTACAGGGGGCAAGCTCAAGCCTCGCTTCGTCGGGCCGTACCGCGTCGTCAAGCTCATCAACGAGGTCGCTGTTCGTCTTGCTCTTCCAGCGGGTACCCGCATCCACGATGTCTTCCATGTTGGCCTCCTGAAGAAGTTCCACGGCACCCCGCCCGCTGTCGTGCCTCCGCTTCCGCCCCTTCGCCATGGCGCCATCGAGCCGGAGCCAGAACGCGCGGTGCGCTATCGCCGCCCGGGCGTCCCACAGGTGCTCATCAAGTGGAAGGACTGCTCGCCGCGTCGTCGACATGGGAGGACACGACACATTCCGCACCAGGTTTCCCTCCTTCCAGCTCGAGGACGAGCGACTCTCGACGGAGAGGGAGATGTCATGGTCGGGCGCACGTATGTTAGACGGCGTCGTGCCCGTGACGTGCGCCGTGCCCTGGAACGTGCAACAGCCATGCAGGAGGAGGCGCAAGGCTCAGGCGCTGCTAGTGGCTAGGAGAGAAAATAGGATAGCTTTCTGTTATTAGCTCCTTAGATTATGGAGATTGTTACTTCCTTTATTTGGGCCCTTGGCCATATAAGTTTGTAACCGCACGTTGGAGAAATCAATCGAGAATCAGTTGCCTATCTTCTCTCTCCCTCACAAACTCTCAAGCCGCCGGCCAGGGGGTATAACCCGGCAGCGAGGACACGGCGTGGGGGTATAACCCTGCCGGCTACCACGGACCGGAACTACGAGTTGCGTAGTCGAGGTCCGGCGACCTTGGGCACGGAGGCCCTTGACACTTAGCTAGATTGTCTTTGGTGAGGGCTACCCCTTTTAGGAGGTACCAAATAAAAATTTTAACTTTGAGTGGCATTTTTAATTTCCAGAGCAAATGTTTCTTCGGAACATGAGTAGGTAGAGAGAGTATCCTATACATTGATCTCACTGTGAACCTACCATGCTGATGAGGGTCCCAAAAGAACCTATCCTGCTGCTCCGATAGCTGGGTATTCATGACCATCAATACTAGTTGGTGCCAAGAGGCCAGATTGCTTCCGTCCAGCCGTCTCCGGAAGGATATGTTCAATGGTGTCGACCCCAACACTGAGGAAACAGTATCGTTTTTCTTACGAGCAATGTGGAAAAGGTTAGGGAAGCGCTGTCGGAGTGGAGTATCACCGCACCAAACATCCTCCCAAAACCTAACCTGAGCCCCATCTCCTATTTGAAAGTGTCCCAGAGCTAAAAATTCGTCTTTTACTTTCATTAAACCACTCCAAAATTGTGAGTCGCCCGGTCTATGCGTTACTTGGGTGAGAGATTTGTTTCTCAGGTATTTGTTACGAAGCAGTCTATGCTAGATACCATCTTCATTAATTAGCTTGTACAGCCATTTACTGAGAAGGCACCTATTCTGCAGGTCTAGATTGACGACGCCTAACCCTCCATAGTCATGTGGAGAACATATCGTCGCCCATTTCGCAAGTCTATATTTCTTTTTATGATCATCGCCTTGCCAAAAGAAGCGCGATCGGTAAAAGTCAAGTTTGCGTAGGACTGCACGGGGCACTTCAAAAAAGGAAAACATAAACATAGGAAGACTGGAGAGTACCGAGTTAAGGAGAACTAGGCGACCCCCGACCGATAACAGTTTTCCTTTCCACCCCGCCAATCTCTTTTGGAATCTGTCCTCTATGGGCTGCCAATCCAAATTCCTGAGTCTCTTATGATGCATCGGGATTCCAAGATACCGGAAGGGGTAGTCTCCCATCCAACATCCAAATATTTGGGAGTAAGTACTGGCATGATCCTTAGCAGCCCCATAGCAGAATAGTTCGCTCTTGTGGAAGTTTCTTTTAAGTCCAGAGAGATGCTCAAACGCGCACAGCAAGAGCTTTAGGTTTTTGGCCTCTTCCACATCTTGTTCCAAGAACAGAATAGTGTCGTCCGCGTGCTGTAGAATAGACAACCCGCCTTCTACAAGGTGTGGGACGACGCCTCTAAAATGGCCAGCGCATTTTGCCCTTTCGATTAAGATTGCGAGCATGTCAACGATGATATTGAAAAGCACGGGAGACAACGGGTCCCCTTGTCTTACACCCTTCTTAGACTGGAAGAAGGGGCCAATATCGTCGTTTACCTTTATCGCAACACTCCCTTTGGTTGTTATCTGATTGATCCAGCTACACCAGGTTGGGGAGAAGCCTTTCATCCTCAAAACTTGTTGGAGGAAAGGCCATTTAACAGATGACACCATCGCGCTTTCTTTTGTGTAATTCATGAATTGTCTCATGCAGGATGACCACTCCCTCCATAATATATCTTCCGGGGAGGAAAGCCGTTTGAGACGGTCGAATTATCTTCTGTGCAATAGTATTAATTCTATTTGTTAGAACCTTACTGAATATTTTGAAACTCACATTCAACAGACATATAGGTCGATACTGTTGAATTTGTATCGCCTCAGTTTTTTTTGGGAGCAATGTGATGATTCCGAAGTTTAGGGAGTGCAGAGGCAAATCGCCATCATGGAAACACTGGAATAAAGATACCAAGTCAGGACAGATCACATCCCAAAAGTGCTGATAAAACTCAGCCGGGAAACCGTCAGGGCCTGGTGCCTTGTTGTGTTCCATTTGGAAGACAGCCTCTTTAATCTCCGCTTCAAGGAAGGGGTTGGTGAGTATCTCATTCTCGGCTGCCGATACCTGGGGAATATCGTCGACCTGGGTCTCATCCAACCTGAAGTGATTATCTGCCGGGGCTCCAAAAAGTCTTCTATAGTAGTCGGTGATATAGTTCTTAAGATTCATATTCCCTACAATGGTCCCATCCGATTGCTCAAGCTGGACTATCCTCGTCTTGCGGTGTCTACCATTTGCTAAGAGATGAAGTATTTAGTGTTACTATCTCCTTCAAGTAACTGGGTCGCCTTGGATCGTTGTAGCCAGTATAGCTCTTCTTCCCGCAGCAACCCGGTTAATTCTCCATGTAACTGAGATTTATACTCCATCTCCTGCGCGGATAGCAGTGCGGTTTCTGCCTTTTTATCTAGGTCATCCAGTATGGTCAGGAGCTCTTCCTTTCTCCTCCTGGAGCTCCCAGTGCAGTTTCTAGCCCATCCTTTCAGGTACCGCCGCAGCGATCGAATTTTGTTTTGCCATCTCTGGACAGGGGAACGCCCACTGTGTTCACGTTGCCACACCTCGGATACTATCTCATGGAAACCGTCAACAGTGAGCCAACACTACTGGATTCACCTTCATTGCCGACTGCTTAAAGCAGTTGGCAAAGGCACTAATGCAGTCGGCAAAGCCTTTGCCGACTGCATTACACGTGGCAGTCGGCAAAGAACAGGCGGCAAAGATCCAGCCGGCAAAGACAACCTTTGCCGACTGCCACTACAAGGCAGTCGGCAAAGGCTTTGCCGACTGCCACTCAAGCAGTCGGCAAACGAAACTTGCACGTCGACCCTGGCCGTCCCCTTTGCCGACTGCCTAGGTGGTAGTCGGCAAAGGTTTTTTTCAATTTGCTGTGCAGCCAGCTTTGCCGACTGCCCACAGCGAAGGCAGTCGGCAAAGCCTTTGCCGATTTGCCAAGGTGGCAGTCGGCAAAGGTTTATTTTTTTATTTAATTTGCTTCGCAGCCAGCTTTGCCGCGCCACCCTCGCTTAGATCGGCAAAGGCTTTGCCGACTGCCTTCGCCGTGGGCAGTCGGCAAAGCTGGGAAAACGCTTGTTTTTTAGCTAGTTCCCAGCTCTGGGAAATGTGTTTTTTTTGCTGTTTTTGCCGCTTTGCCTCATGTATCGCAGCAACCAAAGCACATATATATATACATATCACAGAAATCCACATATATATCACAGAAATCCACATATATATCACACAAATCCACATATCCTTCATAACCACAACATCCATCATCCATCAAGTCGCACGAATGCAACATCCAACATCCAACAAGTCTCACAAGTCCAACATCCATCATCCAACATCCAACAAAGTAGCAAAAGGGTCCAACATAACAAAGTAACAACATGAAGGCACCGAGCCACTCACTCGCCCTGCGACCAGTCGCCACCACCTTGTTGTGTGGAGGAGCTCCCTGTCGGCCACGGAGACCACCCAGACGGTCCGACCTGCGGCGCGCTGTACCCCAACCCGAGTTGTGGAGAAATGCCAGGACTCGGGTTCGAACCCGCCGACTGCAGCTGCACAGAGAAGCGATCTAATTAGTACCTAAGGGATGGCCGCACAAGCGAAAACAATGGACAGGCTGCTAGAAACTCACCGGAGTCCTTACAGGGCCAAGATCAGGGAGTGGAGGGAGAACAACCGGGGGTGGAGTGAACACCACTTGCAACAGAGGGGGTGTGTAGTTAGGGATCTGCAGGCCCTGAAAGTAGCTGGAAATCGACGAGGCGAACTCCGTCATCTGACGCTGGGACTGCTACTGGAAAGCTACCATCGCCTGCCGATGGGCCTCCGCTTGGGCCGCCAGCTGCTGCTGATGGGCCTCTTCTCGGGCCGCCTCTCTTGCCTGTTGGGCCGCCTATTGGGCCCGCATCTCTTCCAGCTGGGCCTGCAATAGTACAGAAGCGATGTTTAAACAATGCATAAGGATTCAGGAACATATGTAAAACCAATGAACGTCGAATAGTTACCTGAACCGCCGCCATCATCTATGTGGAGCTTGGCCGCCGAGGTTGTATGGGGACGTTGGAGGAGGTACCAGCACTGCTGCCCGAACGACAAACCTCACGAAGGGAGGGAACGGTGGCCGGATTGATGACACTGTGGGCAATAAAGTACTGGCTGTGCTGCTTCCCTCCTCCCGTCCTCATCAGGACGTCCGTATCGAGGGGCTCGGTCGATGGGTCATAGTCGGCACCATGGCTCGTGCGAACCGCCTCGGTGTACTGGACCACCTTGTCGTAGACATTCTGGTTGGTGATGGCGTCGGGCCCCCTCGCCGGGTCGTAGACGTTCTCTGGATCTGTCGCCTTACCCTGATGAGCCAGGACATAGCCCGTGAACTCGTTGATCACCTGGCCGTCATGCGACTGGCTCTGCGAGGAAAACACAAGGACGATTACATGTAATGAGAATGAATGACTCAATAAATGAATAAATAAACAAATCAGTGTGAAGGGTACCCATGTGTCCATGTACTCTCCGAGGGAGCGGCTCCCTTGGTGGTGTGACGGCCCCGCCTTCCCCTTGGCATATCCGGATTTCTGCCTGCGCCTCTCGTACGCCTCTAGCGTTCTCCACCCGTCCACAATCGCCTCCCAGCAGTCCATGTGCATTTTGCACCAATCAGCAGGATACTGCATTACAACGTGCATTTGGGTGAGTAAGAAGATGAATCAGAATGGAATCAGAATTATTGTTTCCTACTTACGAGCATGTAGGCCTCCCTGGGCATGTCAGTTTCGGGCCACTGGATCATGTTCCTGGCGTCCTTCTTCTCTAGCTTCTCCTTGAGGACATTGGCGTGGTAGGTGATGAGGCACTGGATGTGCGCCTCGTAGAACATGTCCTTGAGCCTGACCTAGCTGACCCTGTCCTGCACTACCGACGCCTCATCCTCGTGCCCCGGGTCGCACGTGAAATACTCCTGCATACAGATATCATCTATCAGTTCATTATTTCAAGGACATCCAACGAATGCGTAGTACTGGCAAAGCAGTATGATGAAGACTCACCCAGAACTCCCTCTTGATCTTGTCGGCAAGGGTGACGTTTCTGTCCCATACCTTGAAGAAGTCCGGCCAGTGCTGGGGTACCTTTTCCCTCCCGTCTATAGTGACAAGGCCAGGGAAGTTCTTCTTAATCAGGAGGCCCAGCATGCCATTAGGATGGCATCCACCTCTGTTTCCATCCACACGCTTCCAATTGCTGCACAAGTCATTAAGAAGAACTGTTAGTCTGAAGTTCAATTTTCAACATGGCATATGAACAAGTCAGTGAAAACATGAATGGTTACTTACTTTGGTCTGTCGGGTCGAATCACCGGACGGAAGGCTAGCGTGGGCGCGCTAGAAGGGAGGCGCGTGATCCCGCACAGGTAGGGCTTCCTCAAAGCTGAGGAAGGCGACTCGTCCTCACCCCCATCCTCGCCCTCATCCTCGCCCCCATCCTCGCTGCCACCGTCCTCGCCGCCACCGTCCTCGCCCCCACCGTCCTCGTCGCCACCGTCCTCGCCGTCACCGTCCTCGCCGTCGACCGGGGAAAACAGGCGTCTGGTAGAGCGAGCTCTACCCCGCATCTCCGCCAACGTCGTCTCCTCGTCCTCCAACACGTCCTCGTCCACATACGGCATCTGGTAGACTGACCTGACATTTCTCGTCGGTCTCCGTTTTTTACCTCCGCCCGGCATTTTGTCCTATGCCTGCAATGACAAACATTAAACCAATTAGCACAAATAATCGAAAAGTACTTGTAAAGAGATGCAGAATGAATGAAACATAATTGCAAAGTAGTAATAATAAGAACAATATAGTATTACATGAACTAGAAACCAAAGTCCTGGTCAGCACTATCACCATTGTCATCACCGCCTCCTCCGTCATCACAATCGCTGCTGTCTTCATCACTATCAATATTGTCAAAACCTAAGTTCTCATCATCTCCATTATTCTCCTCACCACCTCCATCGTCCTCAACACTTAGTTCGCGACGAGCCCTCCATCGCTCAAGCATCATTAGGTCCTTAGCATCTTGCACCACTTTACCCTCGTCCTCGTCCTCATCGATGTCGTTGTCTGCTTCCATGCCCATCAGCGAAAGAATGTCTATCTCCAAATGCCCTTCTAGCCCCTCAGGTTGATAGAACTCTCTGCTATCTGCCTTTGGGTCAAAGTTGTAGTCATCATCGTTTGGGACAGGCGCTTTACCACGCGGCGATACCAATTGCACAAGGTACCAACCCGTAAGCCTCTCGTCATTTTGGCACGCCCATGGGAGATAATAAACTTGCGTGGCCTGCTGAGCCACAATATAGACATCTTCTCCACTATAAATGGAATCCTGTCAAATTTTGACTAACCCAATGTCATCGGCTCTTCTCGTGACATCAGGATCGAACCAGTGGCATTTGAACACCACTGCCTTAAGAGCTTTGGGGCCTGAGAAGTCGAGCTGGTATATTTCTTCGACTATGCCATAATAGTCGAGATCATCATTGCCGGGCATACGAACTCCTATGCACGTGGTCTTTCGGCCGGGCCGACTCTCCTCGTAGCTTCTCGTGTGAAAGTGATAGCCATTCACATCATAAACGGTGAATGCATTGACCTTAGTGCTGAAGCCACATGCAACCTGTTTCAATTCAGCACTCATTTCCCCATCCGTGCGTGCCTGCAAGGTGAGGCCACGTAAATCGTTACATTACTCGCTCTTAGGAGCAACTCAAAGATGGAACGAGGTAAGTTGGATGGTACCTTTGTACGCAACCACCCAATAAATTGGGCCTGGCAGTTTTGAGGAAATGGTCTTCTTCTTGGTTGGTAGGTGGCGTATTTCTTTTCCAGAATCGCCTAATGAACTCCTTGAAAAAACAAGAGATGAAGAGGGTCGGACCGATAGGTGGAGGATATTGACTACGTATGTAACAAGTTCTTTGAGAACTTACATTCAATAAGGAATCACTTCATCAAGGTTCATCAACAGGTAGAGTGTGATGATGCGAAACTCAGGTGGTTGCAACGTCTTGGGGGTACCTGCGCTGCCCCTTCCGAGTTGCCCTTTGAAAAGGCTCAGGGTCGATAAATTCTCATCCTCGTTGTAACGAGGGAGTGGGTTCATGTTGGGAAGGTTCTCGGTATAGTACGCCTTTGTGAAGTTCGACACCTCATCCACTCTTGCTGCCTCCGCCACGGAGGCCTCAATTTTAGCTTTATTTGTACACTTTTTCCGAAGAATCTTTAGACACCTCTCGATTGGATAGCACCAACGGGCCTGCACAGGACCCCCCAGCCGTGCCTCACACGGTAGGTGCAGGATCAGATGCTGCATCGGCAGGAAGAAGCCGGGTGGAAAGATCATCTCCAACTTGCAGATCAGCAGAGGTGCAAGTTTCTCCTGGTCACGAATCACTTCCTGAGATAACTCCCTGGCACAAAGCTGACGGAAGAAATAGCTCAACTCTGCTAGAACGCGCCACACTGGATCGGGGAGGTATCCACGGGTCATCGCAGGAAGGAGTCGCTCAATCCATATTTGGAAGTCATGACTCTTCATCCCTAAGACTTTGCCAGTCTTAGGGTTCACTCCCCTACTCAGATTCGCCGCATACCCATCAGGAAACAATAACATCTTCATCCACTGAAGCACTTCCTTCCTGTCGGCCCTTTTCAGGATGTAATCGGCCGGGCCCCTTCTCCAAGTCTTGCCAGGCGCAGGAGGCTTCATCACTAGCTTTGGTCTGTCGCAGATCGCCTCCACGTCTAGCCTAGCCTTAACGTTGTCCTTTGATTTCTGCTTTATGTCCATGAGTGTTCCCCAAAGTGCCTCGACGATTCTTTTCTGTGTGCATCACATCGATGTTGTGTGGAAGAAGAAGGTGCTTGAAGTAGGGGAGCCTAGTCAAGCCCGATATATGGGTCCACATGTGTTGCTGACCATATCCAATAAAGCCACCCTTGTCTTTGTCGATTTTGAGAGCCTCTAACTCGGCAAGGACCTGTTCACCGCTCATAATCTGAGGAATAGGATCCGTGACTTCAAGACCTTTCGTGAAGTGTTGGGTGTCACGTCTCAATGCATGGTTCTCAGGCAGGAATTGACGATGTTTATCAAACGAAGAGTACTTGCCACCCTTCTTCAGCCAGGTGAACATCACAGAATCCTTGCATACTGGGCAAGGGAACTTCCCGTGAACACATCACCCACAGAATATGCCATACGCCAGGAAGTCATGCATTGAATACTGATACCACACATGCATTGTGAAGTTCTTCTTTGTAGCTCGGTCATACGTCAGTACCCCCTTTTCCCAAGCATGCTCCAATTCATCCCACAGTGGCTGCATGAACACACCCATATTGTTGCCCGGGTGTTCAGGTATTATCAGCGACAATAACACGTTCTTGGGCTCAAACATGACGCCGGAGGGAAGATTGAGGGGAATCACGAACATGGGCCAACAAGTGTACGAAGCCGCATGTGTTCCATATGGGTTGAACCCATCTGTTGCTATCGCTACACGTATATTCCGAGCGTCCCTAGCTTTCTCAGGATACTGGTCATCGAAGTACTGCCATGCCTCAGCATCCGCTGGGTGTACCATCTTGTCACTATATCTTTTGCCATCCTTGTGCCATGTCATCTGCTTTGCCAACTCCTCTGTCATGAACATCCGTTGGAGCCTTGGTGTGAGTGGAAGGTACCGTATGACCATCTCAGGGATCTTAGACTGTTCCTTCTTGCCATCACTAACGTCCACCTCCACATACCTAGAGGCTTTGCACTTCGGACAGTGCGTTGCTGCCACTAGTTCTTTTCCCCTAAATAGGACGCACCCGTTACGACAAGCATGGATCGACTCATACGGCATCTTAAGTGCACAGAGGAGCTTCACTGACTCGTACGTGCTCTTCTGCAGTGTGTGGTCATTCGGAAGCATTGTGCCGAACACTGTCAACATGAGATTGAAGCCATCTCGGCTCAGGCTCAACTGCGACTTCAACCCTAGAAGACGTCCAATGGCATCCAGTTGGGACATTGTTGTCTTCCCATGAAGGGGCTTCTGTGCCGAAGACATCATTTCATGGAACGCCTTTGCGGTTTCCTCTGGTCCTCCTCCACCAATCCTTCATTGCCACATGCCTCGTTATAGTCTACCACCATGTCGACCACCCCGGCATCTCCATCAAACTCCTCGAGGTGTGCTCGCACCTCCTCCTCTCTAACAGTCGCTTTCGCTTCACCATGGAAGATCCACCTCTCGTAGTTTGCCACAAATCCATGCTTGATAAGATCTTTGTATACCTCCCTCTGTACTTTTCTTTTTTGGTTCTTACAGTCATTGCAGGGACACAGCGTCCGATCCGACCCATGAGCAGCCGGGCCAAATGCTTGCTGTAGGAATTGATTGGTCCCGTGAACCCATTCAGCGCTCTTCCCCTTTTCTGTCCAGCCCGTGTACATCCACTCACGGCCAGTCATCTTCTGTCATGCGCCAATGTAAGGGAGTAATAAAACTAGCATTTCCATGTACAAGGCGTTTGTACCATCTAATAGGTGAAGGATAGGTCCTAATCCCACCCGAGGATGCATAGATGAGGTTTGCTTCCATGCTCCACTCCCGTCTGAGACAGAATTTTGGCAGCACCTCCCCGCTGTTCTCCCAATACACATCCCCGTTTGGGGAGAGTGTGTATCCGGAGAACAACGGGAAGGTGCTGCGGAAACTCCGGCTCGGACGGGAGCGGAACATGGATGCTAACCCATCTACGCATCTGCGGGCTGTCCAAGAAACGTGGACAATCCAAAAGAGATACCATCGCAGACATGCACTGATCAGCATACCAACGACCGCGTATCCCTTTCGGACGGGAGACGCCTAACTCAGTTACACGATCTAAGACCGACAAGTATAAGGAAGAGAGGTGATTATTTATACCTAGGGTGGCGGCGTAGAGGTGAGTCGGTGGACGAAGATGATCAGGGTCGCCGAGGTGCTCCAAGTCCCCTCCGACACGTCCTGCTCTGCAAAACAACAAAGACATCACTATTAGTTGAAAATTCCGACAGAACCTCCCCTGTACGGGGAAGTTTCCAAAACCTGCAAGAAAACTGTCGGCTCGAAGGTCGACGTCCACATTTGGGCACGAAGGCCGTCAACGACACATCCGGCACGAAGGCCATCAACACAGAAATGACACGAAGGCCGTCAATGACATACTTGGCAGCACCTAGGGGAAGGCCATCAATGACATAGATGGCACGAAGGCCGACAACCTAGGGGAAGGTTATACCTTGGGTGGCGGTGGAATCGAGTGACGCGGTGCTGGGGTCACCTTCTTCTCCGGCGACGCGCGTGGATGATGACGGGGGTGAACGGCGAGGACGGGGCAACGGCGATCGAAGAGGCCGGCGGTCGAGCCTCCTCCTTCTCCCTTCTCCTTCTTCCTTCTCCTTCTCCCTTCTCCCTCCTCCCTTCTTCCTTCTCCCTTCTCTCCTCCACCTTCTCTCCTCTTCTACTCCCCTGCTCCTCCTCACCTCCAATGGACGGCCGCCACTGTGGTGGTGGCTGGCCGGGGCAGGGGCATGGGCGAGGCGGACGGCCGCGGAGCCGGCGCCCGCTTGACCGGTCAGCGCGGTGGCACCGGACCGAGGGCGCGCGGGGCCGGGCCGAGCGGGCGCGGGACGGGGGCCGGGGCTGCACCGCACCGGGGCCGGGCCGCGGGGCCGTGCCGGGCGGCGCCGACCGCTCGCCGTGCGCTGGGCTGGAGCGGCGCCGGGCGCTCGCCGGCGCGATGCGGGGCGGCGCGGCTCCAGTGCGGGAGCGGCGGCGGCCCGGGTGCGGGGGGGGCGGGGAGCGGGATCCGGGTCCGGGGAGGGGCGCAGCTGCTCCGACGGCGACGCTAGGCGGCGGTGGCGGCGCAAGGGGAGGGCGCGGGCGCGGGCGGTGTTTAGGGTTGGGGGAAGATGGGCCGGCCGGGCTCGGCCTTAATTCATTCGATATCTTTGTCGACTGCCACGCTGTGCAGTCGGCAAAGAACTCCTTTGCCGACTGCTCGTCTTGGCAGTCGGCAAAGAAGCCCTTTGTCGACTGCCAGGATAGGCAGTCGGCCAAGTATTAATTTTTTTTTAATTTTGAGTTCAAACTTTTTCCTTGGCCTAAGTGTATTGTTTACGGGGACATATTCCAATTTGGGGTCTTTTTACAATATTTTACTATATTTCATTGATTTCTTTTATTTCCTTGCATTTTTCCGCATAATCCAAGTTTGAACTGCGGATGCATGAAATAATGGAAGTTAGCCATTCGAAAAAATGATATTCATGTCGGAGAGTGTATTTGGAGGCCGTATCCAGAAGCTCACCCAAAAGTTTGAAGTCCTTGTCCACAGAACAGGACTTTCCAAGCGTGGTAGAGGTGATTTTTAATTATATAAAATCCAAACGAAGTCGGAAAATCACGAAACTTGTCGAGGTGTTATGTTATCGCATGTGGAGCCTACGATAAAAATTTCATAAAGTTTGGAGCAAGTTGCGACGTCGGATGTCCAAAACCCAGACATCTCCACATGTGCCCACATGTGGAGATGTCTGGGTTTTGGACATCCGATATCGCAACTTGCTCCAAACTTTTTGAAATTTTTATCGTAGGCTCCACATGCGATAACATGACACCTCGACAAGTTTCATGATTTTCTGACTTCGTTTGGATTTTATATAATTAAAAATCACCTCTACCACGCCTGGAAAGTCCTGTTCCGTGGACAAGGACTTTAAACTTTTGGGTGAGCTTCTGGACACGGTCTCAAAATACACTCTCCGATATGAATATCATTTTTTCGAATGGCTAAGTTCCATTATTTCATGCATCCGCAGTTCAAACTTGGATTATGCGGGAAAATGCAAGGAAATAAAAGAAATCAACGAAATATAACAAAACATCTCAAAAAATCAAGAAACTTCTAGAGGTATCATGTTATCACATGTGGAGTCTAGGAAAAAAATTTGAGGAAGTGTGGAGCAAGTGGCGACGTCAAACGTACAAGGCCTAGACTCATAAGGCAAAAAAAAAAAAAAAAAAAAACATCTTTGCCGACGCAAACGGCGAGGCGGTCGGCAAAAAAGGTGACGGCGACGGCGCCGTCTCGGCCCCGAAAAATTTGCCGACTGCCTCCCTTTGCCCATTGCCGCGGTCGGCAAAAACGATCTTTCTTGACCGCTCAACTTCCGCGGTCGGCAAAGACGATCTTTGCCGGCCCGGCGATCTTTGCCACCTGCCGCATTCATGGCAGTCGGCAAAGATAACCTTTGCCGACTGCTCTGTACCTGGCAGTCGGCAAAGATTCCGGCAGTCGGCAATGACCCATTTTCCCGTAGTGCAACTCAGTTCGAAACGAAAGACCGAGTTGTTTCCCCTATGCACAGCGTTCCTAGTGTCGAGGAAAAGTGGCGTATGATCAGATAACTCCCTGGTAAGGGCGCGGACTAAAGCCAGAGGGAATTTAAGTTCCCAACTTGTGCTTACCAGGATTCTGTCCAATTTTTCGAATGTTGGAATTGCAGCTGAACTAGCCCAGGTGAACTTTCGACCGATCAGTTCTAGTTCCCGCAAGTTAAGTGCTTCTATACAAGCATTAAAAAGATTGGGCCATCTACTGTCGTAACGATCGTTACTTTTTTCATGAGGGCCCCTAATAATGTTAAAGTCTCCTCCAATCAGAAGTGGTAGAGTTTCCGAGCTGCACGAGTTTACCAGTTCCGCAAGGAAACGCTCTTTAAGTTCAGGTTGAGCGGCGCCATAAACCGCCATAATCACTGAACGGAAACCATCATACTTGCTCTTGACCGTAAACTGGACAAAAAAGTCCCCAACTCGAACCTCCTGCACTTCTAGAGAAAGGGCGTGTACTCCTAGAAGTATGCCACCCGAACGGCCATTCGGCGGGATCCAGTGCCAAAAGAAATCTCTACCTCCACAAAGAGTTAAGAGAGGCGTCCGAGAAATCCCGTCGCTGCGTTTTGAGGATAGCTATAAAATCTAGGTTATTTTCAACTGAAAAGTCGTGAAGAAAGTTTCGTTTAGCCAGGTCTGCTATTCCAGAAGATGCCTTTCATGATTAATACTTATTTTAACTGTTTGTTTCTTCTTGCCTGCTCTCTTCCTTTTGGCCAACCTAGAGGCTTTTAAATTATAGAGAGCAGCAAGAGTCATCAATCCATCATTTTGATCATCAGGCAGAACATGTGTGAGATCATTAGCTATGGCGTCGGTAGCAAGGCCGTCGTCACTATCTAAATCTGATCCCCCCACATCAACGTTGCACATGCCATCATCATTAGGTATAGTTGATTTTGCTTTATCTAAGTCCTTAATGAGTATTAAAGAGGAGTTGATCTGCTCCAAATCAGAACCTAAATCTATACCCACGGAAGTGATCTTTTGTAATATTTGCTCGTCAGAAGGACTCAAAACGAAAGGGGTCGGGTGTGTACCTTCTTCTAAGTTCCGCTTTGCTGCCATCCTTGTCGCCCTTGTAGTGGAGTCCTCATCCGTAGAGTCGGCTCTACGGTTACTCCTCCTTAGTGGTGGCGTGTGGCGCTCCTTCGCAGTGTTGCTGGACACGTCAGTGTAACGGACTTAGCCTTGTCAAGGCATTGTCCATTCCCAGCCGAGTCTTTGTTTACTGCAGCAGCCATGTTATCTTCACAGGGGGTGAGCACGGCAGCCACAGTGCTGAGAGGGATATCATCAAGGAGGTCGTCGGATTCGGGATCAAATTCTTGCATATGTTCCTGCCCAGATTGGTTGCCGGACCCCTTTTTTGTCAATGTTTGCACTGTTGGAGACACCCCGCCCTTGCTGTTATTGCGGTTAAGGTCAGGCCGGTCTTCGTCCATCTTTTCTTTTCGTCCATCCTCAGACCCATCGCCATCTTTTGAGTGGTCGCGGCCATATTTCCGCGCCATAGCTGCTTCCCATTCCTGGTTATCCTCCACCATAAATTTCAGTTCATAGTAGCGCCTACCTATAGCCACATCCATCACGTCCGGGATGAGCTTAGGGTCTAAGACTGCCACTTGGAATCTGCCATACTTATTCTTTTTGGTCGTGACCATATCGACCTTTTGGGTTCCACCGAAAAGAGTACCAATTGCCCAAAGTATCTCATATTTGCGTAGCTTCCTCTTTAGATTTAGCACTCTCATCCATACACATGGCATCTCATGACCATCGGTTTCATCCTCCTCATAGGCCGAGAATTTCAGAGTGCGGCCATCTTTGAGGTCGGCTGCACCAAAGCGAAGAGTACGGTCTAGATCCAACTTCGATGGAAAGGGAACTATCCATGTATCCTCCGTCTCTTGTGACGCTTCCCAGCTGTGCTCGCCAGGAACAAGATGCTGCAAGTGCATTACCAGTTCGTCCTCAGCCATGACCCCACCGCTAACTTTAACCAGGGCAAGAAATTCATCTTCGCTGTTGTCTGTAACATCATTATATGGAATATAAGAAAGTCCCAAGTCATCTACTGCGCATCCCACCACCTGGGCTGCTGGTTTGGACTTCTTCCTGACAGGGCACTTGAGTGCAACGTGGTCAGTACTATCACAAATGACACAAATAACATTAGCGACGCATTCATCTCTGTTGTGTCCTTTGAGACAACATCTCGTGCATGGCTTGTCCTTTCCTTTACTCCTGATTTCTTCAATCCGAACCCCTTGCTGCTTCTGTCGTGCATCCCCCAAGACTGCCTTGTCAGCACTTGCGACAGCAATCTGATTGGGATTGTGGGCACCAAACATAGCAGCTTTCTGTTCTGCACGGTGATGCTGTCCAGCTTCAGGTTGAAGAGCTGATTTTGCTTGGGCGTGATCGCGGCTCTGTCCAAAAGTAGGACGACGGCCACGGCTCATCCGGCCATTCCCTCGCTGTCCGAAACCACTGTTTCCAAGTTGAAATTGGCTTCCTTCACCGCGTGCGTTCGCGATCCGCTGGTCCAGGGGATCCTGACCTGTCCGCTGGGCGCCAAAGGTGAAGGAGGTATTGTTTGCCGGGTTGGTCATCCCATTTGATGTCGAAAACCCAGATGAGGAGGCTCCAAACGTGAAGCCCTGAGGGCCAGCAGAAGCCCCGAATCCAGAAGAGCTCCCAATGGCACGGTGCTGGCCATCGGCGAAGCCCGACTGCTGCCTGCCGGTGAGGAAACTGCCACCGGTCTGCACGGTCTTGCCACCCCGGCTGCCTCCCTGCCGGCCGCCGCGTCCGAAGTCACCCTGGCCAGCCATGCTCGTCCGGCGCACAACGTCGGCGTAGGACGGCGAGACGGCGATCGAGTTGTGTAGGGTTCGGTGTTGGCGGTAGATGGAAGGCAAGGTGCCTCTTCGTGACAGCCGACGCAGGCTAAGATTGAACCGGGGAAACTTTTTGGGCTCCGGATCAATTAGCCCATGGCAGCCCACTTGATTTGTTTGTTTTTTTTTTTTGGTAACTGATTTGTCACGTCGTTTGAAAATTGAACGCTGTCGTCTTCCTTGGATCTTGCCCGGGCCGACGAAGGACGTCGTCGCCGTCGTCGATCAACGGTAACCGGAACGTCGGCCAGACGTGTCGGCGGCGTGACCCTTGACGGCGGAAGCGGGCCGTGCCATCGCCCGTGTTGAGATTGCGTGCTAGACCTAGCATGGCATATCTCGGGCTGGCGTTGTTGAGTTTTCGTAGATCTAGGAGGATGCAACAATCGATCTCGCTGCCTATCGGCCGGCATAATCCGATTTGACATCCCTTGTTCCCGCAGATGTTCGTCGATTAAATCATTCAAAATTCTCCTAGCGAATTTAGTGGGTTCATCGATCGTTTGAGAAGATGAATCAGCTGACATCTGGGCACTTATTGCCGAGTCCAACAGCAGCTCGTCCACCTTAACGAGATCTTCGATGGACCAGCCTTTCGCCGTAGCCCAACGTGCCAGCGATTCAGAAGTGGGTGTGAGGATCGGCGAGAGAGAAGGCGAGGCAGAGTTCTGGATGTTCCCTGACCGACATCCCCCATCATCAGGCCGCAGCCCAGAATCCGTGGGTGCCGGAGAGGTATCCTCGTTCCTTCCTTTAGATTCACCGATCTTCGACGGAGAACAGATGGTAGCGATCTTACTAGGAGAGTTGTCGGCGTCATGATGCAGACCGCGGAGGGCGCGCCGGATCTTGACCGCCGGTGCGACCCGGAGACGCCGTTGCGCCGTCGCCCTCATGCCGCCGTCGCCCTCATGATCTTCTCTAGTGTCCATGCATCGCATCCATCACTCATGAAAAGATACATAAAATTACCTTGCGACAGCCCTGCCTTGCCTCCAAATGAGTGTGGGCCCCAAAGTTTAGCTACCCCAGTCTAAATAGCGCTGCTATATGTCTACCTCTGCGGCTTTGTGCTGGACGGCACATCTACCATCTAATCTGCGGGCTGCGGCTCTGTGTGACTGTGTCAACTAGCTGCATCCTGCCATCTATCGGCATCATCGTCCCTGCGTGCCGTCCAAGCCGACACGCCTGTCCCAAGCGTTCGGTGGTCTACTATTTTATTTGATCTATTCATTCATCCTAAGCATCATCGAATCATCAAAGTAATGCAAACCACTTCTAACTATTTGATGTTGGATAACCAAAAGTTGGTGCCCATTAACAGGAGTGCACCACACTAAGTTTCCCAAATATTTGAGGGGCCTCATTCTGTATTCTACACTAGTGCCTCCAATTTCTGATAATACTATAATTTTTTCGCTTCGTTTAGTTATATCCTAAGACACAGAACTAGTTAGATGTCTACAATTGAGTTGTGGAAATGACTAGACTAGCACACGTACAAAAAATGAGTAGTATGTGAGCAGTTAATAAGCACGGGAAAGTAGTGCTCCATATATACAATCCTATGGCAAAAAATTAGTCAAACATCTAATTGAGTTGTGGAAATGACAAGCATGAGTAGGCAGAAATGAGTAGTATAGATGAGAACAGATAGCCACTAGGGGAAGTAGTGTTCCTGTAGTTATGTATATATAACAATACCTTGGCGATCTTATTTGAATCTTGAAGGAAGGACATCCCTAAGAGTTGCCTGATGCATTCCTTCCCCTTTGATGGAGTGATAAAACCGAGAGTAATCCATTGGTGAATCAAACCATCTTCAGCAATGTTATGGCCTTTAGGGAATATGGCACAATAAGAAAAGCATATCCTTAGATGTGGTGGCATCCTTTCATAACTTAATTTCAATGATGGGAGCACATCATCATTATCTTCAGAAGATTCATTCCAGATATCATTATCGTTTATTTCTCTCCATCCAGCCAAATCTTTGGATTGTTGTAGCAAACATCCAAGTGCACGAGCTGCTAATGCCACACCTCCGCATTTCCTTGCAATCTCCAATCCTATCTGCTCCTTTCCTACTTGGTTATGTTGATCTTCAAATCTACTATATTTCTTAATTATATCCCAGAATGTAACATCATTCAATGGCTGTAGCTTGAATGGTTTACAGGTGGAAATTTTCCTTGCGATGTCTTCCTTGCGTGTGGTTACTATGACATCTATCATATTGCCTTTCTTGCCCAAACGAAGCATAGCTCTCAGTTTCCCTAACTCTATGTCCTTTTCCTCCCATAAGTCATCTAAAACAATCAAAATCTTCTTGTTACAGAGTAGGTCATCAAGGCACTTATTTATCTCTTCCAGTGTATCCTTATTCGTCTGGCCTCCATCTATTAGAGAAATTATGGAGTTCCCAATTTTCTTTAAATTGAAATCCCGGGACATGTAAACCCATATACGATGATCATAGTTTTTGAATTGAACATCATTGTGAACTAGTTGTGCCAAAGTAGTTTTGCCGATACCTCCAAGGCCATGTATAGCAGCAATCACAGTCTCATTATTGTTGGTACCTGCAGTTAAGAGGTTTATGATTTCCTGCTTTTCTCTATTTCGCCCTATGATTGGTATTTCAGGCAAACGTGAAAATGTTTCACGAATATCATAAGAGTGCTGCTCAACAGAATGTCTAGTGCCGCCCGGTGAGAAATTAAAGTCATGGAATTTATTGTTGATTTTCCTCAGTTCTTCTCTCATACCCTTCATCCTATTAGCCATGGCAATCTTCTTATATGTAGTTTGTAGACACGAGAACATTCCTGGCATCTGCAAGAATATAATTTCATTTATTTACAAGTTGGAAGCTTACAGTAAGCAAAGGGACATAAAAGCAGCTCTAAACTTATATAGAAATAGAAGCTACTCATCTCTTATACCACAAACCAAACAGTACTACAGAAACCAATTCTCCTAATCGGCCTATATATCATCGCTGGTTCAACCGAAAACAGTAGTGATAAATTTTCACTGGCTCAGTACCGCGGCCCAAGGAGCCGGCACTGAAAGCTCTTGTCACTGTAGGTTCAAGCCACCAACCGGCAATGAAAATGTTATCGGTTGTCAATGCTTGTTGAAGCCACCAACCGGCAGTAATGAAGGGGTCAGAGGCACATATATATCCTTCGACTAACGGTTGAAGCCATCAACCAGCAGTGACAAGAGGCCATGGACGCCGTATATATCCCTCTAATGCTGGTTGAAGCCACCGACCGGGAGTGACGAAGGGTCACGGATACCGTGTATGGCCTAAATATCAAGCTCCTCGGCACAAGCAATTCAATGCACATATGCCTTGTAAACGCAAAAAAATGTAATTAAACTTGCCTCTAAGCTAGGATTGTATTCTTTTTGGGATAAAGTTTGAATGCTGCGATTGCACTGTTTCCTTTTTGGGGACAGAGAGAGTACTGATAACTAATTTGCTCATCGTGTTGAACCTTCTTATAGGTAGCGAGTATTATCCGACAAGGTCAGATCTATGAAGGGGAAAACCAAATCTTCCAAAAAATATAGCAGTTATACTACCTCTTCGTGACAACAGGAAAATCTAGGTGACTTGTAATTAAGTTCATACAATGTTATGTTAAAATTTTAGGTGCATTTAAGTGTAACACAGAAGAGTCACATACCAGTCCTAAGCCCTGCAACCAGTTGTGACCGATTTTCTTAAAATAATTATTCTATTCAAAATTGCAAGAATAAATGACATAACACAAAAATCAGAGATATGGGTCACTGTCAACCGATAAAGCCCACAGGACCCCTATCAGCGCCTACGGGCCCGATAGCAAGCCTATGTGGTGCCCACCAGGAATTTGGGTGGCTCCGCTAGCTCAGCCAATGGCGCCAAATTACTTGCCAGCATGGCTGGTTATTAACCAAGTAAAATGCACGTTTAGTCCTATAACTATTCGGCGGGGTCACTTTAGTCTATCAACTCTGAAACTGGTCATTTCGGTCCATGAACTTTTTAAAGTGGGTCATTCTGGTCCAAGCAATAACGTGGCTGTCCGAGTGGGCGACACGTGGACACGGACGCCTGTACACGTGGACGATGGGCGCCACGTGTCGTCCACTCGGACAGCCACGTCATCGCCTAGACCAATGACCCACTTTAAAGAGTTTATAGACCAAAATGATCAGTTTCAGAGTTGATGGACTAAAGTGACCCCATCGAATAGTTATAGGACTAAACGTGCATTTTACTCTTATTAACCTGTCAGCTGCACAAAGTCTGACAGGTACATATCAGCCCCTGCCACCGGTGTGCACGCCTGGCCAGCAGTCCCGGCCCCTGCAGCCCCCCTCGCCCGGGCCGCTGTGGGCCCCTGCGGTAATTTTTTTAATTGTTATCGGAAATAAAGATTAGTTCAAACTGAACTTGGTAATTTGCAACAGAATTGCAGGCCTATGATTTAATGTTAATAAGTAGTTGTCAGGAATTGTTACAAATTAGCTAGTTTTACAGGATGAATTAGAAAATCTTAGAAATCACTATAAATTGTTTGAAATTGCTATAACTTAGTTAGAAATAGAGATATTGGTACGAACAGTGAGACTGGTAGAAAATGGTAGAAATTGGTATATATTTACGAGATGTTTTTAGGCATTATTTATTTGAGAGACTTGTTAGTAACTAGAGACTTGTCAATTCAAAAAAAAAAAAGAACTAGAGACTTGAGACTTCTTAGTAATTGCCTTAGAATTTATCACTAATTCAATTTTATGGATTTATTTGTGTCAAAAACCCTATTGGCATTCTTCGGTCCGATGTGTTAGGATGGTTGCATTACATATTGCGTACTGGCCCGCATAGGCAAAGACTGAAGTTCAGTTTCCAGATTCCGAGTGGGCATGAGAAAAATATAATCCATTTGATTTGATGTCTTTTAATTCTTTTTTATGTCTTTTACATCTAATGTATCAAAAATCCAAACTTTAAGTGATTTGGATCATTTTACCTCATTTCTCTCTCCCTTTCTCTGTTCTTTTTCCACGCCGCCTCATTTTTCTTCCTGGCTCTCTGCTGCAAGCTGGAACGCTGCAACTCTTTCTTCTCCCATGGCCCGCTCATGAGATGAACAGCAGCGCCACTTTTTCCTTCTTCCTCGCGGACGAGCAGCTCGCACCCAACAGGCGTGCAAGGCGAGGCGATCGAGCTGCTCCCATCGCCGTCCCGAGCTCGTCGAGCTGCCCAGCTCCGCAGCTCTCTCCCTCCCTCTCCCTTCTTCTCCACCAAGAATGGCCACCATCGATCTCCCCGGCTGAGACCGCTCCAGCCAAGGTAGGCAGGGGGATGAGTTCCCAATCTCTACTCTCCCCGGCTGAGACAGCTCTGGCGAACTGCCTCCCCTTCCTGTTGGCCACCAGCCAAAGCAGCAGACCCATTTCCTGTCCACATGTTTCCAAACACCATTTCCGTGATCTTGTTATGGCAGGATTAAAACGTAGCAACGAGGTGGTGGAGATGGATGTGGACGTGCAGGGAGGGAAGAGGTCAAAAGTGGAAGTTTCTGAATGTTAGGTCTCGAAGGCTTGCTCATCTGTCGCGGGGCTGTCGGAACAGCCTTGCGGGACAAAATGAAGATAATCGCTTGGAACTGCAGTGGATTGGGGAACGGCACGGCAGATCAAAACCTTCTGGAGCTGCAGAAGGAGGAGGACCCCGATATCTAATTGTTGTCCGAAACCAAGATGGATGAGCGTAAGATAAGTGGCTTGCGGTGGAAGTTAGGCTTAGTAAACATGATGGTCAAGAACTGTTTGGAGACACACGGAGGTGGCCTTGTGCTGTTCTTGTGAAAGGATGTTCAGCTCCATGTTCGCAACATTTCCCGGTTATACGTTGATGCGGAAATAACGGAGCAAGATGGTTTTGTGTGGCGGCTAACAGGTTTCTATGGGGAACCAAGTTTGGAGAATAAACACATCTCATGGAAGGCTTTACGAACTCTAAATGCAGCGCGTACTCGTACCTGGATGTGTCTTGGGGATTTTAATGAGATTTTACTTGCATGTGAGAAGGAGGGTGGTGTGCCACGAAGCCAAATATATATGGATAACTTCAGAGAGGCACTGGAGGAGTGTGACCTCGTTGACGTGGGATATGATGGTGACCCATTTACATGGCGCAATAACAGCCGCACGAGCACACGTTATATTCGTGAGCGGCTGGATCATGCAGTGGCAAACAAAGATTGGTTGGAGAGATTTCCACTCTACCATATCCAAAATGGTGAACCCCGCCATTCTGACCATCGGCCAGTTATCGTGTGCACAGCCCGGGCTCTTTTCACGGGTCGAACAGTGAATGTGGGGCAATTGTGGAGAATGCACGGAAGGCTGCAGTGGAGGCACGAGGAGAAGGAGTAGGGGGAGCTATAAAAAATGTGGCTAGGGAGCTAGGAGAGTGGAGTAGCTAAATGTGCTTGGGGATATGGTGAGAAGTATTAAGAAGACTAGAAAGGAGTTAGAGAAAATACAGGCATATGGCAGTGTCCCCTGGTAGCGTGAGTAGGGAGGAGCTTTTGAGGCTGAAGCTCAAAAGACTTGAAGAGAAATTTGTATTGGCGCCAAAGAGCGAAAGCACACTGGTTGGAGAAAGGGGACCGTAGCACTAGATTTTTCCACCATTACGCTTCGGAGAGAAAGAGAAGAAGCCACATAAACAAATTAGTGAGAGAGGATGGGACAATGGTGGAAGAGGAGGGAGAAAAGTGGGACTTGATAACTAACTTTTACGATCTTATCTTTTCAAAAACTTATCAAGTGGAAACTAATCACTCCGTGCAAACTATGAAAACTAATACCAGGACCACTGGATCTAGATCCAATGGATGGTGGGGGATGTGTTATTTTACATTAACCACCCGTTTGTCTCTTTTTTTGTGAATAACCCCTTACACCTCCTCTACTCACGTCCATTAGATTTAAATCCAGCGGTCCTGATGTGAGTTTCTATAGTTTGCATGAGGTGCTAGTTTCCACCTGATATGCTCTCTACATTTTCAGCCAATGCAGGAACTCGTATGGAGGAACTAATGGCGCAGGTCACGCCAAAAATCTCTGAAGAAATGAACAACTCCCTTATTGCCCAGTTTTCTGCAGAAGTAAAATCAGGACTGGATGCAATCGATGATTTTAAGGCCCCGGGGCAGATGGTATGACATCACTTTTTTACAAGAAGTACTGGGACATTGTTAGTTCGGATGTCACAAGGGAGGTGCTGAACTTTTTGAATGGTGGCCAAATACCAGAAAGCTGGAATGAAACTGTGATTATTCTTATCCCGAAGGTGCCAAAACCGGAGAGCCTCAAGGACCTCAGGCCAATTAGTTTGTGTAATGTCGTCTACAAAATCGCTTCAAAGGTACTAGCAAATCAGCTAAAGGTTATCCTCCCTGATATTATATCTCATAATCAGAGTGCATTTGTTCCTGGTCGACTTATCTCAGATAATGTCTTAGTTGCATATGAATTGACACATTTTTTGTTGAACAAGCGGAGTGGGGCTGAGTGCTTTGCTGCTTTGAAACTAGATATGAGTAAAGCGTATGACCGGGCGGAATTGAAATTTTTAGAATGCATGATGCAGAAAATGGGTTTCCATGAGAGATGGGTTGACTTAATGATGCAATGTATCTCAACAGTCTCATATAGAATTAAGGTGAATGGTGTCTTGACTGATATTATCAATGCAACTTGGGGGACTGCCCCAAGGAGATCCCCTCTCTGCCTATTTGTTTTTAATATGTGCTGAATGTTTTTCGAGTTTGTTACATGAAGCTGAAAGACTGGGTAATTTGGAAGGCCACCTAGTATCTGTGCACAATAAATGCAGATCCCCCCCCCCGGAGAATCCTAGTGCAGGGCTGTTGAGGGCGAGGAGAGAGAGAGCGCCTCTGCCGGCGGCCACCACGGCCACGGCAGCTCCACCACCAAACCGTCGGTAGCCACTCAGGCGCCGCCGTCCACCAAAGTAGTCTAGGACAATGGAGCGGGGTTCGCCCTCCCGTCGCTCCTGGGCCGTCGAGGTTGAGGAGGAGGAGGAGGTTCAGTCGCAGTAGCCCCCGCAGCAGCTTCCACCGCTGGCTGCGGCTACCCACGCCGCTGATGTCCTCCGTGCGAGCCCGCTCAACCCTGGGGCCGAGCCATTCTCCCCCGGCGGCAGGATCCACTTCACCGATTCCGACGAGTCCCTCGAAGATTCGGACGCGCCACGCTCGTCCGACCGTGGGAAGGCCCCCATGCCACCGAAGAAGAGCAAGTTTCGTCCCCATCGACGTGCAGCGGCCACCGGCTTCATGGTCGACGCGCGTCGCGAGGTACCGCGCCCGGCAAGGGCGGAGCAGCCAAGGCTGCGGTCGATTGTTGTGCACCCGCCGCGTATGTCTGCGGAGCCCGACGTCGACGGCTTCCGCGCGGTGGAGAGCAGGCGCCGTTGGCGCCGGACGGCGTCTTCTCGTCCTGCGCGGCCGGTACCGCTAAACCTTGTGGGTTTGTGCTTCAACTGCCTCAGCCCTAATCACGTGCATGCGAGGTGCACGGCGCCGTCGAGATGCTTCACTTGCAGGAAGGAGGGTCACTAGGCTAGGGACTGCCCTCGTGCTCCCGGTGTCGGTCGGTGGACGGGCAAACGGGGGAGGTCCCCGACACGCGGCGGTGCAGGAGGGATGATGCACGCCGCCGACGTCGCTCGCCGTCGACCACGGACTCCTCGCGCTCGGTCCCTTCTGACCGGGCGGCGGCTGTCGAGACGGTTCGCCCGCCGTCGCCTACTCCGCCTCCTGTGGATGACGCTTCGTCGGGCCGGGTCCAGCCGGTTGGTGGCTCTCTGGAGTCAGTGCAGGCGGCTGCTCAGGTTATGCCGGCACCTCCGGCCGGTCAGGCACCGCATGGCTCGGATCGGGAGCTGTCGCCGGAGAGACTGCCGCGGCAGCCCGCTTCGAGAGCGCCGCCGGCCACACCAGCCACCAGGGTGCGGGAGCCCCTGTTGGAGATGGTGGTCGTCCCCAGATCGGCGGCTCTGCGGGCGGCGGAGGACGCCCTAAACTCGTCGCGCGGGTGGTCTTGGTTTTGGGCAACGGAGCCACCGGTGTCGCCGGCCATGGTGCGCGGGCACCTAAGGGAGACGTTCGGCATCGGCGAGGATCGGTCTCCGTGCATCGGCAAGGCGCGGAAGACTTCATCGTCCGCTTCGGCCGTTCGAGGATCGCGACATCGTCCTCGGCACCCCACATCCGGTCCGTGGGCCGTTCATTCTCCGGTGGCGTCCGTGGTCGCGGCTCACCATGGCCTCGGCGGGCTCCTTCCGCTTCCGCGTTACGGGTCGGTATGCGAGGGATCCGCGCACGCGAGGTCCGGGGATGCGCTCGACGATCCTGGGCTCATCCTGCGTCAACGTCGAGCTTGCGATGACGGCGCCGTCAACGACCCCGATGACGAGCGCGAGCTATTCGTCGCTTGCTGGTGTGCGCACCCCGATCTCATCCGGATGAGAAAATCATGGCGGTGCCGGAGCGGGAGGAGGAGCATGACGGGGGACCGCCGTTGTTCCTGCGGCCCGAGGAGATCATCCATGCGCACGTCCCGCCTGCGCTACCTGGTCCGGCTGCGCATCGTCGAGTTCCGGGATTGGCATACTCCGCCACCGTCCTCCGATGAGGATTACCGTCGCGACTCCGATGGGGACGGTGACGACGGCAACTACAATGGGTTCCACCCCGGCTACCGTGCCGGCGGCGGTCTTGGTACACGGCCGAGGACGACGCGGTTCGGCGGCGCCGGCGATCCTCGACTCGGGCGCGGGTCGGGGCCCACCTTCGTGCAGCGCGCTGCCTCCGTCATCGGGATTGGCGAGGTGGCGTGCCCCATCCCTCCGGTCAGCGAGCCGTTGGCGGGCCGCGAATCCGGGGGCTGCACAGTCTGCCCGCAATTCCGGGGGCGGGATGGCCTTCCGCGAATACGGGCGCCACGGCTGCCGCGAATCCGGGGGCGGCATGGCTGCCGCGAGTCCGGGGCACCGGGGAAACGGCTCCCTGCGTGCTGGATTCGAGGGGAGCAATCGGTGTCGCGCTCGGGATAACGCCGTGGTGCGGGTGACTCGGCAAGTTGACTTCGCCCTCTGTGGGGCTCGCTCACCCTCTCCTGTCATGTCTGCGGTGGTTGACCCGATGACACTCGAGGCTGACCTTTGCGTCTCGCCGATGCCTGCGTCAAAGGCTTGTCTTTGTCCCCGTTTTCACGGTGGATCGGGACCCGAGGCCCACGTCGCCGGCCCGGGGTAGCATGGATCTCATGCACTGGCCGAGCTCTTGCGAGGAGTTTGGGAGCTTCTGGGCCACCCGGCCTCCAAAGTCGTTGAGGATGGGCCGTCGTTCCTCTTTGAACCGGGCCGGGAAACTCGGGTGTGTGACACGATGAGGATGGTCCGGGACGTGGACTTATGCTTACCGGGCCTGAAGTCGAATCCGGCAGCTCAACTCCGCCTACACTGCCTGAATCTGATTATTTCTCTGCAGGCTGATGACGTGACTGTGCAGGATCTTGCGGTGGCCCGGGTTGTCGAGGTGACCAACTCGGGTCCGGGGCATCCGAGCCCGCTTCGGTTGATGATTTCATCGCCGGCTTCACCGTGGCGCTACCCCGGCCGCTTACGTCGGCGCCCGGGTTGCGTTCCACGCGCGTCCGTCCAGGCACGGGGACGAGGAGTGGTTCCCCAAGCGGAGCGCACGGCTCGCGGCGAAGAGCGCGTCCAGAGCCAAGATGCCGGAGGAGCAGGCACGAAAGGTCTTGTTGAAGCGCCTTGGGTTCAAAGCGCAGGGGGCAACCTCGCGCCGCTGCGTTTGAGGAGTTCAGTGCCATGTTCCAGACGCCTCTGCCGTCGTCTACGAGAGACGCCATGCGTGCACTCTTCCCGGCGAGGAAACAGCGTGCAGTGCAGGCAGTCCAGGCAGCCTGAAGTGTTGCGCCGCTGTCGGCCTTGGTTGCCATTTGGTCGCAAAACTTTGTACCAATGTAGTCATCTACCTAGGATCCAATAGTTTAGTTTCTCTCTAGTGTGTCTGGTGCGTGGCTGCTCGCCACTTCGCCCCTTGTAACTCGTGTTCTCTCTTCCTCTTAATGAAAAACGGGCAAGACCCGATCGCGAAAAAAAATGCAGATCCCGGAAACCCAGGCCGCAAGGAGAAGGGTGCAACAGGACATCTAGTATCTGTGCTCGCTTTGATGAAGATGGTGCCCACTGTTTATTGAAGTGCAAAGCAATCCGACAATGCTGGTTGGATTTAGAGTTGGAGTCTTTCAGAATCCAGCTCATGGGTACCGAGTCTGCTATGGAGTTTGTTGAAAAGATTTTGAAGCTGGGGCATGTTATACATACTAAAGTGATAGTCTTGCTCTGGCGTTGGTGGGATATTTGAAATAAAGTAAATGTGGGAGAGTGTATGCCGGCATGTTCAGAGGTGGTGAAGTCATTTCTGAATGTGGTGAATAGTAACCTGAAGATTATTGATGCAAAACCCAGCGACAAAATTGTTGTACCAAAGCACCACTGGCCACCGCCTAGGACAATTTAAAACTGAATACTGATGGTGCATTTAATCTGGATACTAGAGCAGGTGCATGGGGGTTCATGATCAGGGACCATGATGGTTCCATTGTTTGTGCTAGTGCCGGTAACCTGGGAGTTATTCATGACACGCTGATTGCAGAAACCTGGGCGAGTTTACATGCACTAAGGGCGGCCTTGCAGCTTGGTATTTCTCAGCTCATCTTGGAAACGGATTCTAGCCAATTGAAGGTGAGATGCCGGTGGGCTAGCACCTTGGTGATGAGCGATTGACAACACGGTGTGCGTGTGACGTGTCTCTTGGCAGGTTGTGGTTGCATGTGACAGGTGGAGACAAGGTACATGCGGCGACGAGTGAAGAACGAGGATAGGATGTCGTGCCGAAGAACCGCGGAGGCGGAGAAGGGCGGATCGAGGCTTGCGTTCGAGGGACAGGCGATCGTGCGGTGTACGTCTACTGTACCTGGCTACACGGCGGGAGGACGTCGAGGGAGGTTTCCGGATTACGCCACAAAATCCGGGGTTCGCTGGTTGAGCCAGAAAGCCATGCATCGTACCGGGATGCTCGTGCGGCGGGCGTTGGCCGAAGATGGAAATTCCGGCGATCGCGATACGATTTCGGATGGTCGTGCGGCGACATCGTGAGGATCACATCGCGGAGATGGAGGGATCGCGGACATCACGGAATTTGCCATGGAGGATTGTGTGTAATTGGAATTTACGCTCCTACATTAAGTTTACTTAGTGTAGGGGTTATGTGAAAAAGGTAGTGCCACCCTCGGGGATATAAATATGTGGCAATTAGGGGTGAGAGAGGGGGCTTTATGGACGGCGTGCTACAGTAACCCGAGTACTGTTCACGCGAGTGAACAGTAACCCATCTAGGGTTTCTCCGTTTGCCTCTCCTCTTCCAATCTAGCCTAGGGTTTCAAGTCTAGCGAGGATTTCTGTTTGATCTCTCCAATCAAGAGAGGGTGGATGTTTGGGCGGAGGCTAGATGCACTTTTGTAAGATTATCTACTCGATTTAATCTTTTATCTATTGTTCTTGTGCATCTAGATTTGTTCTTCGCAAGTTTCAATCCCGTCACTATCTGATACAGCCTGCTTGTTTCGGTTATATCTCTAGATCCGAAAGTCCGATTGATATGATTCCAGTTGGGTTAGTTGCGTAATTTTGTCTAGTTTATTCTGTAAAATTTTCTTAACGATCGGAGTTACGGATTTTCGTTCACATCAGTTTTACTAACGAAACAATGTTCTGTCCAGATTTGGAGAACGTGATTTAATTAAGTTTTTCGTTTAGGGGGAAGTGTTAATATTTTTAATTGCTTCCGTGACCATTCACCCCCCTCGGTCGCCGTTTTGATCCTTCAATTGGTATCGAGCCGGTTTAGATTTTCTATACCTTAATCGGTCTTGAAAGTCATGGCGACCAATGAAAAGTTTGATGTTCGCGCTCCATTTTTTGATGGGACTGATTATGATTATTGGAAGGCACGTATGACCAACTATCTCAAAGGCAAGTCGCTGAAGCTATGGAAAATCACACAAAATGCTACATATGTGATTCCATTTGTGGAACCGGCGATGCCGCGAGATTGGGCTTCTTGAAACAAATCATCGCTATTTGTTGCTATTTTACGAGGCTTCTATTAGTAAAACTGAATATGATCGGGTCTCTAGTGAAGACCTTGCTTATCAGATTTGGGAAAAACTTAGAAAATATCATGAAGGCTCAAATACGGTGAAAAACCGAAAATTTGAGATTCACCGAAAAGAGTTTGACGCTTTTGCCAATTGCACGATGAGTCTATTGATGACATGTTTGCACGTTTTCAAGTGATTGTTAATAAGATGAAAGCCATGAATAGCAATATGCCTTATGACGATCATGCTAGGGCTCTCAGATTATTACATTCACTTAATGATGAATGGGATATGAAAGTTGAGGCAATTGTTGAATCTGCGAGGTTATGAGACTCTCACCACCGATGAGCTTTATAGTAAGCTCAAATCAAGAGAGATCGAAATTGTTTCTAAACGCAAATTAAAAAATCCCACAACTGCTACTTCTTCTAATATTCCAATGGCTTTGGTTTCTGGAAATAAGACTAACGCTAACGCTAATCCAAATGTTTCCAGCTTTGCTTTGTCTTCTTTGTGCCATGTTGCAGATGAGGAGTTGGAAGTGCTAGATGATGATCGGCTTGTATTGCTCTCCAACAAGTTCAAGCGTGTGTATGACAACGGGCGCAATAGAAGACGTTCGGATGGCTGCTACAACTGTGGTGAGCGAGGACACTTTGCTGCTGATTGTCCGAACAAGATGAAGTCCTCCGAGCGGGGAAACGGTTCCTCTAGGCGCCGGGAGCGGTTCGGAGAGAAGAAGAAGAAGAAGAAGGAAAAGCAATGGAAGAAAGGCGGACAAAAATTCTCTGATAAGCAAGTCGCTAAGGCTGCACATGTTTTGTTATCTTCTTTTGGAAATTATGTTTCAGATGGCTCGTCAGACTCCAGCGATTCAGACTCTGAGGACGAGACACCAAAGAAGAAGACTGATGGACTTTGCTTCATCACTGACGCCGACAGCAACGGTGGGATATGTACTATGGCATTGGAGGGTGATGCAGCAACCGACAACGAAACTTCTGATGATGAGGTAGATACTTCTGCAGAACAAAGAATAGCTGAGTTAACTAAAATTGTTCATAAGCAAAATAAAGTGTTAGCTAAACTTAAAGCTGATTATGATAAAACTTGTGCTGAATTAGCTATTCTAAAAAATGCTGCATCTACTCCTGCTGAACATGATGAATGTGAAGAATGCTCAATTCATATGGTTTCGCTTTCTGAATTGCAAACCAAGTATGCTTCCATTGTTGATGATCGAGATAAACTTAATGCTGAATTAAATGAACTTCGTTCTCGGTCGAATTTACTTGGTGCTTGTGTTTCTTGCCCGCTTACGAAAGTTGACTTGGATAATGCTTTATGTCGGGTAAAAAATCTTGAAGAACACATTTGTCTGAATTGCTAGATTGCTCGATTTGTCCAACTTTACAATCTGAATTAAATGTTGCTAAATCACGTATTGTTGAGTTGGAAAAACATACTTGTCCGGTTCTTCCGCCATGCTTAACTTGTCCTAATTTTGTTGCTGAAAATAATGATTTAAGGGCTAAACTTACTAATTTGGAAGAAGAAAATAAGCATTTGAGAACTATTCTTGGTTGGTGTTCTATTCGTGAGCCCCAAATTGGTATGTCTATTGCTCAAATTAAACGGGGTGAGCGTTTTGGTCCCGGTTATGATTTAAAACATGTTTTTGGTGAAAAAAGTGGACCACCTTGCTGATGAGAAGAATCCACCATTGACTAAATATCTTGGACCACCTCCTAGGAAGGGTTCAAGTGTCACCTACGATGGATTGCTGGTTGAGACATCTAGATCTGCTCCTAAAAAGTAGGTTTGGGTGCCTAAGCCAAAACACTTCAAGTGTGTACAAAATGCTAAGCCAAGTGGTTTCTCTTGTGATGATTACGCTAAGCATATTTGTGTTGCTTCTGGTTCTAATGCTAAGGCTTCCTTCGCGACGGCACGTAAGCTTTATCATTGTGATTTTTGTGATCGTGATGGTCATCTTCATGAGTTTTGTTTTCGAAGGATGCGTCTTGAACGACGTGAGCAGTACCCCGCACGTGGTACTCATGATCGTCATGTTTTTAGACGTGAGCGGTACCACTGTATGTGGTACTCATGATCGTCCTATTTTGAGACGTGAACCATTTGTTCGTTCCTCGGTTTTCGCTCACGTACTCATGCTTCGCACCACGCGGGAATGACGGGCCACGTTTTCCCCTCGTGGTCCTCGTTCTTTTGAGAGCTTTGATTTTGCTAATGCTTCTTTTGAGCAAGTGGCTCAGCACTGGTTTTCATTGCATTATCCTAACCCCAGTGTTGAGTCATTAGCTCATTCTCGCTCTCGGTGTTGACTGCAGGTCGGAGGCGAGGAGGACATATGGATAATGGACTCCGGTTGTTCGCGCCACATGACCGGAGATGACAAATGGTTCTCCGGCCTCACCCCCACGAGCGTAAAGGAATACATCACTTTTGGGGATAAAAGTCAAGGCAAGGTAATGGCGCATGGCTGCATCAAGGTAACAGAGATAAATACACGTTAAAGGACGTCGCGTTGGTAAAGAATTTGCATTATAATTTGCTTTCTGTTTCGCAACTTCTTGAGGATGATTTTGAGGTGCGTTTTAAGAAAGGAAATTCGCGCGTTCTTGATTCTACTGGTAACCTTGTTTGCAAGATTTCTCCTTTTAGACGAATCTTTAAAGCTGATTTTTCTAGATCTTTTGGTAAAACTCGCTGTTTAGTTGCTCATGGTTCTCCCCTGATTTGGAAGTGGCATCGTCGGTTGGGCCACTTGAGCTTTGATTTGCTCTGTCGCTTGAGTTCATTGGATTTAATTAATGGTTTGCCAAAACTCAAAGTTTGAAAAGGATTTGATTTGTGCTCCCTGCAAACATGGAAAAATGGTTGTTGCTTCTCACGCTTTGTGACTCAGGTGATGACAAGACGACCGGGTGAATTGTTACACATGGACACTGTTGGTCCAGCCCGCATTCGGTCTGCTGGTGGAAAGTGGTATGTGCTTGTTGTTGTGGATGATTTTTCTCGATATTCGTGGGTGTTCTTTTTGGAATCTAAGGATGAGGCCTTTTCACATGTTCATGATCTTGTTTTAAAGCTGAAAAACGAGTTGTCAAATAATGCCGTTAGAGCAATTCGCAGTGACAATGGTACGGAATTCAAGAATTCTCGTATGAAAGCTTTTTGTTCAGAACAGGGTTTAGATCATCAGTTTTCTTCTCCGTATGTTCCTCCCCAGAATGGTGTTGTTGAACGTAAAAATCGTACGCTTGTTGAGATGGCTAGGACAATGCTTGATGAACATAAAACTCCTAGAAGTTTCTGGGCCGAGGCAATCAACACCGCTTGCTATGTTGCTAATCGCATTTTCCGAGAGCTTTTACGGGGAAAACATCTTATGAGTTGAGATTTGGTCGACCTCCCAAAGTTTCCCACTTTCGAGTTTTTGGCTGCAAGTGTTTTATATTGAAAAAGGGAAATTTGGATAAATTTGAATCGCGCTCTTCGATGGGTTATTTTTGGGGTATGCCTTGCAAAGGCGAGCGTACCGTGTGCTTAATCTTGCTACTAACCGCATCGAGGAGACATGTGAGGTCACCTTCGACGAGACAATGCCTTGTTTCTCTTCGGTTTTGAGTGTGCAGGTGATGATGAGATTGGGCAGAATATTTTTGAGGAAGAGAAAGAGGAATACGGATGTGATGACGACGATGATGATGCCCGGCTGTAGGGCGGGGAGGAGCTGACGCGGGGGGCGGGAGCAGGAGCCCTCCACTTCTTTGGAAGATGGACCATCGCCGACATGTACATCCACAGCGAGCCCCATGCTTCACCGATTCGTTGATCATGTACCGGCTGCGGTTGAGGGGAGGCGATTTCGGAAACGTACGGCACCACGACACATTCGGGATCGTCATCCTCCCAAGAACATAATAAGTAATTTGGATGAGCGCACAACAAGGAACAGAGGTAGATTTGTGCATCAAGGAAAGTACATGAAGGATGTCTTGAAGAAGTTTGCGATGGATGATGCGAAGCCAATTTCTACGCCCATGCCGACTAGCACAGCTTTGGATGCTGATGAGGATGGAGAGCCCGTGGATCAAAAGGAATATCGAAGCATGATTGGGGGCTGTTATACTTGGCGCTACGAGGCCGGATATACACTTTGCTTTGTGTGTATGTGTGCTCGTTTTCGGCGTCCCCCGGGTCTTCTCACCGTCGGGCGGTGAAACGCATAATGAGGTATCTCCGATTTACTCCTGAATTTGGTCTTTGGTACTCTACGCCGACTCTCGGTTTGTGTGGTTATTCGGACGCTGATTTTCTTGGGTATCGTTTGGATAGAAAGTCTACATCGGGTACATGCCAATTTTTGGGTTCTTCGCTTGTCTCTTGGTCCTCTAGAAAACAATCTAATGTTGCTCAATCTACTACGGAGGCTGAATATGTTGCTGCTGCTAGTTGTTGTTCTCAGCTTTTATGGATGATAGCTACTCTTCGCGATTTTGGTTTGTCATTTTCTCGCGTTCCTCTCTTGTGTGACAGCACTAGCGCTATAAGTGTTGCAAAGAATCCTGTACTTCATTCTAGGATGAAACACATTGAGGTTCATCATCATTTTCTGAGGGATCATGTTGAGAAGGGTGATATTGAGCTTAAATACATTGATACTAGTCAGCAACTTGCTGATATTCTGACTAAACCACTCGATCAAACCACGTTTGCCCGTTTGCGTGGTGAGTTCGGGGTGTGTTACCCATTCTAGTATCATTATAAGTTGCTTCGGTTACAAATGCTTTATACTTGTTTTGGCTAGTTTGCGACCGATGTTTTTGGAGAGGGTTAGATACTTTGCACGATCATTTTTTTAAAAAAAAAATAATACATATATATAGTTAAAACATTATGTTGGGCTATGCTTGCTTTTCTTGATTTAGTGACTTGTTGAATACTTGACATATATCTTGCTCATGGTTCGGTTGTCAGCTTCTTTTAATGGTTTTTCATTGCAAATGTAACTCACAATGCAAGTTTTAACTCGGGAGTGCATAGTATGGTTGTGAGCAAAAACTCTTAATTCCCATATCTCTGCTATTTAGCTCATGATCTGCTTGCTTTACTGAGAAGTTATATATGGGCACAACTCTGATCTCCCCATGTCCCTGCTGGTTCCTGCTCATAATCAAAATTAAACAAACTGGCTGGGCACAACTCTTGCTTCCCATATCCCTGCTTGGCATGCTCATAAAAGCTAGAATTAAATGTGACAAGTGAATGCATTTGTGGGCATTGCAGTGAACTTTGATTGAAGCTGTGTATCCGTCGTGTGAGCTCGCTATATGTCTTGTCTTGACTTGGCCTTGATTTTGGAATATGCATGTTTCTTTTGGCTAATTGGTTTTTCAAAGAGATTTCAGTTCTAAAATTCTATTGGTCATGGCATTGTGTTGTTCCTTCTCGAGTAGCTAGTGTTGCTGGTTAGCTCTTATAAGTATTTGGCATATGTCTCGAAGCTTCTACTTGTGCTCTCTCACATGTATTTTCTGAATTGGTTCTTTGCTTTTTATCTTGATGTAGTGCTTTGTCAACAAGGGGGAGAGTGAGTAGCGGCACAAATTCATTTTTGTAGGGGGAGTTTGATTTCGTTTTTTCTTGAGACTTGAGATGCTTGTTTTGAGGGGGAGTTTTGATGAATTTTGATTCACTTTGGGGAAAGTGATTTTTTTTTTCTTGATTGTGTCGAGCCTAGTTTTTTTCGCTAGCCCATGTCTTTGGGGATCAAGATTGTTTCTTTTTCTTTCTTTTATTTTTTTACTTATGTTTGAATAAATTTGTGCGGTGTGGTGTTGTCAATGCACTCATCAAGGGGAGATTGAGATGCCGGTGGGCTAGCACCTTGGTGATGAGCGATTGACAACACGGTGTGCGTGTGACGTGTCTCTTGGCAGGTTGTGGTTGCAGGTGACGGTGGAGACAAGGTACATGCGGCGACGAGTGAAGAACGAGGATAGGATGTCGTCCGAAGAACCGCGGAGGCGGAGAAGGGCGGATCGAGGCTTGCGTTCGGGGACGGGCGATCGTGCGGTGTACGTCTCTGTACACGGCTACACGGCGGGAGGACGTCGAGGAGGTTTCCGGATTACGCCACAAAATCCGGGGTTATTTGGTTGAGCCGAGAAAGCCATGCAACGTACCGGGATGCTCGTGCGGCGGGCGTTGGCCGAAGATGGAAATTCCGGCGATCGCGATACGATTTCGGATGGTCGTGCGGCGACATCGTGAGGATCACATCGCGGAGATGGAGGGATCGCGGACATCACGGAATTTGCCATGGAGGATTGTGTGTAATTGGAATTTACGCTCCTACATTAAGTTTACTTAGTGTAGGGGGTTATGTGAAAAAGGTAGTGCCACCCTCAGGGATATAAATATGTGGCAATTAGGGGTGAGAGAGGGGGCTTTTTGGACGGCGTGCTACAGTAACCCGAGTACTGTTCACGCGAGTGAACAGTAACCCATCTAGGGTTTCTCCGTTTGCCTCTCCTCTTCCAATCTAGCCTAGGGTTTCAAGTCTAGCGAGGGATTTCTGTTTGATCTCTCCAATCAAGAGAGGGTGGATGTTTGGGCGGAGGCTAGATGCACTTTTGTAAGATTATCTACTCGATTTAATCTTTTATCTATTGTTCTTGTGCATCTAGATTTGTTCTTCGCAAGTTTCAATCCCGTCACTATCTGATACAGCCTGCTTGTTTCGGTTATATCTCTAGATCCGAAAGTCCGATTGATATGATTCCAGTTGGGTTAGTTGCGTAATTTTGTCTAGTTTATTCTGTAAAATTTTCATAACGATCGGAGTTACGGATTTTCGTTCACATCAGTTTTACTAACGAAACAATGTTCTGTCCAGATTTGGAGAACGTGATTTAATTAAGTTTTTTGTTTAGGGGGAAGTGTTAATATTTTTAATTGCTTCCGTGACCATTCACCCCCCCCTCACGGTCGCCGTTTTGATCCTTCAGAAGGATGCTATAACATCATCAAAGTGTGATCTGGCAGTGGGCGGGAGGCTCTTCCAGGAGGCTAGAGATTTAATCCGTTTTGAGTTTATTAGTGTAGAGATTCTTAAGATTTCAAGAGATTGCAACTCTGTTGCGGACAAACATGCTAAATTGGGATTGAGTTGGGACCTGGGTCGGTTCCAAAATTGGTCTGATCCCCTCCTAGATTTTGTAATTCGTTGGGCAGCTGATGATTTGGCTGAGTCCCATTCCAGTAATATAAGGCCGTAAGGCCTTTTAAGGCTTCAAAAAAAAAGGCCTACACATCAGTAAAGCCCACCAGAATCTTCTATTATTCTAATAGAAAAAGTCATTTTTCATCCCTCTTAACTATCGCACAAGTTAGCCTAAAAAAACTATCGCACAAGTTTGATTTTCATCCCTCAACTATAAAACATGTTGTTTTACGTCCCTCATCTATTAAAACCGTCTATAATGGATCCTTTGACGGTTTTACGGGTGTTTTTCACTGATATGACGCTGATGTGACGATATTTTTTAAATTTATCCTCTTAGTTTCAATAGGTTATGAGGATCCAACTTAAAAAAAATCGAAACGACTTTTTATGATTCATATAGGACATAAGCAAAATGGAATAACTCAAATTGGATGCATGGTTTTTAAACTTAAATTCAAGAATTTTCCTATGTTTTAAAGATTTAAGTACTTTTTAAATAGGCTAAATCTTGTTAAAAACCATTAGTATCCATGAGATTACTAAATACTTTTTATAGCAAATTGCATGGAAATGTTTAAATTTTATTCATATAGGCCGTTTGAAAAATTTTAATTGATTCGACTAGACCTATATGCATAAAATACTATTTGCTATGGAAAATATTTCTCAATTTGTGTCATGTATCCTAGTGAATATTAATAATTTCTTCCTATTTTTAAATAAGATTTAGAATATTCAAAATATATTTTCATTCTTTAAAACATAGAAAAAAGTTCTCGAATTTTAGCTTAAACACTAAACATCCAATTTGGGTTATTCCATCTTGAATATGTCACATAAGGATCATAGTATTTTTGGTAAAATTTTCAGAATTTTGATGTATCATAACCTACTTAAACCGAGAGAGAGAAATTTGAAAAAGAAAAAATTCATGTCAACGCCACATAAGCGAGACCACCTATAACACCTATTCCAAAACGGTTTTAATATAGTTGAGGGACGCAAAATATCTGGTATTATAGTACGTTGAGTGACGAAAATCCAACTTATGCGATTGTTCGAGGACCTAGAAATCACCCTTTTCCTATTCTAATCAATGTCCAGCTTGATTAGCACCATGACTACCTGGTCCATCCCTCCCAAATTGTCATAAGATCAGACCTATTCAGCCACAGGGCTGTTCGGCCGGTCCAGAGCCGGCAGATTTCGGCATATTTCCTCTCTCAAAACACTATTGAATCTGTCGAAATCTACCGGCTTTCCAACTAGCCGAACAGCCCCCACATCTGTTGATTTTTTTGGAAATTATTCACATGTATAAATTATATTTAAAGGATGATATTTTTATTTTGATAAGTTTTATTTGGTCATGTGTGAACGTTGTTATTTTTATTTCTGCTAGCTGATGGCGAACGTGAGAACGATGATGGAGCGGACTAGGACGACATCCCGAGCAGGAGCCCGATGACCGGTATTGCAAGTCGGAACCGGAAGTGCAATGACTACATGACAAGTTCGACAAAGGCAAGCGCAACCCTGTTCCGCTTTGGTCATATAATCATATTGATCCTATGTTTTTAAACAGTTCCTGTAGAAGCTGATTTCAAAGCGCATCTAATTATTTTGGGAACAAGATTATTTTAGTTTCCTTATAATTGGTGTGCTTTTAGTTTCCTGTGATTGATGCCGTAGATGCCATTGTCACAACGAATGTACCGGGTTGTAACAAAGAACGTTTATGGTGTATTTATATGTGAGTATGCTGGTGCAATTATGAGACTACTAAAGCTGTGGCCTCTCGCTCGATGCTCAGCGTGGCCACGTCGATCGTAAATCACCTGCCATTCAGCATGTCGTACACTGGATTTTAGCCGCTGGATCTCGCTGGTGTGGGCCAATGCTAACAGTCCTGCACGCCAGCCTGTCCGGCGATAGCTGCTAGCTGTGGACGACTCTTGTCCTGACTTGAGTCCCGACGTGCGCTGAGGTAGCAAGGCGGTGCCACCGAGCAAGGCGTGATGGGTCACTTGCTTGGAGGGTTGCGTCCCATCTTCTGACCTACGCACCGTGGAATTTTATACTCGCTGCTCGCGTGTGTCCGTATTAGCAATCATCACATCGGCCGCGATCTCACCACTACCATTGCATTCTCATGCCGGCACGGTAGTGGCGCGTGGTTCGAGGACCTGTGGCTTCCGCGGTGCTTGTTTGTCTCACATTGTCACACACGCATTGTTTTTCATCCATTGACACTGCCTACAGCGAGCCGTGCCACAAGGAGACATGGGTGTGAGTTAAGCCCTGATGCGTCAGCGTGCATGGGGTGGTTGGCTGCCGGCGTGTTTCATGCACACCGTTCGCAGATAGGAGCCAAGACGAGTGCGAGGTCCTTTCCTGCATGTGCCTGCTTTTCATGCGGCGCGCGGTGGCGTTTTGCCTCTCGTCGTCTTCCCGTTCTCTTCCTCACGCTGTTTCCTCCGATGTCCTCGCGTCTTCTTTAAGAAGGCATCCCCCCTTGCTTGGTTCGGCCTCCTGCTCCGGCGGTGTTCCGCTGCGTACCGTCGGGAACGTCGCGGTTCCACGGTGGTGAGCCCCCCCCCCCTCCCCCCCCTCCCCCGGAAGGAATTTTTTGCCGTGTCCCTCCTCTCCTTCTCTCTTACCGTTGCTCGCTTCTCATCTCGTGGTATGGATGCTTTTGTTTCCTACAGATTTGTCGTACAACCAACGTTTGGTCAGCTTCGTCTGCGCTGAAACGGTGAGCTACTATTATATACTCTCGTGCTTTTCTTCACTTTTGTTGCGGTTAGCTTATTGCTAACCTTTGAGTTGCATTGTCACAGATCCTATTGCTAGCCCACGCCGGCTTGTAGGAGCACACCACTGTTGCCTTCTGCTGGTTGACGCTTATTACTACCAGGTACATCTCGAAAACATATGTTTGTTGCATATGATCGCAAGCTGGTTTACTTACAACCTATGCCAAGCTCAAAGTGTATACTTACACTGATGTTTTACTAATCACATTTGGGCAAGCTCTGGTGAATTGAAGATTTGAATGGATTTCTAATGGCTTGAGAACCTTTTCTTCTCAGGGGACTCGGACCAGGGAGGTAAAGGCGACAAGGCTCCAGATCGTTCTGCAACCATTGCCCTGCAGTCACCATTACCGGAATATAATGGTCGTTTTGGGATTGGTCTTGCTCCATCCATGGTAACATTTTTCTCTTTTTCTACATTATGTATCATAGCTCTTCAGTGCTGTTTGGTTGCTGACCGCCTACTTATCTTTCAGGCATGTTCGGATTACTCTTGCGCTGACCAGTGCTACGGCCTGCTTACCCCTTACTCGATGAGATCCATGGTGATGGTCTTCTTTTCTTCCCCCCCCCAAAATGAATAGTACTTATCATTTTCTTTGATCGCCTAACTACATTCAGAACCATCGCTACACTAAGAAGTATATTCAAATTCATATTTGCTCGAACCTCTTAGCTTCTGTCAAGCTTTCAGACTAAATTTGTAGAATGTAAAATCATGCAAACCATGAATGTTCTAGGCAGTACACCTGATAGATTTATCTGGTCTAAAGAAAACCCACCTGCACTTGAAGTTTTCAACCATATGCCGCTATCACTTTCCCATTGTAGCTCAAATTGACTACTCATATGTTTGGCTAACTCAATAAACTCTGAACTTTTGTAGCTGATGTTATCATGTTGCAGGTAAAATTAGTGAATACTACAAAATAACACCATCGACCAAGAATGTTAGAACTTTGTCTGGCGATATTCGCCTTGGTATGTTTCGATGATCCCTGGATATACAGCTTAAATTGAAATTTGAAATACATACATGGGGTCTTGAATTGAAATTTGAATCACAGCTTCCTCAACACCAAGAAGCAGGAAACGGCGCAAGGCAAGGATGCGGCAGTGAACGGTGGCAGCAAGGTGCAGGCGGCACCGCTCTGGACCGAGGCTGCGCGGGCAGGCCCTCGGTGCCACTCCCTGAGCAGCGTCTCGAGCCTGTCTGGGTCGGATGCGTCAGGCATCTACGACCACGACGACGTGGGGCACTATGGCGGCGGCGGCGGCTCTGAGCACCGCCGGGCACCGCCGCCGCCCTTCTTCACCCCGCTGCCGTCCATCATGGACGCTGGCGAGCACGCCATCCCCTCCTTCAAGTGTGCCGGCGACGGCCGCTACGAGCTCCTCAAGGCGTGACGCCGGGGAGCCAAGGGATGGCCGGGCCTTCACCGGGCTGCCTGCCCGTAGGCAAATCATTCTTGGCTGTTCTGCACTGGGGTGTGCACACCTCCTCATCACCCGCAGCCTGCATCTTTTGCTGGGTCCTGTGATGCTGGGGCTTCTCACCTCACATGGTAGTGTATCCTATGCCACTGCTGCTGGCTAGCAGTGTGCCTCGCTTTATGAATCCACTTGGGTGTTGTCGGAATAATCAAGTGTCCGTCTTCAGAGTAGTGAGCTTTTGATGTCTCAGTCAGACTTGTTGGTCCTTGGTTGAGTTGCTGGAACTTGCTGTATATTATTGCTGCAGTGTTTGGGAACCTTCCCCAGAGCCCAGAATTTGACAATCAAATTTCTGTGAACTTGCAGTCTATATGATGCATGGTAAATTGCAAGGGCACTATTTATAAAATATCACTAGCGCGCCGTGAGCAGCAATGCATCCAGTCCTCCAGAATTGTTTTCCTCCCACGTTTTGAACTTCCTCGTATAAAGATAGATGATCACTGACCAACTGTACAATGCCAACACTGCAGCAGTTGAACCATCAGATCACGACGCTTCCGTTGAAGAGGACAAGGGAACCAATCAAATCTTGACCCAACAGGCATCAACCATGCCTCGAGCGACCTAAGTTTTTTTTTTTGAATAATATAAAAGGTTGTTTCCTATTTTCCAATGAACGCCTTGAGCTTTTTGACGTGATTATTATGTAGAATAGGTGCCCAAAAATTCCAAAAGGCGCAGCTGTTTAATATCCTATTGTTAAATTTTGTTTTTAGAAAAGAAAATCAATCTCCAACCGTTTTTCTAATTAAACTTTTTATATTTAGTAACACCCTAAATTAAAATTCTTGATTAAAATTTATTTTCTCAGCCTCCTGTGCTTAAAATCCATCAAGCAGTAGCTACTGCCGACGCGTGCTCCTGCGGCACCGGTAGAGGGTAAATGTAGGTCCGCACCGAGGGCGGCATGGAAGATCAACATGAACCACCTCGGCTCTGAGGTCACCGCAGCGGCATCCGCCGCTCCGGTCCTCGCCGCCGAGACGTTCCGGCGGTTCCCTTGCCCGTGAACCTGCCGTCTTGGCTGTTTTGTTGAGCCACCGCTAACTTCTACTGCTTCCTGGATGCACCATGCGTCATCAGCAAATTAGGAGCCAGGGTTTGGTGCGTCACAGGAACGGGTGCCCAGCAGAAACCGCTACTTCTCAACGTTCCTACATGGCTGTCCTTCGCGATCGCCGCCCCGGACGGAACCACATTGACAACTACGCTCAGCGGCAGCTCGGCCCATGACACGTTACATTTCTCCGGTTTGCTACGTCATCAAACAAGGCGACATTTTCTGGTAGACGAAACGGCTGGACAACGCGACCGGCGAGTACAAGTACCTCCTAAAACAACAAACGCGCCGGCCACTCAACGCTACCCTGCGTAACAAAACCCATGGACCCATCTGCTCGGTAATCTGCAAGCCAACAAGAGGCCTTCCCTAAGCCCAATAGCAAGCCCAATGAACTAAATTCGCTGGTTCTCTAGGTGCAACCAATGCGGCGAAGCCGCTTTGACTTCTAGTATGCCTCATCAATGACAACTCAAGATCAAAAATCAAAACCAACGGCTTTTCGTCTCCTATATCTTCACCATTACATTGTTCACTAGTTGTTGGGTGTGAGTGATGAGATCAATCCATGAAACTTTTATCTGCCTCTATATCTATGTGTGGTCAGATGGGCTTCGTCATATTCCTATTGATCAGATCAAAGCCAAACCCATCTACTCTTGCACATTGTAACCCGTCACCCTAGCCAACAACAAATAAATTTGGGAACTAAGAAATAATTGAAATGAGTAATTAAGGAAGAATTGGAATGGGTAGGCACCTATCGGCTCTTACATGACCGACAGGACGTATATATAGAGCTACATCACATGAATCGTCCAGAGTTACAGAGCTAGATCCATTCCAGTTTGAAAATAAGTGTGTCAAATTAATAATGAATTACTTTGATGAAATGAAGATGTGCTAGCATAGCATGTACAAGCACGCACCTTTCCGCCAGTTGCTTGGTCGTCTCTGGTGTCTTGGTAGTCTTCGAGCATGTCGGAGATGCCTAAGGCGGCGTGCTTCAGCCTCTTCATCCACAGCTGCACCAGCTTCTCCTTGACAGATCGCCTCTCGGCATCGTGGAGCACTGCCGAGATGGTCTCCAGTGTTTCCTTCATGTCCTCCAGGTCATTGCGGAAGTTCCACAGCAAACTGGCCTGCTCCTGGATGGCAGAGGCCAGCATATCTTTGGCAATGTCGACGGCGCCGGACGCAAGCAGTGCAGCTAGTGTTAGGTTGATCTCCACTGACCCAGTCCAACGACTTGGTCAGACCCTGATCCACGCCCTGATCGGGGGCGTCCAGCCCAATGCAGGCTGGTGGGCCCCCGTCGCGCAGCTCCATATAAGGGAAGTGGGGACAATTGGCACAGATCATGAGGATGACCTCCCAGCCGCCACCCCACTGCTCTAACCCTAGTCCGATCATGTGGAGGGGCTGCCAGCGACGGGAAGCGTCACCGGCATCTTCACCGTCGCCCCTGCAACACCCCGACGCCCACACAGCCGCCAAGACGTCCGGCTTCATCTCCTCTACCCCGACTACCCCATTGGTATGACCATCTCCCTCTCCATCCTCCCTCTCTTTTGTTCTCTCTCTGATCCGTGCACCAGGATGGTGCACACTTGTTTATTCCTAATACAAGTGAAGAACTCTACCTAGATTCACTGCTAGACGATCCTATGGTTCTATCAATGGTATCAGAGACTGTACTAGCATGCGGATCTAGTGGTTCTTGAATCACAGAAAGAGAAAATCAGAATCGGTTTTCGAATCGAAACAGAAAGGTTGAAAATCTAACCCTAGATCAAGAACAGAAGGGAAAAGGGAAAACCAAAGTCAAGAACAGAACCGATCCCAACGGATCGGCCTGGACACGGTACCCTAACCCAAAAGATTAGAAGAGGGCTGCACTGATTCGGATCGGCAAAAGACCCTAACCCTAATAACCCAGATCGGGGGAGGGGAATAGAGACTGATCCAAACCCTAATGGAAAGAAAGGACGCCGGGGACAGGGGCCTACCTGGGGCTCACCCGTTGCCGTCAACTACCGCCGGCGTCGATCTGATGTCCGTGCGGAATAGAACACAGAAAAGAAATCGAAACGGATCGAACAGATCAAATCAAAAGAACATAAAGAAACCCTAACCCTAACAGTGAGAGAATAGGGAGGGGCGAGACCTACCAGGGCCTCTCAGCTCCTCCGTTACCGCCGTCACAAAGAAGAGTTCACCCGCCGCCGCGTCGTTGGCGCGCGGGAAGAGAGAACCCGAGCCGCCGGGCGGCGAACCTCGCCATCGCGTGGCCGTTCCCGGGACCGGGCCAAAGGCACCGTCGCGCGACCATTCGACGGCGGCGCGCTCACTTACGTGTGGACACGCGCACCGGCGAAGGGACGCACGGCGGCGCCGCCATCTTCCCCGGTCGCTACTCTCCCCTCAGCGGCGGCGTGGGAAGGAGAAGAGAAGGGAAAAGAAAGGCGAGAGGAGTCGCCGGCGTGGGCTCCGGCGGGGCGGGACCTCACCGCCGCCGCCGGCTGCCATTTCTCTAGCCGCATCGGCAAGGACAAAGAGAAAGGCAAATGGACTTAGGGTTTTTGAGGGCAGCGGCCGCGGCTGATGTTGTTGCGCCGAAAAGAAAGGAGAGCCGTCGGATCGGGATCTACGGTTGAGATCGACCGGGCCGGCTTTTGGCCCAAGGGGGTAACTGCGCTGGGCCACTTTGCCGCACCAGGCCCAGGTTGTGGCCTGGCAGCGGTGGAGGGCGGCAGCGTCCGGCCGGGCCGGGCCGTTTTCGCCTGCTGGACCGGCCTGTTGACCCGGAGACAAAAAAAAAAAGGAGAGAAGGAAAAGGCAAAGGGCGCTACTGGGCAGCGGGCCGGTGTGCCGCGCGTGGGGGAGAAATGGGCCGCGCGCCATTTTGTCCCTCCGACGGGCCAAATAAACATTTTGCCTAATGAATTTGTATTATTCATTTTCAGAAGCAATATTTGAATGAATTTTGATAGTTTTTGAAGTTTACATCGATGATAAAATTTTGCACCAACGTGCTGAATTTTTCAGAGAATATATGAGTTAAAGAAAGTGCTTCTGAATAAGAATATTGTAAATTTTGAAAGTTTCCGCTGCATATTTACAGAATTTTCTTTCATTATTAAATTCGAACCAACGGGAGAATTTAATTTTGAAAAATAGATATGTTTTCAGATTATTACAATATTATTATTATTCTGACCAACGTTGATTAATGATAATATTATGATGCCTTTGAGAGACAATTAAGCATTAATTCATAGAGCAGAAATAGTTACTCAAGTAAATTATGATATTGTTATCTTCGACCAACGTTGATGATAACAATATTATAAGTTATAGATTCACACCAGAGTGATCAATTTTCAGAGAATAGATATAGAAATGCTCCTAAAAGAAAAGAAAACGGTATTTTACGTTTCCGCTGCAATGATGATGGTTATCTTCTAATTAAATTCGAACCAACGTGAGAATTTAATTTTGAAAAGTAGAATAAGTTTTCAGATAATCAAGTTTATACCTTAATTTCATTTCGCCCAATGGTGATGTGAAATTGTGGTAGAAAATTGATGTTTTATTCTATTTACGCCCAACGGTGATATAGAATAGAACTCAAAGTTTTCAATTCCTTTCAGAGACAAAAGATCTTCGTGCTTTCGTTTCGAGGGCGGTAAGATAAATAGCTGGGTACTTATACTCGAGAAGATGATAAAGAAAGGCCATTGCATCGAGAGAGTGTGTTTTGGCTTAAAGAAAAGAATTTAGATATATATTGATTCAAAGAAAAGAGATGGAGCAATCGAGGCCTGATTGTGTCAAAGTGTATATGAGAGTTCATTTTATGAAATGTTTTCATGTACTATCTAAAAAGAGTTCAGTTTTCAGAGTTGTGTAAGTAATATGCATGTTTGATTTGACCAACGTTAGATTAAATATGTATGTTGAAAAGTTTCAGAACTATCTCTGAATTTTGGTGATCAAATTCTGATATTTTATACCCTAATAGGGCTTGTCCTATGTGATGGGAGAGTTATAAAGATCTATATGCCTTTACTCATTGAGTTTAAGGACAAAAAAATGTTAAATATGAACCTCAGAAAAGAATGACATGCAAGTATGACTTGCAAAACAGATGATAATAAAAGAATGACTCTATTGAGTTCATATAGTGAATGAGAAAAGTGTACTCCTAACAGTTTTAAGAAATAACCTTGTATGCATGACATTGTCATGTGGATAGAGTAAGTAAAAGAAAGTTTCTCATTCACAAGAATCTTAGAACAGTTTCGAAATTGTGGTATAAAAGTTTATACCACATTTCGAGGGGGAGAGTATGTAAGATCAAGACAACTAGAGAAAGATACTCAGATAGAAGAGATACTAAGTTAGTAAGACAGTTAAAGAAGTACAATCCCTAAGTATGTTGAGAGTAAAAGTGATCTATAAAACAAGAAGGTGATCCGTGAGGGAGTACAACGGTCACAATAACGATACCCCTCAGTAGAGAAATAGCTAAATTCCTGGATCTTTTATAGTTCCGATAGGAAGATAGCATAGAGATATAGAGACAGTGCTTAAAGCACCGTAAGATAAGTTATAACAGATCAAACCCAAAACAAGAAAGACACAGATACACTAATTCAGATGATGGAGAAATCTGGGGGAGCATATTTAGTCCTCCCAGAAGATAAAGAATCCGGGGGAGCATGTTTAGTTCTCCCTAGAAGATGAAAGAATCCAGATGAGCAAGTTTTGTTCTCCCATGATGACAATAAAAGAATATAAGGAACCTGTCCTTCAGGATCCCATAAAGATCGTTGTCACTCATGAGGAAGATCAGTAATAAGCTCGACACATATGAAAGACATGTCAATAACTAAGGCCCTAAAGGTCTCAAAGTATTGGCATGCTGAAGTCCATGATAGTAAAGAAATCCAGATAGCTAGTAATCCCACAACATTTTGAAGAAGCCATATGAGACATTTACTCATCTAAGTGGTAAGAGCAAAGATGGACAAAATAAAATTAGAAAAAATACCAATGATGTTTGGAAATCGAAAGAATTTCTAATGGAGCCAAAGCAGTAGCTGTAATGGGTCCGCAAGTTTAATATGACTCCAAAGGAAATACGAGAAAAAAGATGGTATTTTGGGATTGAGAATAAATTCCTAAAGGAGCCAAAACAGTAGGCTATAATGGGTCTATAAAACAAACGTGTCTCCGGAGGGATTATAGAAAGTTACAAAGCGCCACTTGTGGTGACAGAATTTACTCAATAAGAGTTAACGAGACTATAGAGAGAATGCAAGAATAAGTTAGAAACATGATGGCCTTAATGGCACATTAATTTCAGAAATAAGTGACATCCTTCAAAGAGATTTTGTATGGAAAACATTCACGTGGCTAAACTCAAAGTTTTAGTCATAGAAAGAATAGATTGTAAGAGATGTCACCTAAAGAAGTTCATGGATTAGAACAAGTCTCTAGATAATAGTATTTAAAGCTAAAGAATCAGTTAGAAGAGTTTGGGTTTTTCGGAGAGAGCACGGTTGTATTTGTGCAAAGTTTAAGAGTAGGAAATTTGTTTTCCTAATCCTTCATGTGGATGATATTTTGCTTTCTAGCAATAATGTAATCCACTGTTGGAAAAGAAGAGGGTCTTATCCTCTAGTTTAGTAAGAATGATCTTGATGAACATCACATGTTCGAAAGAAAGAAAGAAAGAAATTCACCGAGATACAAGAAAAGGGGTATTAGAACTAAAGAAAAGGCATGCACAGAGAATTCTTAAAGATACAAAGTATGCATGCAACTAAATATGTGCATGTTCTTATGGTCAAGGGTAATAGTAAATATTATTTGTTGCTTCAGCTGTTGGAAGCCTAAGAGTGCACAAGTAAAGAATATTACCTTGACACAGTTCATCCGGGATAATTTTGGCAGTTTCTCACTTCAGATTTAGATCACTGGAGTAGAGTTCAGAAATGTCTTGCAATTTTGCAAAGTATAGTAAGCCTCATGCAGAATAAGAAAAGTAAGTACTCTCAAATGGTTGCGGGTACAGTGTTAAGTTTTGGCGAGATGTGTAGTAAATCCACAACAGTTACTAACACTCGCACTTGGAGCTCTGTTGTGGAAAAGCTCCAAGGGAAAACAGTTGATGTATTATCTATGATGCAGAGCTATGTTATAGCAAGATAACAGTAAGATATCACTAGTAATACAGAGCTATGTTATAGCAAGTTATGAGGCTAAAGGACAGGCAAAATGGTTAAGAAGTTTATACACCCGGAGTTGATAATGATTGACAACAGCAGCAATCATTTAAACATAGATCACTCCTATGACAACGAGTCAAGTGTGCTGCCAAACATATTGACACCAGTTAAATGTTGTAAAGGAGATAGTCCGGAATCATACTGAAAGTAATAAACAGATAAAGTGACAAGCACATGCTTGCGGATCCGCTTACCAAAGGCTTATCACCCAGTGCGTTCGGAGAACACACAGTCGACATGGGTTTATGGTATAGCCTATGATTTCCGGACAACAAAATGGCCCAAAGAATGAAAGAAATTTGTTTCAGATCAGAGAAAGTGTATTGTAGCTGTTAAGTCTATTGGCGATGGACCGTGACGACGAAGCAGTTCTATGCATCAATCTGTGATGGAATAAATAAGGAGATAAGAGATTAAGACAAATAGTACAGAAAAGAACAGATGAGATCAAGGGGGAGAATGTTAGGTTGATCTCCACTGACCCAGTCCAACGACTGGGTCAGACCCTGATCCACGCCCTGATCGGGGGCGTCCAGCCCAATACAGGCTGGTGGGCCCCCGTCGCGCAGCTCCATATAAGGGAAGTGGGGACAATTGGCACAGATCATGAGGATGACCTCCCAGCCGCCACCCCATTGCTCTAACCCTAGTCCGATCATGTGGAGGGGCTGCCAGCGACGGGAAGCGCCACCGGCATCTTCACCGTCGCCCCTGCAACACCCCGACGCCCACACAACCGCCAAGACGTCCGGCTTCATCTCCTCTACCCCGACTACCCCATTGGTATGACCATCTCCCTCTCCATCCTCCCTCTCTTTTGTTCTCTCTCTGATCCGTGCACCAGGATGGTGCACACTTGTTTATTTCTAATACAAGTGAAGAACTCTACCTAGATTCACTGCTAGACGATCCTATGGTTCTATCAGCTAGGCCTTCCGGCGGCATGGCTGCAGAGCACTGAGACGTGTGTGGCGGGTGTATGACTGCAGGGGCCGGGTTGGGTTGCTAGTTTCAGGTGTGTGGATACGCCGGAGGACCAAGCTGCAGCCTGCAAGCATATAGCAAGAGATCTGCTAATGACCGGTGTGATCGATGGCCGGCAGCTGCGCCCAACTTAATTTAGATGAAGAATAATCAACCTAGCACAAACGTACCCTTTACTTTGTTTGGTGCAAAAGCAATCCCAAACGTACAGGGGTCAAGGCAGGGGGAGGCTCGTGGCTGCTTTAATTTACCTTTCTCCTTAATTAATTTGTCTGATGATCCAATGTCGAACCACCTTGACTGCACGCTACGAATATGTTCCACATTTTCATTTCGTTCCTCTCGCCACGCTGATTGTGCCTAGGGAAGCAGAGAAGGACAAGTTTGCAGAATTATGGGTACAAAATTAAGTTAGCACAGAACAATCAGAAACATAAATAGATTTACGAGGTTATACATACTGAGTAAATGGCAGTTTTAATTAGGAGGAAAGAAAAAGATGATCAGCTTCACTTAAAGTAGCTGAGCTTGAGCTTAATCTATATATATCCTAATAAAAATAAATGAAACAAAGGATCTGTTCCAGATCATGTGTTGCAATGATCGATGGACAGCATAGCATTCCAAAGCAAACATGGTGGGAAAGCATATATATGTTTGCTTTTTCCATTTCAAATTCAAAGGCGCTTGCTTTACCTCGGGGGTGTTGGCCTTGTGATTCTTGTACTCGTCCTAAAGCAAGTCTCTTTGATTTGCTGGTTAGATTAGTCTTGAACTGAAGCAATGCTTTTTTTAAGAGTATCTTGGAGCAAACTTTGATCGGCCCGTGTTGCAAGGCATATTAACTGTTCTCATCTCATGAATCTTTTCTGCAAACTTGGCCCAGTTAAGTGCCTAATTAGCTAGTTTAACTCCCAAATTAACCTCTGGCTCTGAGCTTGTTAATTTCCATGTGTGCCGGCCTGAGATTCTGGGGAATAAAATTTGGCTGTTGTACCCAAATACAAGGAACTGCCATCGTCTATTATGTCATCCATTCATTCTCTGTGTACTCCCATTGCCATGGCCAACAATTTTATTTCTTTTTTTCTCGAACATGCAGGAGAAGTGCATGTCATTGCATTAATAAGGTAGAAATTTTTTTTGATTACAAGCAGAATCCATGGCCAACAATTAGCGACGTCTGGACCCAGGTAAATGCATGCGAGAGTGTGCCTAGTTTGGCCCAGGTTGTCCATATATGCAGCTTGGCACTCAGCATTTGGATAGGGAAGGACAAGTTCATAAGCAGGGGAGTATTTCAAGGGCCTCCTCCACGCCAGCATCAGGGCTCTGCAGAGGCTGGCTAACAAAGGCCCTTTGATTCATATAATGCCATTCCTACAGTTAAGAGTATATACTGGCACCAACATGATTCATACTCGGTTGCGGAAAAAAAAACATGATTCATACTTGACCAGAAAGGTGCATCAAAGTCACATGTACATCACTGCTCAGATGCATTTGCAGATGGAAATTAGGAGAGGAGGCAAGTTCATTCACAGGGAAGAAATTCAAGGGGTTCTTCAGCTTCAGAATCTGCAAATCCGCAGGGGTCAACAAAGGCTGTTGACACATATCTGTTCGAGTCCCAAGCAGGAATGAATCAGCATGCTGTACAGTATGTCAAGGATCCCCATGGGAGTGACAGTATCATGTTGTGTCGGTGACAGCAAAAGCAAGAGAAATGGAGAGGCATGCGCATAAGCCTTCATACAAAAGCTGGACCTGCAGAATCCAGTGAAATTCTACCGGCAGAGAACGACACACCACCTTCTGATTATTCCATAACATCCAAATCAGATACAGGACACTTGATAAATTAAAGAGGCACTCGATCTATGCTCCCACTGCTACAGAAGCCGGTCGAGGTCAAAACAGAGCCTGAGGAAGGATGAGAAAACTATCGTGATCAGTTGGAACAAGCAGAGAAGCAGCTTGAGTCCAGATGCACCTATATACGCTGCTATCGTGAACAATCGTTCGCAGCCAGCTCAAATGGTCTCCCTGCCTGACTACACCTGGGCAGAACATCAAGTGCAAATGAAGGCAGTACCAAACTGAACTCGTTAAACTGCCAATTCCATTATTTGCTTATTGTTCACATTTCCCTCGTCTTACATTGTTTGCTTTCTTTCCCTAGGAGGACTCGACAGCTCGTTAAACCGCCAATTCCACAGTTATATCAGGCTTTCTTCTCTGCTAAAAAACAAACCACAACACATTTAGAGGAGTGAAAGCAAAGAAATGAATTTGAATGCATATCAATTAGACATAAGAGGAAAACAACAACAGAGGAAAAAAACATACTGCCCTAGTAACCTCAGAGGGAAAAAACCGACTTATCACAATTGTCAATACATGTTATCTTAAAGAATAGAATAAAGTGATTATGGAGTAAATCAATTCTGCCTGGACTCTGAATAATTGCAACATTCACATTTTCTGAAAAAATAGATATAGGCTTATTAATTTGACAAGGTATTCACCTTAGGCTAATGAATTAATTAAATCCAACTCTGAGGGAAAGCGTGCTTTATGATTTCATAAGCATTGTTGAGAGAACACATGCAAGGCTGGAGTGTCAAAGGAACAAGCAATGAACCTTGGGTGATGAAGACAACATATGTAGCATGCCCCGATCCCCTGGCACGTCACTGCAGGTGATCTTGGTGTTGAAGAGGAGGCACAGGGTTTTGTGGGCCTGTACTTGTTGGCCGGTGGCAACGCTCAGTGGCAGGTGCCTCGACGGCTGCATCGTTGGTGGCAGACGCATGCTCCTGAATGACAGCGTGCGCGGACCTCGACCGTCAGCATGTTGTGGTTGCTGCACTGCTCAAACCATGCATCATAAAATTCAAAGCTCCATGTTAATTGAAAGCATCATAGTTTATAAAAAGGCTGGCAAGATCTAGCTAGAACATGTATTTCTTTTCCATACACCTACAGCTTGCATTTGACAGATAAACAACAACTGAATCTGTACACACTTGCCCCTACAGTGAACGTTTCTTTAAAAATCGTTTTCTAACAAAATGATTTTTTGCTGGGCCTGTCTTCTACGGGTTTCAGTTGCGAAACGTTTCTTTTCATATTTTCAAATTCAGTTTTTCTTTTCCTTCAAAAGTACCGTCAAACTAAAAAGGAATTTTCAGATATCTTCCAATCGCCCCTACAGTGAACGTTTTCTAAAATTGTTCTCTTAACTAAATGATTTTTTGGACGCGGTGCCTATTTGGTGCTCGGGCCAAATCTACAGTACAACAGGTTTTGGGCCAAAACTACATTGGACAACGATATAGTACCATCTATTGTATACCAAAAAAAATATCAATTAAAGTTGGATATCATAATTTTTACAATAGTACTACATAATAGCAGTTTAAAACGAGCATCCTGTAACTATGGGCAGCTAGCTGTAGTGTTTGCAGTTGCAGAGCTTAATTACAGTCTCGCGTCGATTGTAGTGCGAGCTTAGTTTACAGACGAGCCATTGCTGCGCCTATCTATTTCTGTGAAATCAAATGCAAGCTCACCGCGAGTTGAAGAATCCGGCCGCACCTCCCGTTCGATCGTTGCTTCTGGCCAAGCACGGCTCCTGAATCCTGATCCGTCATGCGGCTTCTCTTTGGGCCCGCGGCGCATCACGACCGAGGGGGTGTCCCCCGTGCCATGGTCGGTGAGGACCGTGAGCGGTTGACTGGCAGCACTGATAGAGTGCCCGGGGAGGAGGGAGCGAACCGTCGCCTGCCTACGGCCGCACCGTCCGCCATCGCCTGGATGGGACCTCCTTGCCCACCGATATATCCGTCCGCAATGCAGGGATCTTGTGGACCTGTCCTCCTCCAATCCATCACTATCGTGGGGTCGGGGAGGAGGGCGAGTGATGCACAAGCGGAGCCTGATGTAGGTTTCAGAGGTGGAGTGGATGACGAAACGGGAACAAGTAGAGACTCGCCCAAGCTAATCAGCTTGGCTAGTCCCATAATAATTCTGCAGGTTGGAAAAAGTATGTACTGATTAGCTATACGACTCTCATAATAATCCAACAGACATATCTTTCTGTAACTAAAGATGATTGACTTCTGGGCAGTGCATAAGTTGCATAAATAACGTAAATATGGACGGCACATTTAGGCAAGCAGGGAATGCTGTTTGGTTGTGAACTTACTATTTTGTGAATGTGTGCCAGTTTTGCCTTGTTCTCTTCTGACTTGCACCATTGCTGTAGTTCCTGGTTGTGCCTAATGACTAGCTTCTGGAGATTGGTGAGCTGCTGTATACATAGAGGTAAAGACTTGATGCCCGTACACTTGCTGATCTCGATTGTTCTCAGAGTGGAGAGGTCGCTCAGCCATTCTGGCAGTGCAGATATGCTCTGACAATGAGACAACTCCAAGGACTGAAGGGAGGAGAGTTGTTGTATGCCCTCGGGCAAGCTCCTCAGATTTTTACAGTAGCAGAATTCCAACTTCTGAAGGGCAGGGAAGTGTTGAAACAACTTGATACTATGGCACTTTCTCCCAAATATCCTCAGAGTGGTGGTTGGAGCAGAGTTGCAGTGATGGCTGCTGATTTCTGCCGCCTCCAATGATGATATCACACGGTCGCTGTCAAATATCATGAAGTAATTACATTTTGGTGGGCGTGGTTTCAACCTCAAACTTGGACAGTCATGTAGATCCAATCGATCTAGCACAGGGAACTGTTAGTTGATCTCCTCCTGACTCGGTCCAACGACCGAGTCAGGGCCTTTGATCACCCCTGATCGGGGGAGCCGTCAACACTTTGGTTTGGTGGGCCCTGTCGCACGGTCCTATAAGAGGAGGTGGGGGGCCACTGGCTCGAGTTACGAGGTTCACTACAGCCGCCACTCCCCACCGTCCTAACCCTAGTCCGATCGTGAGGGTGCACTGCCAGCGACGGGAAGCGCCATCAGCATTCTCACCGTCGCCCTGCAGCACCCGACGGCCGCGCCGCCGCCGGGACGCCACTGCTCCACCACCGCTCTTCCCTTTTGCCTACGGTATGAACATCTCCTTCTCCTTTTCTCTCTCTGTTTCCCCTGCTGCGTGCACCAGGATGGTGCACGACAGTTTATCCCTTTCACAAGTTATGATTCCCACTGATCTACTCCTAGATCGATCCAGAAATATAACAATGGTATCAGACGCCTATACTAGAGAGTGGATCCAGTTTTGGGGATGAAAGGGATCGGTTTCGATCCGAAAGTATGAACCCTACCCCTAAAGATCAGATCAGGGAAGGGAAAAAGAAAATGAAACGAAATCCAAACCCTAACTGGGTCAAAGAAAGAATCCGGTGCCGGGGGAGGGAGGACACCTACCTGCTCACCGGATCCAAGCCGCCGTCGGCTCGCTGGCGCGCGTGAAGAAGAACAGATCAAAGATGAACCCCAAACCCGCACAGCGAAAAGATAAGGGAGGGGCTTGATCTGTTTCAATTCGAAACCCTAACCCTAGAGAAATCGAAGAAAGAAGAAGAACGGACTGGACAGGGGCCTACCTCGGGCTCACCAGTCGCCGTCGCCACTGTCGCCGCCCGTCGTCGGCGCGCAGGAAGGCCAGCCGAGTCATGGGCTCGCTGGCGATCGGATCCTCCTCCAGCACGGGTTCAGGGCACCACCGTGGGGCCACTCGACGGCACCGCGCGCGGCTCCGGCCACACACGTGCACCGGCGAGGGGTGCCGCAGTGGCGCCACCGCTCTTCCTCCGAGCCGCCACGGGCGGCAGCCGCCGCTGTTCCATCGTCTTGGGGTGCGGCGCAGAAAGAAGAGCATGAAAGCGAGGAGGAGGAGGAGGAAAAGAAAACAAAGAGGAGCCGGTGAGCATGAGCTCCGGCGAGGTCATCCTCCGGCCACCATGGCCGCCGCCGATGTCGCCTCGGCCGGCCGCCCTGCTCACTGGAGCTCAGAGGAGTCGAAGGAGAGTGAGAAAGAAATGGATTAGGGTTTTGGGGGCCGGCGGCTGCGGGAGGGGGTTTTGATCCTCCGCATCGCGTGCGCGGCCGTCGGATGCAGGTCAAAGCAGATCGAACGGCTGAGATCAAGCGATGGCGCTATGGGTCAGATTGAGCCCAGGCGGGTGCGGCACCAAGGCCGAAATTCCGGCCCAGGCCCACGTTAGGGCCTGCCAACAGCAGGCGGCGCAAATAGTGGTCTTTTGGGCCGGGCTGCTTTACCTGCCGGGCTGGATTAAAAAAAAAAAGGATCGCGGCCGCTGCTGACCTGATGGGCCGAGCTGCACCGCTGACTGGCGAACGCGCGAAAGCTGACTGCGGGCCGCGACCCTGGATTTGGGCCGAAATGGCCACATACACAGTGAACATGGTTTCTTTGGTTTTTTTAATTTTCCGAAGCATATTTGATGCAATTTTAATGTTTCGAATTCAAAGTCGATGCGGCTAGAGTGCTCGCGGGGGAGATGGGTCACTTGCCACGCGCGAAAAGGCTAGCTTGCGATAAAGTGGGCCTTCGGGTCAAATTTTAAAGAAGAACAATTGAGAATATTGTCACGTTTTTCATTTGAGAAGAACAATTGAGACGTTTTCATTTGCAAAGTTAAAGTTTATTGTCTTCTTATTAAATTCGAACCAACGGGAGAATTTAATTTGAAACGATATAAGTCAATGATAATATGTTTATCCTCTAATTAAAGTTGGAACCAAAGGGAAAATTTTAGTTGGAGGAACATATGGTTTATTGATAAAGTTAAATTATAATATTGTTATTTTCGACCAACGTTGATGATAGCAATATTATAAGTTTATTTATGAGCTTAAAGTTTATTTCTCGATATATTTTGCATCAAAGTGACCAATTTTCACGAGAATACATAAAGATAAAGAATTGTATTTTACATGTTTCCATTTGCAATGTTAATGATTATCTTCTAATTAAACTCGAACCAACGGGAGAGTTTAATTTGAAGAAAGTTATAAGATTATTGAGTTTTTCATATGTTGATTCCATTTACGCCCAGCGGTGATGTGGAATTAATATAGAAGGATGATGTTTTATTCTATTTCTACCCATCGGTGATTTAGAATACAAAGAAAGTTTAAAAGTTTAATGGGTATGTTTTAACCAGACCAACGTAGGGTTATTTTTCATACTTATTATTGATTATTATTGTTGAATAATTTTCAGACAAATGATCTTCGTGTTTTCATTCTTGAAGGCAGAAAGAAATAAGTTGGGTACTTGTGACTCGGTTGATGAAAGGCCTAAAGGCAAATTTTGTAAGAAAGAATATCAATTGCTTAAGGGATAGTGTTCTCTTCAAAGAATAGCTTAAAAAGAAAAGTTTTCGGGGATATTGATATAAGAAAAGAAAAGTTTAGTTGAAGAAGTGACTTTCATGTATTTTTCTTTTAACAATTGTATTATATATATATATATATACTTTTATAAGGAATAAATTAATATCCAGTTCTAAGCACCCTATGATAAGAATTGTAATAAGTCATATACATGTCTAATTTGACCAACGTCGGATTAACCATGTGTGTGATATGTGGTACAAAGTATTCGGAATATTTTTTGATTCGATGATTGAATATGCCACGAGAGCCATCATGGCACTTATATCCCTTAAAGGGAATTATCTCGCATAGCGAGAAAAGGTTGACAAAGCAACCCCATGGCGGGGTAAAGTTAACATAGTGCAAATGTTGATCAAATCTGCAAGCGGTGAAGTTTGGCATAGTACTCATCGCACGGCGGGAGAAAGTTACGATGACTCGTGTGCTTTAGTGTTGACCGTGCACTTCCATTGTGTCATAGTCATTAAGCACTCAATGAGTTTAAGGAGAACAGAAAGTTACTGAGATGAACCTAAAGAAAAGAATGACACGCAAGTGTAACTTGCAAAAGTATTAAAGGAATCGTTGAGTTCATGAAGTGGAATGAGAAAATGTACTCCCAAAAGATTTTTTAAGAAATAACTTTGTTTTGCATGACTCGATCATGTGAATAAAGTAAAGTGATAAATGTTTCCTTATTTCTAAAAGTTATGAATGTTTTCGAAAGTATGGCAACAAAGTTTATGCCATATTTCGAGGGGAGAAATCGATATAAATCGGGAAAAGGTAATTGATAAAGACGATTGAAAGATATTCCCCATTGAATAGTTTGAATTTAGAGCAAGTGTGATCTATAAAGTACGAATATGATCGTTGAGGGAGTACAACGGTCATAATAATGATACCCCAAAAGAAAATGAAAAGATAAGAAATACCAAGATAGTGCTTTAAGCGCCATATGAGGTATACATAATAAACCCAAATAAGAAAGTTTGAAGATACACTATCTTTGTAGAAGATGGAGTAATCACGGGGAGCATGGTATGAAGATACGTATCCTATGATATAGGAGACTATAGAATAAATTGCCTCTTGGCAATAACCAGCAACAACGACCCCAAATGAGAGACATGGTGAAATTCAAATGGAGGTAATACCATCTCAAAGAAGAAGCTATGAAAGCACTCGCTTGTCTAAATGGCAATGAGCTAAGCATGCTAAAATGAAATCAAAGATTACCAATGATGGTTGGGATTCATAAGTAATTCCTAATGGAGCCAAAACAGTAGGCCGTAATGGGTTTATAAGACAAAATATGTGACTCCAAAGGAAATATGTGAAGATATATATAGCATGTCTTGAATTGAAAGTTTTACGCAAAGCAAAAGAATGCACTACAATATGTGTTAGCGATACGTTATGACGAAAGTAATGACGGCATTTCCGAATAGGGATTTGTAAGGAATTGATTACAGGCACAACCTTAGAGTTTGTCGAAAGCAAAAGAGCATAAGGGATGTTGCCTAAAGAAGTCAACTATCATAGTTGATTTGAATTAGAAAGTTTGGGTTTTAAAGAGAATGAGGGGACAATTGCTTTTGTGCAAAGTTATAGAATGGGAAATTCATTTCCAAATCCTATATATGAGGATGACATCTTACTTGCTAGTAATGATGTCAATCTACTATAGGAGAAGTTCTTGTCCTCAAGGTTCAATAGGAATGTTCTCGGTGAAATGAATCTTGTTATACGAATTGAATTGAAATTCACCGTGATAAAAGAAAAGGGGTATTAGGACTATCGCATCGGCATACTTAGAAAAGATTCTAAAGAAATAAAGTATGCAAGTGTGAAAACCTACGCTGTTCCTATAGTTAAGGGTAATGGATTTGAGAACTATAATGTTCCAAGAATCGATATGAAATAGCTCAAATGATTATGGTACCATATGCTTGACTGTTGGAAGCCTAAAGAATGCAAGTATGACATTACCCTAACACAGTTCACATATCCGGGTTATTTTGGCAAAGACCAGTCCAGATATAGATCACTGGAATGGAGTAAAGAATGTTGGCCTCATGCTAAGTAAGAAAGAGTATGTACTCTCGTTGTGGGTACAAATGTTTGTTTGTGGCGAGATGTGTATAGAAATCCACATTCTAAACACTCGAGTTGGAGTTTTATTGTGGAAAAGCTCCAACAAAGAACTATTTTGTATCATCAGTGATGCAAAGTTAAGGTATAGCATGTAACAAGGCTACGGGACAGGCAAAATGATTAAGATAACTTATACCCGGAGTTGATGATGGTGCACAACAGCAATAACCATTTAAGTTGTTCACTCCTAAGACAACGAGTCAAATGTGATGCCAAACACATTGACATAAAGATTTACGTTGTAAAGGAGAAAGTCCGGAATCATATTCAAGGTATTGAATGTAAAAGTAACAAGAAAGTGCTTGCGGATCCGCTTACCAAAGGCTTACCACCCGGTGTGTTGAACACACGGTCGACATGGGTTTATGGTATAGCCTATGTTTTCCGGACAATAAACGGCCCAAAAGTTAAAGAACTTATTTTAGAACGGAGATATGTATTGTAGTTTGTGAATTCTATCGGCAATTGACCGTGACGATGAAGCGGTTCTATGCATTAATTTGTAATGGAATGTGTAAAAGTGAAAATGTCAAAAGTAAGGTATATGTTGAGATCAAGGGGAGAATGTTAGTTGATCTCCTCCTGACTCGGTCCAACGACCGAGTCAGGGCCTTTGATCACCCCTGATCGGGGGGAGCCCAGTCAAACACTGGCTGGTGGGCCCCTGTCGCACAGTGCCTATAAGAGGAGGTGGGGGGCCACTGGCTCGAGTTACGAGGTTCACTACAGCCGCCACTCCCCACCGTCCTAACCCTAGTCCGATCGTGAGGGTGCACTGCCAGCGACGGGAAGCGCCATCAGCATCCTCACCGTCGCCCTGCAGCACCCGACGGCCGCGCCGCCGCCGGGACGCCACTGCTCCACCACCGCTCTTCCCTTTTTCCTACGGTATGAACATCTCCTTCTCCTTTTCTCTCTCTCTGTTTCCCCTGCTGCGTGCACCAGGATGGTGCACGACAGTTTATCCCTTTCACAAGTTATGATTCCCACTGATCTACTCTCCTAGATCGATGCAGAAATATAACAGGAACATGAACTCCTCCATGCCATCATCGACAGAGTATGTAGTATTCCACTCCACTAATCCATGCATACAATCTACTGTGAATTCTGCTAACTGGGGAAATGCACCTTTGCCCCCACATATACCCTTGTCAATCTTTGTAACGCCTGGTAAATCGCACAGACGCAATTTTTTTAAATATTGCAGCTGTCCAAGTGGTGGTAAGTTGCTACATGTATGTAAACCCTCCAATTCAATACGGGTAAGATTCGGGAGATGGTGAGAAATGGCCATGAGCCAGCTAGGAAAGCTTGGACTTCTATAACCTTGTAGAGTCAATTCATTTAGACTCATAGGTGGAACTAGTTCTTCGAACAACTCCATGTCCTCTAGAAAAAGTCTAGGAGCATCTTCGGCCCAAACCAGTTTCAAGCTCAAAAGATTCTGTTTGGTCAAGAGCTTAAGTCTCTGTGCTTCTTCCAGAGATCTTACATTTTCAAGGGAAACTATATGCAGCTCAGCGGCCTCCTCAGCCTCGAGCAGGTGCAGATTGCTGTGACCAACTTTATCATCACCACGAACCTTAAAGAGAGGTAATGTTAGTGAATAATGTAATACAGAATTAGCCTGGTCTATGAGTTGGTCTGAGCACCCGCTTAGCAATACAGACTTCAACCCAGTTGCACCACCAATACTCTCTGGGAGGGACTCAAGACTCCAGCAATACTGGAGATTCAATGTATGCAACCTTTTGAGGTTGCCAATACTCTCTGGGAGGGACTTGAAGCCGCAATCTCTGAGATTCAATGTATGCAACCTTGTCAGTTTACCAATACTTTCTGGTAGACATATAGGATCTGGAATCCTTGGCAGGTCCAGATGCTCCAGTTTGGTAAGTGTACAAATGGAATCAATAAGGTTGTGGTAATCTATGCCAGAGGGGCCCTGACGGAAACGCAAAACCTTGAGATTTGTAAGGTTTCTCACAGCAACTGTTAGATCATCCTTTTCCAAAGTTCTTGAGGCTGCATCCAGTGTCATATCCAGATATTGTAATGCGGTGAGGCCACATAAAGCTCCCGGCAACCCTTTGTTAATAAGGCAGAATGCAAAATCCAGATGTAATAAATTATGGAGCCTCTTGAATGACTCTGGAAGTTCCCTGACACCACACCCATACATATTTAAATACCGTAGATTGACCAAGCTGCCTATATCTTCTGGTAACAGTCCAACACAACGGCAATGTGATATGTTCAAATATTGGAGTTGTGTGAGGCCACAGAATGATTCAGGTATTGCTTTGACAAGCGAGCATTCAGATAACTCAAGATGCTGCAAATTTATGAGATCACCAATTGAGTCCGGCAGTTCTCTTATGCCAGAACAGTCTCGCATGTAAACATGCATCACACTTTTTAAATCACCAAATGATTCTGGCAATTTTGATATGCCAGAACACCCTGACAAACCAAGATATCTCAGGCACCCAAGCATGCCAATTGATTCTGGTAGTCTAGAAATCTGAGAAGATCCTTCCAAGTTTAGGTACTGCAGTTTGGTTAGCTTTGTAACATACTCTGGGAGACATTCATTTTGCATTCTTGGAGCATTAAGATACTTCAGCTGCTTCAATTGCCCAATAGAGGCTGTCAACAGTATACTGGAGCACCCACTAAAATCCAAGATACGCAAGCACTTCGCAAAAGAAAATGCTCCACGAGCGATATCCAGCTTGTCGCTATCTGAAAAATGAAGTGCTCTCACATTCGAGGGCAAATTTTTTGATAACTTCTTTTCCTTGTCATATTTTGTAATCGATGCATAGAGACAATATTTTTGGCTATGGTTATTGCTCTCTGATGCAACATAAGATAGCTCATCACGCATGATTGATTTTGCCAGGTCATGCACCAGGTCATGCATGGTGTATCGTGCCATATGCTCTTCAGAATCCTAAAATGATAAGTTGAGCAAGCTCCATTAGAGATGTCACCTAGTTTTTGTGAAAATTAAATCTTAATTTTACTTTTGTGTAAACTGGGTGTTGTACTTGTCAATTATCGGCAAAATATCTACAATAGGTCATATCTTTGATCACATAAAGAGATTTATTAATTAAAAATGAAGGGAACATACAAATTAGTAGTCTGTTAAGAAAAAAAATAGACGTACAAATACAAGTTGAAGAGAACTCGAATATAGCTAGTAGGTAATTTTTTTGCGTGCACACACCTTATCTTTATTTCAATTGATTGAGGACTAAAATATACCAAAAATAGCATTATAATACGATAAATTTTTTTCACTTCATCTAGTTATGTCCTAAGACACAGGACTAGTTAGATGTCAATAATTGAGTTGTGGAAACGGCTAGACTGGCACATGTAGGCAAAAACGAGTAGTATAGCATGGGTGAAGTAGTGCTCTTTCTTATGTCACATGACAGAAAAATAATCAAATATCAACAATTGAATTGGGGAAATGACTAGCACGAGTAGTATGAGAACAGATAGCAGGGTAAAGTAGTGTTCTAGCAGGCTTTTATATACATACATATATGCAAACACAGCATACCTTGGAGACCTTATTCGCATCTTGAAGGAAAGACATCCCCAAGAGTTGCCTGATGCATTCCTTCCCCTTCGATGGATTGATAAAACCAAGAGTAATCCATTGGTGAATCAAATCACCTTCAGCAATATTATGGCCTTTAGGGAATATGGCACAATAAGAAAAGCATATCCTTAGATGTGGTGGCATCCTTTCATAACTTAATTTCAGTGATGGGAGTACATCATCATTATCTTCAGAAGATTCTTTCCAGATATTAATACTGTCATTTATTTCTATCCATCCAGGCAGATCTTTGGATTTTAGCATGAATCCAAGTGCACGAGCTGCTAACGCCATACCTCCACATTTCTTTGCTATCTCCAATCCTATCTTGTCCATTCCATCTTGGATAGGTAGATCTTCAAATCTACTATATTTCCTAATTATTTCCCAGCATGTAACATAATTCAAAGGCTGCAGTTTGTATGGTTTACAGGTGGAAATTTTCTTTGCGATGTCTTCCTCGCGTGTGGTTACTATGACATGAATCAAAGAGCCTTTCTTGCCCATACGAAGCATAGCTCCCAGTTTCCCCAACTCTCTCTCCTTTTCCTCCCATAAGTCATCTAGAACAATCAAAATCTTCTTGTCACTGAGTAGGTCATGAAGGCACCTATTTATCTCTTCCAGTGTAGCCCTATTCGTCTGGGCTCCAGATATTTGAGAAATTATAGAATTTCCAATTTTCTTTAAATTGAAAGCCCGGGACACATAAACCCATATACGGTGATCATAGTTCTTGAATTGAGCATCATTGTGAACTAGTTGTGCCAAAGTACTCTTGCCCATACCTCCGAGGCCATGTATAGCAGCAATCACTGTCTCATTGTTGTTGGTACCTGCAGTTAAGAGGTTTATGATCTCCTGCTTTTCTCCATTCCTCCCTATTATTGGTATTTCAGGCACTGAAGATGTTTCACGAGTATCATAATTGGGGTCCTGCTCAGCAGAAAGGCTAGTGCCGTCTGATGAGAATTTAAAGTCCTGAAATTCCTTATTGATTTTCCTCAGTTTTTCTCTCATACCCTTCATCCTATTAGCCATGGCAATCTTCTTATATGGAGTTTGCAGACATGACAACATTCTTGGCATCTGCAAGAATATAATTTCATTTATTTCTAAGTTGGAAGCTTACAGTAAGCAAAAGGGCATAAAAAAGCTTTGAACTTATATAGAAATAGAAGCTACTCATCTCTTTTTAGCATAAACCGAACACTAAGTACTACAGAAACCATTTTCCTAATTGGCTCATCACCGCTAGTTCAGCCGAAACTGGTAGTGATAAATTTTTACTTCCAGCTCAACACCGTGGCCCAAGGACCCGGCAGTGAATGCTCTTATCGCTGAAGGTCTACCAACCGGCAGTGAAAATGTTTTATTTTTTTTCTTGGAAACGAGAATATATTAATATTCCAGCCTCTGCAAATGAAAATGATATTTATTGTCACTACTTGTTGAAGCCACCAATTGGCAGTGACGAGGGGTTACAAGCACGTACATATCCTTCAACTACCGGTTGAAGCCATCAACCTGCATGCAGTGATGAGGGGGCACGAGCACTGTATATATCCCTCTCCTACTAGTTGAAGCCACCGACTAGCAGTGTTGAAGTGTCGTGGGCAGAATATAATTAAAACCTATATACCAAGCTCCTCGGCACAAGCGATTCAATGTGCATCTGCCTTGGAATGGAGAAAAAACTGGGAACTAAACCTGTCTCTAAGCTAGGATTGTATTCTTTGTGGGATAAAATTTGAATACTTGGATTGTAGTCTTTTTTCCTTTTTTGGGTACAGAGAGAGTAATAACCACCTCTTCGACAACAGGAAAATCTAGGTGATTTAGGGGCATTTTTGATGGCTACCCTCAAGCTCCGCCAAAATCCCGGTCCTTATGGACCAGGCAATGTGCATTTGGTTTTGCTGCCTTCATTGGTGTGACAATGCTGCTTTTAGCAACTGACTAGTATTTTCCTGCTAACGCGTTTAGCATGCCGCCAGGGGTTGAAATGACCACCAAATAATTGGCGAGCCCTCAGTTGGCTTGACTGCTCCTGGCACAATCCAAACATAGCCTTAGGGCATTCACAATCAGACTCTACCATTGAGTCCAAGACTATTTATTACCCTTCTATTTATTGTGTTTTGCTTTGATGTGGCGGTATATTTATTAAAGAGAGAGACAGAAAAACCAAGACTCCAAGTCTTATTTAGACTCTATGTCCACAGTCTTCGAGATAAATATGCCGCCACATCAGCAAAATACAATAAATAGGAGGGTAATAAATAGTCTTGGACTCTGTGATAGAGTCTTGCATTGGGACTGCCCTTATATATTCAGACGGCCCTGGGGAGTCGTTCTTCCTGTTGGGGGCATCATGATGGAGTTACAACCTCACAGCACATGATTCTCTAGGTGAAAACCCTGTCCAACCTAGATGAGCGATAGTGGCGTCACTGGCGTCGTGTCCTCTTTGGACGCATCGTCTCTAGAGATCCCACTTGACTACTGGCATTGCTGGACCATGGTCATGGAAGCTCTATCTGTTGGCAGCTTGGCTTCTTCGGCTACGCCCACCTCTGTGTTTCTGTTGCCTCTAGTCCGCCTTAATGTCGTCATGTTGATATGCAGCTCACTAGGGGCATGACAGCATAACTTTCTGATTGTCGTGGTGCTCGGGAAGTGCGGCTGGTGTCGCATCCTGCGGCGCTTTGGGCTAACATGCAGCATGACGGCGCTTAGCATGTGCGTCTATCATCACTGCCTTGGACTCAGTCTTTGCCAGCCAAGATTTGGACGCCAGCGTTTCACTTGCCGTCTGTCAATGCGTCACCGCCTTTATGATGGTCAGCGTCCCTATGGTGAAGGTGCAAGCATCTTATGGCGAATGGCGTCTTTCTTCCACAGTCTACGCACTTGGCCACAATAATGCATTACGGCAACTGGTCACAATAATCTCGCACACATTGCAATCGCTTTTACCGCAAAACCGATCGTAATAATGCATTATTATGACATGTTTTTATATGAATTGGTCGTAGTGATGCATTACTACGATTGGTTTATATATGAACCGGTCATCGTAGCCAAAGAACCGCTTGCACATTTTAATGCAACTAATGGAAATATTGATCTTCTACACCTTAACACAATTTTTAATTGGACTACTTTCATCAATGTTACTAATAAATGGCCATTGAAACTACTCACTAAAATTAATAACTAATGGAGATTTATGGAGTTATTATTTTTATTTTGTTTGAACTAGCTTATAGGTTTGTTATTGTAAATTTGTGAATACTTGAATGTTACAAATTATTTAAGTATACTATTTATCAATTTCAACATCAATGTGACAATTATTGGATTAAACTTTTATAACAATATTTTAAATTTTACAAATAAATTAGAAATCATATAATATTAAATTTGTTAATGCTCATTTAAGTTTATAGAGTAAATAAAGTGATGTAATTTTTATAAAAAACTACTTTAAAAAATATGGTGTACGTGTTAATAAAGCGAGATATATTAGTTTCTACAAAGTGACAAGAAATTATAATTATGACTAATTATTATATACAATTTTTGCTACAAAACAACTTCATAAAAGATAATATGATTTCCTTGTTAATAAAGCGAAATATATAAAATCAAAATAAATTATTTATGATTAATTGTTTCATTTATTGTTGTGCTCTACAAAAATTACTTTCATAAAGATAACTTGATTTTATTTGTTAATAAAGTAAAACGGTAGGTGCCCTCTTACATGGCACCTATATGGCACCCTACTACATAAACACCACTATAAACCCATTGCTGAACTACTGAGCCCACCTAATTGCTGAAATTATGAACTACTGAACGACCAAAATACTGAAGGTATTGGATTTAGTAGCTCAGTAGGATGCCACATAAAAAGGTGCCAAATAGCGTCTCTATAAAGCAAAATATATTGGAGAGTGAAAATATTCTTTTGATAAGTTATTTAAAATATAATTTTATATTGTTTTTTCTGTTTAATAATAAAATAATTACCAATTTTTATGTTTGAAGAAGGGAAAAAAAGAGATACATTTGTTAGGCCAACTTTGTAAGAGCAGGCTTGGTAGCCCGGTGGTTGTTAATTATTTTTGTTCATCCCGTATTCAATTGTGACGGTCCGAATCTGTCATAGAATTTATGGATATGTGAGAACGCAAGATACATGACGAATTTCTGATACGTCTAGCGTGTTGTTTGTCATATGCTTTACAAGATCAGTGGCAAAAATGTGCTGTCATGTATCATCAGATCCCCGGTAGTGTCACTACTAGAGAAACCACTTGTGCAACCACCACCTTTGCAACCGATTTGTATGTGAACCGGTTGTAAAGGTTTTCACAATCGGTTTTGGTAGGAAACTACGAGAGTTCGCGGCCCTCACGAGAACCGGTTTGTGTGATCGGTTTGAAAACCGGTCACACTACTCTTCGGACCATGCCAGGCCCTCTTGGAGACACCTAAAACTGGTCGCACTATTGGTGGCAACTGACAACGCAACCGGTTTTAAAGAAAAATAAGTTGCAGTGATGCCATGAAAACCGGTTCCACTGATTCTGCATTGCAATCAGTTTAAAATTAAAAAGGAAGAAGTCCATTTTTGCCCTCAAACTATTGGTAAAGTAAGTTTTTTTAGCCATCAAACTTCAAAACCGGCCAAAACAATCATCCAACTATTAAAATCGTTCATTTCTTGGCCATCGAACAACGTTCCTAGCCGGTTCAGCCATTGTAACAGTAATTTTTCTATTTTTTTTAATTTAAACAAGTTAGGAGTCGTAAAAATTATAAAATTGGATACTTAGTTTTTTCAACTAAAATTCTAAACTTTTTTACATCTTAAATAGTTAATAGATATTGGTATCTCCTACTTAATATATAATAATAATAATAATACTTAAAAAGAATCAAGGGAGTCAACCAGGCTTCGCTTCACCCTTCCTTCGCTACACCCCACCTCCGCTCCACGGTCCGGCTCCACGCTCCGCTCGGCCTGGCGCCTCCCCTCGCGTCCGATTCGTTCCGGACATGCCCGCCTGCATTGGACGGCCTCGCCCCCGACTAGCGCGTCCAAGCTGCCTCGCCCGCATCGACACGGCCTACCAATGCCATCGTTCCGCCCGAGCGACCCCGTCCGATGCAAAGCCCTCGATCCAGCCTCTCGCGGTCTCTCCCGTCACGCACGTCGTCCCTCGCGATCCCGAATCCCGCCTCCTTTTCGGTCTCCCGTCCGCCTTCCTTCGCGCCCTCCTCCTCACGCCTCCCTCTCCCGGCTTCTCCCATCTCCCTCTCGCGATCGACCGCGCCATGGCGCGTACGCCGAGAGGGTGGTGACTGGGCGACGGGCGGTTCACTGGAGGGAGGCGAGGCAGCGCGGCGCGCCCGCTCGGGGTGCGGCTAGGCCGGGAGAGAACAGCTTGTGCGGTGGCGCGTGTTCGCTGCAGCAGCAAGGGCAGCCAGGGGGTGGCGGCTGCGAGGGAAGCCGGAGGCGTGCATGCTGGAGCAGGAGCGGCGCGCGGCGTCGCATTGGGAGCGAGCGAAGGCTGGGGCCTGGTGTGCGGCTCCTCCATCTCAGAGGAGAGGACGATGCAGGGCCCACACGTGATGGGAGTGGGGCCCGGGTTCAGGGGTCTTTCGGCTGACCTGGTCAGCTTAATAATTGGAGCCCATTTTAGCGTCTAGCTCCCTTCATTTTTGCTAATTTACATTTGGTAATTTTGGTGGTCCAACGGCTTGGATCATGATCACCTTGCCCTTTGCACGTGAACAACTATTTTTTCTGTTTTATTAAAAATTTAATGCTTCTAAATCTTGACATGTATTCAACATATAGCAGAATTCACTACGGGAAACAGAAGCTTTCCCGACAGCTCAGCCTTTTCCCGACAGCCCGGATCTGGGCTGTCGGTGAAGATATTCTTTGCCGACAGGAAAATCACGCTGTCGGGAAAGAATTCTTCGCCGACAGCACTGAGGCTCCGGTCTGTCGGCGAAGTAATGCTGTCGGCGAAGCATTTCTTTCCCGACCGTATCCTTGTCGGGAAAGGACACCTGTCGGCGAAGAACTGGCGAGGTCAAACTGTGCCGTCGCCGTTTACTTCGCCGACAGCTCTACCGATTCTGGTTGTCGGCAAAGGAAACATCTCTTCGCCGACAACATTTACATCTTTGTCGGCGAAGACAGTTCTTTGCCGACAGCATGGAAATGTTGTCGGCGAAGATTGCTCTTTGCCGACAGCCTCTCCATGCTGTCGGCAAAGTGTTTGCATTTTTTTTAAAATTTTGACTTCAAACTTTTTTGATTGCCTTGCTACATTGTTTACAATTACATGTTAGAATTTGGGCCCTTTTTACAATATTTAGCTATATTTTATTAATTTTTTTCGTTCACTTGAATTTTGTGGCATAATCCAAATTTTAACTGCAGGTGCATGAAATAATGAAACTTAGGCATTCAAAAAATGATATTCATGTTGGGGAGTGTGTTTTGAGGCCGTGTCCAAAAGCTCACCCAAAAGTTCGAAGTCCTTGTCCACGTAACACGACGGTCCAGGAGTGATATAAGTGTTTTTTAATTATATAAAATCCAAACGAAGTCGGAAAATCACGAAACTTGTCGGGGTGTCGTGTTATCGCATGTGGAGGCTAGGATAAAAATTTGAGAAAGTTTGGAGCAAGTTGCGGCGTCGGATGCTCAAAACCCGGACATCTCCACATGTGATCACTTGATCACATGTGGAGATGTCCAGGTTTTGAGCATCCGACGCCGCAACTTGCTCCAAACTTTCTCAAATTTTATCCTAGCCTCCACATGCGATAACATGACACCCCGACAAGTTTCGTGATTTTTTGACTTCGTTTGGATTTTATATAATTAAAAAACACTTCTACCACTCCGGATCGTCTTGTTACGTGGACAAGGACTTCGAACTTTTGGGTGAGCTTTTGGACATGGCCTCAAAACACACTCCCCAACATGAATATCATTTTTTGAATGCCTAAGTTTTATTATTTCATGCACTTGCAGTTCAAATTTGGATTATGCCGAAAAAATAAAGTGAACGAAAAAAATTAACGAAATATAGCTAAAAAACTCAAAACTTCAGTTTTGAAGTTGAGATGTATTTATAGTAGGAAGGACTAAAAAAAATGGAAACAAAAAACAAAAACATATACATTCTTTGCCGACAGCTTTTAGACGCTATCGGCAAAGAGCCCTCTTTCGGCAATGGGACCAAGTCTTTGTCGGCAAAGTGAATTATTATATAATTGAAAATAGAGGTGTCTTTGCCGACTGCACTGGGTACGCGCTGTCGGCAAAGAGCCCAACCCTAAATTCGACTCGGGCCGGCCCAACTCCCTCTCTCTCACACTCTCTCTCTCACACTCGCTCCCGCCGCCGCCCGTACCCCCGCTCCGCCCGCCGCGCCGGCCGCCCCGGGCGCGCGCCCGCCGCCGACCTCGCCGATCCGCCTCCATCCCCGCCGCCCCGCCCTCCATCCCCCGCCGCCGCGCGCTCCGCCCGCCCCGCCATCCCCGCCGCCCGCGCTCTCCCCGCCCGCGCCATCCCCGTTGCCCGTGCCTCCTGCGTCACGGCCCGTCATCCCCGCCGCCGCACCTCCCCGCCCCGCCCGGCCGGCCACGCCGACGCGCCGCCCCACCCCGGCCGCCTCTGCGCGCGTCGCCCCGCACGGCCACGCCGACGCGCGCCGCCGACCGGCCGAGCACGCCACCACGCGGGCGCTCGCCCGCCGACCGCGCCTCGGCCGGCCCGGTGAGCCGCCGCGCCGCCGCGGTCGCCGCCGCCCCGCCCGGCCGGCCCATTGAGCCGTCGTGCCCGGCGCGGTCGCCCGGCCCGCCCCGCCGCCATGGCCCGGCCGACCCTCCGACGGTGCTCCGGTGGCCCCCCACCCCTCCGTGCGTCGCGCCACCCTTCATCACGCCGTGCTCCCTAGCTGGCCGCGGGCAGAGGGTGCCATTAGAGGGAGGAAGAAAAGGAGAAGAGGTGGAGGAAGGGGAAGAGAAGGAGAAGTAGAGGAGGAGGAAGAGGAAGAGAAGGAGAACAAGAGGAAAAGGAGAGAAGGAGAAGAAGGTGAAGAAGGAGAGGAGGAGGAAGAGAAAGGAAGAGGCTAAGAGAGAAGGGAAGAGGGGATCGAGTGCTTGGACGCCGCTCTACCTCGCCGAAGAAGAAAGTGAGCCTAGGTAAAATTCTCATTGTCGGCCATCGTGCCGTATGTGGTTGTGTGGGTCTTCGTGCCTTAAGTTGATATGAGGGCCTTCGTGCCGTTTTGGATGTCGGTGTTCGTGCCGTCTTGGATGCCGGCCCTCGAGTTGGTTTTTTGCAGGTTTTGGGAACCTCCCTATCCAGGGGAGGTGCTGCCAAAATTTTGAGAAAACACTAACCTATTACCTTTTTAATAGGAGAGGAGCATGTCAGAGTGACCCGGAGGACGCCGTTCGTCACAGTTCTGCCTGCACTGCATCGGCTCGCCATTGCACCGCTAGCCTGACTTCACCGGCCCCTTAGGTATAACCCCTCTATCCGTATCATGGTCTTAGGTCGCGTAACCAAGTTAGGTGTCTCCCGTCCGAAAGGTCCGAAAGTGATACGCGGTCGTTGGTATGCTGCTCAGTGCATATCTACGACGGTATCTCTTTCGGATTGTCTACGTTTTTTGGATAGCCCGAGGATGCGTAGATGGGTTAGCTTCCATGTTCCGCCCCCGTCTGAGTCGAAGTTTCGGCAGCACCTCCCCGTTGTTCTCCGGATGCACACTCTCCCCGCCGGGACGTGTATCGGGAGAACAACGGGGAGGTGCTACCAAAATTCCGTCTCGGACGGGAGCGGAGCATGGAAGCTAACCTCATCTACACATCCTCGGGTGGGATTAAGACCTATCCTTCACCTATTAGATGGTAGGATCGCCTTGAAGATGCAGATGTAGGTTTTATTACTCGCTTACATTGGCGCATGGCAGAGGATGGCTGACCGTGAGTGGATGTACACTGGCTGGACAAGGGAAAAACAGACCAATGAATGGGTTAGGGGGACCAGCGCTTTCCTGGAGCAGGCATTTGACCGAGCTGCTAGAGGGTCGAGGGTGATGCGGTGTCCCTACAACAAATGTAAGAACAAGAAATGGAGAGACAGGCGTACGGTTATGGAAGATCTTTTCAAGAATGGATACGTTCGAAACTATACGTGCTGGGTCCACCATGGTGAACGTGATCGTATTAGGGAGGAGGCGGTGAGACCCCTCCTCGAGGAGTTTGATGCAGATGCTGAGATGGCAGACCTGATGGAAGACTTCGCTCAAGGAATGGAGGTGGAGGAGGATCCAGAGGAAACTGTAAAGGTGTTCTACACCATGATGGAGTCGGCACAGAAGACCCTTCATGAGAAGACAAGGGTTTCGCAGCTGGATGGCATTTCACGCCTAATAGCGTTGAAGTCGCAGCTGGGCATTAGTCGAGACGGCTTCAATCTCATGTTGACTGTTTTTGGCAAACTTCTTTCGGAGGACCACATCCTGCCGAAGAACACGTACGAGTCACAGAGGCTCCTTCGTGCACTTAAGATGCCGTACGAGCCGATCCATGCTTGTCCGAATGGGTGCGTCCTGTTCAGGGACGACCACGAGGACGCAACACACTGTCCAAAGTGCAAATCCTCTAGGTTTGTGGAGGTAGAAGGCAGTGATGGCATCAAGAGACAGTCCAAGATCCCCGAGATGGTCATACAGCACGTTCCTTTCACACATCAGCTCCAACAGCTGTTTATGACAGAGGAGACCGCAAAAATGATGACGTGGCACAAGAAAGGCAAAAGGTACACTAACAAGATGGTACACCCAGCGGATGGTGATGCATGGAAGCACTTCGATAACATGCATCCTGAAAAGGCTCTGGAGGCTCGGAATGTTCGCGTAGCGCTGGCAACAGATGGGTTCAACCCGTTTGGAATGATGGCGGCCCCCGTACACTTGTTGGCCCATGTTCGTGATCCCCCTCAATCTTCCCCCCGGCGTCATGTTTGAACCCAGGAATGTGTTCTTGACGCTGATAATACCTGGAGGGGGTGCTGACGTACGACCGAGCTACAAAGAGGAACTTCACTATGCATGTGTGGTACCAGTATTCATTGCATGACTTCGTGGCGTATGGCTTGTTCAGCGCGTGGTGTGTTCACGGGAAGTTCCCTTGCCCAATATGCAAGACAGATGTGATGCTCACCTGGCTGGCCAAGGGTGGCAAGTATTCTTCTTTCGATAAACATCGACAATTCCTGCCCGAGGGCCATGAATTGAGACGAGATGAAAAGCACTTCACGAAAGGTGTTCAAGTCACCGACCCCATTTCGGAGGCTAGGAGCCCCACCGCTGTCCTTGTTGAGTTACAGGCTCTCCAAATTGATGAAGAGAACGGTGGTTTTATTGGATACGGGACCACCACATGTGGACTCATATATCGGGCTTGCATAGGCTACCGTACTTCAAGGACCTTCTTCTTCCACACAACATCGATGTAATGCACACAGAAAAGAATGTCACCAAGGCACTCTGGGCAACACTCATGGACATTGGTAAGAAGTCAAAGGACAACGTTAAGGCTAGACTGGACATTGAAACTATTTGTGATAGACCATAGCTTGTGATGAAGACCCATATGCCAGGCAAGAGATGAAAAGGGGCTCGGCCGATTACATCCTGAAAAGGCCAGATAGGAAGGAAATACTGTCGTGGATCAAGACGCTGTGGTTCTCTGATGGGTATGTGGCGAATCTGAGTAGGGGAGTGAACGTGGACACTATGAAAGTGTTAGGGATGAAGAGTCATGACTTCCACATATGGATTCAGCGGATCCTTCCCACAATGACCCGGGGATACCTCCCCGAGCCAGTGTGGCGTGTCCTGGCAGAGTTGAGCTTTTTCTTCCGCCAGCTTTGTGCCAAGCAGTTATCTCGGGACGTTTGTCTTGAACTGGAGAAGGCTGCACCTCTGTTGCTCTGCAAGTTGGAGATGATATTTTCACCCGACTTCTTCCTATCGATGCAGCATATGATTTTGCACCTACCCCACGAGGCACGGCTCGGGGGTCCCGTGCAGGCCCGTTGGTGCTATCCAATCGAGAGGTGTCTAAAGCTTCTTCCGAAAAAGTGTAGAAATAAAGCCAAAATTGAGGCTTCCGTGGTGGAGGCATTCGTTCTGGAGGAGGTGTCAACCTTCACATAGGCGTACTATACTGAGAAACTTCCCAGCGTGCACAATCCAACACCTCGCTACAACGTCGAGGAGAACTCATCGAACCTCAGCCTTTTCAAAGGGGATCTCGGAAAAGGAAGCGCAGGTGCCAACAAGAACTTGACCCATGAGGAGTGGAGCACTATCATGATGTACTTGTTGTTGAACCTTGATGAGTGCCTTCCTTATCAGAAGTAAGTTCTCAGTCTGCTTGTTTCATACGCCATCACTATATCCTCCACCTATCGATTCGACCCCCCCTATCTCTTGTTTTTCAGAGAATTCATTGATATTCACTGGAGAGGCAATACTGCTCCTACCTCACAAGAAGAGGACCATCTTCTTAGACATGGCAAGCCCAACTTCGTTTCCTGGTTCTGTTCAAAGGTACCATCCAAGTAACCTCGTTTTGACTTTGCGATTCCACTTTGCTCCTAGGAGCGAGTAATTTAACGATCGAACCGTCCTAACCCTACAGGCCCAGACGGATCCAGAAATGAGTGATGAATTGAGAGAGGTGGGCCTTGGCTTCAACCGTAAGGTCAAGTCATTCACCATTTATGATGTGAATGGCTATCGCTTTCGCACTAGAAGCTACGAGGAGAGCCGGCCCGAACAAAAAACCACGTGCAGCGGAGTTCGTACGCCCGGCAATGATACCAAGGACTATTACGGCATAGTAGAAGAGATATACGAGCTCCAATTCAAGGGTGGCAGTTCTTTGAAGCCAGTGGTATTCAAATGCCATTGGTTCGACCCTGATGTCATGAGAGAAGACCTTAAGATTGGGCTAACCGAAATTCGACAGGATTCCAAATATAATGGAGACAATGTCTATATTGTGGCTAACCAAGATGCGACGCAAGTTTATTACCTCCCATGGGCGTGCCAAAAAGACCCAAGGCTTGCGGGTTGGAGCCTTGTGCACATGGTATCGCCGCGCAGTAAAGCGCCCCTGCCAAACGATAATGATTACAACTTTGACCCAATGACAAATGAGTTCTATCAACCTGAGGGGCTAGAAGGGAGTTTTGAGATAGACATTTCTACGCTAATGAGCATGGAAGAAGACAACGACATCGATGAGGACGAGGGTGATGACGTGCTGGATGCTAAGGACTTACAACTCCTTGAGCAATGGCAGAGGAAGCGCGATGGAGTTGTTCTGGACGATGACGATGACGATGGCGATGGAGATGAAGAGGACGATCGAGAGCTCAACAATATTGATAGTGATGATGAGGAAAGTGGTGACGACATTGCACCGGTCGTATTGCTATACGCGGAGATAATGTCGCCTCCACGTAATACTATATTTTTATTATTATCACCTTGCAATTATGTTTTTTTATTTACAACTACTTGTCATTTATTTAAGCTAACTGTTTTAATCTTTGTCATTGCAGGCACTTGACAAAATGCCAGGCGGAAGGAAGAGGCAGCCACGACGGAACTGTCGCTCGCTCTGCGCCGTTCGAGACGACGACCGCCGGGAGGAGGAGGACGTGGAGGAGCCGGCTGGTAGGGAGCAGGACTTGCAGGAGCCCTCCAGCGGGTGTCTTCGGTCGACGAGGAGGCTGCAGTTCGAGACGTTGACGACGACGATGACCGGGGACGGCGGCAGCGGCGGCGGCTGCGGCGGCGGTGACGACGACGACGATGGGGCCACGATGATGGGGGGCCTTCCTCAGGTTTGAGGAAGCCCTACCAGCGCGGGCCCTCGACGCTCCCTGCCCAATGGCTGCTCCCCCACCAGTGCACGGTGATCACACCCATCGCCAAGACGTAAGTAACCATTGTCGTTTTCACTACTTGTTCATATGACATGTTGAAAACCGAACTGCAGACTAACAATTGTTGTTAATGACTCGTGCAGGAGCTGGAAGTTTCCGAACGGGGCGCGCGGTTCATGCCATGTCAATGGCATCCTCTCCCTGCTGATTAGGGAGTACTACCCTGTCTTGGTCACCATCGAGGGTCAGCGAAAGCCGCCCATGAAGTGGGACCACTTTTACGCCGTCACCGTCGCCGACCCCGAAGGCGGGAGCCTTGCGGTGAAGATCAAGAGGGAGTTTTGGGTGAGTGTTTTCATCGCAACGCATTTCTCAATACTACACATTCGTTGGACGTTCTTGAAACAATGAAATGATACATGATGTCTGCGTGCAGACGTTCTTCAAGTGCGCGGATGGGAAAGAGCAGCACGCGGCGATCGTCCTGGAGAACGCCTGCCAATCCAGTGCGTCATCAGCCACTACGCCAACGTGCTTGGCGAGGTGATCAAGAAGGAATGAGTCAGGCAGGAGATAATCCTCCAGAGGGAGACCGACCTCACCGAGGAGGAGTACTTGCGGGTAATTAAGTAGGAAACATTCATTCTGATTCCTTCCGTAAAACATTCAATTCATCTTCTGACATGTCAAATACTTGATGTTTCTTAGTGGATGCCGGCGTGGTGCGACAAGGACCCGGCATGCTGGGAGGCCATTGTGCGCTACTAGAGATCGGACAAGTGCTACGAGGAGAAGAACGAGCGTCGGGCGCGCCGCTTGAACAATGCAGGGGCAGCACACCACCAAGGGAACCGGTCCCTCCCGCAGTTCATGGACACATGGGTAAGCTTCTGTTGATATATTTACTGTAGTGCTCAATCTATTTACCTGTAACCATGTTTGTGTTTTCCTCGTAGACGGGGACGCATGGTGGGGAGGAGATCAACGAGGTGGTGGGGTACGCCCTTTCTCACATGGGCAAAGCGACGGACCCGGAAACGAGTCAAAGGCATCTAACTCCTAAGTCAAAGGCAAAGCTCGAAACGAGTCAGGAAATAGGACCGCTCGGGAACAAAAGAAGCTTAACTTCTTTCACGAACGAGTGTTTAAGGCCACTCGGGCCATGACATCATGATAATGCTAATGTAATTCATTTGCATGGGCCTTTTTGCCCAGATTTGGCTCGCAGGCCACCTCATCATCACCAGGCTCAAGCAGGGAGGACGTCGTTCTCAAATTTTTGCGCCAGCTTCGCCCCGAGTGCCTCACTGAACGCCGTCAGACTCTTCTCCGCCATCCAGTGTTCCTGCCATGGATCCTCCGTGACCTGCTGTCCGACCGACAGCTTGAACCGCTCCTCCATCATCATCCGTATGGACGTGATGAAGTCGCTCCCCTGCTCTGCCTCGATGCCAAGATAGCGGGAGAGCGCGCCGAGATCGTTCGTCTCGGGACGAGCGGCTATCTCGCGCTTGAGCACGATGATGTCTACCGCTCGCGCTCCCGTGTCATCGTTCACCTCGACAACGTCCGCTTCCTTCCTCCTTCGTCGGGTGTACAAGGCGAGCTCCTCCCGCACCGCCTTCCGCCACTCCACGTCGCGTTCCGCGACTACAAGCGTGGCCAGCCCCTCCGCCAGAGTTCCTCGAGGCGGAGTCGTATGCAGCAAAAAAGTTTTGTTACTCGAGATCTCCTCCGCGGTCGAGGCCGCTGGTCCCGCATTCGTGGCCTCCTGACGCACGGTCGAGGCCACCGACGCATTGTCAGGGCCAGGCGACCCGCAGTTGGGGCTTCCCCTGCGGACGAGACCTCGCATAGCATGATGAGCCCGTTCCTCCGCTCAACCCTTGGCTGAGATCGAGCTCCATCCTCACGTGATTTGGCTCGAGGCCACTGGCGCAATCAAGCCTCCCGGTCCCGTGGTCAAAGTCGCTCGACTCGAGGCTGGGCTCGAAGCCGCTCAATTTGTGGTCGGGATCGAGGTCGTTGGTACCGCACTCGATGCCTTTGGTCCCATGGCCGAGATCGAAGCCCCCTGTCCTCCGGTCGAGGCCCCACGAGCTTCGAGCACGGACTCGCAATTCCTGCGAACGAGGCCATCCTCCGCGAGACCCTCGAGGCCTTCCTCCGTGTCACCCTCGAGGCCATCCTCTGGGAGACCCTCGAGGCCTTCCTACGTGTCACCCTCGAGGCCATCCTCCGGGAGACCCTCGAGGCCTTCCTCCGAGTCACCCTCGAGGCCATCCTCCGCGAGACCCTTGAGGCCTTCCTCCGTGTCACCCTCGAGGCCATCCTCCGAGAGACCCTTGAGGCCTTCCTCCATGTCACCCTCGAGGCCATCCTCCGCGAGACCCTCGAGGCCTTCCTCCGTGTCACCCTCGAGGCCATCCTCCGGGAGACCCTCGAGGCCTTCCTCCGTGTCACCCTCGATGCCATCCTCCACGAGACCCTCGAGGCCTTCCTCCGTGTCACCCTCGATGCCATCCTCCGGGAGACCCTCGAGGCCTTCCTCCGTGTCACCCTCGAGGCCATCCTCCGCGAGACCCTCGAGGCCTTCCTCGAGTCACCCTCGAGGCCATCCTCCATGAGACCCTCGAGGCCTTCCTCCGAGCCACCCTCGAGGCCATCATCCGTGAGACCCTCGAGGCCTTCCTCCGTATCACCCTCGAGGCCATCCTCCGGGAGACCCTCGAGGCCCTCCTCCATGTCACCCTTGAGGCCATCCTCCGTGCCTCGCTCGGCGCCCCCCGTCCCAGGGTCGGGACCTCCGCAATCCTCGGACGTAGCACCACGGAGGCGGGAGCCCTCCTGGTCTGTACTCGTATCTACCGTACCGCTACGCTCCGGCCCAAGCCTCCGGCGACGGGCCTCCGCTTCGCTCCGTCAGAAGTCGGCCTCTATCTTGGAGGACGAATTTGGAACATATTCAACGCGTTCCCCGCCACCAGCTCCTTCGTGGCCTCACCGCCACTGCAAGTTGAGGAGTGAGCAGGTGAACCTTCCGCCAACTCCCGTCGAACGGAGTCGGTACCTAACTCGCGGAGGACGACGAGGCTCGTCCAAACGAGGATAGCACGATGCTCTTCGCCCCACAATCCAAATGCAAGGATCCGTGGGAAGGATGCTAAGAGGTAGCAATGCACCAGCCACACGAGGCTCAGGGGCTCGACTACGCATGGCACCCCTCGACGAAAGAGGATCGAAAACACTCGGGGGCTCGACTACGCACGGCACCCCTCGACGAAAGAGGGTCGAGAGCACTCGGGGGCTCGACGACTCGAGCCAACCTCTCGAGAAAGCGCTACAACTCCAGTTAAAACTGGTACCCCTCGATGCGACTCAATCATAGCCCCCAGAGGAATGTCCCACTCCTCTGGGGCCTCGGGGGCTACCCCCGCGGGGGACGCTCGCGCGCCCCCCACGGAGAAACGAACCAACCTCTCCGACACGCGCAATAACGCCCCCAACCTAGGTACTTCGACTCCACTTCATCATCCCTTGCCTGAGACTTCACTCTCAAGCAAGGGCTCGGGGCTCTTTGTCGAGTACATGGATTAGGGGGTCCCAGATCTAGGAGCTTAGAGGCAAATAAGCCCTGCTTTACTCCCCCCTAATCCCCAAATCCGCTCCACCTAAAAACATCCCCAACCCAGTTCCAGCACAGGCCTTAAAGCGTGCCGGGTCGGCCCACGAACAGGCCACGGACGGCCCAGCTCGGTCAGGCCAAGCGGCCGCCTCCAGCCCGACCCCTCGAAGGAGTTACGGAGAACCCCTCGTACGAATGGGGGCCTTGAGACGGGCTGACCCGACCCCTCGAAGGAGTTACGGAGAACCCCTCGTGCGAGTGAAGGCCTCGATCGGGCCGGACACCCCTCGAAAAGGGACTCCTGACATCCGTACAGCCGCATTAAATGCCTTCAACCACCCTCTACCTAACCACGTAGCTACAGCCGCGGTCATGATCAGGCTGGGCACCGATCCCATCAACTTTTACAGCCCACGCCCTATAAGTCAGTGACGCTGTAGCACCATACCTAGCACAGTGCCACGAACGGCACCCCTCGAAGTAGACAGTCAGACGCCCAGTCCGCGTTTCCCGTGGCACGGTCCAATCAGTTTGGGACTCGCCCCCTCGAACCCCCCCCCCGGAAAGCATCCACTGTATATTTGACCCAGTTTTCCCGTGGCCCAGTCATATCACCACGGGCACCTACCCCTCGAGACGGGTGATGATAGCTGCTCTGGCAATGATGGCCACAGGGAAACGCACGTGGCCTGCAGTGACCCTTCTTTCCGCCTCAACGGTCATACGACGGGGTTCCCGGGCAGGCCATCATCGCCCATGCCAGGGAGAAACGGGCAGGTCATCATCGCCCGTGCTGCTACAGGCTCAAACCGGACTAAAGGCGCTCGGAACGCAATTGTCAACCCTCCGTACCACCGAACCCGCTGCTCAGTCCCATCGTTCGGGTCACCAGCCCCTCGAGGCGGTCATTAACCGCTCGAAGAATGATGACTGATGCGACCTGAGCAAGACGCGCGCAGCATCCCGTCTGTCCCGCCTCGACGGCCATACGACGGGGTTCCTGGGCAGGACATCATCACCCATGCTGCTACAGGCTCGAACCGGGTAAAAGCTTGGATCCACAGGCTCGAACCGGACCGAAGGGAGCATCTACAGTCCTGATGACTCGACGTGACACCCATGCCTCGACGTCACGCCCACGATCGCCCTAGCACAGTGTAACCCTGAGCCCTCCCTTCGCCTATAAAAGGGGGCGTCAGGGCTTAGTATAAGGGGATCGGACGACATCTCACACTCACACCCAAAACGCTAAGTCCTCACGACTCGCTTGTATTCACCCCTGTACAAGCACTTCGGTGCGAGATAATACAAGACCTCCCCCCCCTCCGCTGGACGTAGGGCCTTCTTTGTCCAACCAGGATAAACTCTTGTGTCCTTCTTGCATCACCATCCGGAATAGGGAGCACGCGTAGAAATTTACTCGTTGGTGTGACACCCCCGGGGTACGAAACACCGACAATTTTCTTCTTGGAACTAGCACATATAGCGCGCCGCGGAGTGGCTAACTCTCGTGTTACTTCTGCTGTGGAGACGGAATCGATGAGAACAGGCAGGTGATCAACAATGACGACGTCCATGTTGCTAGTGCTCGACGTAATGTGCCGAAGGCAAAGTGTTCACAAAAATGGAGATTACTTGTACGAGTTAAGAAAGATTACTCACCTCCTATCCACGATAGGTTGTCTTATAATTTGTTTCACAGGAAATGACTATCTTACAACCAATAGCTTTGTGATTTCTTGAACTGTATGACACACTTGCCTTTTCTTCTCCAGTCCCAAATGGAGGAGCTGAAAGCAGACTTGAGCAAAGCAAAGAAAGGTAAGCCCCTAGGATATGATAAAGAGGGGCAAATATATACATAACTAGAGTTTTTCGTGCTTCAATGATGTTTGCAGAATGGTTGTCAGCTGGTTGTTGCCGATCGCCGGTTCTCTTGGTGCAGCCACGCTAGCGAGTGAGCAGCCCCTGAGAAAGTGAGGTGCAAGGGAGGAAGTGTGTCCGCTACCGCAACTACCAAGCCTGCGGCACCGTATAATGATGGGCACCACGCACTGCTCTGAAGGAGGGCAACGGTGGCATGTTGAGAAGCCAATGTACAGACTTAGAGTAGCAGTAGACAGATAATTTGGCTGAATTGACAATGTAAAATGATGTGAATTGAGATTGTATCTCAGTATCTTAGTCCACCTGGTGCCGTTGACATATACAGAGCTACTGTGGTGCACATGTATTCTGCTGCCATGTTCTCTGAATATGCAATGTAATGGCAATGCTGTTTGAAATACAGTTGTAATAACAATGTCCTCTTTATATGTATTTTATTTGGAGTGTTGTTGGAGTATGTAATGTTCTGCAAATACAAGTCTGTTGAAATTGACATATGCTATCTGAAATGGATGTGGTTTCTGAAATTCCATGATGGAAGTGCATCATTCAATTTCTGAAATTGATAGAAAAGTGAGTGCTCATGCCCACTTCAGTCCCAGATCACATCAGTTAACATATATACTATACATTCAGATGTCATTGTGACTTGACTATATAAAAGAGTAATATAGTGCAGATGGCATATATAGATCACATAACAATATATATAATATAATAAAGATAACTGAATTGCATTGAAAATCCTCCGTTCATCATATCCTACTCTTGTCACAGGGCTGCTCAAAAACAAAAGTATCATCGAACCATTGGACGGGCATCATCAGTTCATTTATCAAATTCTAGGCAACGAGAACTAGGCACTTTAAGATGAGCTTGAAGTAAGAGATTTGTAAGCTCTCCTTGGATTCTTGGAATGAACATCATGGAATTATCTCCAAATGGCATCATCACATTGCTTGATGCCAATGCTGTAGCAATAGCAGTAGCATTTGAGTTGAACTGTACATGAAACAATTTATATTGCTAGAATGATAAGACATTACAAACTCAAATAAACTGTTATTTAAGGATGTGAGCTTTGGTTAATCTTACTGCCTGCTGTGAAGTTTCAAGGTCATACCAACCTTTGGCACAAGTTCAGTTGCAATAGTTTGATCATTAGCCTACACCAAAGCCGTATACTTCATATCAGTTTACTGCTATTGGGATCATCCTTCATAGCGAACTTCCTATGAATTACTTCATTATAGAAATAGTCTCACTCACCTCCGAATTTGCTGTAGCAATATCTTCTGATTTCCCATGATCAGAGTTGACATCTCCATCACCGTCCTCAAAGTTAGGACAAGAGATTTCGCCCACAACATCAAGAATAGTCGGCTGCAACCAATAGACGACAAAGGTGTCAACTTTTAATTGCTGGTCATGAAAGTGAAGAAGCTCCAGAGCCCTAGCTACTTGTATCCTGCAATTAAATACAAATGGATTCCTCGCTCACCTCAAACCCCGCAACTTCTTCACTTTTCTGAGCACCCGAGTTCAGATCTCCATCCTCAACACCAGGAGGAAAACTTTCGCTCATATCAGCACGGGCAGCTGGTTACATCGCTACGGCAGATCTACCGGCGACAACTTATGCCATACGCCTTGGCTCATTGATCATGGAAGATGTGGCGAAGCAAGAACTCGATTGCAAACATGCGCCTGGCATCGCGGCAGCATCGGCTTTGCTCTGTTCCATCGCAGCTGCGCTACACAGGTGACCAACGCTTTTGGCTGGATCGCGGTCTCCGATTCAGCAGGCGAACGTAGCTGCTCCCGGTCGTGGGTTGCGATACAAGGAGCCTGGTCGTTCCTTGCGATAGAAGGCTGGAGCCTTCTTTTTTTTTTTTGATAAAAACGTATCTATTTCAGGTAAAGGAAACAGAGTACAAATACGAATACAGACACGCACAAAGATGAGGAGACAACTGTATCATCCATACATCACAAAGACCCCTAGAAAAGAAAGAAAAAGCAACGAAGCCCCTGGAATCTTCGTGAATCACTGAGTGAAATCCTCCTCGTCGCCGGCCACCACCGTCGCCGAAGAAGACGAACAGAACCAAGAGCTGGAGGCGCCCCATCGCATAACAGCTTTGAACGGAGTCGAGGTTGACACTCGTCGCGAAGAACGAGATGAAGCCATCGGCGATACCGCAACGACCGGGGCAACGCCCTAGCACCCCCAACTCCCAGATCCAAACTCGCTGCCGACGGACGCCGCCATCGAAGAAGAACCGAGCCAGATCCGGCCAGCCATCAAACCCGCCACCCACAGACATCTCCACATCCAAAAGAAAAGAGGCTAGTGACACCGTCACCTGGCGAAGACGATGAAACACCGGCCTCGGACTCCTGGAAAGACCTCGCCGACCTCGCTGTTGGCGCCGGAGAAGAACACCCCCAGGACGAAGAAGAGGTCGCGAGAGATTATTCCATGGCGCCGTCGACGCCTTCGTCTCGCCGACGCAGCCCGGACACGCACGCCGCGGAGAATCAACCCCCCGGCAAAACCTAGCTCCGCCATCCACCGATGGCGAGCAAACCCTAGACCTAGGAGGACTCTTACCTAGTCTATGTACAGCCGCACGGCGATTCGCCGGCCCATCCCCCTCTCCGATGGCGCTCCGGCCACCGACGAGGAGAGGAACCGGCAAAATCGCCGCCGGAAACGAAAATCGCCTTTCGTTCGCCCTGGGCAACTGTAGCAAGGGGAACGAAAGCGAAGGCTCCAGAAAAATAGAAGGCTGGAGCCTTAACAACAACTAACGGCCGTCAAATGAGAATAGAAAAGGAACTAAAAGGAGTAAAGAGAATGCATGTGCTTTAAGATTGTTGCACTTGCACGTGTCATCTGATGGCCAAGGTCCTTCACGATCCACAAAAGACCAGGTCCTACGCAATTTGCCTCCGGGCCGCGGTGGGGTGGCCTTGCCGGCTCACGTGACAGTCTCCGTTTCCCTAAAAAAAAGTGACAGTCTCCGTCGCCGTTGTCAGGATGCCGAAGCTGTACACCGCTCCTCTCATTCTCTCATTCAGCATGCCGATGCTACCGCGCCGTTTGAGAATTCACATCAGGCCTTGTTTAGCTCCCCCACTTTGACGATGGCAAAATTGGCATTAGACATAGTATTTCGTTTATATTTATGAAATATTGTCAAATATTGGTAATTGCTCAAAAGATTCGTCTCGTGAAAAGACAACCAAACTGTGTAATTAGTTTTTAATTTCATCTACATTTAAGTACTTTCCATATATGTCCGATATTTTGATGTGACGAAAGATCTTCTTTTTACGTAGTGAAATTTGAAAGAAAATTTGGGAATTAAACAGGCCTCAGTCATTTTTCATTTAACCCGGAAGAAATCATCAGGGGCCAGCCGCCCCGGCTCACCCATCACTCTGGTGGTGACGTAGTTGCTGTCTGAGCCCAGGAGCAAGGAGGGGGGACGAAAGCGATGCAGCCGCCGCCGCCACCGCAGCTGCCGGCGGCTTTGCCGGTAGGGTTCCGCTTCCGCCCGACGGACGAGGAGCTGGTGCGGCACTACCTCAAGCCCAAGATCGCGGGTCGCTCTCACGCGGACCTGCTCCTCATCCCCGATGTCGACTTCTCGGCGTGCGAGCCCTGGGAGCTGCCCGCCAAGGCCCTCATCAGGTCCGACGACCCCGAGTGGTTCTTCTTCGCGCCCCTCGACCGCAAGTACCCCGGTGGCCACCGCTCCAACCGCTCCACCGCTGCCGGGTACTGGAAGGCCACGGGTAAGGACCGCCTCATCCGCTCGCGCCCTGCTGGGACCCTCATCGGCGTCAAGAAGACGCTCGTCTTCCACAGAGGCAGGGCGCCCCGAGGCCACCGCACCGCCTGGATCATGCACGAGTACCGCACGGCCGAGCCCCAGCTCCAGCAAGGCCAAAACGTTTGTTTTGCTCCTGCTACCCATTTCCCCCATTTGACTACTGCTGCCCCCAGGCTGATTACAATCGTTTCTTGTTTCTTTCTACTCTATCACCAGGGCAGCTTCGTGCTCTACCGCCTGTTCAACAAGAACGAGGAGGAATCCGAAGCCTTAGACGCCGCCGACTCACCGTCCACATCGGCCATCGCGCCAGCTGTGAAAGCTGAGAATTTGAGCCAGCAGGCTTCTGCCAAAATGTCTCATCTTCTTGCAACTGTCAGTAGCAATGAGCCAACATCCAACCAGGTGCAGTAGAGTATCCTTGCATTGGTCTCAATTAAGATCTCATTTCAATGCCCGCTGCATATTGATTCATGGTGTAACTGTAACCTACATCAGGGAGACGATCGTCTTCTGGATGAGTTAGCCCAGCTTCCAGACCTACAGCCTGAGCATACATTCGATGGATTCCCTACCATCACCTCTCCAATGCGTCCTTACACTGATCATCCTTTTCTTGGCAATGCCAATGCTGGCGAGCAAGATCTTTCAGCGTATATAGATAGTATCATTGCTCATCAGGACCTGGAAGACTTGTTGGCCAGCCCTTCTTTGGCCGACATGATTGAGCAGACCCCTGTAAATGGTGTGCCCCACCCTACTTCTCTACCCGTTCTAGACAACAACTCAAACAACAAGAGATTGGCTGAAAATAGCCGTGGAAAGGTTGGCTCTCTCCTAATCAAGGTTAGGATCATTTTTGTTTTCATTTTATCCATCTTGGGATTCATGCCTCAATATAATTCCTAATTTCCTTTTCAAACAAAGGGTACAGATGGCACAGGTTCTGCTGCTTGCTGTTCTTCTGCAACTAAAATACTACCAGTTGATAAAGACAATACTAATCATCACACAGGAGCTCAAAGTAACTTGGTTTCCAATGCATCTGCTCAAGTGTCTCACTTTTACAACCAATATCAACTTCAATCGGCATTCCTTCCTGAAACGGAACCACCAAATAGTGGAGCCTTGTGCTCTGCAGCCTCCTCGACTCCTTATCCCCAGTATTTGTTCAATGGTATGGTAGCACCGCCTAGGATTGACATGTCAGATTCAGATGTCTTTAATGGACTCCAAGGATGGGCAGCGGAACCTCCAACAGATCCACACCAAGGGAATGCACCAAGAAGGATCCGCCTTGTGCACTCTATTCAGAGGGCATCAGTTACTGAGCCTGTACTAACTTCTCATTTGGAGGGTGAAGATGAAGCAGGATTATGTCATAGCACAGGCAGTTCATCCACGAACAATAATGAGGATTATGCCAATGTGATCTCCCAAACCATGGTTTGACTCTACTTTCCTATAAGTCCATTTACTGATGCTAGTATTAACTGGATTAATATGGTCTTGATCAGGCTGGAGAAGCAATGCATATCCAAGGTGGAGGGGTGATGCCTACTCAAGTAGTTTCGTCGACGGAAATTACAGAAAAGCTACAAGATTTCACATTTGATGGTACTATATTGCATTTTCCGTTTACATGGCTCTAGTGCTCTCTGAAGTTAGTATATAATATTAATATTAATTATAAAAAACTATGTGTCGAGTACGTAGGTTAGGGGGTCCCAAATCTAGGGCTTAGAGGCAAACAAACCCTGCATTGCTCCCCCCTAATCCCCAAATCTTACTCCACCTAAAAACATCCCAATCCCAATCCCAGCACAGGCCTCGAAGCATACCGGGCCGGCCCACGAACGGGCTACGAACAGCCCAGCTCAGTCGAGCCAAACGGCCGCCACCGGCAGGACCCCTCGAAAGGATGACGGAACCGCCCTCGTACGAATGGGTGCCTCGAGACGGGCCAATCCGACCCCTCGAAGGAGTTACGGAGAACCCCTCGTGCGAGTAAAGGCCTCGAACGGGCCGATCCCCCTCGAAAAGGGACTCCGACACCCGTACGGCAACATTAAACGTCCCCACTAGACCCTCGACCCGGCCTCGATCGGCTGCATTTCCCGGCCTTCGGGGACCCGAGGCACGACTCCTTACAAATCTACAGGGGCGAGCCGCGCCTCCACAGGGGACGGCGTGCTCTCCACAGGGATCCGCCTCCCACAGGACTCTACAGGGGTCGACGTACTCTCCACAGGGATCCGCCTCCCACAGGACCCTACGCCGCCCTCTACGCCATCTTCTACACCGCTCTTCACAGGGATCCGCCTCCTTTCCACGAGGAACGACGCAATCTTCCACGCCGCCCGGCCTCCGAGGGCGGCGCCGCCCGTCTCTCTACGCCGTAGGGCACGCGCTACGGGGCTCGGGATGGCTCCGTGCTATTCAAAGCGTACATCCTGTCTCCCCTTGAGTCTATAAAAGGGAAGGCGGGGCACCGGCTAGGGGAGGCTCTAAGGGAGGGACAGAGGCGGCGACACGCTCTCAAGCATACAACACACCACGGGGAACGACGCAATCTTCCATGCCGCCCGATCTCCGAGGGCGGCGCCGCCCCGTCTCTACGCCGTAGGCACGCACGCTGCAGGCTCGGGATGGCTCCGTGCTATTCAAAGCGTACATTCGTCTCCCCTTGAGTCTATAAAAGGGGAAGGCAGGGCACCGGCTTAGGGAGGGCTCTAAGGGGGGACACGCTCTCAAGCATACAACACACCCACAAAAACGCTAAGTCCTCACGACTCGCTTGTAACCGTCCTTGTACAAGCACCTCGGTGCAAGATAATACAAGACTCTCCCCCCGTGGACGTAGGGCCTTCTTTGCCCGAACCAGGATAAACACTTGTGTCCTTCTTGCATCACCATCCGGAATAGAGAGCATGCATAGAAATTTACTTGTTGGTGTTAGACACCCCCTGGGTACGAAACACCGACAGTTGGCGCGCCAGGTAGGGGCACGCGTGTTACTAACGATTTCCCGCTTTTCTTCCGGATGGCAGATTCCACTTCCTCGCTTTCGCGTGCCATGATCATCTGGTTTGGGAGTTTGGAGTTCGTGTCGCTCGGCTCGGGCCACGACATAGCTCTGCTCTCAGTCAGAGAGGGGCGCTGCGCCGTTCACGCCACCACGGCTCTCCTCCCAGAAGGAGGCGCCGTCGGCGCCGTCGTCGTCGCCAACCCGCGCCCGGGCAGGCGCCATCTGCGATCCTCCCGTCCCCGGCGTTGGAGGCGGGTCTCCCTGCAGGGGACCTACCCAACTCACGCCCAGGGGCGGGAAGCGAGCCGGCAAGCCTCCGCCAGGACGCCAACTTCACCTTCACCATGCGCGCGTCGAGGGAGCCTGGCGCGGCCCCATCAGCACGCGCACCGTCATCGCCACCCAATCTGCTGCCGCGCGGGATTTACGAGGCCCGTCGGCGGCTCCCGTTCGGCCTCACCAACGCCGCCGCAACTTACTCCGCCGGGATGCACGCCACCATGAGTCCGCACGTGGACGGCCCGGGGGCTCCCCTGCGCACTACTGTGGATTCCGGCCGACGTGGCCAGCATCTCAGGACAGCGGCTTCGTGCGCGCCCCCGCTCCGAGGCGCTACGCCATCAATGCCACGAGACGGCAGCTCGAGGACGAGCCACGCGCGGAGTCGCGCCCCTTCTACTCTGGCACCTTCGACCTCGACTTCGACCACCATGACATACGGTGAAGCCAGGGACGCACGAGCTGACGGACAGCAAGGGATCAACCCTCGCCAATGCATGAAACATCAAGCAGCTACGTCACTCTTATCCCTAGGCCTCGAGGCCCTGTACATTTCCGTATTTATGTACAATTATCGCATCATGAATGAATAAAAAGTCCACGACCCCAGTACTTTTACTTTCATTCGTAACCTGAGGAAGACTCGATTCTGCCCCTCGACGCCTCTCTTCCTTTCACTCCTCGAAGTACGCTTCGCGACAGAGTATGAAACGTGCTCAAGACCCTCAGGGGTCATGGACTGCCAAGCCGGGAACTCTCCTACGCCCCCGGGCTAAGGTACTCCCACTTGCTTCCCCCCTCGAGGGACTCGAGCACGCGTTCAACACTCATGTTAAGAAGCAGAACGGTCAGGCCAGTGGAAATAAGAGCGGCTCGAGATATAAAATCAACTAAGAAGCATTCAGATGCACTTTAGTTCATTTCTTATTCATAACTCGAGGCAGAGTTGACTCTACCCCTCGACGCTTCTCTTCCTTCTACTCCTCGAAGTACGCTTCACGACAGAGTAGGAAACGTGCATGAGCCCTTCAAGGGTCGGGGGCTGCCAAGCCGGGACCTCTCCTACGCCTCCGGGCTAAGGTACTCCCACTTGCTCCCCCCCTCGAGGGACCCAAGCGCGCATCCAGCACTCACGTCAAGAAGCAGAACAGTCGGGCCAGTGGAAGTAAGAGCAGCTCGAGAAATAAAAGCAGCTAAAATGCATTTAGATGTGCTTTAGTTCTTTTCTATTTCCGCTCGTAACTTTAAGGTAGACGCGCCCTTGCTCCTACAAGGTCGAGCCTTCCTCAGGGGCTAACGGGGGGTACCCCCTAAAAAGTCCCCGAAAAGCGCTTTCTTTTCGAAAACTCGACGCCTCCTTTTCCTCCCACGCTTCGAGTGCGCTCCGCGACTAAGGTAGGAAGAACGGCTCGAGCCCCTAAGGGGACGGAAACGGTCGAGCCGGGGGCTCACCCACGCCTCCGGGCTAAGGCACCCCCACTCACTACTCCACCCCTCGAGGAGCTTGAGCACGCGTCTAACTCCTAAGTCAAAGGCAAAGCTCGAAACGAGTCAGGAAATAGGACCGCTCGAGAACAAAAGAAACTTAACTTCTTTCGTGTAAATACGAACGAGTGTTTAAGGCCCCTCGGGCCACGACATCACGATAATGCTAATGTAATTCATTTACATGGGCCTCATTGCCCAGATTTGGCTCGCAGGCCACTTCATCATCCCTCGAAGAAGCACAAGTTCAGGCGGGCAGGACTTCATCCTCGAACCTCTCCGCCAACCTTGCGCCAGGCACCTCGGCGTCGGCAATCAGCTGGAGACGCATTTGCTCCTCGACCTCCGCCGGCGCGTCCTGATCGACGACGAAGCCGTGGGACAGCACGTCCATCGCCTCGAGCATCTCCGGTCTTTCGACCCGGAAGCCCGAGTAGAAGACCACCTGTGCCCGCTGCACTCCGAAGCGCAGGGCCCCGCGGACTCGCTCCCGCATCTCGACGCCAAAGCGGGCCACCCGCTCGACGAAGGCGCTCCCGGGCACTGCATCCGCCGACTCCACGACTTCACCAAGCCCCCAGCGGATTCACCAACGGTAAGGTAGAAACCGCATTAAATGCGGCTGCCAACTGCCTCCCCGATTCCCGCTGCAGGCACACGTGTCACCAACCGGGCACTGAACCGTCACCCGGGTCCGCCGCAACCGCGCCGTTCCCGCTCCTCCCGGACCCACCACGACCGCGCTACGGTAACTCCTCAAAAGACGCGCCCAACGGGACGAAGGAGTTACACCCGGCATTTCCTTCTACAAGAAGGTAAGTGGGCTCTGGCCCCACATCAAAGCTCTCGAGGGAGCGAAGGCTGACCCTCGAAAGGGTTTCGACAGCCGCCCTCGAGCAGTCCTTCCCTGGGAAGTAAAACAGACTCCGGTCCACCCCCAAATCTCGAGGGGGCGGAGGCTGACCCACGAACGGGTTCGAACAGCCGCCCTCGAGTACCAGAGTCAGGGATGACCCAGGGGGAGCCAGCACGAGGCCCAGCTCGAGAACGAACTCTCGAGGCCCCCCGGGACATATCCAAGGCAGAACCTAGGAATACCAATGGATCCCTACGGAGGCATCGAGCCACCAACTCTCATCGAACGGAGTTGGCACCTAGGTAATCCACATGGTTTTGCTTAATGAGGACGCCTCAGGGCTTCTGTCGACCCCTATCGAACGGGGCACGAGTTCTCACTTGGATCTCCCCGTTACTAGCTCACAGAGGACTTCGAGGCTCGTCCAAATGAGGATAGCACGATGCTCTTCACCCCGTAATCCGAACGAAAGGATCCGTGGGAAGGATGCTAAGAGATAGCAATGCACCAGCCACATGAGGCTCGGGAGCTCGACTACGCACGGCACCCCTCGACGAAAGAGGGTCGAAAGCACTCGGGGGCTCCACGACTCGAGCCAACCTCTCGAGGAAGCGCTACAACTCCAGTTAAAACTGATACCCCTCGATGCGACTCAATCATAGCCCCCAGAGGAATGTCCCACTCCTCTAAGGCCTCGGGGGCTACCCCCGCGGGGGACGCTCGCGCGCCCCCCACGGAGAAACGAACCAACTTCTCCGACACGCGCCATAACGCCCTCAACCTAGGTACTTCGACTCCACTTCATCATCCCTTGCCTGAGATTTCACTCTCAAGCAAGGGCTCGGGGGCTACTGTCGAGTACGTAGGTTAGGGGGTCCCAAATCTAGGGGCTTAGAGGCAAACAAACCCTGCATTGCTCCCCCCTAATCCCCAAATCTTACTCCACCTAAAAACATCCCAATCCCAATCCCAGCACATGCCTCGAAGCATACCGGGTCGGCCCACGAACAGGCTACGAACGGCTCAGCTCAGTCGAGCCAAACGGCCGCCACCGGCAGGACCCCTCGAAAGGATGACGGAACCCCCCTCGTACGAATGGGTACCTCGAGACGGGCCAATCCGACCCCTCGAAGGAGTTACGGAGAACCCCTCGTGCGAGTAAAGGCCTCGAACGGGCCGATCACCCCTCGAAAAGGGACTCCTGACACCCGTACAGCAACATTAAACGTCCCTCACTAGACCACCTCGACCCGGCCTCGATCAGCGGCATTTCCCGGGCCTTCCGGGACCAGGCACGACTCCTTACAAATCTACAGGGGCGAGCCGCGCCTCCACAGGGGACGGCGTGCTCTCCACAGGGATCCGCCTCCCACAGGACTCTACAGGGGTCGACGTACTCTCCACAGGGATCCGCCTCCCACAGGACCCTACGCCGCCCTCTACGCCGCCCTCTACGCCATCTTCTACACTGCTCTTCACTGGGATCCGCCTCCTTTCCACAGGGAACGACGCAATCTTCCACGCCGCCCCAGCCTCCGAGGGCGGCGTCGCCCGTCTCCTACGCCGTTGGGCACGCTACAGGGCTCGGGATGGCTCCGTACTATTCAAACTGTACATCCTGTCTCCCCCTTGAGTCTATAAAGGGGGAAGGCAGGGCACCGGCTTAGGGGAGGCTCTAAGGGAGGACAGACGCTGACACGCTCTCAAGCATACAACACACCACAGGGAACGACGCAATCTTCCACGCCGCCCCAGCCTCCGAGGGCGGCGCCGCCCGTCTCCTACGCCGTAGGGCACGCTACAGGGCTCGGGATGGCTCCGTGCTATTCAAACTGTACATCCTGTCTCCCCCTTGAGTCTATAAAAGGGGAAGGCAGGGCACCGGCTTAGGGGGGGCTCTAAGGGGGGACACGCTCTCAAGCATACAACACACCCACAAAAACGCTAAGTCCTCACGACTCGCTTGTAACCGTCCTTGTACAAGCACCTCGGTGCAAGATAATACAAGACTCACTTTTTTGGACGTAGGGCCTTCTTTGCCGAACAGGGATAAACACTTGTGTCCTTCTTGCATCACCATCCGAATAGAGAGCACGCATAGAAATTTACTTGTTGGTGTTAGACACCCCCTGGGTACGAAACACCAACAAGTAAATTTCTATGCATGCTCTCTATTCCGGATGGTGATGCAAGAAGGACACAAGTATTTATCCTGGTTCGGGCAAAGACGGCACTACGTCCAGCAGGGGGAGAAGTCTTGTATTATCTTGCACCGAGGTGCTTGTACAGGGGCGGTTACAAGCGAGTCGTGAGGACTTAGCGTTTTTGTGGGTGTGTTGTATGCTTGAGAGCGTGTCCCCCCTTAGAGCCCCTCCTAAGCCGGTGCCCTGTCTTCCCCTTTTATAGACTCAAGGGGGAGACAGGATGTACAGTTTGAATAGCACGGAGCCATCCCGAGCCCTGTAGCGTGCCCTACGGCGTAGGAGACGGGCGGCGCCGCCCTCGGAGGCTGGGGCGGCGTGGAAGATTGCGTTGTTCCCTGTGGTGTGTTGTATGCTTGAGAGCGTGTCAGCGTCTATCCTCCCTTAGAGCCTCCCCTAAGCCGGTGCCCTGCCTTCCCCTTTTATAGACTCAAGGGGGAGACAGGATGTACAGTTTGAATAGCACGGAGCCATCCCGAGCCCTGTAGCGTGCCCTACGGCGTAGGAGACGGGCGGCGCCGCCCTCGGAGGCTGGGGCGGCGTGGAAGATTGCGTCGTTCCCTGTGGAAAGGAGGCGGATCCCTGTGAAGAGCGGTGTAGAAGATGGCGTAGAGGGCGGCGTAGGGTCCTGTGGGAGGCGGATCCCTGTGGAGAGTACGTCGACCCCTGTAGAGTCCTGTGGAGAGCACGTCGTCCCCTGTGGAGGCGCGGCTCGCCTCTGTAGATTTGTAAGGAGTCGTGCCTGGTCCCGGAAGGCCCGGGAAATGCCACTGATCGAGGCCGGGTCGAGGTGGTCTAGTGGGGGACGTTTAATGTTGTTGTACGGGTGTCAGGAGTCCCTTTTCGAGGGGTGATCGGCCCGTTCGAGGCCGTTACTCGCACGGGGGTTCTCCGTAACTCCTTCGAGGAGTCGGATTGGCCCGTCTCGAGGCACCCATTCATACGAGGGGGGTTCCGTCATCCTTTCGAGGGGTCCTGCCGGTGGCGGCCGTTTGGCTAGACTGAGCTGGGCCGTTCGTAGCCTGTTCGTGGGCCGGCCCGGTATGCTTCGAGGCCTGTGCTGGGATTGGGATTGGGATGTTTTTAGGTGGAGTAAGATTTGGGGATTAGGGGGAGCAATGCAGGGTTTGTTTGCCTCTAAGCCCCTAGATTTGGGACCCCCTAACCTACGTACTCGACACTATGGTTAAGGTAGCGAGGTCAAAAATATTTTGTATATTCCATAGAGTCCTTCACACATTGAATTTTCTTTTTCCTCCTCTATTTGCGGCAAATTGCAAAGCTGTAGCTCTTGTATAGCTTATTAGTTATTACGCAACTTGGGCAGCGAGGTCACTTCTGTTATGAAAAAGTTCAGTTGGATTGCTTCCTCATATCGTAGAGTCTAAAGTTAGCTTTTCAGTGTTTCACTAATACTCAAGGGCATGTGACCAGAGACAGATCTGCCTGTATTGCTTTGGGATGCTATTAACACGATGCTGTAAAACCTGACCTTCTCCATATAATAAATGTTGGAACTTGAGCTGTATCTGAGGTTTTGGTAATCTTGTTTTGCAGAAGGTACTCTGCTACATGGTGAGCTGCATCATGGAGGCAATCTCAAGCAGCGACACAAACATGAGGGCATGCAGCACAGCGTCGATGTGACTGGAGTGGCAGTGCCATCCTTGAGAAGTCAACGAGAGGCTCCACGTATTGGTTCAGTTGTGCAGTTGCTCTTTTTGGCCCTCGTCGTCATCCTTGTATTTGTAGGATTATGGAAATGTAGCTCGTACAAGTTGCTGCATTAGCAGCTACCATTTGTGATTCAGGGGTAACAGTGTATTAGTAGCTAGTGGTAATGTTTGCCTGGTTGGTCTCCGAACTGAAGGAGCAGGGGAAAGTGTCTGTAGCATTCACAATGCTCCTCCGGTAGGTGTATATTTGGCTGGCTTGACATAGAGTCAGAAATCTATGAGTTGTGAGGTAGCCTGTTGTGTTGCCTTGTTGATAGAATGAAACTTGTGTAGATGAGTTGCAAGGTGTGAGTGTTCCATATATTGTAGGATGAGATGGAAGCATCGAGATCTGTATTTCATCAACTGCTTTAGTTTACTTATTATGTGGATGAATCGTGTTCATGTAATGTGTAATCTATCTATAAAGATATAAAGATAAATGAGAGAGCATGGAAATGTAAATAAAGGAATGCAGCAGAGCTCAATCTGCCAATCTCTGCTAAATATTGTCATATTATCATGCCAATGCCATTTGTTTAAGGACAAGCAGACCGAAAGCGATTCCCACGAAGGTGGCCATGGCGATCCCGAAGATGCCCGCAAGGATCCCTGGAACCACCAGAGAGGTCCATCCCTTGGCGGTGGCCATGCCGCAGGCCGTGGTGGGGCCGCCCACGTTGGCGTTGGACGCTATGAGCAGCAGCTTGGTGTGGAGGCCGAGCAGGTTGCCGACGCCAAGGGTCACCAGGAGGTGCACCGCGATCTGCACCGAGGCGAACGCAAAGATGCTAGGGCTGGTGCTGATGACATTGCCGATGCTCCCATTGGCTCCCACAACGGCGAAGAAGACCTGCATCAGAATGACGGCCATGGGCTCGGCCGACGGCGCCAGGTCGCCGAGGTGAGAGGGGAACAGTGTCGCCAAAGCCACCACGATTGCTGTTATGCAGGGAAGGCTTCCCCCCGGAACGCCCAGCACGGCCGTCGCCAGCTTGCCTGCCTTGCAGATGGCGAATGCCGCCGCCACGGCCACGGCGCTGTGCACGACGGGTAACTGGTGGTGGTGCTTGTTGCCACTACTGTCACCACTACCGGCAGCAGCAGCAGCGCCTCCGTTGTCGATCGATTGATCTTCCGCGGGGATCCTCGCAGCTATTGCGAAGATGCTTGTGAAGTAGAGTGCGCAGATGATGTTATCAGCGGCCAGCCCGGCTGCCAGCACTGACGGAGAAACGTCAAGCGCTTCAGAAACAGCAACGTAGTTGACAGCTGAAACATAGCACATATTCAGTCAGTGATTGCCATGTCTCTTGCATGCAACTAGAATGGATGCAATGCAATGCAACAAGCAACCTCCCCCGATGTGGCGGCTCATGAGCGCCGCCGCGATCTTCCAGTTGTCCGGCCCCAGCGAGCGCATGGGGACGAGCAGGAACGCCACCACGGTGCCAATCGTCGTCGCCACTGCACACCAATACATACGTCAGAGGCACAGGCAGCAACAGCAAGCAAGCAAGCAGACAATACAATACATTGGGATCACTCACGAGATCCGAGCAGGAAGGCCAGCAGCAGGGCCCCCGTGGAGCGGAGCACGCGGCGCAGGTCGGCGCGGAAGAGCAGTAGCGGGATGGCCAGCGGCAGCAGGTACTCCAGCACCACGCGGTAGGCCGGGGCGTCCGCCGCCACCACGCCGGCGCTGCTGGCCGCCAGCCCCAGGAGGACGCTCACCAGCGCCCCGCTCAGCGCCTTGCCCACCGGGGTCCGCTTCTCCGACCAGATGCCCAGGGCGGCGGTGCTCAGGAGGAAGGTCCAGTTGCCCCAGTGGTCAGACGCCGGGACGAGGGGGGCCCGTCCTCCATGGCCCAAACACGGGATCTTGCGCTGCCGGACTCCACCAACTCCTCTCATCCGTCCTGGTACAAGGCCGCACAAACGCGTTTGGAGTTGCCTGGGGCGGCGGCCAAGGACCAGAGCGGTGGCGGTGGAGCTGCAGCTGCCTGGGGTGGCGGCGACGGCCCTCGCCGCAGCAGATGCCATCCGGTGCTGTGCCGGCGGGAGTCAACCACAGGACCCGAAGCGAAAGAGACTCAGCTAAGCACTCAACACTGACTGACAGGCTACACAGCCAGCCAAGTAGTACGTACTTCTATTAGAACGAGCATCTGCTGCTCAACTTTGCAGAAAAGTGACTTTTTATTATTATTATTATGGTTATACTCCACCACTGATTTTCATTGTTGATTCACAGGCAGCGCAAGTCCATCTATCATCACCAGAAAACCAACACAATAATAGCCAAACCATATATATAATACAGTCATCGGTACATTCAGGTAACAGCTGCATTCTCACGAAGCACATAGTACATGGTACTAGGTAAACTCAGGAGGGAAGGGGAGACCAGAACAATAGTTTCAAGAGTTCAGTAAACTCAGAGGCAAGGGGAAACCCCGACAACATAGTTTCAAGAATTTTCTCAGAGAAACAAGATAGGACAGTTGGAGTTGTGGTGTCCTACGATTCATTCAGCAGCTAGCGCCTCTTCCTCTTCTTGTCATCTTCGGATTTCTCCTGTGCATTCTTCATCTGCAGAAGCAACCAAACAGCAACGGCCTCAACCAACGAATGGGTACTAGTACATCCAGTACGAATCATTTCCTGAGGGAGGGGTAAAATTTTAAAAACGCGCATACAGCAGCTGCCAACTCACCATGATGACAAGGATTCGAACAAGAACAGCAACAAAGTCGGTGAAGAGAGTCAGCGCGTGCTTGATGTAGTCCATGTCCCCAGCATGCGCCCTCTCGATGATCTCTTGGGTGTCAAACACCATATATCCCAGGAACACCAGGAGGCCAAAGTAGAGCTGCAGCAGTGATGCAGTCAGTCAGCTTGGTTGCAAGCTTTTTCTTCTTATAACAAGGCAAAGAAACTTTTAGGGTGTCAGCAAGCTTATTCACCTCAAACATGAAGGTGGTGCTGGTGTGGCCAAAGATTGAAGCAGCAAACTGCAGCCAGAGAAGAACAGAGAGGCCCGATGAAAGCAGACCGCCGAGGTACAGGTATTCCCTGCGCTTGGCGATGATGGCAGCACCAGAGAAGCATCCAAAAGCAATTGCTGTTCCGACGAACGCCGTTACGAGAATCCTGGTGAATGCGCAGGGCAGAAGCAGTTTAATAATAAAAGCAGACCACAAGTACTCGTTCAATCAGCTCAAAAGACCATGATTCTTTTGGTGTCAAATCTAACTAGCTAAAGCTACACCAGGCTGAGAGGAAATGGATGGGGAATTGAGGAACGAACAGCATCTGAGAGTAGAGTCGTTAAAGTAATCGGAGTCATTCAGTATCAGTACAGTATATTAGAGAGGCCTAATGAATACTCCCTCCATCCAAAAAAGGATGCAATTGCATATACTTATGTAATTTTGACTAATTTTATATAAAAATATACTAATACTTATTACCTATTTGAAGTCATACATATTGATACTTTTTTTTCTATATAAATAAACTTATTGGTCAATTTTAAGATAGTAGTATGACCCAGAATTGCGATATAATCTCTCATCTCTCATCTCTCACAAATAAAAAGAACAAAGAGTGGACACTTTTTTGGTGCGACATTTGAACGTGGGTCCGTGACTCTGCCTATGCGATACCGCACCTCCCCCTTCATCATCGTGTGTTCACCTAAAATGGGAAAGAAAATTAAAGGCTCCCACCTCCCACCGCATGCCTAAAAATAGGAAACAAAATTAATCAGCGGGGAATGCATGAGATCACGGGTGAATGAGATTTAAATTCCCCCCTCTCCCTCTTCATCGTGTGTGTTCCCTTCCCGTAAATAAAATGGGAAAGAAAAGTAATCATGCAAAGGAAAGGCTCCCACGTCGCCCGCTCATGCCTAAAATAGGAAACAAAATTAATTATCCGAGAATGCATGAGATCACGTCCCAATAATAAATAATAATAATAAAAGAAAAAGGAAGGAATGTCAATCCCATACACCTCCCCTCGCTCCTTTCTTTTTCTTTTTTTAGACAAAATTAAAAAGGAAGGAATGTCCTGATAAAAAAAAAGAACATCAATTACGCAACTCTCCCTAGCTCTTTCCCCTTCTTTGAAACAAAATTCAGTTGTGCACGCCGCCCCCGTCCCCTGCGCCGAGAAGGAGAAGGACCCGCACCGTCGTTTTCGCTCTGCCCCAATCCGAGTCCGCGCCCCGCCCTGATTTGTCCACGCTGACGATCCTTTCAATGCTGCGAAGCAACGTCTGCTCCCGGCAGACACCTCGACGCCACCGCGCAGCCGTCTCGACGTCACCGGACACGCCGTTGCCTCCACAATCTGCGCTGACGTCGAGGCGGCTGGACGTGCGGCCGCTGGAGACACCACCACCTCCACGATGCCAGAAACACAGGTGGTGGTCCACGTCGTCGAGCGGCCCGCTGTCCTCGCCGCCGTGCGCCATGGCCAATGCCGCACGTCTCTTTTGTCTGCCTTAACAAAAGGTGTGCGCATTACAGAAGGATGCAGCGTCATTGTGCCTTGATGCCGCCAAAGCCAAGCCCACAATGATGCCTAGGTGCGTAGTCCTTATTTGGTTCATCTCCCCCCTATCACTCTCCATTGTACATCTAATTGAACATGATCTAATTTGCTGCATAGCATAATTGACAATCTGGACCCGTAATTGGATATGATTAATGTCGGGTGTTTGCTATTTAGATCAAGTGATGTGCCCCAACCGGTGCACCTGGACATAGTAGCAGACTAGCAGTGTATTTGATTTGTCAATTGGCTATAGCAATCACATTTTATTTTTTCGTTTGAGAGTAAAAGTATACATGTCTGCTTATTCTTCGTATTGGCATATAATGGCTATCTAAAATATTCCTACCTTTTCTAGATAACGAAGAATTCTCTAGAAAATATCCGAGTATATGCTTTTTTGGGGGAAGTATGCGTCAATTCTTTAGTTTGACCATCAAATTATCCGTAGTTTGGCCATTCAGCCATATGTAGCAGGCTTCTATCATTCAGTTTGATGATTCATAGTTTTAGATTTTACAAAACTCTTGCATTATTTCAGGATTTCGTAGCATTGGGTGGGGTAGAAGTCAGCAGCTACGAAATGAAGTAATTCTTCTTTATTCCTCTAATCGAGTCGAATTTAAGTAGATCTTGATACGATCATGATATTTTTTTTAAATAGAGATTGTGTGGGTGTTCAGTCACCCAATCTCCTCCCTTTTTTAGTTCTGGCTGGTTAGAGCGCAGAGGACTGCAAATCCTCTTTTGCTTAGCGCGTTGGACTCCAAATCCTAACAGAGTAGTCCGAATCCACCTCAAAACGAGAGCGAGCCTAAACGAAACCTAACGGAAGCTGCGCTTGGCTGGGACCTGCCTTGATCGAGGAGACCTGCCTTGCGCCGCATTGGCTAAACCTTCTAAAGAAGAGACATCACATATATTAACCTTAAAGGTGAGCCACAGTTTCGGTTTATGAAAGAGAGTTGAGACTATGAGAAAAATCTCAATCTCACCATTTTGGACAGGATCTAAATGAGCGACTGAAGTTTAGTTGGGCAACGTGGATGTGCATATGCAAATTTCTGTTATATATGAAGCTCTTAAAAACAACTTACTTGAAACATATAGAAAGACATGAGTATATATATAATGTGATTTCGGCATGGTGATAATTCTCACAGTACCAAACATCTTATGAAAGTTAACGTTGCTCTTGTTGCAGTCGAGTTTGTGTGCCTGAGACGCCGCGCTCTCTGTCACTTTGCTTTTTGAATGAAATGTCTGTTTAACATTAGTATTTTATTCATAATATTATTATCTTATCATGCGAACCGTGTATTTTTAGTATAATTGGCACGATGCTAGTAATTAATAAAATAAAGGATGAGGATGACCGACCTTGGATCGAATTCAATAACAAGGTCGACAAGCGGGCCAAGGGAGGCGCCTTCCAGGAGCGCGGCAGACATGAGCAGGGCGAAGCGGTTCCTCTCCTGGTCCTGTGAGGCGGGCAGAGAGATGAGGTAGGCGATGGCGGCCAGGCATCCGACGGTCGTGAGGGTGCCTCCGACGTTGAGGAGGATGTGGAGGTAGGCGCCGAGCGCAGAGAAGGCGAGCGCGGAGCATAGGGTGAGGTACACCTGCAGCAGGGAACGGGATCAGCCAAAGCACAAGCACAAGAAGAGAGACGAGGGACTTGCGTGTTTGAGGTGCGACTGCACAGCGGGTGAGATGTGACCCAGACGCTTGAGCGATTCGAAGCCGCCGCCGCCCGCCGTCCCCCTCCGCTGCGATTGCGTGTCCCAGAAGCCGAACAGGGACTCCATAGCAGGCGCAAGAAACCCTAATTTGGACGGCAGGGGGGAATTGGAACTGGAATGGGGAATTGGAACTGTCCTCTCCTTCGGGAGGTAGACGAAGACGACGAGCACGACGACTTGACGATGATGGAAAAGTCATCAGTCGTTGGTCCGGACCAGGCCACATCCAACAGACCAACACTTGCTCGTTGCTACGGCCCACTAGTATTTGCTTCAGGCTTGGCCCAACATCCCAAGCCTATGCTTCAGGCTTCCCTAGGATTTTCATTTAACTCTATGGAAACATATATTTTCCTAGGATGATTGACAACGGTAGTGAAAGAAAAATACCCTAGGAAAACTTGTCGATTCAAGTAGTGTTCGCGAGCTTGGTGAGCATTTATGCAGTGTTGGGGAGTCTTTGATTTCGTGTTGGTTCTCTTAGATTCATTGTATCATGTATGGAAACACCACCATTTGTAGAGTACTTCCGGAAATTTGTATTTTCCACATCTTTCTGGTGTGTGTATTCGTCAGGTTTAATCTTTGTGGTCACTCGATCGCGATCGTCTGTTTTTTTTCACAGCTCTAAGGGGACGCCCCCCGTCCTGGTGTAGCCCCTACAAAGTGACTAGGCCCCGGGGTGGCCATATCACCACCCGCCGCCTCGTGGGGATGTAGGGCGGTTGGATCCAGCCGCCCCTACAGTGGTTTTTCACAAAATTAGTTAAAACGAGGCACTAAATGATCTCAAATGAAAAACTTTTAAATACGAAAAAGTTAGAGCTTATCAAGGTCTACCTTTGATACATGGGACACTTTTACATTTGACAAAGTTTCAATAACCTCTGATCACAGGTTTTGAGAATCCAAGGCGAGACATGGTCAATCCTAGTCAAACGAGGCACTAAATGACCTCAAATGAAAAACTTTTGAATACAAGATTGTTAGAGCTAATCAAGATACACATTTCATACATAGAACATTTTTGTATTTGAGAAAGTGTTGGTAAACTCTAGTCACAAATTCTTGAATCCCACACAGACTTAATGAAACTTCATGCGGGACCTGTGGATTTAGAACTGCACTTTCATAACGCTTCCTCAAATGTAAAAATTTCCTTTCTATCAATTGTAGGTCTTGATGATTGGATCAAACTTGTTGTTCATGACTTTTCGAGGTGGGGCCGTTTAGGGTGTCGAAAAGTCACGTGTAGCCGTGAAAAATTGAAATTTCAAAGTTTGAGTAGTCCAAACCCTCTCAGATGAAAAGGTGACCATTGCAACAAATGTGTATCTTGGTGAGGAAAAAACGAAGGTCAACGCGTCTTTTCCAAAAAAACGAAGGTTTGACTGGTCAACCTAGGTCAAACGAGGCACTAAATGACCTCAAATGAAAAACTTTTGAATACATGGTAGTTAGATCTCAAACTTTGATATATAGAATACTTTTGCATTTGAAAAATTTCAGTAAACTCGGTCACAACTTTTGAAAATCCAAGGCGAGATATGATCAACCCTAGTCAAATGAGGCACTAAATGACCTCAAATGAAAAACTTTTGAATACAAGATAGTTAGAGCTCATCAAAATACACATTCCATACATAGAAAAATTTTTGCATTTGAGAAAGTGTTGGTAAACTATGACCTCGTTGTTGCATTTGAGAAATTATGTATTTATAATTTTATATATGTATAAAAAATCAAATAAATGCACCTTTGGCCCATCCGGCCCACTGAGTCCAGCCCACCGGCCCACCTTCCTTGCCGTATATAAACCACCAAAACCCTAGCCCCATCAGGCTGCCACCCCACTCCCATCCGCCACCCACTCCCAGCCGCCACCCACTGCACCGCACGGCCCGCTCCCGTCTGGCCGCCACCCACTCCCGGCGGCGCTCCTCCCTCTCTTGGCAGTCGCGCCCATCTCGCTCCCCACCACTGACTACGGCGCGGCGGCGCTTCTCCCCGACGACCTACGGCGGCGCGGCAGCGGCCTTCACCAAGCACCGACGGCGTCGCGGCGGCGGCCATCACCAAGCACCGATGGCGTCGCGGCGGCGGCCCTCCTCTGGCACCGACGGCGGCGCGGCCTGCCCTCCCTGAGCATCGACGCACACGCAACGGCGGCGCGCGGCTGGGCCACGACGGCGCGCGGGTCCACGTCGGCACGCGGGGCCGCAAGACACACGGCTAGGCCACGGGGGCGCGAGGCACTGAAAGGTCCTAGATGGCTAGAGGGGGGGTGAATAGCCTATAAAAATTCTACAAACTCACTAAGCAAACTTCGTTAGATACACAAACGGCGGAAAGCAAGTTTTGCTTAGCCTACTAGATGTTGCAAGCCTCCTATCCAAACAATTCTAGTAGGTGATCACTAGCACAAACAATATCTACCACTAGTGATCAAGAGTTCTACCCACGGGATTTAATCTACACAAGGAGTGGTTCCCGACCGACCACACAAGCAATTCTACCCACGGGATTTAGTCTACACAAGATGTGGTTCCCGACCGACCACGCAAGCAATTCTACTTTGCAAGAATGTAAACAAGGTAATGCAAGAGAGGGTAGAAGCTTGTTATACCGATGTGTCGAGTCGAGGTTGCCAATCACCAAGGAGATGAACAATCAATCACAATGGCAACACACAATCGAAGACCAATCACCGGAAACAAGATGAACACAATTATTTTTGTTCACCCGGTGGCACCGCCAAGCTAGTCACCGGTTGTGTCGACCAACACCTAGATGGTTCTTCGGTGTGACCCTCAAGTCACTAGCCCCTCAAGGCTCGCCCCGCAAGGCACAGCAAGAAACCACTCTCAAGCGAGGTACTCAACGACACGCGCAATCCACTAGGATGCTCTTCGTGATCCCCACGAGGTGAGCTCAAACCTCTCACAATCAACCGGAGGTGGCCAAGAACAATCACCTTCTCTTGCCAACGCCTCCAACAATCTCCAAGCCGGCTAGGAGCGGTACTCTCCAAGAGTAACAAGAAATCCACCGGCTAAACCACCCACAAGTGCCACTAGAATGCTCTCAAGCAATGCAATGCACTAGGTGATCTCTCAATCTCACTTTGGATGAGCAACAAGCAAGAGAGATGAGAGGGAGAGTGTTTCTTCAGCTCAAAGGATGAATGAATGAGTTGGGAGAGCCAAGAGAGAGAGCCAAGAGAGAGAGCCAAGCCCGACCTCCCATCTATTTATAAGCCCAACTCTTCAAACTAGCCGTTACCCCCTCGGGGGCGCAGATTCACTGCGCCGGACGCATCTGCCGCAGACCGCCGGACGCGTCCGGCGCCACCTCCCGCGCACGCGAGCCAGACGACCGTTGGCGCCTCGGCCGATCGCGAGCCGCCACGTCGGTGTCCGGCGCTGCGTCCGGCGCTCGCCGCTGCGCGTCCGGCGCCCGCGTCCGACTGACTGGCCGAAACTCAGAAGTTTCTGGTCCGCGTCCGCTGGCCGCCGGACGCGACGCTCCGCGTCCGTCGCCTTCAACTCGCCAGCCAGCACCACGCCAACGTCCACCACGCGTCGGACTCTGCACAGTAACCACGCCGCGTCCGGCGCATGCATCCGCAGCGTCCGGCTCGAACGCGAGTCACCCGGCCGGCCGATTCAACACGCGCCGGACGCGTCCGGCGCCAAAGCCTGGGCCAGCGTCCGGCGCCGCAAAACTCCGTTTTTCGGCCGTCGAGACGCAACTTCTCGAACATGCTATCCAACAAGTATATAAACTTGATCAACAGAGATAGCATGAATTCAACCAAATTTTGCATCCGGCGCAATAGAAAATATGCATCCATTTTTCCCGAAAGCGCCGAATCCCGCCTCACAGGCTCGGCGGGAGGAAGAGAGGGACCCAAACCCATCTCTACCCTGCAAACCACAGCGCGCCCAAGCGCTACCTTTGCAAATGTGCCAACACCACCAAGTGTACATCTCCATGTGCTTGTGTGTTAGCTTTTCACAATCATTTCCCAAAGGTTAGGTTAGCTCACTAGGCCCGACATGCAATGCACTTCATGAATTCACCTAGTGGCACCCGTGCGTCGAATAGCCGATAAGACTTCCCCTCTTAATAGTGCGGCTATCGATCCTAAACCACTCACACCCTCTATGGTGTCTTGAGTGCAAAACAAAATGGCCCTATCGGTTATACCTTTGCCTTGAGCCCATTTTGTTCCTCCAAATGATATGAACACTTCACACCATCATGTGACCGTCTCGATCCATCGACCTCGACTTCACTTGCCCTTCACCGTGCATCGGTCCATCGGCGCCTAGTCTTGCCCGAGCTTCACCATCGCATGGTCCTTCACTCACAAGCCTCGACTAGCCCTTCACCTTCAACACCGGTCCATGGAGCCAAGCATCGTCTTGATCTTCATCTTTGATCACATGACACGTGTCATGCTTCATATGCAGTATGCTCATCATGTGGACAACCTTTCTCTAAATCAACCACTTTAGATAAACAAGGTTAGTCCTAGGTTTCATCAATTAGCCAAAACCAAACTAGGGACTTTCAGGCGCGTCGGTGGCGTGCGGGGAAGCAAGGCGCGACGGTGGCGCACAGCTGGGCCACGGCGGGCCGCCTCCACCTCTGAGGTATGTCCCTCGTCTTCCTCTCCTCGTCCATCTCTCACCCGGGTGACTCCTCTTCTTCTTCGCAAGCAGATCTGAGGCAGCGGTGGCGCGGAGATCCAAGCGGCTCTAGATCCGTCCACGACGGCGAAGGGCGGCCGGCGGACCGACCTCGACCTACCTCCCGCGCTGCTCCTTCCCCTTCTCCACCGGGCGGATCCGGCGGTGTCGCTGCCGTGGAGGGCGGATCCAGCCTCGAGGCCAACGGATCTGGTGGCGGCGGAGCGGATCCACGGCGAGGATCACTGGATCCGGTGAAGGCGGCGCTGCAGCTTTGGATGGGCTCGCCGGGCCTGCTGATGGGCTCGGCGGGCCTATTGGATTATTAGGATTTTTATTTTTTGGGCTGAAAATTAATAGTAAGGGCAACTCTAGATTGAGCCGCCCTTAGAGCATCTCCAGCAGTCTCCCTTTCTTATCCCCAATGAGAAAAATTTGCTGTTTTGGGGATCTGAGGTGCTCCAACAGTCTCCCAATGTCACCCCCAATGAGAATAATTTTTTCTCAGCCGCTCAAAAGTCACGCAGTGAACCCGCAAAGAAAGGGGAGAGAACCTCGCCCTCAATACCTCAACTTTTACGCGCGAGCGCGATTTCCTGCCCCCTCCGCCGCGGGTCGATCTCCCGCGCGATTTCCTGCCCCCTCCGCCGCCTCGCTCTCCGGCGACCGCGTCGAGCTCTCCTCCACGCCGTCGTAGCCATCCCATCTGGCTGTTGACCGGTGCATCTGTGGTCGGGACCAGGCAGCGGCGGGGGAAGACGACCCTGACCAAAGGCGGCTCAGTGGCAAGATTGCTCCGCTCTCCGATCTCCGGCCAACAAGGAAGACAAGGTACTCGATTCGCTGCTCCACTACTTCCTCCGAACTCAGCTGCTATTTGTTCGTTGCTCCAATGCCTCCTCCGAACTCAACTGCTATTTGTGGAAGTGGCAAGGCAATACCCTAGATCCAACCCCTTGGATAGGTCTGCTCGTCCTTCTAGCTGCTTTATCACAACCAGTGGCGGATCTACAGGGGGGCTGGGGGCTCCCCCCTAATTGCTTGATTTCAATGCTAATTACTGTAGCAAAAACTTGATTTCACCATTAAATCTTCATGCAAATAAACATCTCCATTGTTTTAGCCCCCCCTAATCCTCCATCCTACATCCGCCACTGATCACAACTGTATGTGCCAAGCGTTTCATTTCATAAATGGATTTGAATAGCTAAGCGATGCATCAGTATACCTCTTGAATGTATGCGTTTGTATGTGCAGACTTCGCTCTTGAATGTTGCATCAGTATACCTGCAATCAATATTTGCTTTGCACTGACCAATCTATTTGCTCATATGAGGACTGTTGCCCTGCATGACCAATCGATACTACTAGCACATAGGATGAACAGAATGTTTTTTTAATCGTAAATGAGTTGATTGTTGTAGTACTGTGCTCTGTGAAAAAATGAGCAGATTGTGTTCTTCTTCTTGGGGGAAAAATGAGATTGTTTTATGTTCTGGTATGTTAAATTGTAATAGCAGCTATACTAATTTGTTGAAAAAAATGCTATGCACTTGCAGATGAGTTCATTGGCTCAGTTATATGCTTCCCAGGTATGCTTGGATGCATCGATTGCATGCACTGGAAGTGGAAGAATTGTCCTGTGGCATGGCATGGGCAATTCAAAGGCCATTGTCATGATCCAACAGTAATTCTTGAAGCCGTTGCATCGGAAGACCTGTGGATTTGGCATGTGAACTTTGGGCTGCCTGGATCTCACAATGACATTAATATGTTGCAAAAATCTCCTTTGTTTGCTAGGCTAGCTGCTGGGGAAGCACCTCCTGTGGATTTTGATGTCAATGGTCGCCACTACACAATGGGATATTATCTTGCTGATGGCATATATCCTTCATGGGCTACATTTGCGAAGACGATTAACAAACCTCAAAGTAACAAGGAAGCTCACTTTGTCGAGCGTCAAGAAGCACGTAGAAAGGCTGTTGAGCGTGCATTTGGGGTGTTGCAATCTCGGTTTGCTATTGTTCGTAGACCGGCTAGAATGTGGGACCAAAAGACTTTGTGGCGCATAATGATTGCATGTGTGATCTTGCACAACATGATAATTGAGGATGAGCGAGGACAGCAGGAGGACTTCAATTATGACACTGAGTTCACATATGTTCCACCTGTGCAGCCTGAGAAGGATAATGACCGAATCAAAAAATTTCTGGAAATGCATTGGAAGATCGAGAATCGTGAGGGGCATAACCAACTTCGAGATGACTTAAGAGCATCTCCAAGAGCTCCCAAAAACAACTTGGTATTCTATAATTTTGCAAAAACACAAATTTGTTCTCCAACAACTCCCAATACCAACTTGGTAAAATACCAACTGCGGAAAAAACACCCTCCGCGCGCGTAAAGATACGCGCGCGGAGGGCGTGCGTATCGCGCCCGCGCAGCCCGCCGAGCCGCCCGCGCCAGCCGCGCCGCCCGCTCCGACGCGCGACGCCCAAGCCGCCCGGCCACCGCCCGCAATGACGGACCCAGAAAAAAAAATTTAGGTGGGGCGGATTCAAACGACAAACTGAACTAAAAATCATATGGAAAAAAAATCACACCGCATTCACCTATATGATCACACAATTCTGATAAAAAAGCTACAATCACAAATTATTGAAAATATGGCAAAAAATAATGGATAATAAGTAGTATATGATGTACGTAATGGCAAGCGAACTCCAGTGCTTTTGCTACTGCTCTTGTCAGCTGCAGGCCTGCGGTTGCTCCTCGCGCTAGGCATCTTATCAGGCATCATTTGGACATTTGCGGTGTGGCTGAGGGACAGATGGACGGTTGGGCCTTAACGTGGGCTCTTGGCTTGCTGATGGGCTAGCGGGTTGAATCAAGAAATTGCCAAACAGGCCAGCCGCTCGCTCATTGAGTCTTCGTGGTCAGCCCAGGGCCGCCGCCCGTCGTCGACGGTCAGCAGCTTGAGGTCGGAGGCCAGAGAAAAGGAAGAAGCGGGGGTCCAGGGGTCTGGCATGAGCACGCCGGTAGCTGGGGCGGCCGCCCCACCCCGCTGCTAGGGTGGCTCCGCCAATGACCGCCCGGCCACCGCCGGCGCGCCGCTCGGCCATCGCCCGCGCGCCGCCGCCCGACGCGCGACGCCCAAGCCGCCCGGCCACCGCCCGCGCTACGTCTCCGCCGCCGAGGATTAAACGCATGATAGATTTTCTTTTTCGGACTTTTCTGAAAAAGTACTAGACACAAAGATTTTTAGATACGCCCTTGGCATGATAGATTTTCTTTTTCGGACTTTTCCGCGAAGTGGTTATCACGGGATTTACCAAGTTGGAATAAGGAGTTGTTGGAGAGAGACCTTATTTTCACTTGAAAAATAATATACCAAGTTGCTATAATACGAGATTTACCAAGTGAATTTTAGGGAGCTCTTGGAGATGCTCTAATAGAGCATCTGTGGCAGTTACATGGGCAATAATTCATTCGTGCTATCTATCTAGTACTATTTCTGTGCTCATCTTTTGACTACGGTTTGTGAAAGGTTACTGAACCTTGCACTTGGCTCTATGTAACTTTGCCAGGCTTCATAAGTTGAACTCTTTAATTTAGACTTCTAGTTCACATACTCCTCTGTCCTTTTGTGTTTTACATTTTGCATGTGAGCATGTATAGCTATGGGGTTTGAGAGTGACGAAGTGCCAATTCTGCACAATTTTGTATAGCTATGTGAAACGAGGTCTTCATATGTCCATTGACGGTATGTTGTCCAGATGCAAAGTAGCGCATGTGTGATAGAAAAAAATAAATAAGTTCATGATACGGGCCAAAGTAGGTTGGATTTGCAACATGGGCCAAAATTATATATTGGGAATGAGATATTGGGAGACTACAAAAGCATCTTCCCCCAATAATCCAAAAAGTAACTTTGAGCTACCCCAATACCAGCTTATTAGGGGGAGTTGTATTGGGAGACTGCTGGAGATGCTCTTACTGTGGTGGCACTGTAAGGGCGACTAGCGTTGAGCCGCCCCTGCAGTGGCCTCCCACTATAAGATCACCAAGATCCGCCCCTACAGTGCCCTGGCAGCCGCCCCTGCTGAGCCTTAGTGGCCTAGTGTTTTTTCCTTTTTTGAGCGAGAGCCATGGTTCGGGTCGGGTGCAATTTCCCTTAATCGACAATAATAATAACAATAATTAGAGGACGCGAAGAAGAAATTAAAACTGGTACGGTGGTCCTGGAATCAGTGTGGCAATGTGTACATGTTGTATCCACACGTAGGAGTACGTAGACGTGTTAGGGCGCCTTGCGGCGGGCGCGACGTCAGTAATCTGATCCGGAATGGATGCATGCGTGCATGACAGCCATAAGCCGGCGCCAGCACGGGATAAGAGAATCCGATGGCGCGCGTCGCTGGCCACCCATCCGATTGCCCTGCTGCTAGCTGCATGCATTTTTATTTCCTGTGCCTGCTCCCGGCCTCTTGCTGCTATCTATCTAAGCTAGTGCTAGTACGTACGGTACGTAGACTGATCGATCCATAGTTGACGACCTCGCTCGCCAATCGCCATGGCCTCCCTCTCCTCTGCCACCTTCACCGCCCCTTCCTTCGCCGCGCCCGCCCGCGCCGTGGCCAGGCGATCCGCCTTCACGGTGCGCGCCTCTCTCGGTCTCGGCAAGGCCGCCGGCACCGCCGCCGTGGCCGTGGCCGCCAGCGCCCTGCTCGCCGGCGGCGCCATGGCCCAGGAGGTGCTGCTGGGCGCCAACGGAGGCGTGCTCGTCTTCGAGCCCAGCGAGTTCACCGTCAAGGCCGGCGACACCATCACCTTCAAGAACAACGCCGGGTACCCGCACAACGTGGTGTTCGACGAGGACGAGGTGCCCAGCGGCGTCGACGCCACCAAGATCTCGCAGGAGGAGTACCTCAACGCGCCAGGGGAGACCTACTCCGTCACCCTCACCGTGCCGGGGACATACAGCTTCTACTGCGAGCCGCACCAAGGGGCAGGAATGGTCGGCAAGGTCACCGTCAACTAATGGAATTTTCATGCATTCCTTAATTTCCTGCATGCCCATGGATCCATCCTCCTCCTCCTTACTAGCTGTTTTGCTTTTTTGCTTTAATTAATTTGTACCATCCATCAATTATCCACCGTACGTACCATCAATTATACACCACGCGCGTGTACCATCGATCTAGTATTTGTTTTCTTCACACAGCAATTCCTGCAACAAGCAGTGTGCAGTGTGAGAGAGATCGAGAGAACCTTCTTTTTGTATGCTGATGAATCCATCAAATGCAGTGGTATTATATATATTGGCTGCCGCTGCTATGATATATATCGATCACACCGTACGTCCTCTGTATGTAATTCATCCATCGCTCCGTCAAGTAATAATATACATAGTTTAAGTATATATTTCAAGTTGTGACTCATCGTGATTTACTGCAAGAACAATATTTACAGAGTCGGTCACAAAAGGTTAACAGTAGCGGGCGACACCGTCTCTAAACTAGACATCTAATAATCACCATTTTTAGAGACGGTCTTATATATGACCGCCTATATTAATAATAAACAAACCGCTAAGCTCGTCAACGTGTGCGCCGCGCCGCTGCTGCTGATGCTCGCTGGATTTTTTTTTTTTTGATTAACTAGGTAAATGACCGTGCGTTGCAACGGGTGCTTTACTCTCCGCTTGAGATTTTTTTTTCTAATTTCTTGACTTCATAACATTCCACGAATATATATCTTGTCAAGCATGCTATACTAAGTACTCATTGTGAGCGGAAGAAGGTCTAAGTGCAACTTTCATGCTATAACTGTTAGATTGATCTCTACCAGATTAGGCCCAACGGCCTAATCTGGGCCTTGATCTCGCGCCCTGATCGGGGGCGTCCAACCCTAATGGTTGGTGGGCCCCCGTCGCACAGCGCTATAAAGAGGAGGTGGGGGCCGGGGCGCTCGGTACGAGGTTCACCGTGCCGCCAGCTCCCCACCTACACTCACACCCAATCCGATCTACGAGGGTGCGCTGCCAGCGACGGGAAGATCCCACCGACGCCGGCCAGCACCACCCCGACGACCGCGCCGCCGCCAAGGACGCCGTCGACGCCGCCGCCAAGGACGCCGTCGACTTCATCACCTTCCCGACGACCGCGATGGGCTCCAGCGCGCCGCCCGCTGCTACTCCTACTCCTCTACCGGAACCAACAGAGAGTGCCGGTACAATCATCTCCCTTCTTCCTCTCATCCCTACCTCTCTGTATCTTCCTAGATCCAGTAGATATTGTAATAGGAACTCGTTTTTGTACCTACATGTAAAGAAATATGCCTATGTTCCACCTTGCTAGTCGATCCTACATGTTAATGAATCTATCAATGGTATCGTATGCCACTAGTCGTGGATCTAGCGCTTGGTTTACAAAAATGAAATGAATTTGACCGATCCGACGCGGATCGGGAAGGAATCGAACGAAACCCTAACCCTAAGAACAGATCGGTTTGGGGAACTAAGAAGAACCACCTCGAACCCATCGGATCGAGAAAAGAACCACGAAACCCTAACCCAAATCAAAGAAACAGAAGAACGGGACGAGGAAAGAAACACGAATCAAACCCTAACCCTAATGAACAAATCGAGAGTCACGGGATCTCCTACCTGGGGCCCCGGTCTCTCTCTCACCACCGCCGGCAAACTCCATTGCCGGCGTGCGGAAGAAAGAACCGCCGGCCGGGTGCTCCACGCACCGCGTAGGCGCGGCTCCGGCTCGATTCGAGGGTGCCACCCGCGAGGCCGCCCGACGGCGGCGCGCTCAGCCATGGGCGAGCGCGCGCGCCGACGGAGGCCCGCGGCGGCACCTCACCCTCTATCCTCCTCGGCTCGCCATGGGCGGCCGGGAGCCCTTCCGGCGGTCACGAGCTGGCGCGCGAAGAGAGGGAAGGGGAGAAAGAACCGACCTAGGGTTCGGGGAGGCGGCGGCCGAGGGGTTTTGATCCCGCGAGAATGAAGGCCACCGTCGGATGACAACGAACGGTCGCGATCAGGCTGGGCCGGAATGAGCCCACGCGGCGAGCGAACTGCCGGCCCGGGCCTTCGTTAGGGCTGCGACGCGCGCGCGCCCGCGAACCTGGCCCGCGGGCCGATTTGGCCATGGGCTTCTTCGTTTTGCTACGGCCCATGAAGAAACAGTGAACCCTTTTTCGATTTTTGATTTATCTCGAAACAGGCCGTGGGCCTCGGGCCTTCTTGGGCTGAAATGCCCTTATGAACAAGTGAACACGGGAAAATTTGATTTTTTTTTTTAATTTCCAGAAACAGTTTTGATATATATTGATGAATTTGAATTGATTTTGATGCAAATTTTTCGTGCAATTTTGTCCAACGATATTTTGCTCGGAGAATAGAACAATTTTGATTAAGAGTTTCGGAAAATAGAATTATAATATTTAATATGTTTCCGCTGCGAATTATGAAATGATTGTTCTCTTTAATTAAATTTGAACCAACGGGATAATTTAATTTTAGAGAGAAATTATGATTTTCCGATGATGAATTATTGAATTATAGTGTTGTTATTTTCTGACCAACGTTGTTAATAACAATATTATAATGTTTTGTTTTTTGATATATTATGTATTAAATTTTACTTCTGCCCAACGGTGATGTAGAATTTTTGCATAGATAAATGTTGTATGTTTAATCTTGAGTTAATACATGCAATCTTATATATGAATATTTATTATCTATGAATATATCTCACTCTCTCTGGTATGAATTCTTTCAGGAAAATGCCTTATGAATATCAACAACATCCCCAAACTCGATGGCACCAACTATCGGGTTTGGCGGGAAAGGTTTGAACTGGAGCTTGGGTTGGGAGAAGTTGATATGGCAATCCAGCACCCGTGTCCTGTTGAACCAGAGGCACTGGTGAGGGGAGCTGATGAAACAGATGCTGCTTTCGCTACTCGTGAGCGTGAGCATGCAAATCAAGTGATGAAGTATCAACTTGACCATAGAAATTGGTCTAAATCCAACCACAAGTGCCTGCTGGTGGCTAAGGCCACTATAGATGAAACCATAAGGGGATCAATTCCAGAATGTACCAACATTCGGTAATATCTAGAGAAATTGAAGCATCGGTTCTTGGGTCTACCAAGGCCACTTTGCAAGTACGCCGATTAAGAAACTTGTGACTATGAAATACACTTTGGTGGTGACATACGAAAGCACATTTCAGAAATGAACACTACGGCAGTTAAGCTCAACCAAGTTGAACATACTCATAGAAGATGAGTTTCTGATTCACCTGGTCTTTGCTTCTCTGCCAAAAGAATATGAAAATTTTGTTGTTAACTACAACATGGTGCCCGATAAATGGGACAAAGAAAGGCTTGTTACCATGTGTGTTCGGGAGGAACGAGAGGATTAAGTCCGTACAGGGTGATACTGCAAACCTTGTCAAGGACAAACAAAAGAAACCCTTCCATAATAACAAGAATCCTAAACCACAAGGGAAACCTCAGTGGGATAGGGCCTCTACCTCCAGGTCACCAGGAAAGATTCCCCAGAACCCTCGTGAACCGGCCGAATGACCCCTATGGTGGTGCGAGCCGATCGGTGCAAGCCTTTGCCGGAAGAGAGGACACTACAAGAGAGACTGTCCCGACTTCCCGAGATCTCGATGAAGAGAGGTGAGGATTTTATTACATTTGTAGATGAATCCCCGTATTTGAATTATTCGAAAACCACTTGGTGGATTGATTCGGGAGCAACTACTCATGTTGCAAATTCTTTCTGAGGATCCGGTGGGATGAGAACCTTGCAAAGAGGAGAAAGATCTGGTTAAAGTTGCGAATGGAACGCAAGCCAATGTTGAAGCCATTGGAGATTTTATTTTAGAATTACAGAATGGTTTTGTCCTTCGACTTAAAGATGTCCTTTATGTTCCCTCTTTGCGTAGAAATTTAATAAGTGTTACGAAACTTGATGATGATGATTTTGGTTGCCATTTTGGAGATGGCAAATGTAAGATACTTTTTAATAATGAATGTGTTGGTCTTGCCTTCCGACAAGACAAGCTTTATTTATTATCTCTTGCCGAGAATGTGAATAATGTACGTGATGTGAATATGAATGATTCCCCATCTACGATGTAAGTAAGAAGCGAAAGAGAATTGATGATGCGTCTTCGAAATTATGGCATTGTCGTTTAGGCCATATTTCGAGGGGAGAATAGAACGTTTAGTTAAAGAATCAATTCTCCCACGCTTAGAATTTTCTGATTTAGAACAATGTGTTGATTGTATTAAAGGAAAATATGTCAAGAAAATAAAGAAGAATGCCAAACGAAGCTTAGAAACTTTAGAAATAATTCACACGGACATTTGTGGTCCTTTCTCCGTGAAAAGTGTGGATGGTTATGATTCTTTTATAACTTTCACGAGACGATTATTCTCGTTATGGCTATATTTATCCAATTAAAGAAAAATCGAAGCATTGGATAAATTTAAGATTTTTAAAGCTGAAGTTGAAAATCAACACAATAAGAAAATCAAGTTAGTACGATCGACCGGGGTGGAGAGTACTATGGGCGACATACCCCGTATGGCCAAACTCTGGACCTTTTGCAAAGTTCCTACGGGAAAATGGCATAGTCGCCCGCACGCCATGCCGGGGAGCCTCGGCAGAATGGAGTGGCCGAAAGACGAAACCGTACCTTAATGGATATGGTAAGAAGCATGATAAGTTACTCCACGTTACCGATTAATTTATGGATGGAGGCATTGAAAACCGCCATACATATACTTAATCGTGTACCAAGCAAGTCCGTGTCGAAAACACCACACGAATTATGGACAGGAAGAGAACCCTCACTTAATCACTTACGTGTGTGGGGTTGCCCAGCTGAGGCAAAGATTTTTAACCCAAACATAGGAAAGTTGGACCCCAAGACAGCTAGCTGCCATTTCATTGGCTATCCAGAAAGATCGAAAGGATATCGATTCTACTGTCCTGATAGACATACGAAGTTTATAGAAACAAGACATGCTGTGTTCTTGGAGGATGACATGATCAGGGGGAGCAGAGTAGCACGAGAAATAAACCTTGAGGAGAAGCGAGTACATGTACCCACTCCAATGGTTGAAGAACCATATTTCGAACTACCTGCTCTTGTTGCACCAGCAGTGCCAGACACTGTCGTGACAACACCTGTGGTTAGTTCTCCTGTGGTGACAATGAATGAACATGAGGAACCTGTCCTTCAGGAGCCTATAGAACAAAATGTCGCACATGAGGAAGAACAACAACAGCCCATTGTGGAACAAGTGCCTGAGGCCCCTAGGAGGTCTCAAAGAGAAAGAAGGAGAGCTATTCCTGATGATTATGAACTTTATGAAACGGAAGAATTTCATATGGAGGATGATCCCACCTCTTATGAAGAAGCCATGAGAAGTCCCCACTCATCAAAGTGGTTAGAAGCAATGAAAGATGAAATGAAATCAATGAGTACCAATAAAGTTTGGGACTTGGAAACCATTCCTAAAGGAGCCAAAACAAGAGGGCCGCAAATGGGTCTATAAAACAAAATATGACTCCCAAGGGAATGTTGAAAGATATAAAGCCCGACTTGTGGCAAAAGGCTTTACGCAAAGAGAAGGGATTGACTACAATGAGACTTTTTCTCCGTCTCATGTAAGGATTCCTTCAGAATTATAATGGCACTTGTAGCTCACTATGATTTAGAATTACATCAAATGGATGTGAAGACGGCATTCCTTAATGGGGATTTGGAAGAAAATGTCTATATGCCACAAACCGAAAGGTTTTGTCGTAGAAGGAAAAGAAAAGATGGGTTGCCGCTCGAAAAGATCAATTTATGGATTGAAACAAGCTTCAAGACAGTGGTATTTGAAGTTTGATAGAACAATTAAGAGTTTTGGGTTTAAGGAAAATGTTGAGGACAATTGTGTTTATGCGAAGTTTAAGAATGGGAAGTACATATTCCTCGATTCTCTATGTAGATGACATCCTACTTGCTAGTAGCGACGTCAATCTACTAATGGAGATGAAGAAATTCTTGTCCTCAAACTTTGACATGAAAGATCTCGGTGAGGCATCATTCGTTTTAGGAATAGAGATTCATCGAGATAGAACAAAAGGGGTTTTAGGACTATCGCGAGAAGACATACATAGAAAAGACACTGAAGAAATTTTGTATGCATGCGTGTAGTCCCTCACCTGCTCCTATAGTCAAGGGCGATAGATATGGGGAACATCAGTGTCCCAAGAATGAATATGAAATTGAACAAATGAAAGCGGTACCGTATGCTTCAGCTGTTGGAAGTTTGCAATACGCTCAAACATGTACTCGCCCGACTTAGCTTTCGTTACCGGGTTACTTGCGAGATATCAAAAGAATCCAGAAATGAACATTGGAAATTAGTGAAGAAAGTCTTGCGCTATTTGCAAGGTACGAAAGGCCTCATGTTGACATACAAAAGATCTGATTCCCTACAGATAGAGGGGTATTCAGATTCTGATTACGCGGGAGATGAAAGAAAATCCACGTCAGGATACATATTTACTCTCGCAGGAGGAGCTATATCGTGGAAGAGCTCGAAACAAACAGTAACTACGAACTCGACAATGTATGCTGAATTTGTAGCATGCTATGAGGCCTCGGGGCGAGTGAATTGGCTAAAGAAATTTGTACCCGGATTGAAAGTGATAGAAGAAATACATAAACCACGAAGTTGTATTGTGATAACAACCCCGGTAGAATATGCTCACAACAATAGGTCAAGTGGTGCTGCCAAACACATTGACATAAAGTACTATGTTGTGAAGGACAAACTTCGGGATCATGTTATAAGTCTTGAGCATATAAGAACGAGAAATTGTTAGCGGATCCGCTCACAAAAGGCTTACCACCCAATGTGTTCAGAGGACACTTAGCCGGCATGGGTTTAAGGGAAAGCCTATGATTCCCGAAGTAAAAGGGCCCAAGAAAAGAGTTTCATTTCAAAACGGAGAAAGTGTGTCGTGGCTGTTAGTCCAATGGCATTGATTCTTTGTGACGATGAAGCACGCTCGATGCACCAATCTAAAATGGAATGAGACAGAAATAAGAAAAATAAGAATTGAAAGTTGAAGAAAGGAATCGAAGAATGACAAGAATATGATAAGAATTATGAAGAGATCAAGGGGGAGAATGTTAGATTGATCTCTACCCATTAGGCCCAACGGCCTAATCTCGGGCCTTGATCTCGCGCCCCGATCGGGGCGTCCAACCCTAATGGTTGGTGGGCCCCGTCGCACGGCGCTATAAAGAGGAGGTGGGGGCCGGGGCGCTCGGTACGAGGTTCACCGTGCCGCCAGCTCCCCACCTACACTCACACCCAATCCGATCTACGAGGGTGCGCTGCCAGCGACGGGAAGATCCCACCGACGCCGGCCAGCACCACCCCGACGACCGCGCCGCCGCCAAGGACGCCGTCGACTTCATCACCTTCCCGACGACCGCGATGGGCTCCAGCGCGCCGCCCGCTGCTACTCCTACTCCTCTACCGGAACCGACAGAGAGTGCCGGTACAATCATCTCCCTTCTTCCTCTCATCCCTATCTCTCTCGTATCTTCCTAGATCCAGTAGATATTGTAATAGGAACTCGTTTTTGTACCTACTGTAAAGAAATACCCAGCCTATGTTCCACTGCTAGTCGATCCTACATGTTAATGAATCTATCAATAACTTTCAAGTTGTTTTATCGGCTCCTCGTGATAGTTGTGTGAAAAATGGAAAAAAGAAACAATGTGCTACAATTAGAGGCAATGGATTTTTTATTTTTTAAAAACATTACAATGAACTGAAAATTTTCTTTGCTACTTCTGGCTCAGTGGCTATAGCTCCAGATATAACCGGCTATTTAAAACTATGATCATACAAACCAGCTAACTCAGCTAGCTCGCTTACAGTTCCAATCAGAAAGCCCAACCAGGTAATGACGACCCTTGTGTGAGAATGCTGGCACAAAGCTTGTTGTGTGGGTTGCATGGCTGGATGAGGACTGAATCGGCGATCATTCGGCAAGGCAAAAGGCTCAAAATTGCAACCAAAGTGGATGGACTAAAACCAAATGAATTCACTACAAATTACCCAAACAAAATGACATATGTTCTTGAATGAGCTCACTCTGAACTATCCAAAATGCACTAAATCTAAAGCAATGCCATTTAGCTTCCAGTTGAGTAGTTGAGCAACTGTATTGAAAAATGTAATTACAAATATTATGGTCTCGATAACCAATCATGCAAAGGGATACTATTCTAGTATATCATAAACATCCTCAGGAAATTGTCAACAACTATTAGGAAGGTTTATTAGAATGTGCCCATAAAGAAAACATTGAACCCAACTATAGCAAAAATATATGGAAGAAAATACATATCATTTATTTATTTTTTTATTTTCCTCTAAAACTCAAAGCAATACTTGATCCAATTCATAACCTCGCTTGCTCCTCCTGCTGGCCCAATCATTGATTTTTTTTCCTTGTCCTGAACAAGAAACATAAATAGCTACGCTGCCTACTCTCCTTCTTGGCAAAGGATAATAGGTCGAATCTGAACAAAATCCGCAACTAAGCGGATTAGAAACTGCATGGCCTGTTGTCAACTCTATATCTCTATCTTGCCTCAGCCTCTAAGGACTGCATTAAGGTCCTTCCAACAGATTCATGTTGACTACCTTTCTACTGCTATCATCCAACATGACACCTCTGGGACACAAGTGCAAATTGAGCCTTTTAATTCAACTTCATAGAAAAAGACTTTGATAAGGATAGTTGAAGGGTCTTGCAGCAAATTCCTTTGAAGCGTAATGGTACTCCTATTTAAATGTCCTAAGTTCAGTTTCGTTGATATGTACAAAAGGAGAAAAAAAAAGTGAAATGTTATCAACGAAATCTGTCACTCTGTTAGCTTCACTATTCAAGAGAGAACATCAAACCTCGATACTGGAGCTTTGCTGACCATATGCTTGTACCATGGTCTCCTGCGAGCCCTCGGTGGTGAATAACGTTCTGGCATCATCAACTGGTTGTTGGTCGCCAGTTTTCTGCTTCCAGCAACTACATACCCGGAATGAGGTGTTGAAGTTTTAATTTCAGAGTTACACAATCGTCACGTCTTACTTTATTCTCACTAAATTTTAGTGGCGGCACCACAAATATAACTCTGAACATTCCACTCATCCATAACAGCAAGCACAAAATAATAATAGTAAATTATTAAGACTAAAATCAGAATCAGGGAGAAGAGAGATTCTTCACATGTAAGGATTCAGCCGCCACCTGAGACCCTTGAAGGCTAGAAAGCAACAACAAATGGATCTCGAGTCTGACAAAACGGTTCACCTCCAACCGTCGCCGCACTTTTCAGCACTCCTCACGGCTGCGGATGTTCCCGGCACAGCGTTGCGGTGATTCTCCCTCACGAACGCGGCAACCGAGAGCCCATCTGGATCCGACGCCTTCAACTCGATCGCCAACCCGCGTCCGCTTGCATCGCTGCAACGCATGGGGACGGTCAGACAACGAGGTCGGCGTCACCGTCAATGGAGGCCGGCACGGGAAGAAGAAGGGTGCCGCAGTCGAGGGCTAGGGCATTCGTGGCGCGTCGAGGTAGCCCTGTTGCCCCGAGCGGCGATGTTCGTGGCGTCACCGCGCAGCTCCTACAACAGTGGATCGGCGTCGAGGATGGGGGTAGTCGTGGGCTCGTCGCGCGTCGGAGGTCTCCGGCGGCGCTCGACTTGCGACGGTGCCGGTCCAGGCATGGCGCGTGGTCTCCGATGGCGACCTCCACGTCGGGGAGCGCGGGGATGGAACCGCGTCGCGAGGGGAGGAAGGGAGAGGAGGCGTCGGCGAGCACGGTGATCTAGCTATGCCGGGAGGGCATGGAGAGAGAGGAGGCGTCGGCGTGCACAGAGGCGTGAGCTCGGAGATGTAGCGGAGGAGGGGCTGATTTGCATCTCATGCGGCCATGCGGGATCTCAGCGCGAGGAAGGGGGTGGTGATTGGCCGGGAGGAAGGGAGTTGACGTTTTCTTTTGCGTGGACGGAAGTCGTGGGCATGCAGCAGTTGTGGATGAGAAGCCGGGGGAGCTTTTCTCGCGCGTCGCGCGTGCGTGTTTAGCGCCGGGCAAGATTAATTAGCGGGAGGAAAACGATATCAGCCGGGTGAAACTTTCTATCCGGGTAAAGATGAGTCTGCCGGGTGAACGATTTCTTTTACTGCATTTTATGTGTAGAGATTGCTCGCTGGAATTGTGCTGCATTTGCCACGACCGTGCTCCCGCCTTCAATGCTATTGCCGCCTACGTTTAACGACCTTAACGGATTCGATCGCTTGTTGTCCTCCCTTGATACGCCTCGATCTAGATCCACATCCCCAAGCCCGCCCCACACTTGCACCTCGTGGCTCAAGGCTCTGTTGCAACTTTGATCCTGCCGTCCAGGGCTCATATCTTCATCTAGTGAACAACATCTTCAAAAGGGATTCGAATGAGAATAGCATCGGGAGGGATTCGAACAAGAACATACATGGACACGGCGGTAGATTGGGAGGAGCAGGGAGGTGGATCGTCGACTCGTCGTGATGCGTGGAAGGGCAAGGAGAACGAGAGAGGAAGGCACATAGTGTTGGACGCGGATGAGAGCTAGAATCGAGATGAACGACTAGAGGGGTGAACAGTTATTTCTAAAACTTAATAACAAAGTTTAGCTGATTTAAATGTGGAATTAATGCACTAACAACAACTTTACCCCTCTAACCAAGTTTTAAAAAAAAACACCCTAACAAAAGACTAAACAAGAGCGCAACTAGGGTGCCCAGCTAGTGAGAGCTTACCTATATAAGTCTACTTGGCAAGGCCATACAACCTAAGAATCTATAGCATGTACACTAGACTCCAACATGGACACTAGACTCGACTCGGACGATCAACTTGAGAATCCAACAAGTATTTCTTTTACTGAAGTTATTCTTTGCCTTCCTTCGATGGGGTGAGCAAACAAGAGCCTCAAACAAGTCTCCTCCAAAGCCACACACATCCATCACACAGTTTTCAATGGAATCACAACCATCGACCATCTAGGAGGTCGTAACCTCTAAGAGTAACAAGCACAACCTATTGCAAATCAATCTCCTAGTGTCACTCAATCAATATCTCAATGACCCACACTAGAGACGTTCAACCACTCTCCAAAGTATGTCTCATTTGTAGTCACATGAGAGGGAAGGGATAAACAAGGCTCTCCATGTATAAATCGTCAACCCAAAGTGCTAAGAGTTTCACCATGGTCGGCTACCCCTCTATTTATAGAGGGAGGCCACCCCACTAGCCGTTAAGGCCCGCTGCTCATGCTTGTTCCACTTTTGAACTTGAATGTTAATCGAACTTTTTCCTTGCATTCCTAGGACTTACTAGAAATTCTCGCGACTTTGCCGCTTATGGGCATGCGCATGGCCATTGTTAGTTTTTTGTTTTTTCTTTGTAGTTAGTACATGAGTATGAATGATGGTAGCTAAATTGTGCTTTATGCAATGTATTAGTGTTTTTATTCATGTTATTTGGAAATTATAATTTGTGTATGATTGTATCTATTGACCATTGATTTTTTATTTTGTTGTGTATATATTTCGGTTCCTATAAAGAGCAAGCATGAACTCCTTTTTTTTACTTTATTATTTGAGCTTGTAATAATAATTTTTTGAAATACTTCAAATTTATCCCAAAATTTTTGTAGAGATTTCCAACATCATAAAGCAGCCACCGTTTTTTTATTATTTTTTGGATTGATACTTTTATACGTAGGAATCATGGAAGGTTCATTTATTAATTAAAAGAGGTTATTTGAAATCATTAAAATTATTTATTTTCTGACTTTCATATTTTTCATACATAGAGTACATCACGGAGAGGCTATACAAAAATATTCATGGTTTTAGAAGCTTTGATTATTTTTATATGAAATTAACAAAATTAGCATATCATAGGATTTAATAGAAGACACAAAAAGGAGAAGACTGTTTGGGCCGAATCTGGCCCAGCTCGGCCCTCCTCACTTGTATTAGTATCATAAACTTGTACATATACTGCAAGCCATGCCGGCTATATATATGAGGCCACCCTCCTTATGGGTGTGCGGTGCATTGCCTCTATTATTACCTCTCTACACATAAAGTGGAAGAAAACAAAATAAACACTAAGCCCTTGTTTAGTTGATGTGAAAAGTTAAATTTTTTTCACTCTCCCTCTCCATCACATCGAACCTTAACACACATGCATGGAGAACTAAATATAGGTAAAAAATAACTAATTGTACAGTTCGCCTCTAATTTGCGAGATGAGTCTTTTAATTCTAATTACTCCCTCTGTCCCTTTATGCTTGACGTTTTAGCTGCTTCCAAGGTACACCAGAGACTAAATGAATGTGGTCAAAAAGGTGATCCAAATACATGCAAGAGGAAGTGAATACAGACATAAATTTTAAATACTAAAACGTTAAACTTATGGGACAGAGGGAGTAGATCATGATTGGACAATAATTATCAAATACAAACGAAAGTGCTACATTACTTTATTTCGAGACAAGTTTTTAGCCATCTAAACAAGGCCTAACTTAGCTTCCACAGAGACAAAGTCCCTCTCAACATAAACAAGACGAGTTATTGGCATTGCAGAGTAGACCTTGCAAAAAAAAGTCTGTTCTAACAATATTTTTCAGTTTTCACTCTAGTTTTTCAGCTGGGAAAACTTGTTTCTTTCATTTCATGATGTACATATGCCCTTCAACTGTGCCATTGCAGAACCTATCTCGGGATGCCTTCAAGGCTGCCCATGAAAAGATCACTTGTGTATATACAATAAAAACTCTGGTATCTATATTTATTTTTTAAAAAGAAAATCAACAAAACTTCGACCATCTTAGAACTGCTCTATTTCTGTGATTACTAACAAAGCTGTTCCTCAATATATATGAACTTAGGCTTGTGGACAGGACATTTTTTTAACGGAAGTAGCCGTAGAGCTCGAGGAAGCAAATGCAGAGGTTCCACGTACAGCCTGCGGCCGGGCCAGTCAGGGCGACCCTGAAGAATCGGAAGGGCAGAAGGGCCGCTGGGCCCACGATGGGCCAAGAGGCGAACTGGCCTGGATGGCAGATGGTAGGATCGTCGTCGTGGACACGGAGGCTTGTCCAATTCCGGCCGTCCATGGATCCCTGGCAGTTTCATAGGCTCAGCCTCTCCATTCAACATTCAGCAAGAGCAAGGGATGCAAGCATTAGTTTGAGCAAGGGATGCAAGTATTAGTTAGTACCTGAAGAGCCCAAGACCTCATGAATGCTGTGGAGCCATCCTGCCTCACCGTGTAGTAGTTGCACATCAGCTGTAAGTTAATTTGAACAACAACAAATTCGTCATCCCCGTTATGTACTGTATTGGCAAGCAAGCTGAGGAACCAACAGATGCCAGAAATATATGAACCAACCTGGTGGTCCTGTCCGATGTCTACCATCCACCAAGAAAGCTTCTTGCCATTTTCAATACAAGGCCCAGCAAAGCATGTCCCCTACAATCGTCAAATCATGTCAAATGTAATTTTGTTCAACCACCAGAAAATGTCTTCTGTTTGCAAGTCATAATTCCCATTGTGATACCATACCTGGTAATTCTTTGAAACCAAAGCCTTTGGATCTGTGTGCCTTGAATTTGGACTGCTTGCCACCACAGTGATATTCTAATTGCAGAAGATTAAGATTACTTTTGTGCTTTTTTTTGCATAAAAATGTGATGCTAGCTAAAGACAATATAGTCAAAAGAAGATGGCAGAAAGTGAAAATACTGTTTTTTTAAAAAATAATAATAATAAAGAAACAATTCAACCCCCTTTCTTTGACTGTCATGTGGCTAGGTGATAGGTAACGGAACTTTCGGATTACGAATGGGAATGTCTGAATTTGCCATGTCGACCATGACAGTTGTCTCCAAAACTTCCAACTTAAAGCTAGGATCTGGAATAGAACATCCCAAAAGGTAGGATCCAACCTAAGGCCCAGGTTCCAACATAAGCCAGAAGATCTGGGTCACAACTGCAACATCTGGTCCAAGTTCAGATTGAGTTTCAAGTCAATTTAAGGGAAGATTTTTATGGATTATGACTCTACGCAGGGCAAGACCTCTCCACCTACAGATATAAGGGGACACCGCCGGTTGAGGGTATCACCCGATTGATCAAAATCAATCTACAATTTCTGCTTTACCCTTTTTTTCCTTCCATCCTTCACCCTAAACTTTTTCAAACCTTATATTGTTCTTATGCTTCTCTTCTCTCTACGCATTTGAAGATGTCCTAATGATATGAATTGCATCTCCTAAACCATATGGTGAAGTGTGCTTCTCGCTTCGCCGCTTGCTGTGTTAAACTAGTATGTCATGAGATTTTTCTTTAATAATTTAGGCCATAAACATCACCGATGTGAATATTAGAATTGCATATGCCATAAACATCTAAAAATGAATGAATAAACCAGGCTTCTTAGTTACTACACTGAATAGATTTAAACACAAGCAAGCTTCCCTTTTACCTTGGTTAACACAGGATTCATCCACTGATGTTTTCCAAATGATGTTCCAGCATAGTAGATAACACCGTTGTTATCACCATCAGAGATATACTGCAGCTCTTTATAGCTCGAGCGCCTATGCTGAAATCTCTCACTGAAATATTCAGGATTAACGTCAAATAGCAGTCAGCCATATCATCAATCGTTCCTCCAGTTTGATCCAAGCATCAACACATACCATTTGTATGATGTAGGCATCAATTGTCCAGCATGAGAGAATTCAATGGCCTCTGCAACCTGCGGCACAAGTAACCAGACTGTACACTTCCAGTGCCGAAACATGTAACAATTGTACAGATTGTACTCTGGAGCAAGAAAGCACTAACCAACTGTCTGAATGCTTGTACGTGGTTTGCTAGATTACTTCTCTCCATCTGCAGTGAAACAACAAGCAATATTGTAACCCAAACAAATTCAATTCGGCACAAGTTGCTTCACAGTAGAATTGTATAACAAGAAAAGCAGTGTGTACCCTCTTTAGTACAGACGGCTGCATCAAAGGGAACCTCACTAATGGTAGCAAAGTATTGATGGCGGAAAGTCTCTCTCCAAAGAGTTGCTCTGGTGTTGAAGTTCTCAAGAGCTCATCAACTGAAGTCCAGTGAAAAGTTTCACAAGCTCCCATGCACCATGTTAAAATGACATCCAGAACCCTCTCTTCAGATGTTACTGTCATATCACCATGCTGCATTTCCATGCAGATTCATTTGTTTATGTAAAAAAACTAAAATGATAATATAAAAACCAAAAGGTCTTAACCATATCAGAACCAAAAGAACTCGACTCATAAAATGTCATTTCCCTTATAAACTATGAATGTGTACATTCATCAGCAGAGTACACATGAAGATATATAAAATTATCGAGATATTCATGAAATTGTTGGAAGCTGCTGCATAGTTAATTGGCAATCCTTGCAACTGGAAAAGTTATCAAGGGATGCTAAAAATTAAGAGACATCTATTTGTTAGGGAAAATGCAACAGGACTGGAAAATTGATACGACAATAAATCACAAGTTTTTTTTTTCTAATTATTGTTAATCTTATGTGAGGCAACACTTGCCAATCTACAGTTTTAAGATATGAGGACATATTAGACCACCAACATCTCGATTATTTTGTGATGTTGAATCTTGATAGACACCCTAATCTATGTTCTCAAGGACACAATTTATATCTAGTCTAACTGCAGTAAGCTGATATAACAAAAAAAGTTTTATTACTTGCCTCAAGAATATCCTTGAATGTTGCCTCATCTAACAACACAAAGTCCGTGCAAGCAGTAGTGCAATAATCAAAATGCGTAGCGAAATTTCTCTTGCATACTTCTTCAAGCAGTTTACAAGATGGGATTGATGAAACTGCCTGTAAGATTGAACATACATTGTCCTGCAATAAACTTTCAGGGGTCAGTCTACACTGAACCAGCTACAAGTTCACTCAAATTTTCAGAAGCCATATCCCTTAAATTTGGAAAAAAAAACTAGAAACTAGTCTTGTTGGATGAGCTTCTTCCAGTAGGACACGCGAACCCTGCATATATAACGCACGTGGAATGAATTAATATCTCATATACTTTATTTCTGAGGCTAAGGGCCCCACTAAGTATGGTCACGACTACCACAGGCCACTGCAAGTCTTGAATAGCCAAGATATAGCTTTTAGGAACTGTAGGCAAAGTATATAGACAAGATATTATTGCATAAAAAGCTAAAAACAGCATTTCCCTTTTGCCAATGTACAGACATCACTGAATGCAGAATGAAGTGTCACAGGTGCCTTTTTAAGAACAGCACAGCTCTACAAACTGGTGAAAACGAATTACTTTCAGAAGTAGTCTCTAGTTCTACTAAGTTGTATACCTTTAAAAATAAAAGTTCTACTAAGTTGTACCAGAAAACTTTTCTTGGTGTAGTGTTCTACATCAAAGAAAAAAAAAATACCTCTGAAAGGTATTCCATTATCCGTTTGCAGCATTCAAACTGAAGAACAGTGATGGCAAACTGATCTGCTAGTAGAAGAAGTCGAACCAACACTGATGTAGTATCCCTAGTATCCAACTTAAGTTCCCTGCAGTACATAAACTGAAGGAGAAGAAAGAATGGTTCAGGAGGAACATCTCCGAAAAAGATATCTGTGGCACTGCTTTCCCTCATCCCGTTTGTGAACATCTGCACAAACATTTGTGGCCATACTTCATTTAATAAAAAGTGATGCCAAAATTAGAACATGACACTGGATTCATGATGGAAAATGTGTGTACCTTGGCAAGTGGCGCGCTCCACAGGCTAAGGATAAGCTTGTGACCCTTAGCAACAAGACCATGTCCATCAACATAGATGTTTATATCACTATGTTCACCATTTGCAAGGAACTCTCCAATTTTCTGCACATTCAGTGGTGCTTTGAGTGGAGAGGAGTCAAATTTATAATCTTGGAGTCCACTTTTTGATAATTTCAACATTTTTCCAGAATCAGAAGGTTTCTCATCCACTTCTAAACTGTCAATGATTTCTTTACAGCACTTCACCAGTGGTTCGACTTTAAACTGCGAGCTCAACTCCAGCAGAGAAGTTAGTAGCCATTCAGCAATCTACACAAACAACAAAATGAGAGACGGGGATTCAGTTTCGGGACTTTGCCATATTATTTTAAGAAAACACATCTTTTTTTTTTTTTTTTTGAGACGACGTCTTTCGACGCGTTTTTCATTAAGCAGGAAAGAAGCAGCTTACCTGTGTCGAACCTGTATAGATGTACTCAAGAAGGGAGTGGAGAACAGGGTAGGATGCTGATGGAAGCACAATGGTAGCTCCATCCCCTATTTCAAAAGGGAAATCCCCTGAGGCACACAAGACAAGTTTGTGTGCAGGGACAAGCTTTCTTTCAGTGCCAATGATGAATACAGCATCAGAGAAATCCCAGTTCTCTAGAAAGTCTGCAAGTACCCTCTGATCACAATCATCTCGTTTCCTCGCATAGTCAGCAACCCAGTGGACATTGGCATACTCCATATGAGTCCAAAAGATGCTATTTGGGGGAGCTGATGGAAGAAGGCTTATGTTCCTGTACCCTACATGCTTGTCCCAGCTGGATAGGCCGACATACTGAACATGTGGGTTGGGGTCAGGATCAAGCCATTGGAAGAGGAGATTGTTGCTGGGATGCTTTCCTTGGCCGATGCTGATGCACCCGTCATAGATGCTGATCCAGTAGCTCTGGAAAGACGAGGAGCAGCAGAGGCCGACGGCAGCAACATCGACAGCAGTGCTTCCATCTACTTCGATCTTGAGCCGCTTGTTCCTGTGGCTGCCCAAGATGACGGTGTAGTGGCGGCTGGTGTCCGTCTTGTAGTGGTAGTGCTGACTCCCAAGCTGGTGGCGGAAGACCAGGGTGACATCATTCTGGGCTGATGCCTCGAAGGCGATGCAGCCACGGCCAGGCTCCCCGAAGCGAAGCTCCTCGCCCCACGCGCACTCGAAGGGGGCAACTGTCAGAAACCTCTTGGTCTCCACCACAGATCTCATATGCTAGTACACCGAAAAGAAAAGAAAAGAACAGAGCAGTGATTAGACTGCAAGTAAGCTAAGAGCGATTGGATACGCAAAGAAAGTTACTCACCAACAAGAAGATGAAGAGTCCGATGAAGAGAAGGAAGCCCGGCCGGCCGGATGGGAGGGGCGGCGACGGCTGCTGCAGCTTGGGAGCTGCTGTGTGCGTGCTCGCGCGGAGGTCAAACCTGGAAGTCGATTGCAGTGTAGCGCCGGAGTCCCTGTCCAACTCCAACTCTCCAACAGCGAGCGAGCAAGATGTGTCGTGTCGTGCTCTGCTCTGCTCTCTCTCTGCTGGAAATGAAGAATCCAACATCCAACGCCACCATCTCGCGAACGAATGGTTTTCCTTTTTCTTGGGCCCCAAAACATCTGCGGCAAGTGGCCGAATGACATGAAAACGATCCTATCCCAAAACTCCACCACCTTAAAAAATAGCTTAGGTACAAACCTAGTGCGAGAAATACAATAGAATTTCAGTTGTACTAGTATATAAAACCATTCTATTTGAAGGCTCCGGATGGCGTCCCTCGTGGGCCAGTATCTTCACATGTCCTTTGTTCCTGAGGGCGTCCGCAATGGTTGAAAATCTGCTAGCTAGGAGAACCACTTGCCCAATCAAGAAGAGAGAGAGTCAGAAAGATTTTCTCGCTAGCGAGCAACTAAGCGCTAGTCTCGCTCACCTTCTAAGAAAAACTGTGTCTATGCCCACTCCGTTTTTCCCGGACAAACACAACTAGCCTGCATTACCTTCCTTTGTTTAATCTATTGTTAGCCGGCGATTTGAAACAACCATTGCGGACGCCCTAAAGCATAGTTGGAGGGATCGGCCCTCTCACCACATGTGGATGAGACAAGTTTTCTCGGGCTCAGTGAGAAGTCATCTACTTTAGTTAAATAGCTAGAGGTCTACGAAGTACCCTCTTCACATGTCATGTGTTCCTAGAGCATAGGTACGTTTGTGCCCCGAGGCCGCCCACTCTATCTTCTATGGCATGATCAATCTGATTGAAGACGACATCTCCAAGATCAACGTTGCCAAAATAACTCTCTCAAAGATCATTGGTCTTGACTCATTCATCCCATAACTCCAACTCGAACAATAAGAGTTCAATAAGCAACCATAGATTTAGGGAATCAGGTAGGTTAACTATCGATTTGGCAAATGCATCACACACGAGGGGGAAGGGGTGCTGAAATAGGGGTGCCAGCTCAGCCTGGGCGTTCGGGTTACCCGATTTCTTCGGGTCGGGTAGTTTGGGTAATTCAAAATTCGGGTAATAAAAACTACTATCCGATATTAGTCCCGAAAAAACACTACCCGAAGTTTCGGGTACCCGATAATTCGGGTTCGAGTATACCCGATCTACCCGAATTTATAAAAAATAATAAATTACACAAAATTTTAGTAGTCGCATGTACATAATTTCACTAGCAATTTATGTTGAATTCCAACAACAATTTGTTAAAAATAATATATTACAGTCACATGTTCAAACCGAGAGAATTATATTCTAATAAAGTGATAGTTTTAAGTGTTAAACTAACGAAACACAACAAAACATGATACTTTGGGTAGTTCGGGTAGTTTGGGTACCGGAGTGTATTACCCGAATTACCCAAACTAATTTCGGGTAATCAAAATCACTATCTGAACTTGGGATCGGGTACCTCGGGTTCGGGTAGTTCGGGTAGTTCGGGTAATGGGTATCGGGTATTTTGCCCAGGCTGAGTGCCAGCGGAGCGTAAGAGCATCTCCAACAGCTCATCAATACTTCATCCCCAATATAATGATATTGGTGATTACCATTACTGTTTTTTAAGTATTGGGAGATATCTCTCCAATAATTCACCAATAATTTCCCCCAATAGGTGGGACCTACTTATCATATATTTTTTTTCTTTCCGTTTCTTCAAACGAGCACATCTTCTTTTCCTTCCGCCGCATGTCCACCCCTATGGCATCGTCTTCTTCCCAATACATGGCGCATATCCGCCCTCCTTTTACCCTCCGCGCCAACCATGGTGCTCGTGCGCTCCCAGCCATGGCGCACATTTGCCCCCTCCTCCCCTCAACCCCTTCCGCCATGCCAAGCTCAAGGAAGTCGTCGTGGATCCACACCTCGAATCCACCTCATCTCGCGGAAGTGAAAGCCCTCACCCTGTCCAGTCTGAAGTGCTCCATCACGTCGTCATGTGCCGCCCCAGCCCCATCTCACGCCTCTTCCACAAGACCCTCTCGTCAGTGGGGAAGAAGGTGAGCTTGCCGTGAGGTTCACCATGTTGGAGCACCCGTGGAGAAGAAGGTGAACAAAAATGACAGTTTGAGATGGGGGGCAACTGTTGGAGAAGATCCATCTTCACATTTATTTGAGAAGAGATGGGAAAATATAGGTGATCACCATAAAAGAGGGATAAGAAAGAGGAGTTGATGGAACATGGATTTTGGCTCTCCTCCCCTAATAAATATGACAGGTTTATGGGGAAATGAGATGAGAAAGGAGAGCTGCTCTAAGCCGTGCAAACCGCGCTACCCATTAGGTGATTTCTTCGTCCATCATCCATCCCCAATTCCCCATGGTACTGTTTTCAGCACCCACTCCTGCTCATCATTTTCAGCGGAGCGTTAGGACGGAACGCAGAACAAACAGAATAATAAAATGTCGATCATCATTTTTTCCCTTCCTCCGTCCATGACCCAGCGGTTAAGAAATAAAAATACTCCTACCCTAACATATAGAATGAGCAACAACATTCATTCTCCCTCTCTTTACATCCACTAGCATCAACCATGAGAAATCTCAAAAGCAAAAGCCCAAAAGCCTTCTCTACATTCGGGTGAACTTTTGTTGCATCACATCTCCCATGATCTTCCTTCATTTGCCCTGTAATTTAAACCACTTGCCAGTCAGTACAGCATCCATCTACATTTCACTCCCGCACAACCCAGGTATCCAAGAAACCATTTGAAAAAGATGCACCTCACATGAAGGTTAGGCAATATGAATAACATCTACACCCCCAGTTCTAAATTACAAATCATTTATAGGTACATAGCCTTGACATGTGTCTAGGAAAGATGCACAGCAAATCGACTTACATTTTGGAGCAGAGGAAGTATCTAACCTAATCTAACAGAAAAAAAAAAACATGGTAGGGCACAGCTCACCCGATTGTACGGAGTCAAATGCAGAAGTAACCTATACATGACTCAATTTCTTCCTATGTTGTGTGCTTTACCATTAGTAAATGCAAATTTGAAACTAACCGGTTCTTCAAGACCCATATCCCTTGAGAAACAATGCACTGATAGAATTAACATTAGGGATACAATTAACAAAAGGGATACAAAGTTCCGAGCTTACCGTCTACAGATGTGTGTGCATATATAATGTAAGACTAAGGAAACTAAATAGCATAGCCCAGTTGCTGAACAAACAAGCAAGCTGAAGCAGTAACAAAAAGGAAAAATCAGATAGCTGACGGTTGGAGTGCAGTTCCACAAACATAACAGGGCCAGGGACCAGGGTAAAGCCAAAATCTGATCAAATATCCAAGGAAAAGCATTGTCCTGGACACAACTCAACAAACCAACCAACCAGTGTCTTTAAATGTTTGTCAAAAGCTTATGGATAACACATACTACACAGGTTAAGCCATCAATAGTCAGCAGAGGTTCTGTACGCTCGTTTCGTAAGAGACTCCATGCTTGTAATGCACATCATTTAGTTTGGTAGACAATGGTATTATCGCTTTTCTATGGCATACATACTTGAACCTAGTTGATACAGAATTAGTAAAGCAAAAGGAGGACCTGTTATATCTCAATGGAGTATGAAGCATCGTCGTAACAAGTGAGTGAGATTTGTACCTTGAGAAGAATGTGAGGCCTGCCTCAGTCAAGATCATCGTATCCAGTCTGAGAGGCAGCAGGTGCATCGTCGTCGTCAAGATCATCGTATCCAGTCTGAGGAGTGAGGTGCATCGTTGGTGGGATTGCTGGTCTCTGCGTGGGCAGCAGCAAATGCGGCCCTGAGAGGCCAGGGCAGCGAGATCCTGAACCTGCGCTCGGCCACCCTGTCCGCGGGAGGTGGAGCTGGGGACTGGTGGTGGTGGGTGTAGTCGGGATCGTCGGTGGGCAGCTCGAAGCGGCAGACCGGGCAGGAGCTGTGGAGGTCGAGCCACGGGAGGATGCAGTCCTTGTGGAAGACGTGGTTGCAGGGGAGCTGCTTGGCGTTGGCGCCGAGGAGGAAGTCGTCCATGCAGACGGCGCACTGGGCGCCTCCGTCGGCCTGCATCATGTCGGCCGACACGGCGACGTCGGGGAGCGAGGCGACTGCGGCCTTGGCGGCGGGCGGGGTGCCGTAGCGGTTGGGGTCGTTCTCGGCGAGCTGCTGGATGAGCTGCTCGAGGCCTGCGGAGCCGACGAAGTAGTCGGCGAGGCTGAGGCCCGGGGGCGGCGCGGCCCCGCCCTCGAGGACGATCTGGATGGTGGCGCCGCCGGAGAGGAGTCCGCCGAAGTGGTCGTGGAGGAAGTTGGAGGGGTCGAAGCCGTGCGGCTCCGGGGAGGCGGGGCCCGGGCCGAAGAAGGCGGAGAGGTCGCTGGGATGGCGGAGGTCGAAGAAGGACGGGGGGGGGCGGCGGGGTTGGGTTGGGAGGGAGCTCCTCGACGAATCCTCCGCCGCAGCGGGGGCAGAGGACGTCGGCGTCCGGGGATGCGGGAGGGGCGATGAAGACGTTGCGGTCGCACTGGTGGCAGTAGAAGCGCAGCGCCGCGCCGCCGCCGCCGCCGCCGGGGAGGACGACGACATGATCGGGTTAGGGTTTGTGGATTAGATTTGGGGTCTCCCTCCCCTCCTGGCAATCCGATCTCTCCTCACCACCCTTATATTTGGATTTGGATTTGGATTTGGATGGAAATTGAACGAATTGGACTTGAATTGGAATGGAAAATCTCTTCTCTCTCAACAAACAAATCCCATGCCCCCGAATCCTCCTCCGCCCGCTTCCCAAGGAAAGGAAAGGAAAGGAAACCTCCTCCAGTTCCTTGATATTTCGGTACAAGCCTACGTATGGGCTGGGCTGGGCCGGGCTGGGCCCCACCTAGACTCTGCTGCTCCTCAACATGTTCAGGAACTCTCTGGAAAGTTTGAAACCAGGAGGGCATCAAATCAAAGCAAATACGGAACGCAACTAGTATTTTTTAGCTTATTATACGGCAACATTATGAGTGATCAAGCAAGTGCTACCTGGTGTGTCAATTGCTTCTAAACTACTGTACAAGTTCCGACACAACACTGAAAATTCTAGACTAACATCTATTCTAAAAGAAGAGATAATGTTTTTGTCTCTCATCACCACGTAAGCTAGCTATATAATTACGGACGCCCTAAGCGATTTACAAATGAATTTAAAAGTTTATTGACCAAAATAACATACCCATATGAGTCAAAAGGCAAACTCCAAAATCTTTTGAAGTGGATAGTCTGATAAAATTTACAATAGAAACCAAGGATAGAGTTCGAATGTCTCGTAAAGAGATAAGTCCCTATAGAGGAGCAGACAGAGGACGAGCAGGTGCCTATGAATGCACTTTTTTGAAACTTAAATAAATTTTAAAATGTAATACTGTTGTTCCCTCCATATATAACATTTAAAAAAACAAGCGTCGTGACTCCACCTCTAGATACCTATGCCATTAGCCAAGCCATAAGCACCTGTGCGCTTTTTTGAAACGAAATCGGCAGGAGAGTTGTCTATTATATTAAAAAAAACTAGAAAGACACTGTATATAGATATACAACTGTGCAAAATCCTGACACGCCCTTCTCCGGAAGAATAAATTGAAATCTCAATAACAAGTTGGAGACATGTTTTGCTCCCAGCATTGCCCACAGGCCAACCTCTTCTTTGACCTTCTGGAGGAGATGCATTGGTGTTGTTTGAATTGATTCGCTATGGCCCTAATCTTTAGTTCTGTTTGGTGTTTGGATCCATGGCAAAGGTTTAGTGCGCCTCCAAGTCACTTTAGGCTAGTGTAGGGTCTCTTGTTGAGCTACAAATAAGCAAAAATTTAGCTCCCTCTCTTTGCTCACTTTTAGCCTAGTGGAGGGTTTCTTGATGAGGTACGTGTGCAAAATATTTTTTAACAATACAATTATGCTTAGTAGACGATAGTGTGACAGAGGACTCGCCAATAGAAACGAGTGTGATGCATATACTCCATGTATGAGGAATGAATTTGAAATTCAAAGCAACAAAATACTAGGAATTATCAGAGCATCTGCAACAGCTATCTCAACTTAGTATCCTTAAAATTTGACAAAATAAGAAAAAAATGTCTACAACAGTTTAGCATCCTAAGAGCATCTCCAAGAGTTTGCCAAAAGCACTTGGCATCCTTGTTATTTTGGCAAAACTAGAAAAATGCATGCTCCAAGAATTTGGCAAAGGACTTGGCAAATTGTGGCAATTTGGCATCCACCAGGTGTTTTGGCGCATATTTGCGAGCGGAGGAGCGCTTGCCATCGTAGTTTTTTCGGCGCTGCGGTCCTCTCCCGCGCACAAAGGGAAGTTTCCCCTCCCAGTTCCCGCGCGATCAGACTCTGGATTGGTGTATATTTTCCCAAGCGCGACTCGAAGGGACTCGCGGCGCGGACTCTCTCCTATCTCGTCCTCCCGGTCCTCCCGCGGCTCCTTCTTCCCTCGTCCTCCCGTCCGGTCTCTGCCCGAGCTGCGGCGCCTCCTCCAAGTGTTTCCTCGCGCGGCACCGGGAGGTCGGTCCCTCTCCCAAGATCTTCGGGTTTCCTTCTTCATTGATCTCGGTTTAGTCGTCGATCTCCATGCCTCTATTCGTTCTGCTAGGGTTTATAGATTGATTGGTTCATAAACATATGTGTTCATAACCATATATGTGTTCATAGATATATATGTGATCTGCTAGGTTTATAGATCTGGTTTATATATATATGTGTTCATGGTCTCTGTTGTTTTTTCATCAACATTGATTCGGTCATGCTATCTTTGTCTCTGTATTTTTTGTTTCAGCAACCTAGTACATCTTTTCAAATATTGTGAATTTCTTCAGTAGAGGTGTGGCGGCGCACGGGCAGGGATCGCGATCGATGAGGAGTCGCGGGGGCAGGACGTCGCGATCGATGAGGAGGCGAAGGGTTGAGAGAGAATTAGGTACGGTGGTTTGGAAGTGGGCCTGTTTTTTAATTTTTTGCCAAGCACATATGGCAAACCATTGGAGAGACAACAAATTTTCACTTGCCAAAAGTTTAATCAACTTGCCAAAATACAAGTTTTGCCAAGTGAGTTTTGGCGAACTCTTGGAGATACTCTAACTTGTCATCTATCTCAACTTGGCATATCTTCCCTCCGCGCGCGTACTCGACTTGGCATCGCCACTTTGCACGGTGCGCCGCCACTTTCTCGTACCCGCGAAAATCTTCGATTCGACAAGATGTACGTACGTACGCATGTCATCACTACTCCCATATAGTACTACTACGTATATCATCACGTCATCACTAAATCATAGCATATACTCTACAGGCACCGCCGCATATCTATGTTGTTGCCGATCGCGGGCGATCGCGCTCCAGTTCTGTGGGCTGACAAAGGCACAACTCTCGGCGATCGCTGGCTGCCACCTCGTGCCTGCCAAGCCGTGCTGCCGCAAGAAGGTTGAAGTCGCGCGAAGCCCGGGCAACGACGTGACGGGAAGATTCTGACGGCTTCGTTAACGGGGCTCTTGGTTTCATTCGCGTGGCTCTTGGTTCGTTAGCGAGACTCTTCGTTGCTTAGCGGGGCTCTTCGTTTCTTAACTTTTTTTATTTTACCAAGTTTAAATGGCAAATTCTTGGAGAGAGAGTATTTTTTTACTTGCTATATATTCTAGCAAGTTGTTAAATCACGATATCTGTCAAGTAAAATTTAATAAACTATTTTGAACAATAAATCCGTTTCAAACACAAAAAAGTGCCTAATACGAATGCGGATCGAAAAGGCCAACTTTTCCCGCAAAAAAGCAAAAGAGTGTATTGTCCTTTGTTTCTTTAAAATTAAAGAAAAGATAAAGAAAGGAGAAGGAAACGGCAGGATAGATGAGAGAAAGGACCACCAAATAAAATAGTAAATAAATAAAACAATTTATTAAGGAAAGTAAATGCGGCGAGCGGGCGATTGGTTTCTTCTCGGCCTCCTCCCTCATCGTCTTCGTCTTCTTCCTTGGCCGATCTCCCCTTGCATCCCATCCCCCGTGCTCCTCCAAACCCTAGCCTAGCTCAGCAGCAACCAAGCGCCACCCATGCAACCGTAATCGCCTCGCTGCCTTTCTCATCTCATGACCATGCCGGCCGCGTCCCCCTCCGGTGGCAGTGCCTGTGCCCCATCGCCGCCGCCGCCGCCGCCGCCGCCGCCGCGGGCTATGAAGCGTGAGCTCGCCTTCGCGCTCCAGTCCCTCTCCGAGATCACTGCCTCCCCGGGCCGCACGCGCTCCGGCCGCCCCATCTCTTCCCTTCCGGACCCATCGGCATCAGCATCTCTCAAGAGGCGCAAGAGATCCGCCCCGGCCCCGGCCCCCGCACCCGATCTCGTCTCCCCGCCCACGCCGCCTATCGACGCCGAGCCGCCTAACCAGCCCCTCCGTGGATCTAATCCTCCCACCGCCTCCGATTCCAATGCCGCTCAAGAGGTCATTCCGCAATCGGGCCCCCACCCTAGCGAGGACTCGCCAATGGAAGGAGTGATTCCAAACCCCAATCTGGAGGATAGTGCGACAGAGGACTCGCCAATGGAAGTGATTGCAAAGCCCAATGTGCCCGCAGAGGATACTGCACCAACTCTGCCGGAAACCACCATTGCAGATAGTGCATCAAAGCCGAATGTGGCCGCAGAGGATACTGCAGGAGTATCACCAACGCCGCTGGAAACCACCATTGCAGCCCAGTGTGATATTGCAGCTGGAAACGACCAGCATGATAACTCAAACTCAAGTGGAGCAAGTCTACAGCAGCAGGCCGTGGACAATGTATTGCTCTCCAATACCATGCTAGCTGAGGACGCTGCCACACCTGCGGCTGCTGCCGAGCTCAAGCCTGCAAGGCGCTTCACTCGATCGCTGCTCAAGAATAATAAACCAGACAAACAAGAGTCTGCAGCTTGTGAAAGTCAGGCGACACCAGATGGCAGCAAGGATGCCTCGTTTGATTTGCTCCTGGAGAAGCCTCAAAGAAGGTTCACAAGGTCGTTGCTCAACACAAAGGTCGAGAGCACTTTGGTTGGATCTGATGATGCGCTGGACAGCGCATCTGATTCCCCTCCATCGGTCAAGAAGATGGAGATGAAGATGTCAAAGAAAGTTGCCTGCCTCACAAAGCACCCTGGAAACATTAGAGAGCTGCTCAACACAGGCCTGCTCGAGGGGATGCCAGTTATGTACATCATTCCTTATAGCAAGGTATGTGAGAATCAGCCATAATGTTTTTATGAACAGTTCTCAAATCTGTGGTTACTGCTCTGCTAATGGCTTTCAAATTCATATTTTACACTTTATTTTACCGGTTTAACATAGCCTTCTAGTAGTAATATTAAGATAGAGTTATCCTTTGTTGAGTCAGTAGTAGTATTTGGCAAACCAAACAATGATCCATGACAGCTTAAGGATAAAGTTGGCATCGTGGAATTGAAGTTGCTATGATAACATATTGCCTTGGATTGTTATCTGTCTAGTTTTTGTATCTCATGCAATTATTGACATAAGTTTATGCTTGCAAGTTACAGAAGGCTGTGCTCAAAGGAGTGATTACTGGTTGCAATATACGTTGCTTTTGCCTGTCCTGTAATGGCTCCAAGGTATGTGTTTTCTAGTCTATAAACTGTTAAAGAACAGAAACTGTTTATTTATGCTATTTTCCTTTTCATTTGGACAGGTTGTTTCAGCTTATTACTTTGAACAACATGCTGGAAGCACCAAAAAACACCCTGCTGATTACATTTACTTAGGAAATGGCAATAGTTTGCGTGATGTGCTGCGTGCATCTGACAGATCTCCCTTGGAGGCTCTGGAAAAAACAATCCGTTCCTCCATTGATCCAGTAATTAAAAGGAGCCATGTTAATTGTTTGAATTGCAATGGTAAGAACTTCATGCTTTGAGCAATTGTTTAAGTGCAAGTTCCTCTGATGCATTTGACAATGTCTCCTAATGCTATAGAGCCTGTTCTTCCGTCATCACAAAGTGAAAACGTACTGTGTCAAGTTTGCCTCGAGTCAAAGCAACCTCAAGATCCTCTTACCACATCATATACATGTAATGGCAGTTCAAGGTAAGCAGTTTGAGCAAACAATGTGCTACATATTCTTGTGCCTAAATATGTAGGTTCTCACCATTGGTTAGATAATTAATATGTCCAAGAGATATTTGCCTGATATGGTTAGATGCTAAGTGACTTACTGCTTTTTGTTCTTCAAATTTTGCTTTTTTCTTTCTTTAAATTGTCTTTAGTTTCTTGCTTTCTGATCTTACTTACTTCCATCCTTTGTTTTTGGTCTGTAGTCTGACTCCGAGTTCCAAGGAGTCTTTGCTAAAGAACATATCATCAGGCAATAAGGGTGGGAGTGCTGGCAAAGTAACAAACAAGTTGGTACATTATAAGCGTGTTATCTTTCTTTATTTTATCTGTGCATGAGCTCATTGGTATTTCTTTTGGTATTTTCTTCAGGGATAACAGACTACACAAATTGGTCTTTACTGTTTTGCTTGATGGCACAGAAGTAGCTTACTATGTTGATGGGCAGGTTGTTAGACTAAGGCTATCTCCTGCTTTTCTCCAATTCACTTAGTGTTTTCTTTGGTCTATAATTTGCATTGCATGATGCAGAGAAAGGTTGACGGGTATATCAAGGATCAAAGAATCTACTGTAATCACTGCAACAGAGTGGTCTCACTCTTCTCTGATTTAAGTTATTTCTTCAGGTTCATCGTACATTTGATATAAAATAATTAATCTTTTTTTATCCGGAATATTCAGGTTAGCCCATCAGCATTTGAAGCTCATGCGGGTGAGGGATCAAGGCGGAAACCGTAAGTCTTTATGTTCTTGTATTTAAATTGTGCCAACTCAGGGTTGTCATGGTTGGCCTCACTTTGTTACATTGCTGCTAGGTATGATTACATATTCACATCAAACGGAGTATCATTGCATGAGCTGGCAATGAAACTATCAAAGGATATGGAACTGTCAGAACGCGAGACAGATGATCTGTGCAGAGAATGTGGTCAGGGGGGAGACATTTTCCCGTGCAAAATCTGTCCAAGGTCATTTCATCCAGGTAGTTTTGCAAGTCCATTGAATTAATTACAAGTCCTGGAATGTTTTTTTTTGTTATTTGTTTGTGAAGTGTTTTTCTTTTTGTGAGAATGGTCTTAACAACTTGCTCGTTTATTGTACCAACTGCAGCTTGTGTTGGACTGCCTAAAGTCCCCTCAGAATGGTATTGTGATAATTGTCACAATCTTGTGCAAAAAGAAAAGGGTTTAGCAAAGAACAAAAATGCTAAAGCTGCTGGGAGGCAAGCTGGAGTTGATTCCATCGAACAGATAATGAAGAGAGCTATACGAATTGTTCCCATCTCTGATGATCTTGGAGGCTGTGCTCTATGCAAGTGAGTACTGTTTTTTTATATATATGCTATATGCATTATGATAAGCTGTGCTTATACCTGATTAATCAATTGTAGCTTGGAACTTTAGTAGCCAGAGTTCATCTGCATTGCTACCTGTGCAGTTTATACAGTCTAGTTACACCAGTGGGAACTGAGCATCTTATTATGAATATGCCAGTGCAGTTAATTCAGCACTTTAGCCTGTAAATAGCTTGAGGCACAAATAAATAAGCAAAAAAAACCATGCACCTGAGCAAAGGTAGGTGCTTAAATAATCTTCGTAGTGTACGGATAACGGTCATTAGATGATTAGATCATATTCTGTTCAACATATGCATGCACATGCTCAGTATTCAGACCAGCTGTTTGGCCCCTACCACATCCACAGTTGTAAGAGATGTACTTTTGCAAAATCACAAATTTATTTCCAGCCTCTATGGAAAGCAAATGTTATCCACATTTGGTCATCTCTGTCCCCCTCGCCCTGGAGAGCAGGATTTTGTGCATTAACGGAAATCTGCATTGCCATGAGGATGGTTTCTTAAAGCTGACCCTTTTAGTTTTATCCTTATTATTTGATGGAGGCTAGGAAAATAAAATTTAGATCTTAAGAACTGGACTTCACAAAGTCATTTGATTACTTGACTTGGTTTTTAAATCCCTAAACCTTTTCTTTTAGATTTTTGGTTTTCTTAAGTTTCTCCTATAAGAACACAAGAAGCCCTTTTTGCGTATGTGGCACAAAAATAGAGTGTTTGGAACCTTTTCTTTTATGCATATTTTTTAACAAGTATTGATCATAGGTATTTTATTCTGTTGTTCTGTTGAATGTAAAACAGCCATGAGTACAAACTAGTTATGGGTTGGAAAATCTCTTGGTAAACTGATGCTGTTAGAAAATGGGCTGCTGCCAGCTGTAGAATCTCTTGATGCAGCCTGTTAGGCTAAAATCAATAGGTAAATCAAACAGCACCTAAAGAAATACTGTGAGTAGAAGGTAATAAAGAGTTTAAACCCACGGGACATAATGCCTTTAGTTATCTGGGTTATCTAAGGTGAGTTTCCAGCAAGGCAGATGACAATGGCTGGTGCTTAGGCAGTAGGCACTCTTGGCAGTTATCTCTTAGAACAGTGAAATGTATGATTGTTTTTTAATGTTTGTAGTTGTCAGTATGCTAGCCTCCTGAACTGCTAGCTGTGCTTTTTTATGCTAGTTGGACTTTTACAGTGTTCTAACTGGTGAAGTTTCTCTATGCAGACAGAAAGATTTCAACAATGCTGTATTTGATGAGCGCACTGTGATACTCTGTGACCAAGTAATGCTATGCATTTCCTTTTTCTTCTGTGGCTTGATGTTTTCTTTTTCTACATTGTCAAATATTAACACATAATCTTTTCTTCATACGGTTCATTTTTCAATTAGTTTTTTTTTTCTCTAGATTAAAGTGCAACATGCATGTGCAAGTTTACTGTTATACTTGGCTGACATATTTCTATTTTGTGCTGCTCAGTGTGAGAAAGAGTATCATGTAGGATGCTTGAAGAGTCAACTGCAAGTAGAACTAAAGGTTAGTGCAGAACAACCTTATTATGCGGTTAAAGACAGTCATTATCTTAACCTTAGTTTGGTGTGCATGATATATTCACTTCAGATGGAGTATGATGCCTTTTACCTGGGTGAATGGCCCAATTTTAACACAATACAATTTTCTACAGGAATTGCCAGAGGGGGAATGGTTCTGTTGCAGTAGTTGCTCTGAGACACGATCTTCATTGGACAAGATAATCTCTGATGGAGCTCAGCTGTTGGCGGAGCCAGATCTTGAAATCATAAGGAAGAAACATGAGGCAAGGGGATTATGCATGGACACCAGTAAAGATCTCAAATGGCAATTACTTTCTGGTAAAAGGGCTACTGAAGAGGGAAGCATATTGCTCTCTGCTGCAGTGCCAATTTTTCATGTAAGTCCTGCATTATTTGATCTCATATGTTTTTGTATAGATAAATTTCTGGGTCAAAAATTGTTGTTTCATTTCATCCTTTGGACGTGTTTCTCATCTAATGGTAATCTGTTTTGGGTAGTTTGTTATTGTGTTGGGGATGTATACATTGTATCATGTCAGAAATGTTAGTTTATCAATAGAACTGTGTTTAGCCCATGTTACTACCGAGCTTGCCAGCTTTAGGTGAGTTCTTTGTTCTTTGATAGCAGTGTAGTGCCAAACAGTGAGCTTGTTGGCACCTTAAAGGGGAAATTGCTGTACAATTGTCATATTCTCGTCTCAGAAGAGAAAATAGCAATTTTTTTGCTCTGTTGCTATAACTGATTTTGGCTGGAGTAGCAAGTTCAAAGCTTTAGTTTTCAGCTTAGCATTATTAGTGGAGGGACATTAGGACATCTTATCAAACTATCTTTGAATCAAGACTTCAGTGGTTTCTCACTAAGTATTCTCTTGCAGCAATCTTTTGATCCGATCCGTGAAGCTCTCACTGGTAGAGATTTGATTCCTGAGATGGTTAATGGGTAAGATAACCGAACAACATTTTGTTTTAGAGGTATGCACAACTGCCTCTGTGAAGGCCCTCATCTCATTTAAATGTACCAGGAGGGGACCTAAGGAGGGAATGCCCGGACAAGATTACAGTGGAATGTACTGTGCACTGTTAACTGTGGGGTAAGAACTGTTATAGTAAAATGGAAAATCGTCCCAACTTTTGCATCCACTGTTACTGAATAGTAGTTGCTTGTTGCAGCTCTACTGTGGTGTCAGCGGCACTTATGCGTGTGATGGGAGGTGATGTGGCTGAGCTGCCACTAGTTGCTACAAGCCAGGATGTTCAAGGGCTGGTGGGTCTTAGAATTGCTTTGCTGCTCAATACTAGATTGTTTATTTTGGTCATGCGGTCGCTTCTTTGTTCATTGGTTGATGTTTGACTTTGACCTATTACGCTGATGCAGGGCTACTTCCAAGCCTTGTTCTCATGCATAGAGAGGGTGCTAGTCTCGCTGAAGATCAAGCACTTTGTGCTTCCAGCTGCACATGAAGCTGAAGGGATCTGGATGAAGAAATTCGGCTTCTCTAGGATCCCTCCTGAAGAGGTTAGCTACAAAGCCTGCCATTCAGTTTAGATGGTGTGTAGATGTGAATCTAATTGATGTTGGTGTTTTGCAGCTGGAAGCCTATCTTAATGGGGCACACCTGACTATATTCCATGGAACGTCATACCTGTACAAGGCTGTTCCAGTGTCATGATTGGTGTGATGAAAGAGATGGGTGTTGCTAACCAAGCAGGATTTTGTCTGTCTTTTGGGGATCGCTATTGTGATGTACATAAAGACTTGATGTGGAAGCAAAAGCATGGCAAAGACAATGAATCGTTGGTATACAGGAGCTGGAAGCCAAGGCGAAGAAAAGAGCTAGGGAATGATGCGAGTGGCCATCAGATCTGAAGTAATTTTCTTTTTTTTGTTTACACTCTTTGATGAATCGAGTGTAGTTGCGCTGGGGTTGGCAAGTGGTGGCACACCTGGCTATTTTTGGTGTAATACTAGATGCAATGCAATTGAAGCAGCCCCGCCCAGGGGACAGATTTCGCAATTCAATTTTGATGTGTTTGACACTGACAAGTGGGGCACTCGTATGTATAATCGGTGGTGTTGGACCGTTGGTTGAGCTTGACTCCTGAAACTGCTACCAGAGCTATTTTGATGGAGTACTGGAGTTCGATTACATTCCTTTTTTTTTTTTTTTTTTGGCTCCTGATAACATACATTCTGACTAAAGCGGTGATATATAAACGGCAGTGCAATTTTGGAGTTATTTCATAATGGTATGCGTGTCATCAGTTTTACTTAAATTATAGAAAATACGTGTAACTTTTATATTTTCAAATAAATTTGTTAAAAAAACTAGATTTAAAGATCTTTCTAATGATACTAACTATGTACAATAAATATTAGTAAAAAAAATATTTCACGGGAAGCGAAATGAGTATACTTCTTCTTTAATAAACATTGCTTAGACATGTTCATTTAAACTTAACAACCTGGCTTATCAACTAAGGACATTCCAAAGGAGTAACATCATGCCCATTATTTTCTCATGGCACGTGGTATGTTTTATTGTCACCATTCATGCATAATTGTTATTTTTTGAAAGATATATTGCCATGGTATGGTATTGAGTCTGATCTCGGATATGAATCTGTTGAAGGGCTCTCTTGGCTTGGAAGGTTAATTAATGTAATTGTGGTCATTGATTTTTCAATAGACAAGTAATCAAAGTTGTACTAGTATGTAGTAGAGTGCGAAGAAAAGTTGCACCATATGCTTGTCAAAGAGCCAAGAGATGTTGGGTTCAACTAGTTACCTCAGCTAGCCTAGCATTCCAGTGCATCCCTCAGATTCTGAGTTTGAATCGAATTTCAGACTGAGGGGTCATGTTTTTTCCAAAAAGAAAAAGAAAAAAAAAAACATAATGAGATGAGGAGCGGTTGAGTTGACCGCGTCTCTCCTCTTGCTCTTGGTTCCTCTTGCTTGTTGGTCTCTTTTCCTCTCCTTGAGCGAGCTGGCTGGCTGGCTGGGTTTCGCACCGCGTAGGTTTCTCCGCAATTGCATCGGATCCGGATCTCCACTCAATTCCCGCCGCTAATCGTCGGCCATGCCGGCGCGTGTGGCGGCGGAGATCGCCGCGCTCCCGGAGCCGCGTGGGCCCATGCGCCGCCTCTGCGGCGACCTCGCGCGACGCATCCGCCTCCTCGCGCCCCTACTCCAGCACCTCCAAGACCGGGACCGGGACGACGCCCTGCCTCTCGCAGACGCGCTGGGGGCGGCGCGCGACCTCCTCCGCGCAGTGCACGACGGCAGCAAGATCTACCAGGTGCGCGTGCGCCGCCTCCTTCATTTCCCTTTCTTCTTCCACTAATAATAATAAGGATTCTGAATCCCCCAATTCCAAGCAACCAAACCAGGCCATGCAAGGGGATGCCGTGCTCCAACGCTTTGCAGCCGTCAACAGGCACATTCACCTCGCCCTGGATGCCTTGCCCTACCAAACCTTCGACATGCCTGAAGAAGTGCTGGAGCAGGTACCCAACTCAAACCCCACAATCCTGCTATGCGGTATGCACTGCACTGACGCCCCCCTCCCCTGTCCAGGTCGATCTCGTGCATTCTCAGTTCCAAAGGGCCGCAGCCACACCTGCTCCACCAGACGCACAGCTGTCCAAGGATATATGCTCTGCTCTTGCTGAAAAGGCCTTTGACCCTCGCCTCCTGACGAGGATCTCCGATAAGCTGCAGCTGCACACCATGGCCGATATCAAGAAAGAATCCCTCGCCCTGCATGAGATGGTCATCTCCAGTGCCGGCGAACCTGATGCCTGCGTCGACCACATGTCCTCCTTGCTCAAGAAGCTTAAAGACTGCGTCCTCGTCACCGAACCTCCCACCACAGAGACGCTCAGCACCACGTCTGCCTCCATAAACCATACGTCTCCTATCATCCCTGACGAATTCAGATGCCCAATTTCCCTAGAGCTCATGCAAGACCCTGTCATCGTTTCCAGCGGCCAGGTACGCATTCCATAATGCAAAGGTACTCTACGACCTCTCTTGGTTTATGGATTAAATGAATGAAACCTCTCTTGTCTTCTCCATTATTTATTCAGACTTATGAGCGATCCTGCATCCAGAAATGGCTTGATTCTGGACACAAGACATGCCCTAAGACGCAGCAGCTCCTCTCCCATACATCACTCACACCAAACTTTGTCCTAAAGAGCCTAATAGCACAGTGGTGTGAAGCCAACGGCATTGAGCTTCCCAAGAACAAGGCAAACTCCCGAGACAAGAAAGCAGCAAAAAGCTCCGACTACGACCATGCTGGTTTAGTCTCCCTAATGAGCAGGCTGAGAAGTGGAAGCCAAGATGAGCAACGTGCAGCTGCTGGTGAGATCCGTTTGCTTGCAAAGAGAAATGTCAACAACCGGATATGCATTGCTGAAGCAGGAGCAATCCCCTTGCTAGTCAATCTACTTTCATCTTCAGATCCAAGAACGCAGGAACATGCTGTCACAGCGCTTCTTAACCTCTCCATCCATGAGAACAACAAGGCAAGCATTGTAAGCTCTCATGCTATCCCTAAGATTGTGGAAGTGCTAAAAACTGGGAGCATGGAAGCTAGAGAGAACGCAGCAGCCACACTATTTAGCTTGTCAGTTGTAGATGAAAACAAGGTTACAATTGGTGGTGCTGGCGCGATACCTCCACTCATTAATCTTCTGTGCGATGGAAGCCCAAGAGGCAAGAAAGATGCTGCGACGGCAATTTTTAATCTGTGCATATACCAGGGAAATAAGATAAGAGCAGTTAAAGCTGGAATCGTTATCCATCTGATGAACTTCTTGGTGGATCCTACTGGGGGAATGATTGATGAGGCACTCACTCTTCTCGCTATTCTTGCTGGTAACCCTGAAGCCAAGGCTGTAATTGCGCAATCGGATCCCATCCCGCCACTCGTGGAGGTGATTAAAACTGGGTCTCCTCGCAACAGAGAGAATGCTGCAGCCGTTCTGTGGTCACTTTGTTGCACTGATGTTGAGCAAACGAGGGCTGCAAAGGCTGCTGGAGCAGAGGATGCACTCAAGGAACTGTCAGATTCTGGTACAGAACGTGCAAAGAGAAAAGCTTCTAGCATTCTGGAACTCATGCGGCAAGCTGAAGAAGCATGATCCTGAGCATTGTAGATTTGTGAGGTTGTGGCTTTGCTGTATTGTACACATAGATACTAAATTCTTCTGGCTAGTGTTGCCATTTGAGATATATCTGTAGGCAGATGTGTTAAGAATTTTCTGTAAACATATAAATTGGATGTGTAACAATGAAAGTCAGCCAAAAGTGTACTTCTTGTTGATAAAAAGGATAGCAAATACATTTGTATGTGATTCTGTTTGGTGGTTATCATTGTTTCAGGTTTCATGCTTGCAAATTTCATTTGCCCTTGTGGAACATTTCAATAAGTTTAAGAGAAAGGAAACCATAAAGTTGCTTGATGGTTCTGCTCTATGGTTGGTACTTTTGGTGGCTTCATGGTGAAGTAAGTTTGCTCTCAGCAAATTGTTACTGAATTTTAGAAATTATTTTAATTGTTTCGTGAAAGTTTTAAGGTTCATTACAAGGCTTAACCTAGCTTGGTTTCCGTAGGGGCTCACACCATTGTGCATTTATCAGAATACCTGTTTTGTTGGAAAAATTGATCCCGTTTCCCATTTTCTAATTGATTTATAGATTCAGATAAGGTTGAGTTAACATGATATCCCTTGTTATCTCTCTCCTTTGGTCGTTTAGTTCATCCTTATGTGACAGCTCTAAAATTCTTTTATGCCACGGGAATATGGCATTAAACCAACCAGGAACCTGTTACCGTAGCTGTTGATGTTACTCTGTACTTGAGGGAACCAAACAAATTTGGATGATGTCATTGCATATGTCTATATGCTATTTTTTTTCCAATCAGAGGATTCAGAAAGTTCTTGGAAACTAGGATGACTTTGCTGGAAGAATAGAAGTGAAGAATCCAATAACACAAATCACATTGTTGCACTTGTTTTGTGGTTCTGATTTCCATGTCAGTAGACCACATAAGGAGTTCAGATGTGAAATGGAAAACCAGATGACGAACCAAGTAGACTAGATGGTTATGCAGCACGTGGATCACATCACTCTGTTGGTAGCTTACTTCCCTGACCTTGTTATTCTGGAACAAACTACAAATACAAACACTGTCACTATTTTGATATGAAAATGACAAGGGAAGGGGCATAAATAATATTTTAATTGCCAAGCTGAGTCCAACGCACCACATCACTACATTGTGGTATGCCAAATACACGTCACGTTGGTACCATGATGTCGAGAAAATGCTGTTCACAAATTCTGGTCGTTTTGGATCACGTCAATCATGCCTTTTTCCCTCTTGGGGGCTTCTGGTGCCCTATCATGGACAGTGAGATTAGAGTACATTGCTGAGCATGATGTCTCTTATGTGAGGACAGGTGTACCAATGCTGCAGATCTTTTGCAATTTTGGCTAACTCTAGCAGAAAAGCATTTCCACAACCTGAACTTATTTAATAGATTTTAATAGATTTATGTGTAGCTAAGCCAGATTGCCTCAGCCCAGAGCCACCGTGTTTCTCTGGTGAGAAACTGTCCAGGCTATGCATTGGTTGGCAATGCAATTCGTATTCGACTGAAATGTCTGGACATTTTATTTCAAGAGAGTGGCTTCTTTTCCGTTCCTTGGGTGAAGTTCGGGCTATGTGTCAGTTTTTCTGTGGCTATTTGCAACCCCAGCTATAGACTTCAGTGTATCTCTGTTGTTTTTCAACCCATGAACTCTCATGGAACGTTTTAGTTCAATACTACACATTATGCATGGTATAGCAAATACTATATATATATATATATAACATACAGTTGTAGTTGTAGCCTCGAGATAAAATAGCTGGTGAGACAAGAGGTACAGAAGTATACCATTAAAAAAAGAAGCCTTCTCCTACAGTATGTCAGTACACAGTAACATGCCATAGCCCAGGGACACCGTTGGTTTGCATGCATCACATGGCCAACCTAAGCAGCGCAAAGGACAGCGTTCCAACTAATCATTTATGCCCATATCATTTGCTTACTTAATCTTTCTCATCTCATGTGTCTTGTCCCCCTTTGCATCAATAATCAACACTGCATCTAGCTAGTGTGATGACACAGCTTCTATCTAATCCTTTCGCTTAAACTGCTAAACAAATATGCAACTTGGTTGAGGAGATCTAAAATGCTGCTGGCCTTGTAGTAGTAGTGTTCGACTTTGACCGCAACTGCACGCACCTAATCAAGATTCTTATACTTGTTACAACGAGAACATCCATTGTGATATTATTCTATCTCCACATGTGATGTTTAACTAAGGCAAATTCCAGCTTAGCTTGTTGGCGTTGCCCACCATGTTGCTACAATCATATGGTAGATGATACTGATTTATCTCTTGGGATCCCCATGTCTGATATGATCCTGAGCGTTGGTTAATCCCCACTAGTTTGATCTCAGCCGTTGATTGCCTAACCAAACGACCTGCCTATGCTTGTGACCAATCCTTATAAAGACTGCCCATATGATACGCAGGGGATGCAAGGAAAGTGAGGTGTCTGGGGTTGCAGCAACAAGCCTCTGCTCTGAGGTGGCATTAGGATGGGACACATCGCTGAGCCTACCGGCACTGTGGTGATTGGCTGCAAAGTGCTGCCGATCTTCAACGAGCATGGCATTGTTGACAGTGCAATGAAGAAGATGGTGCATAGGATTGACGGCAAGAAGGCAGTTGCGCGGGTTAAGGAGCTTCTGAAACGGGCTGCCCAGGCCAGGCCTCACAGCACCACTGTCAGTGGAAAGAAATGGAAGGTAATATATATGTGATCCTTTGATTTTACTTTTGCCCCCTTTCATAGGTTAATAGTAGTTTGTTCAGGTGTATAGCACACACCTTGGAGTCAGTTTAGGAACTAAATCAAGATTCGAAGATTTTGTTGTAGCAAATACACAAATGTTAATATGTTGAAATCAAATGCGTTTTTGCAGAAGGTTCTGAGCTTCCATGCAAGGGACAGCGCTGCAGCCACAACAGCCGCAAAGGGAGGGCGGCAACAGCAACAGAAGCAGCAGCAGGAGGCGAGCGACGAGATAAGCTGCAGCTCAGGCAAGCTGAGCTTCAAGTGGGATGTAGGCAGCTGCTCCTCGGCATCGTCGGTTGCGTATTCGCCACTGTCGTTGATGTCAGCGCCAGCAAAGGCCTCGGAGCAGACGCTGCTGACTCCATTGAGGAAAGACTACTGCATGTCAAGGCTGTCGTCCATGAGCCAGCAGAGTATGTTGTATGGTGGTGGCAGCCCAAGGAGCTTGAAGAACATGGAAGGAGAGGAGGAGGAGGAGGCCTGCAGCTTCAGGACAGCGCAGTGGATCACCACCGATTCAGACTGTGAGTTGTGTCTGCATTGTTTATTTGTCTATGTAGCTGAACATGTGACATGCACTGGCGCCTCACCTGCTTCTCGATTGGCTTGCAGTTGTGGTGTTGGAGCTGTAAGCTAATGCTCATCAAGACATCAATCAATTAAGCAAGATGTGAGCAGAGACGCGCATTTGGTTGCTTAATTCAGCAGCAGCGCAAGCATCTGGCGTTTCTGCTGTCCTGATTCTGAAGAAGGAAAGGAAGGGTGGATGGATTTAACGGCGGGCAGTGCAGTGCTGAATCCTTTTGTTTTGCTGCTCCATTTCCCTATGTGTCGTCTAGTACTAGAACTCAGCTAATCTAATGATGAATATAGTTACCTTGCCAATTAGTTGAGGAATGAATGCAACATAATAACCCGGCCGGCTCTATCCTGTTCATTCTGACTGACGGATACATATATACATACATACATACATACATATATAAACCACGTATGTCCTTGGTACCACCTCGGTTCTGAATTTCCAGGGACGACGAATTCGAAATCGATGAGATGGTTAGTTGGGGGCGTGTGACTTGACACTTATGTGTCTGCGTGGATGTGGATGCCTTGCTCATTTACGGTGTGTATATCTATTAGATACTCCATATCAGTAAGTGTCATACGTGTTGGTTGCTGCCGATCGACAGAACTTGCTGTATTACTTTTCCGTTGTCCCCTGCATCCTGCATTGCTTCCTAATGTATGTAGTACTCTCTATCTTGAAGATGATGAGATGGGAATGGGATGATGAATCCCATATATATGTAGTAAATATAATAGGTTAATAGTGTAGTACAGAAATTACAAGGCATCCATGTCCTCATCATCTTCTAATGGTGAATATAATGTTGTTGCTACTACATAAATCTCTGCTGCTTTGCCATGCCAATACCACTCGCTTCAATCCGCCGTACTCGTTCCTACATGTACCGTTCCTATTCCTAGTGCTCCACACCATGACCATGGGAGGAAGGAGGAAAAGCAACAAGTGTAAAACACAACATCAGGGGCTGTTGAGTAATACTCCATCCGTTCCAAATTGTAAGTCACTTTGACTTTTTTTAGTATATCCATTTTGCTATGTATCTAAACTTATGTAAGATCTAGATAAAGAGTAAAATATATGTACCAAAAAAGTTAAAACGACTTACAATTTGAAACGGAGGAAGTAAACTCAATGCAATTCGAAGTCAAAGTATCTTAACTTTACCAAAATAGTATCAATATTTATGCTTCAAATGTACACATATTATATACAATGAAGATATATTCCATATCGAATCTAATAAAATATGTTTAGGAGGATAAATATTCAAATTTAATCAAAATTAAGAGTGTTTAACTTACACTATTTTAGAATTGCATAGTACTACCCTCTCATGTCTCGCACTATGAACATGCTAGCTTGTCTGCCCGTCTATTTATTTAGCTTTTGTTTCGTGAATCACAAGTGGGTGCAAATCTTTTCTATGTTTGTTAAAAAACTATTGTATTATCTATATATTGTTAAAAACTATTGGCTACCACTTTCTCCCTGCATTCGGCCCACTTCACCAATATCAAAGACAATCTTGAACGGGTTATTGCCAAAAAAAGTGGGACACATAACAATTGTATGTCGAGATATAAGCGGGTTAGCCCACGAGCCCATATATATAAGCTTACTTATGGATTGTCGAGAACTACAACCCACAAAATTAAGCTATATATGCAGACTTGTAGGCCAACCGGCAGTATTATAAATATATAATAATACACAATACTTTAGAGTGTCACGATAATGAATAAAAAGGTGAATTGAGCGACCCTTTGGAAATAAATATCCTAAATTCAATAAAGATATGTGCTATATTTCCTTTTGTGAGACACATGATATTTTGTAAGAAAGGAAGAAAACAGTCAAAATTCATATAAATTCTAAGAAAATGTGTATTTGAGAGAAGTTATATTAGGTCTCATATTTTGAATCAGAAGGAGTATCAATAACTTCTTTTTATGAAACGAGAAATCAATAATTAAATGTTGAATATGCCTCCTCCCAATAACTAATTAATATGTGTTTAAATTAAAAATAGGGACAACCATGTTCACAATACACTGGCTACCTTACAAATTCAGGGCGTTTTTAATTTGAAAATATATTACATGATGAATATTACCAACCTCATGTTATCAAGCTATGTAAATGGTAAAAACTAAACAAGTTTAACTTAAGATAAACACAGCTAATAAATGGGTTTTTGAATTTGAGGGACAAACAAAGATAAAATACCTACACTTCCCTCTACTAATTAATGCACGTCCATTCCATTTAACCCATATCAAGTCGTCCCTCTCTTTCTTCATATATATAACGTATAGAGCTTTAAAAACTTTGATTAACAATAAGTGTTTTTTGCAAAAAAAAAAAAAAATAGCACATTATATGAATGCATAGTGTACGATAGTTTTATATGTGTTAGTAGATTCATATTCAGTAGATCTTGTAATGGGATATATATTGGTCACATACTGTAAGAGAGGTTCATGGTGAAATTAATTATATATGCCTCTAAAGACTTTTTTTTTTCAAATCTCAAATAACAATACACTACTAGACCCTACTATAAAAAAAAAGAGAAGGGAGTATCTTGTTTGGTTTGGGGTCCCTAAAGTTTAATGACTAAATTTAGTCACTTTTAGTCCCTATAAAATGACAAACACCTTGACTAAGGTCAGTCTCAATGGGAGGTTTCACCTCACAGTTACCAAGACGTGAAACTTTAGAATGAAATAGAGCTCTCTCACAATGCATAGTTTTATGGCACGGTTTCACAAAAAAAAAAATTCAATGCCTAGGGGATGGCGCGCGGTGGCCACGACTCGCGATTGGGTATTTCATGGGATGAAACGCCTCAGTGGGGATTTCATCCAGTTTCACGGCCTTGGAAACAACGCCCACAGTGTTTCACCATGGTGAAACTCATTCCATGGTGAAACTCATTCCTTCTCTCTCCTCCTCGTTGAAAGCTCCGGTTTGGTTTTGGTAATTAATGACACTCAAATGTTGCTAATGCTTTGCTCTAAGTGTGGTTAGGCACATAGCAACGTGACGGTGGATGATGGAGCATGGTGATCACGGTGATGAACATGGTGGACATGTGATGTGATCGAGCTCCGGTGATGGATGGAAACGCCCGTGGAGATCAAGGTAAAGGTATACTTGATAGGGCTTTCTGGTTTAGTGATCGAGACACATAGCGAGTGTGATCACATTTAGGATCGATGACCGACTATCAAGAGGGGTTTCCTCAGTTCATTCGCGGTCCTAAGTGCCTCTAGCTGTGACTTTGCATGATGCATGAGAGGCTAACTAGAGTGCTAACTCCTGCGCGACATTTCATGTGTGAAATGCTAACTTCGAGGCTTGAGATTGGATCTACGCATGGTGGAGTTAGTGCACAAGGCAAGAGACTTTGTTTAGATCAATTTGGAGCAAGTTTGGCGCATGAAATGACGAAGGACGCAGCGCCGGACGCGGAGGTTTGGGCGCCGGACGCTGCTCGGTGTCGCCGGACTCACTCCAGTGGCTCTGCTGGCTCGTGGGGCATTCGGACGCAGGCGACGGGCGGACGCGCGGGCTCAGCGTCCGGCGGGCTCTGGCGCTTCGCGGCCGTGGCAGACTCCACGTCGCCGGACGCGGCTGCCGGGGCGTCGGCGGACGCTCGCTCGGAGGAGTCCAGCGTCTGGCGACCATCGGCTTGACGCGTGGTGCGGCGTGGGCGTTGGCCGGACCAGGGTGGCTCTACCACGGCGCCGGACGCCCGTGGTGCAGAGCGCCGGACGCACAGGGGCTACAGCAGACGCGGTCCAGAAACTTCTGGGCGAAGGACGCGACGGTGGACGCACATTGTCGGGCGGCGGCGGACGCTGGGGCGGACGCTGCGCTGGCAGCAGTTCAAACCGGCAACGGTCGGCTTCGGCAGCGAGCTCAAGGGTCGGCGCGGCGCGAAGGACGCGTCCGGCGCAGTGGAATTCAGCGCCCCGAGCTCCAACGGCCATATTTTGACTTGGGGTCTATAAATATAAGGTTGACCGGTTGGGAGAGTCTCTCTTGCCCATTCTAACACTCTTGAGCATACTTTGAGCTAGAGACACTCCTCCCCACTCATCTCTTGGATAGGTTGATCATTCTTGAGAGAGATTTGAGTGAGAACAAGTGATTTGCATTGAGAGTTGCATCTAGAGGCACTTGTTCATCGAGTGAGCTGCGGATTCTTGTTACTCTTCGGTGATTCCCGTCACCGTAGACGGTTTGGAGCAGCGGGTGGTGGTTGAGCTCGAGTTGGTGATTGTTCGAGGCCACACTGGGTTCTTTTGAGGGGTTCTTGATCCTTCCTCGTGGGAGTTCGCGAAAGGATACTCTAGTGGATTGCTCGTGGCTTGTGGATCCTTGTCTTGTGTGGAGATTGCGGATCCCCATTGGGGTCTTTGGCACCGAGCCAATTGAGCGGGCAACTCACCAAGCAAGTGCATCGCCACAACGAGGACTAGCTTGCCGGAAAGCAAGTGAACCTCGGTAAAAAATCATTGTGTTGATTTGTGATTGCCGAGGCTTCGACCTCCTTTGTGTTTGTGCTTGAGCTCTCTAGGTGATTGGCTTCTACATCGGTGATTGGCTCTCGTCTACTCTACACGGTGGTATAAACCTTGATCCTCTCCTTACATTCCCGCAAAGTAGAATTGCTTGTTGTGGTCGGTCGGGAACCACTCATTGTGTAGTTTAAATCCCGTGGGTACAATTGCTCGTCCGGTTTCGGTGAACCGACATTGTGTAGCTTGATCACCTTGGTTGTTGTGTAATTGATTTGAGTAGCCTTGCATTGTTTAGGACAGCTTGCATAGAGTAGTCGAAGCTTTAGCTTTGCACATTTGCCGCCTTGCTAGCTAACTTGTTGTCTAGTGTTCTTGCTACAAATTTTATTAGGCTATTCACCCCCCTCTAGCCATTGTGAACTTTCACGTGGTATCGGAGTCGGGCACCGTTTGTTTGAGTTGGATTAACATCCTACGGTGAAGCAATGGCATTGGTTTTGCATGTCAACAACACCAAGAAGGCACCATCGTTTCGTGGCGATGACTATGCCAAATGGAAGCTCAAGATGAAGAGTCATCTTAAGTCAATCAATCTTGAGGTGTGGAAAGTGGTGGAAACAAAGTTTGAGCTTGTTGAGGGTGCGGTGCCAACACCGGCCGAAGAGAAGAAGCAACAAGCAAATGATGTTGCCGTGAGTGCTTTCCATGAGGCACTTGATGATAAAGCTTTTGAGCTCATCAAGAATCTTGAGGTGGCACATGACATATGGAAGAAGCTAGAAGAAGCTTATGAGGGCACCGAGAGTGTGAAGACCGCAAGAGCCTACATGTTGCAAGAGAAGTTTGCAAGCTTCTCAATGAAGGAAGATGAGAGTGTGCCGGAGATGTCCCATAGGCTCCAAGTCATTGTCAATGAGCTTAAGGGACTTGGAGAAGAGATCAAGGATACACAATTCTCCACCAAGTTCATGAGATGCCTTCCCAAGAGATTTGACATGTTGAAGACCGTCATGGTGAAGACAACCATGAGAGAGAAGCCAACACCCAACCAAGTACTTCAAGAAATAATGGCCGATGATGAGTTTAGAGAAGATCATGAGAAGGAAGAATTGGTGAAGAAGAATAAGAAGGAAAATGAGAAGAAGGATGATGACAAGAAGAATGTGGCATTCAAGGCCACATCATCCAAGAGCAAGGGCAAGAAGAAGAAGGAAGAGTCCTCAAGTGAAGATGAACCATGCTCTAGCTCAAATGGACAAGAAGAAGAAGTGAGTGAACAAATGGCACTCCTTGTGAAGAGAATGGGGAAGCTCATGAAGAAGGGGTACTGGTCCAAGGGCAAGAGAAGCTCATCCAAGTCAAGTGACCGTCCCATGAAGTGCTTCCGGTGCAATAGCAAGGATCATCTCATTGCCAAGTGTCCATATGCAAGTGATGATGAAGATGCCATGAATAAGGAGAGGAAGAAGCAAGAGAAGAAGAAGGAGGAGAAAGACTCCTCCCACAAGAAGAAGGGTGAATCTCATGTGGCAACTTGGGAGAGTGATTCATCTTCTTCAAGTGATGATGATGATGATTCCAAGAAGAAGAAGAAGAAGGGGCACGCAAGCATTGCCATTCAAGAGAAGGTTTCTCTATTTAGTGCTCCATCACCTTGCTTCATGGCCAAGGCCACTAAGATACAACCTCCACCTGATAGTGATGATGAGAGTGATGATGAAGAACTATGGGTCATGTTTGAGGATTGCAAAGGTGCTTTCAATGACTCTAGGAAAGAATGTAGGGGCTTGCGCAAGGATAAACAAAACCTTGAGCAAGAACTTATGGAGTTGAGGGCCCCTTATGAGAGTCTAAAGGTAGACCATAAGAAGCTAGAGAAAGCTCACTCCAAGCTTGAAAAAGCTCATTCTTCTCTAGTTGAGAAGCAAGAGAAAGAGCAATCACAAGTGGTGATCATAGAAAAGAAAGATGTGGCTACATCATGTGATTCACTTGATGATTCAATTGTTGTTGCATCACTTGACCCTTCATGCTCTCATGCTTCTACCTCATCTAGTAGTGTTGGTCATGCATGTGATTCTACACTAGTAGTTGAGAATGAGTCCCTTAAGAAGGAAGTCAAGGAGCTCAATCACACCTTGGCTAAAGCTTATGTGGTGAGGACCGCTTGCTTATGTGCTTGGGTAGCTAAAGAGCTTCTCTCTACAAAGAGAGATTGGGCTATACCCCCAAGAAAGGCAAGGCCGCCTTTGCTCCTCACAAGACTAGTTTTGTGAAGAGGAATGGTAGTTATTGCACTAGTTGCAAGCAAGTTGGTCATTTAGAGTACGTTTGCGAGAACAAGAACACTAGTGCTTCCTCTTACAAGTTGAATGCTTCCTACATGCTTGTTAAGAGTGAGTGTGGTGTGAGTGCTAGATTCATTGGTATACCATGGAAGAGCTCAAAGGAGAAAGCTATTTGGGTGCCAAAGACTCTAGTGACTAACCTTCAAGGACCCAAACAAAAGTGGGTACCTAAAGCTTGATGTCTTCTTGTAGGTCAGTTACAAAGCTGGAGGGAGGCATTGGGTGCTTGATAGTGGTGCATCAAATCATATGACCGGTGAAGATAGTATGTTCAAATCACTTGACAAGAATGACAATGGTGGATTCAACTCCATCACATTTAGTGACAATAGCAAGGGTGATGTCATGGGGCTAGGAAAGGTTGCAATTTCCAATGACAAAGATCTCTCCAATGTGTTGCTAGTTGATACTTTAAACTTCAATCTTTTGTCGGTGGCACAATTGTGTGATCTTGGCTACAAGTGCATATTTGATGATAAGCATGTTGAGGTGGTGAGCCAGGATCAAGCAAATATCATCTTCAAGGGGTTTAGGCATGGAAGCTTGTACTTGGTTGATTTCAATGCTAGTGAAGCTCAACTTTCATCATGTTTGATTAGCAAGTCAAGCAAGGGATGGCTATGGCATAGGCGCCTTGGTCATGTTGGCATGAAGCAATTGAACAAGTTAGTGAAGCATGATCTAGTGAGAGGCTTGCATGATGTCACATTTGAGAAGGATAGACCTTGTAGTGCATGTCAAGCCGGCAAGCAACATGGGAACTCACATCCCAAGAAGAATGAGATGTCAACTTCAAGAGCATTTGAGTTGTTGCACATGGACTTGTTTAGCCCAACACACTACACATCAATTGGGGGCAAAGTATGGCTTTGTGATAGTGGATGACTACTCAAGATACACATGGGTGTTCTTTCTCTATGACAAGAGTGAAGTCTATGATCTATTCAAGACCTTTGTCAAGAGGGTGCAAAATGAGTTTGACACTACCATCAAGAAGATTAGAAGTGACAATGGGAGTGAATTCAAGAACACAAGAGTTAAAGAGTTGTGTGATGGGTTTGGAATTGTGCATCAATTCTCACCAACCTACACTCCTCAATCCAATGGTGTAGTTGAGAGGAAGAATAGGACCTTGATTGAGATGGAAAGAACTATGCTAATTGAGTACAATGTGAGTGAAAAGTTTTGGAGTGATGCCATCAACACGGCTTGCTACTATAGCAACCGCCTCTATTGCCATGGGAAGTTAGAGAAGACTCCATATGAAATCTTGAATGGAAGGAAGCCCAACATTGCCTATTTCTGGGTCTTTGGTTGCAAGTGTTACATTCTCAAGAAGGGGCAAAGACTTGGCAAGTTTGACAAGAGGTGTGATGAGGGATTTCTTCTTGGCTACTCTACTTCTAGCAAGGCTTATAGAGTATGGAACTTGGCTAGTGGGCTAGTTGAAGAGGTTCATGATGTTGAATTTGATGAAACCCAAGGCTCTCAAAGTGAAGATCAAAATCAAGATGATGTGGGTGGAGATCAATTGAGCAATGCAATGAGACACATGGACATTGGTGATATTAGGCCGAGGCAAGTGGATGATGGTGATGAGGTGCAAATGCCAACTCAAGTGGTGATTGATGATTCAAATGAAGCAAGCACAAGTGGTACTCAACATGAAAATCAAGATCAAGGTCAAGCAAGCAATGCGAATGAGCTAGTTCTTCAACCTACAAGCATTGCAAGAGATCATCCTCTAGATCATATCATTGGTGACATTCAAAGAGGTGTACAAACAAGATCAAGATTGGCTAGCATATGTGAGCACTACTCCTTTGTGTCATTCATTAAGCCAACTAAGATTGATGAAGCATTGAAGGATCCGGATTGGATCAATGCCATGCATGAAGAATTGAACAACTTCACAAGAAATGAAGTGTGGGAGCTTGTTGAGAGGCCAAAGAAGCACAATATGATTGGCACTAAGTGGGTCTTCAAGAACAAGCAAGATCAAGATGGATTGGTTGTGAGGAACAAAGCAAGACTAGTGGCACAAGGTTACACACAAGTTGAGGGTCTTGACTTTGGAGAAACATATGCACCGGTGGCAAGATTGGAGGCAATTAAAATCTTATTAGCCTATGCTTGTGCTCACAATATCAAGCTCTATCAAATGGATGTAAAGAGTGCATTTCTCAATGGGTTCATCAATGAGGAAGTCTATGTTGCACAACCTCCCGGTTTTGAAGATGACAAGAAGCCCACCCATGTCTACAAACTCAAGAAGGCTTTGTATGGCTTGAAGCAAGCTCCAAGGGAAGATTAAGGGATTTTCTCATCTCCAAAGGTGAAAGCTCCGGTTTGGTTTTGGTAATTAATGACACTCAAACATTGTTAATGCTTTGCTCTAAGTGTGGTTAGACACATAGCAACGTGACGGTGGATGATGGAGCATGGTGATCACGGTGATGAACATGATGGACATGTGAAGTGATCAAGCTCCGGTGATGGATGGAAACGCCCGTGGAGATCAAGGCGAAGGTATACTTGATAGGGCTTTCCGGTTTAGTGATCAAGACACTATAGAGAGTGTGATCACATTTAGGATCGCTAACCGACTATCAAGAGCGGTTTCCTCGGTTCATTCACGGTCCTAAGTGCCTCTAGGTTTGACTCGGCATGATGTATGAGAGGCTAACTAGAGTGCTAACACTTGTCGTCATGATCATGAGATGATACGCTAACTCCGGTGCTTGAGTTGTGATCTACACTGCAGGAGTTGGTACCCAAGACAAGTGGTTTGGACATTGGATCGAAGACGGCGTTTCATCGAAGACAAGGTGCCAAGTCTGGCTCCCTAGCGTGCGTCAGACGCGCCCGTTGGGCTGCGCCGGACGCGGCTTGGGTGGGCCGGACGCGGCACAGAAAGCTTCTTCAGCTGAGGCAGCGGCGGACGCCGGGGGCTCGGGCGCCGGACGCGCTCGATGGGCGCCGGACGCGACCCAGAGAGCACCCCGGGCCGTCGGGAGCCTCGGACGCGCGGCGTGGTGACGCCGGATGCGTCCGGAGGACGCCGGACGCTACCCAGAGAGGGTGCTGGGCGCGCATGACCACCGGAAGCGTCCGATGGAGGTCGCTGGACACACGTTGAAGCTGAGCGCCGGGCACGCTGACATGGTGAACTTCAAATGCAACGGTCGGCTGGCTCGCGGACGAAGCAGGCACCGGATGCATCCGGCGGCCTGGAGCGGACGCGTCCGGCGCGTTGATTCTGGCAGCCCGATTCCCCAACGACTCTATTTTGTGCTTGGCCTATAAATAGAGGGGAGGTCGGGTTGGGGAGTTTCTCTTGGCCATTTATTTCATTCCTGAGCATTTGTGAGCAAGAGACTCTCTCTCCCACTCATCTCTTTGATTCTTGAGCATCTCTTGTGAGATTTGAGTGAGGATTCAAGTGCATTGCATTGAGAGTTGCATCTAGAGGCACTTGTTCATCGAGTGAGCTGCGGATTCTTGTTACTCTTCGGTGATTCCCGTCACCGTAGATGGTTTGGAGCAACGCGTGGTGGTTGAGCTCGACTTGGTGATTGTTCGTGGCCACACCGGGTTCTTGTGAGGGGTTCTTGATCCTTCCCCGCGGGAGTTCGCGAAAGGATACTCTAGTGGATTGCTCGTGGCTTGTGGATCCTTGTCTTGTGTGGAGATTGAGGCTCCCCATTGGGGTCTTTGGCACCGAGCCAATTGAGCGGGCAACTCACCAAGCAAGTGCATCGCCACAACGAGGACTAGCTTGCCGGGAAGCAAGTGAACCTCGGTAAAAAATCTTTGTGCCGATTTGTGATTGCCGAGGCTTCGACCTCCTTGTGCTTGTGCTTGAGCTCTCTAGGTGATTGGCTACTACACCGGTGATTGGCTATCCTCTAATCTTCGCGGCCTTATAAATTTCCATCATCTCTTTACTTCCCGCAAAGTAGAATTGCTTGTTGTGGTCGGTCGGGAACCACTCATTGAGTAGTTTAAATCCCGTGGGTAGAATTGCTTGTTGTGGTCGGTCGGGAACCACTCATTGTGTAGCATAAATCCCGTGGGTAGAATTGCTTGTTCGGTATCGGTGAATCGACATTGTGTAGCTTAATCACCGTGGTTGATTGTGCAATTGGATTGAGTAGCCTTGCATTGTTTAGGACGGCTTGCATAGAGTAGTCGAAGCTTTAGCTTTGCACATTTGCCGCCTAGCTTGCTAATTGGTTGTCTAGTGTTCTTGCTAGATTTTTAATTAAGCTATTCACCCCCCTCTAGCCATTGTGACCTTTTAAAAGGCTTCAAGATGGGTAAAGTTGACACCACTCTCTTCTTTCACCAAGAAGATAGAAGTTGACTTGTTTGTGTTGCAAATCTATGTGGATGATATCATCTTTGGATCAACAAATCAATTCTTTTGTGAAGAGTTTGCTAAGATGATGGCTAGTGAGTTTGTGCTTGGAGAATTGAGCTACTTCCTTGGTCTTCAAATCAAGCAAATGAAGAATGGCACATTTGTGAGTCAAGGCAAGTATATCAGGGACATGATCAAGAAGTTTGGGTTGCAAGATACTAAGGCCATTAGCACACCAATGGGAACCAATGGTGGCTTGGACATTGATGATAGTGGCAAGATGATTGAGCAAAAGCTATATAGATTAATGATAGGAAGCTTGCTATTTGTGACCACTTCAAGACCGGATGTTATATTTAGTGTGTGCATGTGTGCAAGATTTCAAGCTTCTCCAAGAGAGAGTCACTTGACGGCAACCAAGGGGGTGTTGAGATACTTGAAGGGTACTCAAGATGTTGGTCTATGGTATCCCAAGGGGTCAAGCTTTGAGTTGATTGGATACTCCGACTCCGACTATGCCGGTTGCAAAATTGATAGGAAGAGCACAAGTGGAACATGCCAAGTGCTAGGAAGATCTCTAGTTTCATGGTCTTCAAAGAAGCAAAATAGTGTGGCACTTTCCACCGCCGAAGACGAATACATTAGTGCGGGGAATTGTTGTGCACAATTGCTATGGATGAAAGCCACCTTGAAGGACTATGGGATCAAATTCAAGCATGTGCCTTTATTTTGTGACAATGAAAGTGCAATCAAGATGACAAACAATCCGGTTCAACGTTCAAGAACCAAGCACATTGATGTGAGGCACCACTTCGTTAGAGATCATCAACAAAAGGAAGATGTGAGCATTGAAAGCATTGGCACCGAAGATCAACTAGCCGACATATTCACCAAGCCTCTTGATGAGAAAAGATTTTGCAAGTTGAGGAATGAGTTGAACATACTTAGCTTCTCCAACATGGTTTGATGCACCCCATATATGACATGCCTCTCCTCCAACATAGCAAGGTAAAGTTGGTTGTTGCATCTCATGCACTCTTTGCTAGTTGTGTAGACATGTATACATGTGCATCTTGCTAGGTTCATTCATTGCAAATCTAATGAATTTGAAGGATATATGGCACCACTATTGTTTCTATGCTTGATTTGATCTAGTGGTGGCATATGACTTGTTTGTGAGCTTGTGAACCTAGTGTTGAATCTTTAACACTTGCTCATGATGTGTATCTCAACATGGTCAAGATAACCCATATTCTTATGAGGTGTGAAGAAGCTTGCCCTTGGTTCAAACCGAGATACATTTTCTAGGCATGTGGTTTAGATTTGGCCATAGTTGATTGACTTGTTTCTCTCATCTTATGCACCCTTGTTGGTGATTGTTGACAAAGGGGGAGAAAGAAGTCACAAAGAGCAATGGAAGGGGATCAATTTTTATGATATAACCCAACCATGAGCACACAAATAGGGGGAGCAAGCTCATAGACTATTTGTTGCATATTATGTGTGCATACATGTTGATATGGAGCATTGCAAGCTAAATTCAATATTCATGCTTGTTTGGTGCTAGTATAGAACTTGATTGATGAAATGAAGTACTAGCATGCATAGGTGGTTTCTAGACATAGAGTTTCTATTGTTCAAGTACCTTGCTTATAATGTGATCTTATGAGGTATTTTGAGTTTTGATGATGTCTAGATTTCCATGGTGCTAAGGAAGGTTTATTATCGAACTCCGGTTGGTATCACACTTCAAAGGTCAACTCTATAAACCTTAGTACCATTTTGGTTGTGGTAACTCTCACACAAGTTTCATCTATGCATGTGTGCTTGAAAATCGACCAAACATTTGATGCACACATGTAGGGGGAGCTACCACTGCCAAAACCGGAATAGAAATGCTTGTCCAATCCAAGATTCATGATCAAATAGTCTTGGTCAAGCAATTCAATTTCATATTGAATTCAATTTCCATATCTTTGTGAGTTTTGCGAAGGGTTGTCATCAATTACCAAAAAGGGGGAGATTAAAAGCTCTGGTTTGGTTTTGGTAATTAATGACACTCAAACATTGCTAATGCTTTGCTCTAAGTGTGGTTAGACACATAGCAACATGACGGTGGATGATGGAGCATGGTGATCACGGTGATGAACATGGTGGACATGTGATGTGATCGAGCTCCGGTGATGGATGGAAACGCCCGTGGAGATCAAGGCAAAGGTATACTTGATAGGGCTTTCCGGTTTAGTGATCGAGACACTTAGCGAGTGTGATCACATTTAGGATCGATAACCGACTATCAAGAGGGGTTTCCTCGGTTCATTCGCGGTCCTAAGTGCCTCTAGTTGTGACTTTGCATGATGCATGAGAGGCTAACTAGAATGCTAACTCTTACGCGACATTTCATGTGTGAAATGCTAACTCCGAGGCTTGAGATTGGATCTACGCGTGGTGGAGTTAGTGCACAAGGCAAGAGACTTTGTTTGGATCAATTTGGAGCAAGTTTGGCGCATGAAATGACGAAGGACGCAGCGCCGGACGCGGAGGTTTGGGCGCCGGACGCTGCTGGGTGTCGCCGGACTCACTCCAGTGGCTCTGCTGGCTCGCGGGGCATCCGGATGCAGGCGACGGACGCTTCTCGGCCATCGACGGATGCGCGGGCTCAGCGTCCGGCGGGCTCTGGCGCTTCGCGGCCGTGGCGGACTCCACGTCACCGGACGCGGCTGCCGGGGCGTCGGCGGACGCTCGCTCGGAGGAGTCCAGCGTCCGGCGACCATCGGCTTGACGCGTGGCGCGGCGTGGGCGTTGGCCGGACCAGGGTGGCTCTACCACGGCGCCGGACGCCCGTGGTGCAGAGCGCCGGACGCACAGGGGCTACAGCAGACGCGGTCCAGAAACTTCTGGGCGAAGGACGCGACGGCGGACGCACATTGTCGGGCGGCGGCGGACGCTGGGGCGGACGCTGCGCTGGCAGCAGTTCAAACCGGCAACGGTCGGCTTCGGCAGCGAGCTCAAGGGTCGGCGCGGCGCGAAGGACGCGTCCGGCGCAGTGGAATTCAGCGCCCCGAGCTCCAACGGCCATATTTTGACTTGGGGTCTATAAATATAAGGTTGGCCGGTTGGGAGAGTCTCTCTTGCCCATTCTAACACTCTTGAGCATACTTTGAGCTAGAGACACTCCTCCCCACTCATCTCTTGGATAGGTTGATCATTCTTGAGAGAGATTTGAGTGAGAACAAGTGATTTGCATTGAGAGTTGCATCTAGAGGCACTTGTTCATCGAGTGAGCTGCGGATTCTTGTTACTCTTCGGTGATTCCGTCACCGTAGACGGTTTGGAGCGGCGGGTGGTGGTTGAGCTCAAGTTGGTGATTGTTCGAGGCCACACCGGGTTCTTGTGAGGGGTTCTTGATCCTTCCCCGGGAGTTCGCGAAAGGATACTCTAGTGGATTGCTCGTGGCTTGTGGATCCTTGTCTTGTGTGGAGATTGCGGCTCCCCATTGGGGTCTTTGGCACCGAGCCAATTGAGCGGGCAACTCACCAAGCAAGTGCATCGCCACAACGAGGACTAGCTTGCCGGAAAGCAAGTGAACCTCGGTAAAAAATCATTGTGTTGATTTGTAATTGCCGAAGCTTCGACCTCCTTTGTGTTTGTGCTTGAGCTCTCTAGGTGATTGGCTTCTACATCGGTGATTGGCTCTCGTCTACTCTACACGGTGGTATAAACCTTGATCCTCTCCTTACATTCCCGCAAAGTAGAATTGCTTGTTGTGGTCGGTCGGGAACCACTCATTGTGTAGTTTAAATCCCGTGGGTAGAATTGCTCATCCGGTTTCGGTGAACCGACATTGTGTAGCTTGATCACCTTGGTTGTTGTGTAATTGATTTGAGTAGCCTTGCATTGTTTAGGACAGCTTGCATGGAGTAGTCGAAGTTTTAGCTTTGCACATTTGCCGCCTTGCTAGCTAACTTGTTGTCTAGTGTTCTTGCTAGAAATTTTATTAGGCTATTCACCCCCCCCCCCCTCTAGCCATTGTGACCTTTCACTCGTTTCATGTAAAAAGGGTATTTCTGCTGATGTGGCAACCTAATCAATGTGCATGACACCCTGGTAAAACCTGCACTGAGACTGGCCTAAAAGTGTCTAAAGTAGTTTAGTTCCCTTTAATCCCAAGGGGTTAACTAAAAGTGATTAAACTTTAGAGGGTGACTAAAGAAACCAAACACCACCTGTCCGTATATGCCTCCTGATATTCCAATGCAGCTACTCTTATTTTATCTAGCACGTCTAGTTTTTAATGTGGTGTGAATTTCGTGGAAGCCCGCACTACCACACACAGACAATACGCCACACACACATAGGGTCTAGGAATCTTATTTAACCTTTTTTTTTACATTCTAACCTTCATCACGCACCTCATCGATCGTTGTCATTACTCTATACGGATCAATCAAGTAAAATGTATGCATACTATATGGGAGGAGTTAATTAAATGGTAAAGATATGATTGAGTGGTAGCTAGAGACTAGAGAGGTGCTCCTCTGCTCAAGGTTTTATATATATATATATATATATATATATATATATATATATATATATATATATATATATATATATATATATATATATATATTTTATATATATATATATATATATATATATATATATATATATATATATATATATATATATATATATATATATATATATATATATATATATATATATATATATATATTCTTGTAAAAAAGGGTTTTTTTAACGGTAATTTTTTTTTCGGTGGTCACCGATAAAACCGAAATTTTAGGAATTTTGATGATTACGCTAGCATTTCCTTTTTTTTCAAAAATAATTAATTTTGCTCAAAAAAAAGTAATGGCATACTGGTATTTGTTTTTCGTTTCGGCACTCACCGATAAAAACGAAATTTCGGTGAAGTTTCTTTGACAATTATTATATTCCAAAACAAGCATTGCACTGCATGTGTTCAGGAGGCATCTTTACTTCTTTAGATCATGAAATTCCACTCAAAATCTTTAGCCAACCACACGGCAACGAGGGGGGCGCCCCTGGAGTCCACCCCCGACCCGCCGCCGCCACCGCCGGCGGCCCCTTCCAGGTAGCCCGACCCTCCTCCCCAGCCCCCTCCCTCTCCACTACACCTTCCTCCACCTCGCCAACCTCCCACCGCGCCGCCGCCGTTGCGGGATGCGGGAGCGCCCGCAGACGCGGCCACCGGCACGGTCGCCGGCGGGCCGGCCGGAGCCCCGGCGAGCGCCCGCGAGATCTTCGTCACGCCGGCCGCCTCAGCCGCGCCCTCTCCATCCCCGGCCGCTGCTGCCTGCGGCCCGGCCGCCGGCGCTGGCGGACCGTCCTGGGCCCCGACGGGCGGGCGCGGCTAGGGCCCCAGCGCGCCGGCGGCCTCTCCGGCGACCTCCCCGCCCCTGACGCCCAGGCCGACCGGGACAGCCCCTGCTCCGCCCTGCGCCGCTCTCGGGACGACCGCGCACCACGTGTTCGACCAAATGCCAACCCCAACCGGTGAGCTGCGGGCGGCCATGGCTGGGGCCGGCCCGGAGGGGGGGTCCCCTCGGCCGGTCCAGCAAGGCACGTCCCGCCGCTGCGGTCGCCCGGCGCCCTGGGTGCGGGGGCGGTGGCCTGCCCGGAGGAGGGCGACACCCCGGCTCGGGTCGAGGCGCCCCCGGATGCCGCTGACGCCAACTCCGCCGGGCGGGGCAGCAGCACCCTCTCCCCGCTCGCGGATCCCTTCTTCCCCTCATGCACGAGCCGACCCAAGACCGTGCGGTGGGCTGATGGTGACCTCACCGACTGCTCCGACGATGACGAGCCTGCCTACGGGATGCCACGCCACCTATTCGTCCCAGGCCAGCCCACCCGTGTCCTGGAGGTCGGGGAGACCTCGGCCAGGGTGAGCTCTCCCGCCGTGCACGACCGCCCGGCGCGGGTCCTGGAGGACGGGGAATGCACGCCGTCTGCCGGTGAGGGCGCGCCGCGACACCGGCGTGGACGGCGCCGCCGAGCTCGCCGAAAGCCGGCGGCTGGCCGTTCGTCGAATGCCCCCAACAACTCTACTACAGCGGCCTCCAGGGTCACCGCGCGCCGACATCTCGGGCCGTCCCCGGAGCCGAGGGCTCCGGCCCGACGGCGGCTCCGCCCGGTGGCCACCTCCCGCGTGCCGGCCCCTCGGAGGCTCGGCCCGGACCCGGAGCCACGGATCTCGGCGTCGAGACGGCTCGGCTCCAACCTCCGGGCTTCCCCTCCAGATAGTGACGGTTGGCGTGAGGTGCTACCCCGCAAGCCACCTCCGATGGCCGCTGCGCGCGTGACAGCGGCGAGGCCGGCCCGGAACGCGTGCCAGCCTCCGGCCGCCGGCAGGCGCAGGTGGGACGTCGAGGGACGGTGCCTCAATTGCACTGCAACGGGCCACCAGATCGCAACGTGCAAGCGGGAGCCCCGGTGCTGGAACTGCCATGGGCTTGTCCGCCGGGCATGTGACTGCACTAGGCCTCTCGGGACGTGTTCGTCCTCCGGGCGGGGGGGGCACGGGTGCCGGCCGCGCTCCTAAGAAACGGAGAGCGAACCCCAGGAGCTCGGGATGTGCCGGGGGCCGCTCGTCAACGCAGCGTCGCTCTCCGGGGACGAACGTGGGTGCGCAGGGGCCGGCCCCGTCACCCCCGCCTTCCTCTGACGTCGGCGCCGACGTCGGCACCAGGCGCGGCCCTGACGCGGATATCCCGCCATCCAGGCCGCGGTTGCTACGGCCATCGGGATCCAGCCGGGGGAGCCGCAGATCCGACGGTGCCCCGAGGGTTTCGTCATCACCTGCCCCAACCAGAAACGCGTGGACAGCGTCAAGCCAACCATGGCGGAGGTTGTGGCCCATCACTGGGAGGGTGCTGTGACACACGACCGCCAAGGACCACCGATCCAGCCCCCGCAGCGGCGGGCCATGACGGCGACGATGCGGCCACCTCTTGGCGCGCCAACCGCCGCTCCTCGCACCGCCACCGGCTCTACTTCGGGAGCCACGGCGACGGAGCCCAGCCGGCCGCGCCGCCCGCGACGCCGTGGGCGCCGCGCCGGCCGTGGAAGGGCCGATCGCAGGAAGACGCCACGACAGGAGTGGCGCCTATGCGCGCCACAGCCGGCACCTCCCGTGAAGGCCGCTGACGCGGGGGACTCGGCGGGGAGCCTGGAGTCGCCGGGCGGCGGGGGGAGGAGGTCCGGCCGGACACCTCGCCACCCGGCCCACCTGGCGAGACTGACATGAGGACAGAGAATGCAGCCGCCATGGGTGGCTCGGTGGGGAACCTTGAGCCACCCGCGGAGGCTGAGGAGGACCCGGATGCTCAGGGCACGTTGGCGTTGCTCGCCCACTGGGGAGAGGAGCTCGCGTCTGGGCTGTCGGGCCCCACTTCGCTGCACGACCTCGGCCGCGCCGGCCGCGCGGATGCAGAGGAAACGTTACGTGACGCTGAGCCGCCTGAGGACGACCCGTCTACGCCACTGCACGGTGGGCTCGGCAACACGACGGAGGGCACGCTTGCCCTGCTCGCCCACTGGGGAGCGGACCTCGACGAGGGTCCACCGGGCTTCCCCGTCCCGGGTGCCTTCCCGCAGCTGGAGGAGCGGCAGACTACCCCACCCCGGTGGGAGACCTTGTGCGACGCAGACGACGGGTGGACTGCGACGTTCGCGGAATTTACCCTACAACGCCGCGTCCACGACGCACTGGGGGACACTCTGGCGGAGGTCATCGAGTCCGACTCGAACGTCGAGGGGCAGCAGACGACAAGAGGACCGACGACCGGCGGGGTAGACCCAGCGGGGAGCTTGGAATCACCCGCGGGGCGCCTGGGGGTACTGGGCCATGTTGCTGACGCACCGCCAGCCCTAGGAAGGGCCCACCTGTGCGGGGCCTCTGGAAGCCCGCCCAGGACCGCGGCAGCCGCCGACGAGGCGCCGCCGGGGTTCTGCACACCCGTCTCCCGGAGGTCCGCCGCCGGCTCGCCGACCGGCGACGTGGGAAGCCCGGCCAAAGATGGCTCCCTCACGGGGCGGCTCAAGAACTTCGCCAACAAAATCTTCCACAAGGCGACCACCCCACTTCTTCCGGCCAAGGTGGACGACTCCAGCTCCATCAAGCTGCCAACGCGGAGCAGGCGCATCGCCGCCAACCCCCTCTCCAAGTACCCAGTGGCAAAGAGAGGCGAGATCCTCGTCATGCGAAAAATGGGGTTCATCGAGTCTCAGCCGACGGTGGAGGGACAACTGAAGCTGGACGCGATGTTCGAGGGAAGACCAGGGGATGCTCGAGCCTTGCAGGAGTTGCTCGCAGACGAGGAGAGTCAACAGCGACCGCGGAGGCGCCGCGGGGCCGGGGGCCACGCATGAGCGCCGGTCACGCCAAGCAAACTAGAATGTTAGTGCGTGAGTAATCCGTTATGTACGTGTTCTGGGGTGGCGGGCTGTGTTTCAAATTTGATAACACCTCAGAAAAACTTGTAAAACTCTCTTCTTCTTAATACAATGATGCGCAAATCTTTTGCGTATTCGAGAAAAAAAAAAACTTCTTTAGATCATAGAGTTATTACTTACCTCCGTTGGATATCCAAGCGGCCCAGCCTCATCACCACTTGCACCAGTATAGCTAACAATAGCCAATTTGGGGATGAACCGATCGAGAGTGTTGTTGCGTGTTGCTAGCTCCTTTTCCTTGTTGGCCTCTGTTGTTGCATTCCTCCTTGTCAACAACCTTTAATTTGTCGCGAGAAAGCACCAAAGGCGGTGAATGCAAGAAGGTAGAGACAAAATAAATAAAGATGAGTAGGGTGGTAACTGCAACAATGAATGGGGCGGGCCGGTATGTGTGACTGTCATGGCTAGAAAAGATGCTCAGCTGGAGGATCCCACGCATCAATGTCATATGTGCAAAATGGATGCTCGATCGATCTCTATGTTGATGTTGGAGGAGCAGTACTATATAAGCGGTAGATGGAGTGGCGGCGGCACATGGAGGCAAAAGGAGTAGGGGCTCTAGTGCCTGTGCAAATGGAGGAGGGGAGGCAAGGGATGATTTGGCCACGCAAGAGGGCAAAGGGGCAAAAGGGAGGGAGAGAAGGGAAGGGAAATAATATATGGGTATAATCAACAAATATTGGCCACTTTTTAGTTTTTAGCTGAATGGATCTAAATAGGATTATGTATTTAGTTAATAAGTAGCTAGCTAATATTAATCATGATTTGTTAATCAGCTAACTATACTAACGTAAGGCATCGATGAACTAGAAGAAAGAATGCTTAATTGCGGTGGGTGACATGAATGACAGTAAGCAAGATATATACTCTAGCTAGAAGCATGATCGATGACATGGACGACGGACTTGTATACTCAATATAGTAGTAGCTTAGTGTATAGGAGGGAGCTAGCTAGTAGCCCAGCATATGTATGACAAATGGCATGACGTTAAGTATGCAGGAGGCAGCTTCCCCATGGTATGCCATATGTATGCATGTTGAAAATGACGATCGAAATCGTCTCCATCGAAAGAAGATCGAAAAGGGCAAGGAAATAGTGGAAATTACAGCCAGCCCGCAGGCCGCAGCACGCACTAAAATAAGCAGAGGTTGCTCTCTCGCTCATAGTTATAGTCACAGTCACGTAGTGCAGCAGCATCGGTTGGACCGCGCGGCGCTGGCCGACCGCCGCCGCCGACTGGACGGAGGGACGGTCGTGGATCCACCAACGAAACTTCTCCTCCCGTCGCCGTCCCTTTGTTTTCCACGTAGCTACTGTACATTGCTAGCTAGGATCGATGCAAATGCAATAGGCGCAGCTACGGCCCTAGCTAGTCGTTATAACACCCTGGACACCCACCTGCTATCGCCCCTTTCCTTCCCTCGGACTCAGGAATAAGAACACAGCAGATCGAGCCTAGCTACTCCGATCGATCATCCATGGCACTGGCAGCAGATGATGCTGCAGCAGGCGCCAACGAGCAACACGCGGCCGCCTCGTCCTCGTCCAGAGGAGAGGGAGACGCTGGCACCAGCAGCAGCAGGTCGTTGGCGGCGTTGCAGCAGCAGCACCAGGCGGCGCTGCGCGACAGGTACGAGCTGCAGAGCTTGAGAGGCAAGGGCAGCTTCGCGGAGGTGTGGGAGGCCAGGCACCGGCGCACGGCCCACAAGGTGGCCATCAAGATCATCTCCCACGCCAAGATGCTGGACCAGGGGCAGGGCCTGTCCAAGATCGAGCGGGAGGTCGGCGTGATGCGCCTCCTCAGCCAGGGGAACCACCCGCACGTGATCCGCTTCTACGAGGCCACGGACACCCACGCCCACACCTACATCGTCATGGAGCTCGCCGAGGCCGGGCAGCTCCACGACCACGTCGTGCTGCAGCCACAGGGGAGGCTGCCCGAGGAGCAGGCCCGCACCATCTTCCGCCAGCTCGCCGCCGCCGTGCTCTTCTGCCACCGCAACATGGTCACGCACCGTGACCTCAAGATGGAGAACGTCCTGCTGCTCAACACCAACACCGACATGGGTGGCCAAAAAGAAAGTCAGAAGAACGTCAAGCTCGTCGACTTCGGCTTCAGCAAGGTGTACACCGACGCCAGGCCCATGCGCCGCAAGATGGGGAGCCCCTTGTACGCGGCGCCCGAGCTGTTCGGTGGCGCCGCCACCCGCTACGTGGGGCCCCAGGTCGACGTCTGGAGCTGCGGCGTCATCCTCTACGGCATGCTCTGCGGCGGGCTGCCCTTCGACGGCGACGGCGACGTGTCCGAGCTCGCCAGGAACGTCTGGCGCGGCCACTACCGGGTGCCGCCCTGGGTGCCGGACGACGCAAGGGACCTCATCGCCGGGATGCTCATCGTCAGGCCCACCAAGCGGATGACCATGGCCGAGGTCATGGCGCACCGATGGCTTCGGCCGGCGGACATGCCAGAGTACCTGGCGATGCCCCCACCGGACGTCCGCGCAGCAGCTGCCATGGTGCAGCTGCAGGTCGACGAGGCAGCCGTCGAGCTGCTGGTGACGCACCACGACTTCGACAGGACCACCCTGCTGGACTCTCTACGGCGCCCGCAACGCCAGCACCACCAGTACTGCTACCAGGAGCAGGACGACGAGGCGCCGGTCGCGTACCAGCTGGTGCTCGCCAGCATGTCCGACGCGGCCACCCGGTACCTGTCCATGCGGCCCCCGTCGCCGCCACAGCAACAGCCGCGGTGGGCGCTCGGCGGCCTGCTGGACGGCGGCGTGCTCCTCCACGACTGCCCGCGCCTGACCATGCAGCGCATCGCCGAGGCGCTTCGCGAGCTGGGCATACCCATCGTCTCCTACCAAACACGCCGCCATCGGATCAAGTGTCGCGCAGACGTCGTCGTCCCCGCAAGGGCAACGGCAGCAGGCGACGGCCTCGAGATGAACAACCACATACTCCACAGCTTGTCGGCCGCGGTATTCTTCGAGATTCAGGTCGGTTGCATTGCATTGGTTGCATCGATCGCCTGCATTTTATTAGAGTAGATTGACAGAATTTGCAGCCAACAATTAATGCAATGCAACTTTTACTAATGACGACTGACTGTATTTCTGCATGATTTCATATGTAATGCGTGCAGGTGTACAAGACCACAGGGGAATTTCATGGCACCAGCAATAATAATAGTTCACAGCAACATAAAGGAGGAGGAGGACATGGACATCCTCATAATCCACAGTACGTGGTGCATCTGAAGAGGACATCAGGGCCGCAGCTTCCCTACCTCAGCATCTGCTCCCAGTTATCATCCAGGCTCAGACGTCAAAGCATCTAGCCAAGGCCTCTGCTTCCTCTTCCTCCTGCTCTCTGCTCTGCTTCCTCTTGCTTGTATATATAATATAGTTGTATATATATGTGTTCAACCTTTTCCCCCGCTTCCTTCTCAAAAAAGAACAAGCTCCCCCTTTCGTAGAGACTGCTGCAGACCTATCGATCAGCCACACCATCATTTCACAAGGTGTGGCAGCTACTCTCAAGTTTCAACACAAAAAGTATTATCCCGGATATAGTTTGAGCATTTCCAATTATTTGTAGATTTTTTTGTGATCTCAATTATTTGTAGATTTAAAATGGTATGAGAATTATATGAATATTGGAATGTTTTAATTAAATGCTCTCTTTCTCTCCTTTCTTCCCTGAGCCCGCATCCAAACCTGGGATGCTTAGAGCATCTCCAACAACTCCCAATAATTTACTTGGGATATCTCGTGTTATAGCGACTTGGTATTTTATTTCCCAAGTGAAAAAAAGAGGTATCTCCAACAACTTGGTATTCCAACTTGGTAAAACTAGAGGATGACAGATAGGACCCGCATGTCATTGCCTAATTCGGGTGACCACAAGAACAAAACACGACGTTGACTAGCGGGGTGGAAATTTTGACTCGCGATTTCTCGACAACAGCTGCACCAAATCGGGTGAGGTTTGATCCTACGCGATCGTAACGAAAAAGCAAAACTTTTAAGCATTTCCCATCAAAATATTGAACAGTCGTAGAGGCAAAGCATCCATTGGCATCCAAATTGTTGTGTTTTTGCCAAAATATACAAAATTGCAGCTGCCCTTCTTCATCTTGTCGTACGGAGAGGAGGGGATCCGGCAGGTGAAGACCGGCTGCCGCTGCCCTCTGCCAGCGGCTCCTCCAGGCACCGGATTCCTTGGCCTTGCGGAACTCTCCTGGCCTCCCGACCCTCCTCCCTCCCTGCTCGAGAACTCTCCTGGCCTCCCTCCTCCCTCCTTGGCCTTGCGGAACTCTCGGTGACGTCGCGCCGTGGAGGCCTCGCCCCGCGCGACCATGTCGATCTGCGGGCACGCGGAGACGGCGAGGGACGCCCACAAATCGAGGCACCGCATTCGGGAGAGGAGAGACGTCGCGAACTCGCGGTGTCAGTACCGCGCACGGCAACGCAGCCCAGATCCGGCGAGGACGCAACCATGGGCGTCGCCCTTGGCCTCGCCGCGGCTGTGGCGAACTCGAGGAGGAGGAAGAGCGGGGGCGGGTCAGAAAGGCACCGGAGGAGGAAGAGCGGGCAGCGCCGGGCGAGCGCACGGGGATGCGCGGGCGATACGCGCGCGGGAATATACGCGCGTAGAAGCTTCTTTTTTCCAAATTGGAAAAATACCAAGTGGGTTTAGGGAGTTGTTGGAGAGGTGTTTTTGTGTTTTTGCCAAAATTATAAGTTTACCAAGTGGATTTGAGGAGTTGTTGGAGATGCTCTTACTCTCTCGGTTCTAAATTATATGACATTTTGGAATTTTAAGAAACATATATATATATCTTTTGCTATGCACTTAGAAATGCAGATATAGAGCAAAAATAATATATCTAGAAAAGTCAAAACATCTAATAATTTTAAAAAAAATAAAGTACTATTTTCTAAGGTGGGACATTCCGACCTTTTTCTTTGGTTCGACGGGTGCTTGCATGTCTGCAGATGAAGTTTAGATACGTGTAAAACTTGTATATTAAAGCAGGCTTAGCCCTTCTTGCCAATGTAAAAAAAAGTAGCTTTCCTTTCTTGCCATACCTTGGTTCTAATTTCCTGCCGCTTATCTATACAATACTATAAAAGTTGTGGTTGCATCAAAACTCGCGTCCCCTCTCAAAACACTGTTGCGGGCACAGTGAACGCACTCCCTCCCCTCCCGTCTGTCCAGAACACCCCCACGTCAACGTATTCCAGAAAAATCCTACACCCTATCCTACAGGCAGCCGTGGCCTAAGAAAGGAGGAAAAAAAAACTTTCGCTCCGTCCTACCACCTCCTCTAACTAATTTAGGTAACCACCATTTAATTCCACTCGTTTTATTTTCCCATGAATAGAAGATTATCATGCCTCAAACTCTGCAAACATGAAAGTTTCCATTTTCCAATTTGTACAGCCATACATTATATAATATGTTCATGGCCTGCGTACTGCCCCGTGCTTTGCACGGGGGTACCTGCTAGTGCACCACTATCGTTGTAGTGTGTGTAACATTATACCATATGTACCATTATCATTAAGTGAGCCTCCATTTTCTTGTCTCACTTAGTGACAACCTGTTCGGTTTAAAACGGTACGGTGAGCCTCAAACTCATACGTTTGTGGTGGGGGGGTGGGGTGGGGGGGGGGGGGGGGGGGAGGGCAAAGGTCCCGCTCGACTTCTTGTTGATAACAATGGTGATGCCTCGAGCATCAAGCATCACATCCCTTGTGTTAACACCAAAATTTGGTAAAGGATATGACAGGTAGGCCCATGATCGACAGAGAGAAGGATTCGGCAAATACGTGTGCGGTCGGCTGATTTTTCAAGTGTTCGGCAAATGATCAAGCGGTCGGTTATCCTCAGCTGAGCAACGACTTCATTCGGGAAGCAAAAATGGCAAGAGAGGATTGACTAGAAGAGGAAGGAGCCGTGGTGATCAAGGACTCCGATCGAGTTTAGAATTAGAATCAATGTACTTTCCAGTTTTGTTTAGTAAGTCGTAGTCGTCTAGGACTCATGTCTTGTCCAGAGTATAAATATAAGCCCTCGATCATTGTAATAAGGGTTCACAACCAAATCAATACAACCAGCTACGTGCCACCTTTCGAGTCCTTCTAGTCGTGTCGTCGAGTTCTTCGAGAGGGCCAATCGATCCGTCGACCTCCGTAAGTCCCGGCAACCTTGCTATCATGTCTAGTATCATGCGGTGGATTTAGATCATGATGCAAGTAGTCTCATTGTTTTAGCTTAGAACATGCGGTAGATCTAAGCTCGATCATGGGAAGTTTTTGCTTGTGCCTTGTATCGTGCGGCGGATTAAGACATGAGTAAAAATAGTTATCGGCTCTTTTAGATTTGGCAAGATCTAATAGATTCATTAAGTTATCACGTGTTGCATGTTTTTATTTTATTGTTTAATCATTTGCAACACTCTTTTGCCCAATCTAGATTGATACTCTTTTTCGGCTCTCGATCATCCTTTTATGTTTATCCAATATAAAGTAGATTGAGCTCATATAGCCGAATTAGATCAATCAAGATTGTTACATGTTGTGAGTTCATACAAGCTAGAGTGTTTAGGTCTTGGTTAAAGCTGGATATCGTGCGGCAGGTGTAGGCTTTGCTTTGCTCTAGATCACAATAGTTTGATTGTTCCTTCTTCATGGACCCCGATTCGGCAATTTTGCCGATACGGTTATGCTTACATGTGTGATGACTATTTATAAATCTGTTTAGACAATTACATGCTTTTAGCTCTTTGTTGTTAGATTGTATCATGCGGTGGATTGATCTAATAGTAGGGAGTGGTATATGCTCATAGTAAGTCGTATCATGCGGTGGATTAACTTGCTTTAGTATGTGCTTGACGGGTTTATGAAGGCTAGACGTGCGGCAGACTAAATGGAGTAGCCTATGCATGTGTTATCTTAGTAGATTTGTATTTACAAGTTACCTATCTATAATTGCTTGTGCTTTAAGTTTAAGATGTGGTTTGTTATATTCAATGTCTTAATCTTGTTCAAACATGTCTTCATGTACATGTATTCGGCAGTTGCTTATCTTTACATTATTTATCATTGAACTAGCCGAATGACTTGCAAACTTGTTGGCAGATAGCTTCTATAGCTATATGTCGTCGTAAGTGGCTTCAGGGCCGTAAATATGGAACTGCCTGGTCTCACCCAGCACGTTCCAGTTTTGATCTTACTATTTTGTCTCTTGTCGATTTTCAGGTCAAATCGACTGGCACGCTTCCGGATTCAGACGCCCGGGCACCCGATTGAAACTAGGCTTTCCGGCTTGCTGTGTGTGAGGCACAGTGCGCTTTTTGTGTCAACACCTTGTTTCAGGTATTGTCGTGAGGGCACTTCCCCTATTTTGTGGCGGTTTCAATTGAAAAAAAAAACTTGTGCTAGAAACTCCTACCGTACTGGTGACATTCGTGGATGTTGTTTTCCCTGCCTCTCTCTCTTGTGCATGCTTGTTACAATGTGCAAGATGGCGTTATTGTCAGTGTTTTGGTGGATACGCTGGTAGTGCTGTTGTGTTGTTGCTTCTTTCGTAGGCGTGGTTTATATTTTTTAATTTGTTGTGCATTGTTGTCGCAAGACACTTCTTCTACATTAATTACGTGCCGACAAATTTCTTATCTGTTACTTTTTTTAAGAAAAAACCCATTGCTATGCTTTGTTATTGTAAAACCTTTTAACATATATGATTTCATTCATGGTGCTAGCTCCCATCCCCGAGGTCCATCACAAAAAAGGACACACGGTTACCCTTCCCTCACGCGATGACTCCCTAACCTGTGCACATATATGGCCATAGAAGAAATATGAATGCTAACGTTAGCAGTAATGTGCATGCTACACATATCATCCTGGAGCTGAGTGCTAGAACTTGTAGATGTTAATGTATCATATATACTCGCGATGTTTTTGTCTTCTAATTTTGAGTATTGTTTGTCATCATAGAACACACTGCGCATTAGCCAACTTTATTCATGTGTATGTTTCATGCCAAAGAGAGAAGATGTGTTTTCATTACTCTTGTACGATGTCAAAAATAGAAGATGTGTTTTCGCTACTCTTGTACGATTCATGTTAGGCCAACATAGTATTTGGAATGATTGAGCACGCTTTCAATTAGAGAAATGTTAATGGCCAACTCGTTGTTTTGGTGCTCCAAAATAACTGGATCCTAGACTGCATGATCCTATGATTGACGAGCATCTTCAAGGGTTATGCAATTGGACTTGGCATTTACTAATCTGCATAAAACTCCTAAAAAACCCTCTCCAATGGTTATGCATTTAGCTTTTGCATTTTTCATAACTTGGCATTTGGAGGGGGAGACTTGGCATATATGCCAAGTCACTCCGGTTATGCAAATAGGGCTCGCGCGTTTCTCTGCCCTCCCTAGCGCGACTTCCTCGCCGTCTCACTCCACCTCGCGCCGCCAGAAACTTTCCCGCGAAGCCACGTACCGCGCGCGCGTCTCCTCCTGGCGGCGGACTGGCGGCAGAACTGACGAGGCCGCAACGAACTAGCGGCGGCACGACGACGGACCTGGACCTCCACGAACGACGACGGACCTGGACCTCCACGAACGGACCCTCGGACCTGGACCACGCAACGAACGACGACGCTGGCGTCCACCAAAGGCGAGCGGACGCAAAGAGACCTGGCGGCGACCGACCTGGACCTCCACGAATGGCGATCTGCCGCGAAGACCTGCAGCGACGAAAAGAAGCGCGTGCGAAAAAATTTGGCAGAGACGGGAATGGCGCGCGAAAAGAGAAAAGTTTTCGGGAAAAAAATGTGAGACTTGGCAAAATGCAAAACGGTTGGAAAACACACCTTTTTAGACTAGCCATTTTCATTTGCAAAGTCTCAAATTGCCTCAAATGCAAAACTACAATTGCATAACCCTTGGAGATGCTCTTAGCCCTCACACAATCTGTTCCCATATCCGCTCAAGCGCCGCAGCTTCCCTCCACTCCCGCCCTCGGCCATCTTTGACGAGTTCCTCGCGAGTCACGTCCCTAGGCTCGTTGACCCGCTCGCTCCCGTCGCCGCCGTCCTCGCGCCCCAAGCCAGATCTACCTCCTGCACTGGGCTCGGCAACCACCGCCGCCCCCACCTCCCTAGGCGGCCCTTCATCGAGGCCGGCCTCCAGCGCCACCACCAGGAGGCCTACCGCTGACCTGCCCACCATGACGCCGCTTATGTGTGAGTGTGTTTTTTTTGTTTTTTTGTTTTCCTTTAATTTTTTGTGGTTGTTATTTTTGTGATTTCTTCCTAAATTTGTTTGTTTTTGTCTACAAAATTTTCATATTTTCTCTCTCTATTTTTTCCTGTATTTTTGTATTGTTTCGTCGCGTAATTCTTAATCTGGTTATTTCCTCAACCGGTTGATTTTGGGAGGGTTCAAATAACTGGTTATGCAGCTGGGAATTCTTTAATTGTTATTGATTCTGCAAGTGTTTTTAGGGTTATATGCTTGCTATGGTATTTTATATTTTCTATATGCGCTTGATTTTTTCACTCAACTAACTTATATATTATGATCTTGTGTCTTCTTGCCACACCCGTTCTTGGGAGGGGCTGGTTTGGAGGTAGCTAAGGAGAGAGGGAGGCGCACGTGGAGGATGGTTGGTGCGCTAGCCGCTAGCTAGTGGTGGTGGTGACTTGGGGCAGGGTTGGGACATACGGCCAAGGATTAGAAGGGAGAAGGAGGAGATAGAAGCCCTTAAGCCTAAATTCCGTTTAAGGCTCAAATATTACATAGCCTTAGAAGATTTATGCTTTAAACAATCTAAAAATTTATCCTCCAAGAAACTAAGAAAACAATTCTTATAGATTTGGACCACTTCAATTTTTCTTTTTATTTATTATGGACCTTCCCGGATATTCGGAGATTTGAGGGGGCGGCGGTGGCACTACCCCTGGCTGCACACCAACTGTGAACTGAATGGGCTTGTTGCCAGCTAGGGTTTAGTCTTAGGCCTCGCTTGGCCCGACGTGAGGGTCTGATCTACACTTGTCGTACCTCTGATAGTCTCACCTGCCCCTTGTTGTTGTTAAAGCTTGTAATGGATGAATCTTTGGCTCAAGGATCCAATCTTCATTATAAATAGGAAAGATTATTTTCGATGCAAATAGAGATATGACTATATGAGATTTATTTATGGTGGTAGTAATATGCAAGTAAACATGGCAAGGGTTAATAATCATGATAAATAAAATAACATGTGTCGAACCGAGTGAGTGAGTTTGGGTTGTGCCAGAGAGAGGACACAGACCTTCACGCCCTTGTTCGTCTTCCTCGCCTCGCCTCTGGTCCGGCCCGGCTTCCGCTTCTCCCTCCAGCCTCCACCTCCACCTCCACCTCCACCTCCACCCCGCAGGCAAAACCCACGAGACGAGACGAGCGCAGATTAGGGTTTCCGCACGACCTTTCTCTCCTTGCGCTAGGGTAATTTTCTTCTTCCCCCATTGCCGCCGGAGCGTGGTTTCGGTTTGGTTGGTGAGTAATCTAGGTTTCTCTTTCGTTTTCCTCAGAGTCAGGGCCTAGGGCTGTTGGCGATTTGTGCGGGCGGGCGGGCGACGAGGTTGCTGCCGGTGCCGCGGCCCGCGGGGGGCGTCATTCGGATTCACCTGAGGTGTTGATGTGTTGCTGCTACTGATCCATGGCCAATACCCGCTCAGGAGGAGGAGGGGATGCTCCTCCTTCTACTCCAGCTGCTGCTTCAGCAAGAAAGCTCCCCAATGGAAGGGAGACCAGGAGCACCGCCGCCGCCGCTGCCGCTGCCGCCACCGCCAGTGCTCACTCACCAAGCCTCAGGAGGTCCACTAGAGAAAACAAAGGAAAGCACACAGCTAGACAGCTTCCTGCCACGCCTTCCTCTCACAGATCTCCCAAAACGCCCGCCACCGCGATTTCCACATCCTCTCCAAACAATCCCAAAGAAAAGCCCACCAGAGTTAGCAGGAACACACCTGTTTCACCTTCTCCTCCAAAACAAGATTCTAATGCGCCCACCTCCACCAAAAGAAAAACCCAAGATGATGCCTCTACGCCGTCCAAGAAGCACAAAAGTCTCATGCATACAAAGAGCTACGTTGCGCTCTTCCGTCGACGAGGACAAGAAGAACCACAGTCACCTGAGTCGCGAGGTATGAAATGTCATGCCATTTCATCATTCAATTAATTGAGATTTTTTTCTGGTTTACCTGCACCAGCTCATTACTTAGTTTCTTTCTTGCAAACATTTCACCTGTCAAAACTCTCGACATTAAAGGAACTGCATAGTTTTAGTCTCCTTTGTTCTTGACTGCAATGTCTTGAAGCATCCTTTGTGTGCCGAGCCTTCTAAAAACCAACTGATATCATAGTACTCCATGCATATCAATCACTCTTCCATTGTCATTCTGACAGGGCTCATAGCTTCTTAGCAATCAAGTTTTGGCATAGCAATTTCAGCATGATGATATCCATCACCTCTGTCTCCCTAGATGCTGATGCTTAGTTTTCATGCTTAGTTTTCATCCAAATACTAAAGGCTGTTATCTGTAAATTTTGTGATGCAGTGCTTGCTCCCCTCAGGGAGGATGAGGAAAAAGCTTCTGAGGTGCAACCGGAAGGAGATGGCGCTGTTTTGGCGCATGAAGAAAGCAATGCACCGGAACAACCCAACCAGGAACCTTCAAATGCGTCTGCTAGCAAGATTTTGGGAGTTCACCCTTCTGACTTGCATGAAAATGAGGTGGTGATATTGGAGGGAGATGGATTGAAGATTGGACCCCACCAGTCTGATATTGTTCTAGAGGTTGGGCCTGCCATCCTTTCTTTTCTAAAATCTGAAATTTAAACAAGTCAGCTCTGTATTTATGCTGCTGACGAAATCAGTGCAGTAAGCAGCAGTTGGGCATCTACTACCAACAAATTTAACACACTAAGCATTTTGGAAAGTAGTGATGTTACCTTATTTTATCCGTTATTGGTATTAACTCCTAAGTAGCGTGAAAGAATGTTATACATCTTCCAGGGATACACTCTTTGTTTAAACCTGCAAATGTTATACTGCTTCTTGTGCTACTACTTACCTTAATGGACGAAGTATCCGTCATGCACTCTTTTTATCAATTTCTTCTTATGTCTGCTAGCTTTTTATCACACCCTAGTAGGGTAACACCTCCGAATGTTGTGTCTGATACTCTGATATTTATATAAGTCTTGGTTCTCTTCTGTTATTATCTGCTAATGCATATTGGGGACTTAAAGCAATGTTGCAATATTTTTTACAGCCTTGCATTCTTACTGAGACGTGCTCACTAAATAAGGCAGTGGAAAGCATCCCCATGTTGGAAACTGGAGAGCAAGCTACTGGTGATTCAAAGTATGCTAAACTAAACTTTGCATATTATTTGTGCCATTAGCTATATAGATTCTGTTTGATGTTGCTAAGCATGGAGTCGGTATGTCAGCTGATTCTGTAATCACCTCCTGTATTGCAGCCAGAACTCTCTTCTAGAATTGCAAAATAGCGCTTGCTCTACTGCTCACCATGAAGAGGTATTAATCAAATGAGGCTTGCATGATTTCTCATGCAGCATTTGTGTTTTCATTTCATGTTTTATTTAGTGGGATATAAGTAACCATGTGCTTGCAGTTAATGTTCCTTTTATCCTCTAGGCCAACAAGTCAGTGGAAGAGGGTGATTCTATTGGGATTCAAGGTGCATGCACTTCAAGGAATATTGAAGCTATCCAGTGTGATGGAACAGGTTACAATGACAAGATTTGTGTTGGTTGCAGAAGTAGGGAAATCTCAGATATTCTGAAGTAAGTCACGCTGCAGTCTAATTAAGTTCTTTTTGTTTGCTTCATGTTCTTTCTTAATACTGAATTTAGGGAAATATGGACCTATAGAATCGGAAAATGGAAGATGATCATGCTAAAACTAAGATGATCCCCCATCCCCAATTCTACCAATCTTGTTATTCCTTACGCAGGCAAATGTTTCTCCACATCGTTTCAGTTATCTTGGTTTCACTAGCAGTATCTGGTTATTTTGCTCCCATGATTTGTTGGCACTATAAACGATAAAACAAGCTCAACATATTTATCTGTTTATTCCAGATCTCATGCCTTTTATAATATACTGTTGAATAGTGCGAAAGCTTGAGTTTGATTATTACAATAGCGAGATTTATGATAATAGGAAAAAGTAACTGTAGGTAAACCCTAACAAATCTAGAAACAAGTAGTACAAAGGAATGCAGTAAAGCTTTCCTAAATTGCATACTTCTAGCTATGACAAGAATAAGTGCCTTCTTTTCAAATGAGTGATATGATTCATTGGTGAACACTGTTTCAAGGTTATTGAGCAGTTTAGGTGACTGAAAGATGCGATATCAGGTGTAAACATGTGTTCCCACCCCCCCCCCCCCCCCCCCCCCCCACACCACCCAACTCGGTTGCTTTTCTAGAACTTGTCACCTTATAGTCCTTGAGGTTGATGCATCTTTCAAATATGTTTTGTGGACAGTTCATCTCTAATACCATGCTATAAATATGAAAATATTGCAGGGATCTTAATAAAATTAAAACCCTTCTTCTCAATATAATGATACGTATAGAAAAACAAATGAACGCAGCTCTCCTGTGTGTTCGAGAAGAGAAAAAAACTAAACCCATTTTTTTATTTGGTAACAGGTCTTGTGGTGGAAAAGGATGTAAACGACATTACCACCTTTCGTGTATGGATCCTCCCTTGGATGTGTCCCTAGGAATATGGCTTTGCATAATGTGTATAAAAAAGAGGCTTCAGTTTGGTGTATATTCAGTCAGCGAGGGAATTGAATCTTTATGGGATGTCAAGGAAGGTAATTATATCACATAAAACGTATGACAGTTTGTCTTTGATTGTTGTCATTCATTTATTAATTATATCGCTTCTCCATTTTAGGAGCAGAGAACAGCAAGCAATATTTCGTTAAGTATAAAAATCTTGCCCATGTACATAATCAGTGGGTTTCAGAAAGTGATATAGTTGATAGCACCCCGCAAGGTTCTGATCTTATCTCCAAATTTAGCAAGAGGATTCATAAAGAAAAGGTGTTTGCTCGTATGATGAATCCCACTGCTTATCTTTTTTAGAGGATTTTAGGCTCTGCAAAAGTATGCTTGCTGATGGATTTCCTTTCTGATTTTGATTTCTTAGACAATAAGGTGGAAGCAGGAATGGGCTGAACCACACCGTCTGTTGAAGAAAAGATTACTTATGCCTCCAAAAGAAGCTGAAGTTTTTTTTAGCTCATTAGGTGATAAATTTGTATACTGTAATGTCGAATGGCTAGTGAAATGGAAGGATCTGGGGTACGAACATGCTACATGGGAACTTGAGTCTTCATCCTTTTTATGTACTCCTGAGGCTGAGGAGCTCAAACGGAGCTATGAGGACCGCTTTAAAGCTGCAAGAAAAGCATCTGATCCTTCAAAACTAGACAAGGTATGCCGTAGAAAATATTTATTTGTATTTACTGGCACGCTGCAACCTCATTTGACAAGAAAGTGATAATAATCTATACATTTTCATCATTTGGGTTATATGCTCATCCCTTTGCTAGTCACCACTATCAATGAGCTTTATTAGTTCCAAGCAAGTTTGTTCTTTCTTCAGTTGTCTGGTCACATTGCTTTACCTCACGCAAATAATGAGCTCTATTAGTTCCAAGCAAGTTTTTTCTTTCTGCTGTCTGGACTCTGGACATTAGACCATTTGAGGCTATTACAGATATGTGGCTATATATATGTGATCCGCCCCTCCCTAATGAGAGTGTGAGGTGTTATCCCATTATTCTACAGAAGCATGTGTTCAGAATGACCCCATGGGATTTACTTTGGATCTCTGTTACATTCTTATATTCCAAACAGGCCCTTGCTTGAAGATTTCACAATTTTCAGTAATAGTAAACTATCTATGTGCTATGCAGGTTAAGGGGGGCACATTTCAGCAACTCCAGAGATTGCCAGATGGTTGCCCTCCTGGTTTAGATGATGATCATTTGAGATCGCTTAACCAGCTTCGTGAGTTCTGGCACAATTCACGTGGTGCTGTATTCATCGACGATCAGGTAGAATAGAACTATCTAAGTATTTTAGCCACCATGCATGAAAAAGGTATATTGATGTGTTTTATTGGCACCTTCCACTTAAGTTCTTGAACACTCTCTAGATTTATTTGTGCTTCCATTTTTTGCTTGTCTTTTTATTATTTGAGGTTTGTAGTAACTGGCATGACAAAACTCTGCTGGCACCATTATGGCAGTTTTTAATTTAATGCAGTATGGTGGAAGCTTCGATTATTACATTGGTGTATTTTACACTTCTCATGGTTTAACTAATTAACTTATCTATTGTACAGGAGCGAGTAATTAAGACCATTCTTTTTGTGGCATCCATACTGCCTCACATCTGTCGACCAGTCCTCATTGTCTCTACTACTACTTCTCTCTCCTTGTGGGAGACTAAGTTCAATCGCTTGGCAGCATCCATCAATGTTGTTGTGTACAATGGGGAGAAAGATGTACGCAAATCTATTCAAGATCTGGAGTTTTATAAGGATGGTTCTGTGATGTTGCAAGTTCTCTTGTCCCACCCTGATGCCATCTTAGAGGTAATAATATTCTTTTAGACTCAGCTTGTCTAATTTATCCACTAAAAGAGCACCATTGCTTTCTTTAGATGCATTTAGCATTATGTTAATGCTAAATGCATCTAAAGAAAGCAATGGTGGATAAATTAGAAATGGTGCTCTTTTAGTGGATAAATTAGACAAGAGAACTTGTCATAACAGGAAACTCTAGAGAATTTGAAGCACTCAATGTACCCTTTTGTTTCCTGTTTCTTTCCATTGTTATACAGGACATCAAAGCCATTGATTCAATTAACTGGGAAGCAGTTATAGTCGATGATTGCCAAAACTCTAGAGTTTCAAAATGCCTTGAACAACTTAAGCAACTTCCTACCAATTTTAGGATGGTTCTATTGAGTTCCTCACTAAAGGTGCTGCCACCAACCTTGTATAGAATTCTTTTTGTACCACAAGGGGGTCATATTTTCTTATTTTATCTTGCAGGAAAGTATTGCTGAGCACATCAATCTGCTGTCTTTCCTCAACCCTGAAGAAAATGGTACATTGAGTGTTTCAAATGGTGTTTCTTTTGATACAGCTGGGACCCTAGCCGTTCTGAAAGCAAAACTTGCACGTTATGTTGCCTTTGAGCGGAAGTCAGATTCTTCAAAGCTGTTAGAGTATTGGGTTCCTGCCCGCCTTTCACCAGTGCAACTAGAGATGTACTGTTACATATTACTATCAAACTCCCCAGCCCTTAGATCGCATTCTAAAACAGATAGTGTTGGTGCTCTTCGCAACATTCTTATATCCCTTCGGAAGGTTTGCTTTTTAAACTTCTTTGCATGCAATAACTTGTTTTAAAGTAGCAATTTAGCTGGACATGATGAAACCTGCATGTACAATTACTTATCATGCATGTCTGCAGACAATTCTATTGATCTTCAGTTAATCCTTATGCAACAGTGTTGTGACCACCCGTACCTCGTTGATCAATCACTACAAAGCACACTTACCAAGGATCGCCCTATAACCGATATCCTTGATATTGGAGTGCGTTCATGTGGCAAATTGCTGCTTCTTGAAAGAATGCTCCAACAGATCAGGATTCAAGGTCTTAGAGTTCTTATTCTTTCGCAGGTGAGATGTCCATGGTATCATGCTTCCAGTATTCTTTTACTTACAATCTGTGCGTGTTGATTACCGTAAAGTCAGTCTGCCAGTCCGCTACTCTTTCTGTTTCAAAGTTTGTGTCGTTTTAATTTTTCCATAAGTCAAACTTCTTTAACTCTGTGATACTGTTTATATACCAAAAAAAGCATCAGTATCTACAACATCAAATTAGTTCATCAAATTCACCCCGAAATGTCTTCATAGTGCATTTACTTGGTATTGACATTTTATAGTTGCTAATATATTTTTTATATAAACTTTTTCATAGTTAGATGAGTTAAACATATGACAAAAATAAAACGGCCTACACTACACTTTAGAGTGGAGGGAGTACTACCTAAGCCCCTTAGACATGTATACTTGGTTGTATTCCTTGTATACCCAGTATTGGCTATATATATGAAGGTCAACCCCCCCCCCCCCCCCCCACAACACCCACACCCACACCCACACACACCCACACACACACACACTGGGTGTGCAGTGTGTTCCTACCACAATGATTATTTTGGTCATCTGTTTGAATAGCTCTGATTTGTTATTGTGTCACTAGATTACTTGTGCTTATGATGCTGCTCTATTCTCCAGCTATTGTATTAACAATCTTTTGGTCCAATCTTATTCAACTTTATTTTTTGTGGTAGTCTGGTGGTGGATCTGGCAACCCTATGGGTGACATTTTGGATGACTTTGTTCGTCAGAGATTTGGTTACGAGTCATATGAACGTGTTGAACGTGGATTGCTACTGCAAAAGAAACAGACAGCAATGAGTATGTTCAATGACAAAACTAAGGGGCGATTTATTTTTTTGATTGATAGTCGTGCATGTGCTCCAAGCATCAAGCTATCATCTGTTGATGCCATCATCATATATGGCAGTGACTGGAATCCCATGAATGACTTGAAAGCCCTTCAGAAGGTCAGCATGGAGTCACAGTCTGAACCTGTGCCTATTTTTCGTTTGTATTCGTCTTGTACAGTGGAGGAAAAAGCTCTTATTCTTGCAAAGCATGATCACATTCTGGATACCAATATCCTGAATATAACCCCTAGCCTGAGCCATTGTCTGATCAGTTGGGGTGCATCATTTCTCTTCAATAGACTTGAGGAGTTCCAGAACCCCAGCTACTCAAAAGTCTCTGGTGATGAGCTTTTCATGGATAATGTAGCTTTGGAGTTTTTAGCAAAATTACTCAGGAAGGTTGAACTCAACACTGAATCAGGCAATGCTGCCATATCACAAGCTTATCTGCGTGGGTCTTCCTATTCTAGAGCTATTGTTTTAGCTGGTGAGAGGGATGGAATTTCATCAGTCGATGGTGATCTGCCAAAGTTCTGTGCCTACTGGTTAAGTTTACTTAGTGGGAGGTCTCCTCATTGGCAACATATATCTGAGCCAGCACAAAGAAGCCGTAGAAAGATACATAACGTGGAACAACAATTGAAAAACACAGAAGAACAGTTGAAAATACCTACTGATACTGAAGAAACTGATGAAGCCAGAACAAAGCGTAGAAGAATTGGGGAAATCATGGATTCATCTCCAAAAGACCCACCTGGCAAAAACAAGGACATCATATTGCCTGAAAATAATACCCCATCTAGCTCTCATCAAATATCAGTTGAAGATACATGGCAGGAACTAGGTAACATCTGTAACTGAATTGATGTGTTGTAATTTAGTTGTGGATGCTGCATTTCGCTAACACAGTTCATTATGTAGAGCGAAACAATCTTCATGGCACACAAAAAAGTCTACACGTTCAACTCAAGCCAGAACTTTCAAAGTTATATGAGTTGCTGCAACTGCCGGTACTGCTACACATATTTATTTCTATTGTCCCCTCCATATTCATGCTCCCTTTTTATTTTTTTAATCCTATGTAAAATCATTTATTAAATTCACACAAAATATAAGATAGAATTGAGCTCTCTTAGACTTTTGATGGTTAATATTTCTCAGCTCTGAACCATGTGTGAATTTTGTATTTCCCTAGTCATTATCAAGTTGACTCTTGATAAATATTGCTATTTTTCCGAAAAAATAAAATAAAATTGCTCTTTAAACTGAGAAAAGTTGACCCATATTTTATTATATGATATATATAATATATTCTTAGTGTATCATCTGGAATCCATTAATATTTGACAGTTGCCACTAGCTAGTTTACCTTAAGCACATGTGATTATATTCTCAAATGTCATCTTCAACCCAAAATGTTTGCTAGTTCCTACCACTATTTTGTTTTAAGCATATTCTTCTTTCAGCTTCAGGGGTCATGACAGCGCTTGCCATCTCCATGTGTGTGCTGGCATGAAACTGATGCTCGTATCTCCGTAATAGTTCTTGTTTTGTTGTATGCTTCATGTCTAACTTGTCAGCATTGAACTAGAACATCTATACTTTTCTTGCTCATCCATTAGTCAAGTAGTAATCCTCAGCATAAGTCACAAGAGAGGAAAAATCACAGAAGCATTCACCATTGTCATCTTATGACTGCCGATGCATAAGAATCATCGAGGCAATAGTGGCAATCACTGATTGATGAGGACCTAAGCTTCTCAATCAATGTAGCAATGCATGCAACATGAATCATATAATCTCCAGGAAAATCATTTTATGTTAGAAGCAAGTACACAGATCCTGTGCAGGTCTAAACTGAACAAAGTATTTGTCAAAGAAAAATCAGAAAAGAAGAGATCATTAGCGGTGCTTCCTTAAAAAAAAACTCGACCTGCAGGGGTAAGAACAGCCCCCAGGCATTTTAGTAAGAAGACCTCATGCAGGACGAGAAAACCCTCGAACCCTGCCTCACCAATACACAGTTTCCATAGCCCATGTGAGAACAACCACCATGGGCCAGACCTTGACATGTGCTTTGGCGTGGGACAGACGAGGGGATTTTTTTGACCCCAGCCTGAGGAGTGCTATTAGAGCCACCTAACAAACTCAGCTGCCCGTTCGCTAGGCAGTGTTTCCTTTTCTTCCATAAAGCTATTCCTACCACCACGCACCAAGAAGAGATATAGAGGGAGAGGATCGGAGTGAGGCTGGACACCTGGCTGCTGCCATGCATGCCTCACCTTTTTTTCAAATCAAGAAGCCTGAACGTTGAAATCGGTTTCTAATTACATGGCCACTTTGTTTTGAAAATGTTAAACGACTGTAATTTTTTATCAAAATAATTATATGCATGTTTAGTGTACAAAAGCTGCATCAGTGGATTCATATTCAAATTGCTTTTAAGATGATGCAGCAATTAGTGACCATAGAGTTGTTTTGCAACTTGGATCAGCAAAAAAAGAGTTTAAATTGAAGTTATTGTTAAAGATAGTTGTGGTCTCCTCTTGCATAATAGCATACAAAATTGCAAATGTGGTATTTGTAGCAAGGATGCATTCAGGTCATAGATCATTTTACCCTAAAAATGTCTGTCAAATTATGAAAACTGACAGTTTACTTTATTTCATGTACTCAATTTTCAATTTAAGCTGATTGCTTTCATGGATGGATATAACAAATTTTGCAGGAGAAAGTGAAATCCTTATGTGAGGAATTTCTCGAGTATATTTTGAAGAATCACCAAATCAGCCAGGAGCCTAAGGGCATACTGCATGCATTCAATTTAGCTCTGGTTAGACAAAAAGATCTTCTTTTTTACTTCAGTTTAGCTTGCTGCTAAATGCTTTTGGTTTTGTATTGTTCTTGTTTCAGTGTTGGCGTGCTGCTTCTCTCTCAAAGCATAAAATCAATCACACAGAATCACTCAAGCTGGCTGTAGAAAACTTAAACTATGAGTGCACAGAAGAACTTGCTGAGTATGTCTATGCGAAGCTAAAGATTCTTAAGAGGAAGTTTGCACGTAGAGCAGGGGAGGTGAGCAAGCAAAGTTCTATGGCTTCAGTGGCCAACATATCAACTTGTGAACAGGACACTTCAGTTAGTCTGAAAAATGATCAGTTAATCCCTAGCCAGGTAACTTTAACTGATGATAACTTTGAGAATGGTTCACATCACGAGTCAACAGGTGACTTTTGGACTGAGGAGATGGTTTCGGGAGAGAAAGAACTCCTATCTGACCCAGTAACTCATGAAGGGGAACATTTATCAAGGGATGAACTTCTCAGCAAAATAATGGACAAAAGAATTAAATTAGTTGATAAAGTTTTCTCTTTAAGAGGAAGGAATATACAGGATAAGCATTCAAATGAGGTTTCATTTTTAGACATGCATAGGCAAAAGGAAGTAGCAAAACTCAAAGGAGCTTGCAGTTTAGTTGTGGAGCATCTTCGTAGTAGCCAAAGTCACATTGCTCAAGAGGACGGGGATGGGAAAATAAAGCTAATAATTGAATGGTTTACTATGCTACTGTATGCTTTTTTGGAACACATGAAATGCCAACGTAACAGGCTTGATATGCAGCAATCAGCTTCCAGGATCAAGGAGTCTCAATTGAAGGAAGAAACCCTTCAGGCAGCAAAATGTGGCCAATTAGATCAAAATTTTGATCAACACATTCCTTCACCAGATTTTGAATTTGCTATGGAAGAATTTAGGCACTTCAGGGAAGTAGTTGGTAGCTGCCATGTTCATGCAGCGGCTCTGGCACCAGAGTCTTTGGATGATAATTCAGCAATGGAAATTACGTTGGTTCGAAGCGCAAATGCATCTGAAGTTATCGAAGAAGCGCTAAATAGAGATGCTGGAGTTCTTGTTCAAGGTCCAGCACCAGAAGTTGTCAGTCCATCAGTGAACGGGATTTGCAATTGTTCTGATGGCATCAACTCACAAGGAGATGCATCTCTGGCTGTTCCGTCATTGGTTAGTATTCCTTAACTGACAATTCAGTTAACTATGTATGGTCAATTTCTATTTACATGCAATCTGTTGACAGTACTTACTTTTTAGTTGCTTCCAAGCGACACATGATCATTTTTAGCATAGAAAATTGTCATGTTTAACCTGTAAATCATAGCATATTTCCTGAACAATGTTGCTTGTATGCAAGACCATCAGAATTTCAGAAACAAATGTGAGATCTCCTCATGTCAGTATTTATGACCTCTGCTATTTGTTTTTCCTTTGGTTGTTACTCAGTTAAGTTAATGTCCTTTCCCCTTTGTGATATAGCACAATCTGTAAGAAATATTTGTACACTTTTTAGTAGCCTAAACTATGGTGTGTGACATCTTTTCTTACTGTTTCCATTTAGTAAAACCAATCTTAAATATGTTTACCACTCTGGTAGTTTCTGTTAGTCTGTTTCCCTGACATGTAGAGTTAGAACTGTATGTATTATTTATACAACAGTCCTCTGAAATTTCCTAATCCATGCCCTTGAATGTACTTAACTAGTGATGTCCCTTCTTTTTCTTTGTATATGTATTATGTTGTTTTTCATATGGTATCTTTGTCTAGGATCCTTATTCGTGATATGGCATAAGCTTATTATGCAGAATAACTCAATATGTACTGGTACCATTATACCAGGAACCTTCAAGTGATGACCTTAGTACTGACCATGTTGAGGAGAACACAGATGGCTCACCAGTACAGGGTGATACAAGCAGACATTTAGGTGATGCTGCAATGGAAGTTGAAACTGGAAATAGGAACACTGCTTTGGCTGATTCACCTCACTTTGACACATCAGCTTTGACTGCACCATCCAGGCAGTCAACATCGCCGGTTTCTCGAGAAATCGAGATGCAGAGCAATCTTGTGGACCAATGTGCACAACAGAGTTTAGTGTCATCGCAACCTTTGCAGGGAGAACCGGAACAAGCAGATTTGTCTAGTGCAGCATCAGCTCAACCTTTGCAATCTGAGAGGCAACAATCAATCCCTCTTTCCAATAATCTGCTTGAAAGAGCACAGCTTGATCAGGGTCAACCAAATTATCAGACAGATGGGGCACCTGGTTCTACGCAGTCTGCAGAACTCTTTCCAGTTACATCAATGATGTTTAACCACCCACCTATTGACACCGAACCACTGAAAAATGAGTTGCACAAATTAAGATTACACATGGACGCACTCAATAAAGTCCATGAAATGAAGGTTTCTTACTTTTGGTCCTTTTTTTTGTATTTCTTTCTTTATGCTGTTCCAGAATCACCATGTCTAACCAACTCCAATTTGGACAGAAAACCCAACTTCAGGCGGAGTGTAGCCAAGAACTAGATAGGGTAAAGAGAAAATATGATTTGTTAATTAAAGAACATGACTCCACTCATCTTCAGCAAAAGAAGGCACTTGATGGTTTGTATGAGAAAGTTCAACACAACCAATCGCTGGCTGAGGATTTTCGGGCCAAATTCATATCATCGTCTGCAGCACAAGGTATGGAGAGCATGTACATTCATCGTCCGTTCCAAATTAATGTTTTCAACATGATTAGTGTTTGGTATGAAACATTGTGATAAGTTCTATTTCATTGCAACTTCCCCTTTCTGCGAGATTTACATCCGAAGGTGCAGTAGATCTTCTAAACACAACAAAAATGCACAAATGCAAGTTCCATGCAATACTTGACTAGTTGCTCACATCTTGAGTATGGATGGACTGAAAGAAGGAAGAAGACAGGATCCAAGATTTATTAATATAAACTATTTCTTAGAACTTTGTCATTAACAACTATGTATTTCTTTCATTCAGGTGCAGCAAAAGCCCATATCCCTCCAGTTCGTCACACACCTCTGGCTACGCCACAAGTGATGAGGCCTCCAGTGTTGGACTCATCAACTGCCCTGTCATCAGCTTGTCGACCACCAGTGCCGAGGCCTAGGGTCCAAACACCACAGGTGGACCAACCATCATCGTCATTGTCACAATTATCCCGTCCGTCTTTGCAAGTGGTCCAACCTTCCAACTTGGTCCAACCTTCCAACTTGGAACAAGGCAATCTTTTCAGAGCAACGCCAACGACTCTTAGTCACATGCCACCTCCACGTGGGAGCTATGGAGTTCAGAGTGCACCTGCTCCTCATCTGTTCAGGTCGCCGCGGGCACATTCCATGCCACCTGGAAGTCAGCAGCAACTGCCAGCAACTAGGGTGGAGGCAGTGTCCTCGAGGACACAACCATTGCTGCCAGCAAGCTCATGCCCATCAGATGTACATGTGGGACACCTGGCAGCCTCAGCCATGTCAAGTTTACACTCTGTCCTCCCTTCAACCTCATTGTCCTCAAGCTTGCATCCTCAACCCACTCCGAACCCAATTTTACAAGCGGCGGTGCCATCAGGCTCAAATACAACAATGCCTTCCATCCCTACAGGCATGCAGCCGCCAGATTCTGGGTCACTATCGCTGGATGCATGGCTTTCAGCTAATCTTGGGTTGAGTGATGATGCGTCTACAGCTCCTGCTAAGAATACAGCCAGTCTTGGGTTGAGCAGTGATGCACCTAAGGCAGCTCCTGCTACAAATACGGCCAGTCTTGGGTTGAGCAGTGATGTGCCTAGGGGGACGGCTCCTGCTTCAAATACAGCCAGTCTTGGATTGAGTTCTGATGTGCCTAGGGGGACAGCTCCTGCTAAAAATACAGCCAGCCTTAGATTGAGCAGTGATTCGCCTGGGCCGATGACTCCTGCTACAAATGGTTCCGAGATAGATGTTGTATGCTTGTCTGATGATGAATGAGACTAGCAGTGTACAAGACTGACAGAGATGACTGCTAGGGTGACCGCGGCATTATTTTACGACTACCTTGAGCTGTCGTTCTGTTAAGATAGGAATGTTGTTTGTGCTGCGAATGGCTGGTCACAGCAATGCCAGTTTTATGTAGATTCACTGTAAATTGGTACATGGCAAATGTTAGCCAACGGTTGCTGTAAATCGCTAACCTGTGGGGAACATATGTGGAGATTAACCTGAGATAGACTTGGGTTTCAAGCGCTGAGATTGCTGTACATGTTTGTCATTGATTAGGGATGCATATCCATAACTCGCTGAGGTGTTGGTTGCATGCTGGAATGTTTGTTTGTACAGAATGTAGAGAGTTGAGAATCATATAAAATCGTTCTAGAAGCATATGCAACAGAGAAATTTAGGCCAAGGCGTTCACTTCAACTTTATACTGTTTTTTAATGAAACACTTGCTCCGCACAATTCTTCTATATATGTTTATACCTTGATGTCCCTAACGTCCTTGGTACTCGTTAGGGACAATTCTCTATATATGTTTATACGGTTTTATACTCCCATATAGAGTTGTGAGATAATTAGCCACCTTGGTACTCGTTAATCAATGATCAGTTCCCCTGTTCGCTTCCCCTCTTAGAGTATCTCCAACAACTCCCTATTCTCACTTGCTATTCTATAATTTTTGGCAAAAACACAAAATCTCTTCTCCAACAACTCCCAATACCAACTTGGTAAAATACCAACTTGGGAAAAAACACCCTCCGCGCGCGTAAAGATCCGCGCGCGGAGGGCGCGCGCATCGCCCCGCGCGGGCCGCGCCTTCTACTCCCGCGCCGTCCCGCTCGCCGACCCCGTCTCCCGTCGCCCGGCCTCCTTCGCCACCGCCTTCGCCTTCTCCATCGCCGCCCCGGACCTGGCCTCCGCGTCGGGCGACGGGCTCGCCTTCTTCCTCTCCCCGTTCCCCTCCGCCCTCCCGGACTCCTCGGCGGGATCGTCTCCGCCGCCACCGCCGACTGGCCGACCAGCATGAAGGATGGCCGCACGGCGCACGCGCGCGTTGAGTACAACGGCGGCGCCAAGAACCTCACCGTCGTGCTCTCCTACGGCTCCAAGCGCCCCAACGCCACGGCTGACGACGTCCTTCTCTGGTACGCCATCGATCTAAGGGACCACCTGCCGGACTCCGTCGCCGTGGGCTTCTCCGCCGCCACGGGCGAGGCCGCCGAGCTGCACCAGGTGCTCTACTGGGAGTTCACCTCCACCGTCGACCCCAAGGAGGAGACGGTGGTCCTGTGGGTGGCGCCATCGATCTGAGCAAACACCGCCGGGAAGCGCCTAGCACCGCCGAGGGACCTTAGCTATGATAGATTTTCTTTGACGGACTTTTCTGTAAAAGTATCAGACACAAAGAATTTTAGATACGCCCTTAGTTGATTTTGAAAAAGTTCAGGGGCTAATATAAAAAGTAGTCATCATGGGATTTACCAAGTGAGAATACAAAGTTGTTGGAGATACACCTTTTTTTCACTTGTAAAACAAAATAGCAAGTTGCTAAAACACAAGATTTACCAAGTGAAATATTGGGAGTTGTTGGAGATGCTCTTATACAGTGCATAAAGCCCGCGAGTCGTGACACTTTTGTTATTGGAACACTTCGATACCTTGTATAGTGCATAAAGCCCGCGGGCCGTGGCACTTTTGTTATTGGAACACTTCGATTCAGTCTTTGTGGTTTTCATTGGTATGGGCAAGGCAGCAGTTGGTTAAACTGTCGAGAGCGGAGGAGTTTGTTTCAGCAATCCTTCAGTTGCGAACTGACCTATGCACGTGCGTGTGTGTGCTGCTGTGGCGGTGGTGTGAGGTTCGTAACAAGGTGAATGCAGGAGAGTTGATGCTATCGTGTGCGGCGACAGTCTCATTGGTTCTGAACACAATAAGAGTGATCCTGCAGAAAGAAATTGTGACACCTACTCGGCCCACTGCTATGCACTCGATGTGCTGATCTCCACCTCCGTCAGAAGTCCTCAAGATTAATGTCGACGAGGGATTTAGACCGGGTACCAAAATCGGCTCATGGGGATTCATTATCAGAGACAGTGTGGGATCAGTGGTGATGGCTGGAGCTGGGAGTTTGGGGTTGCTACAGCACTCATGGCTGAAACTATGGCGTGTAAACAAGCCATTGAGGCAGCGATTCATTTGGGCATATCTCATGCAATCCTCGAGACCGATTCAGTTCAGTTGAAGGAGGCGAACACCTCATCAGTTGGCGATCAGGCTATTGCTGGCGCTCTCTTCCAGGAGATAAGAATCCTCCTAGGTGATTTTCTGTCTATAAGCGTGTGTCATATTCCACGAGTTTGTAATTCAGGTGCTCATGAGCTTGCTTCCATAGGTTTGAGTTGGGACCCGGGTCAGTTTCAGTTTTGGACTGACCCCTCCCGGAGTTTGTATTAAGTATGAATGCTCGCGATTTAGCTAAGTACAACTCAATCAATACAAGGCCCTAGAGCCAGTTGAAGGATAAAAAAAAATTATTTGTATACGAATTATGGCATGTGTTTAATTTTCTATCAATTATAATGAGTAAATTGCACCGTAGTATCTAAATTATTTGGTGTTTCACAGATAGGTACTCCAACTAAAAAACGCAACTTCTAAGCACATAACTTCTGAGTACTCTAATTAAAAAATGTAACTTTTAAGTACTGGAACTATAATTACGTAACTTCTGGGTACTGGCGCTTGAGTAGCATCGCATCCATGGGACATCTGCGCACGTGTAGGCGAGCTGTCGTGGGGAACCACGCCTTACCTGTGGCCGCACAACGTCCGCGCTAGGACCCATCGATGGCTGCCCTTGCTGAGGTCATGGCACCATCTCTTCCTGTCTTGCTGGTGGCGAGTGCAGTGAAGTAGGAGACGCAGGCGCGGCCAGTGCAGCTGTGACAAGGAGCTCCCCTGCCTCGCCGCCTTCATCTCCTCCTCGACGGCACGACCCTCTTCGGCTCTTCGCGAGATGTGCGCTGCCGTAACGAGGCCATGGACCCGTTAGCACCAACCCGCACAGGTGGCTCCTCGCCGACATGGACTGATGTGCGCTTTGGGTGTGGAGTCCGACAGCGCTGACGGCCATGCTCGGCACCGACCACGGCGTGATCCTCAAGGACCTGGTGGCTTCTTCTCTCTGCTTAAGCGCCAGTACCCAAAAGTTACGTAAGCATTGTTTCGAAACCTAGACGTTACATTTTTAGTTGGAGTACCTCGAAGTTACATAAGTATAGTTCCAATGCCTAAAACTTACTTTTTTAGTTGGAGTACATATTTATGAAACACCAAATAGTTTAGCTACCAGCAATGTAATTTACTCAATTATAATTTATGAGACATTTTCCTTGGAAAATAAGTGTGGATGAAAACAACTCGTTTTTAAGAGAAATTAAGATTAAGACTGTGTACCAAAAAGTACCACCTTCACCACATATCCTATAGTTGAGTTGCTCCAATATTTAGTTTGGTTTTAAGACATTGAATAGATCACGACCCTTGGGCCGTAAAAATTCTGCAAGTTACCGTGCAGCAGATTATAGTTTGTGTTGCAATATATGGATGGTACGTCACATAGCCGTAGGATGCTCCAACGCCCACACGGTAAGATCGAAAGGATGACGACATATCCATGCACGGAATCGTCTGCATCCAGCTAGCCAGTGGCTGAGCTTGTCAATTTTGACGCGTAGGGCCAGCCCTCCCCCTCCCCCCAGTGGCGGAGCTTGTCAGTTTTGACGGCTAGAGCCACTATAAAAGTATACATATCGTCTATGCTAAATCAAATATTACCCACACTAGGTTTAATATTGATAGGTAACAAACACCTATAAATACATAGATTGACATGAATATCTTAATTTTAAACTTAAATTCACAACATAATAGATAAAAATTTATAGCCCTTTTAAATGTAGGAGATAATTTCAAATTGCGATGTCATTCATGAAATCTATCAGATCAAGCTCAATGCTTTTTTTATCCTAACTAAGAGCATCTTCAAGGGCTTTGACAAATTGACATGTCATTTGTTGTTGTTTGCAAACTCCCATAATAAAATGCAAAGGATAAAAATAGGCAATCTTCAAGGGAATTGGCATTTGGACTTAGCAAAGGATAAAAATAGAAGGTCTCCAGGCGCGCGTGCTTTCCTCGCGCGCCACTTTGCTCACGCGATCGGGTTTGCAAAGCCGTCCACGGCTTGACATTTTTGCCAAGTTTGTTCTATTATTTGCCAACTTGCCCAAATTGCAAACTCAACCGTTGGATATCTGTTTTGGAGTTTTTTGGCAAATTACTCAAATGTAAACCTCAAATGCAAAACCCTTGGAGATGCTCTAAGCTCAATACTTGCTTCAAAGAGAAACGAGAGGAGATGAGAGGTGGTAACGAGCGGAGGCTATTAGCTTAAGCAAGGGATGAGGGAGGATGAATCGAGTCAGTCCGTACATGGTGATGACTATATATAGGCCAAAAGAACTGAAGACATGGTTATATATAGGCCAAAAGAACTGAAGATTAGTGTTCAGATATTTTGGTCCAGTAGGGCCTTGGCCGCAGTGGCCCTATATAGTTGGAGATCCGCCCGTGCAGCTAGCTGATGACTCGCGCCAACTGCTGAACCGCCATGCCGCCGGCCCATCACCACCACCACCACTCGCCTCACTGATCACTTGCTCCGCCTCCGATCCGCCTCCCTCGTCTCGTCCGCGCATGGCCCCGCCCCTCTACCCCTGCAGGTCCTGCGCTCTGCTTGACGCCATCGTCTTCTGCCTCTGCTGCGTCGCCAGGCTGTGCCTCCACTGCGACGCCGCCGTGCACGGGTCCACCGCCGATGCGGCGCTCCACCCGCGCGCCCGGCTCTGCGACGCCTGCGGCGACGCGCCCGCCGTGCTGCGCTGCGACGGCACCGTGACGCTCTGCGCCGTATGCGTCGGCCGCGGCGCTCCCGGCGTCACCCGCACCGCCATCGCCACGTACACCGGCTGCCCCAGCCCCGCCGAGATGGCGAGCCTCATCTCCGTGGACCCGCCGCAGCCGCACCAGGACTTCGAGGCCTGGCTCGCCGACAGGCTGCCGCGTCTCCTGTTCGACGACGGACAGGCGGTGGCGGTGCAGGATCATCAGCCGCATCATCTCCTGGAGGACGACGGACAGGCGGTGCAGCTCCCGCCAGATTGGGATGTCGACATGGAAACCGCCAGGATTGAGAAGATGCTGGCAAACAGCTGCTACACTGAACCTGAGGTATGTGTTGTTATTTATTTATATATTGTTATCAACTCAACTGATGAACGCATGCATATGCATGCATCGTGAATTGATTATGGCAATGGCAATGCTCGCAGTCATCCTCTTATGGCAGTGGCAACCACCTCATCTTATCCTCGTTGCCGGCGGGCTCCTGTCAGCAGCAGCAGCAGCCTCAAGCAGCCACTGTGCAGCCGTCTTGTTGGCAGAACCAGCCTGGGCAGGACAACAATAATGGATTGATCCCTTTCTGCAGCGGCGGTGTGTTGCCAGAGAGCACAGATGATTTCATTCAGGCTGCCCAGCCACCGGCGCCGCAAATGAGTAAACAGATGCTCCAAGATGCAAGGGCCATGGCCAAGAAGCGAGAGGACAGGGAGAGGGCCAAACAACGATATCACGAGAAGAAAAAGAACAGAAGGTATATAGGCTCCATCTATCTGAACAACTTCTGAATTTCGGTCTTTCATCTCATCTTTAATTTGTACTCCCTCCGCCCCAAAAAGAATGATGTTTTAGACTTTTCAGACATCGTGTTTGACCACTCGCCTTATTCAAAAAATTTATACATTATATTAAATAAATAAATCATTATTAAAGTATCTCTAACGATAAACTAAGCTATAATAAAATATATGATATTTATACAAATTTTTTGAATAAGACGAATGGTCAAACACGATTTCTACCGGTCAAAAAACGTCATTCTTTTTGGGACGGAAGGAGTATATATATACGTGGATGCCTGCTTGATTGGTCGTCTCGTCGCAGGTTCTGCAAGCAGATCATGTACGCCTCTCGCAAGGCCAGAGCAGACACAAGAAAGCGAGTCAAAGGCCGCTTTGCAAAGGCTCAGCATGATGATGATCCCCAGATTGCTGAAGGCCCATCAGCATCTACAGCTAGAGTGAAGAGGGAGGCAACAGCAGCTGAAACTGTGGACAAAAGGGAAATTCTCGTCGGTGAAATTCACCCATTTCGGTGACGTTTGAGACATCATACCATTCAAAAAATTCAGTTCAATTAGAATTGTTAGTCAAGTCTAGAGTTCTCAAAAGATTTAGTTAAATTCGAATTTTTAGTCAAGTCTACGGAGTAGGTTCAAAAAGTTCAGGTGGGGAGCTTATCCTCCCCCGTGAGCATTTTCTCTCTCAAATACGCAAAAGATTTGCGCATCTTTGTAATTAAGTAGAAGAGTTTTACAGACGCGTCGTAGCGCAATTTAGGGAGAAGATATTACATGGAGTGCAGTCTCCGTCTCATAAATGCCTTATATGCGTTACTCACGCACTAAAAGACCAAGTTTGCATGCCTCGCTTCATTAAAAAAATATCTAGTAGACTTCAAACGTGCCTACGTAGTTCTTGTTTCAATATAGAATTGCAAAGTTAACAACTTGTTTGCTTCATCTTGATGCTTCTTGATCAAATTCAGTCAAAATATTAGTTAAATATGAACATTTTGTCTGCTTAAAATGAGTGAATCCTGGTCCGAAATTTTGAGGTCGGCTAAATTTTAAACAACACTACCATTTTGTTTAGAGTCTCAGGAGTTTAAATGACCTAAAGTTTAATGGCTAAACTTCAAACCATGGGATCCAAACATCAATATACGCGTAGGCCTATGAGAAGATTTGCTAATAACAAGCTCAACAACTTCTGCCAATATATATTGGGTTTAATTCAACTTTCAACATTATTGAACTAAAAGCATTCACGCCTAATGTAGATTCTCGCCACGTGTCCATGACGTGAATATAATCTATGGTATGTGTATGTGTCCATTGTGGCTTCATGGGATCATTGGCGCTATATTTTATTTTGTAAGAGCTTGTGAGCACTTTGGTTGAGTCAAGTTCATATGTATTTATAGACAAACATATTCCATTCCTGCTAGAAATACCTAACTATGCAAGCCTTATTTGGTACTGCTATCGATGGTTATAAAAAAGGGACGCTCTTATTTTTGGATGGTCACTAGATCCATCCGTTCTGCTGGCCACCTCAGCTCGTGGTGAGAAAGCTCTTGACAAAGTCCTTACTGTTGGCCTTGTCAAAAAAAAAAAAAAGGTCATGGAATCACGGAAGCGATGACGCTTCTGTTGTAGTGGGGAAGAAAACAACAGGTGTATATATACGGGCCGAAACCAGAAAATAATGAAATAATATATGGGCATTTGTGGTTGTGGTGACTAATTTTTTTCATAACTCTATGACGAGGTTGGAAACTCAAGTGGCTTTAGTACGTACATTTGAGAAGCTTCAAAAAAAAAAAAAAATTCCCCTAAAGTGAAGTTTATGAGTTGGCTTTTTTTGCTAGTACAATAAAGTTGACAATAACCTAAAATGTTACTAGTGTGTAGAGCAGTTTTAAACAAGCCTTAAATATACTACTTATGAGCAACCATCGTACAGAGGGCGGTAGCTACCAACCATCGTAGCTGGATATTTTGCATATATACATAATACATACATAAATAATATGCATATACAGTACGCAGGGCCAGATGAGCACGTGCGCTCTCCTCTCCTAGCACCACAGCAGCAAGATCAGGTCAGACTGCCAAAGCCAACAACCAATTGGACCCAGTTTTTTTCTTGTTTAATTCTAGTTTACCAACCCCCATCTCCAAATTAAACTTTGTTTCTGACTAGTAGTAGTATATATTAGCTACACATGCTTTTCGTTTTCGACGAAATGGTAGTACATACTAACTGCTAGCGCGAAGAAGCGTTGACTTGCCGGCTCTGGGTTTGGGTTTGGGACGACTGACTGACCGACTGACGGGGAGGCAAGAGGGAAGAAGCTTCATTCATACTAGTCGCACTGCATTGCAGAGGAAACGACGAAAAGCGAGTGAGCACTCCATTTGGTCCAAAAATGGAGGGCCGGCCAGATCAACGTCAACCAACCACCAGGGTGAAATTTTTGCATTTTGATACTTTTTGAAAACTTTTTTTACAATTGACCCCCTGGCAAAACTTTGTCCAAAAATGACCCGTTTTTCAGGCGTGCGAGGTAATGACGCCGAGGTATGGGGGTCGGCGTGCGGTCACGCACGCCGAGGTCCTGACACGTCATCGACGACCACGGTCGCCGCTGACGGGTTGACAGACCGGGTCCCACAGGTCGGCGTCCTGTCAGCGCGCGCCGACCTGCGTAACCTCGGCGTGGGTAGACGGAACGCCGAGCTCTGTCACGCGGCCCAGGCGGCCCACCTGTGCTTCTGGGCCCAAAGGCTCGGCGTGCGCCCAGTTACCGCCGAGCCCCATACCTCGGCGTCGCCCGACTCGACGCCGAGGTCTGGGCATAACAGCCGCCGCGCGACTCCTTCTTCCTCCTCCCTCCATTCTGTTCGAGCAGCGCAGCGCCTCTCTTCTCTCTCTCCCTCCGCCCCCTCCTTGAACCCTAGCGCCCAAATGCCCCTCTAGGTGCCCGGATCCGCGGTCTCGACGGTTCCCCAAGGTAAAGGACCCTCCCCTCCTCCATTCTATCCGTGTAGTTTTGTTGCATTGCCTCGAAAATGTATGGAACCTAGGGTATGTGGTTTGTTGGTGTATGGTGGAGCTATGGTGTGGTGTATGGATTATTTTGCTTGCTGAGGTTGTAAATGGTGGTGTAGGATTTATGTAGAGGATATTATTTATGGTTGTAGGATTTATATTGACACTATTTTTGATGGTGGAGCTATTTTTGTATAGGATATTATTTATGGTGTAGGATTTATGTAGATGCTAAGCGTGTTATATTAGTGGTTAGGCTAAGTTAGTTATTTTAGTTACCAATGTCTAGATTGAGTAAATCATTAATCTTGGATTGATTTAGGGTTTGGTCGAAATAGAAGTATTGGTTATGAAGCATTGACTTATTTGCATGATATATGACTCATACCGTTGCGTGGTGGATGTAGATGGACAGATTAGTGAGGTTGCACCATGGCGGTCGTGTTGTTAAGACGAAAGATGATAGTTTAAAATTTGTGGACATGTCTCGAAGAGTTGATTATCTTTTCGGAATCACCCTCTTTGAGCCGTTAGTGGACCGAGTCGCTACTGCCTAGGTTTAACCGAAGATGTGAATGTGAAGTTAGAAGGTTTGATAGATGTAGGGTCATCCAAGGGTCCACGGATCAAGAGGTTGTTGAAAGTTAATAGCGAGTTGTCCTGGAATGATTACAAGGCTGTTGTATTGTCCTCTCGAAGTGCATTCCTTTGACGTATTGGTTACTAAGGAGTCCGGCTTAGATAATGTTAACAATAAACATGGCCATGTTCCCCGCTCGTGGAAGTGATGGTGGAATGTTTGAAGAAGAAATTGATCTCACTCAACCACGCTATGATAATCACGATGGTGAAGGGCCCGATGATCACGATGGTGAATGGCTCGATGATGGTCCCGATGGTGAAGCCCCGTTGGTCCCGACGGCGAAGGCATTCATGACACCGATGAGGAGGATGTTGATTATGTAGTCGGTGATGAAGAAGGTGCGATGGATACCGCTAGTGGAGATGACCTTATTGATGATGACCTTAGCGATGAAGATGACCTTAGTGGTGAAGAGGACTTTGGTGATGTTAGGGCTAGGAACCAAGGTTGATATTGAAGTCGCCGGAGACGATGAGATGTTTGAAGAGGCCTTTGCCGATGACTCGATGACGATCGGCCCGTTCGTCAAGTCAATGCTAGGGAATTAGAGCTATTGTCTAGGGTCTTGCCTTGGAGGGATGTCGATGTTGGTGATTTCGAGGACCTTAGCCATGCTCATCGTGCGTTTGCCGATGGAGGGCCAAGTGATACCACAGCCGAGATGTCAATGGTTGCTTCATCATACGGAAGGGCATATTGTTCGCTACCATGGATCACTTGAAATCATGGTTGCAAGAGTACTCTATTGTCCACAACCGTCCGTTTCGGGTCCTTAGGTCGTGGAAGAAAAATAGGTACACCGTGGCTTGCGAACAAGAAAATTGTGATTGGAGGGTATGTGCTAGGCGTAACAAGTCATGCAAATGGAAGATTACCTCGTCGAGGCAACCACATAGGTGTGGCACCGCGCGATGCGAAGAGAGCCATTTGCGGTTGAACTCTAGGTTCATTGCCGGGCGCTTAAGTCCCGTAGTGAAGCACATGCCAACAATTACGGTGTCTGCGTTGGTTGAGATCATCTTCCAAAGGTACAATTACTATGTGAAGTATGGAAAAGCATGGAGGGCAAAGCGGCGTGCATTGGAACTCATCTTTGGTGACCGGGAAGAAGCTTATGAGCGTCTTCCCGTGATGTTGAATGCAATGAGAGCTGCGAATCCCGGTATGCACTTTGAGTATTTACCTAAGGATGGTGAAACTAGGAATGATAGGCAAGGTTTTTGGTAGGGCCTTCGGGCTTTCGGGTGGCATTGAAGCATTCAAGCATTGCAGCCCGTTGTCTCAATTGATGGCACATTTCTCTCGGCAAATTTGAAGGCACGATGCTTATTTGTATTGGGACAGATGCGAAGACCGCCTTGTCCCTTTGGCCTTTGCGCTTGTTCGGAAGGAGGATACGGATAGTTGGTCTTGGTTCTTGAGACTTGTTAGACAAGTGGTGATTGGCCTGGGACGTGAAGTTTGCATCATATCAGATAGGCATGCTGGGATTTTGAATGCTGTAGAAGAAGAGATGCCAGGTTATGGGCAAATACATCACCGGTGGTGCACGAGACACCTTGCTCAAAATCTTATAAGGCGTGACCACACAAAGGACAACTTTAAGTTGTTTGAGGAGGTTTGCAGCAAAGAAGAGGTGGAGTTATTTGAAGAGAAGCTAGAGGCATTGAAGTTGGCCACAAATGCGATGGCGGCGTTTTTGAGTGATTTGATGGCGTCTAAGGAGAAATGGACGCTTGCATACGACCATGGTGGGCGCAGATGGGGCTTCATGACTAGTAACATGGCAGAGATGTTCAATAGCCTTCTGAGAGGTTGTCGTGGTCTTCCTGTGACTGCAATTGCCTCATTCACCTTCTACAAGTCTAATGCTTGGTTTGTTGCGAGGAAGAAGCATGCGAGATCGCTATGGAGCAACAACAAAGCTTGGCCGCTTTTAGCATCGAGAGAGCTAGCTTTCTCAAAGAAGAAGTCAAAAAAACAGAAGGGTTCTTGTTTCGATGGGATTCTACATGGATATGAGATTCTAGAGGCGGTGGAACCAACATTGGTGGTGAGGACCGTGATGCTCGCAAACATAAAGTAATAATCAATGAGAACACATGTACTTGTGGTAAACCCACCATCTTCCATAGGCCTTGCTCCCACATGATAACCGCTTGTCGACTTAGACGTGTTGATGCCGAGGTGCCCCCCGTATGGCGGTGGAGTTCTCTTCGTAACTTATCGAGCACCCGGAATCCACAGTTTGAGCCTTTTTTGGACGAGAGCCGTGGCCCGTCTATGAAGGCCCCAAATACGTGGCGATCTTGGGTTGTTGTGGAAGCGTAAAGGACCAAGGCGGCGGAAGCGGTTTAGGATGGACATGGATCGAGCCACCCCGTGTAGATCGTCTACAAGTAAGGTTGGGACTCATTTTGTAGAGGACAAGCAATGAGTCGTTGCTCAAGTTGCCATAAGCCGGGGCACAATAGAAGGCGGTGTCCGTAATTACTTAGACAACGGGTATATATCGGGGTCATTAGTGTAATGGGTGTGGGTAATACTTGTGCAATTTACATTTGTCATTTACTTCATATCACATACATTTATTATGTTTATTATTTAATATATACTAATTCATTGTCATTTGTTAACTTCGGGATGGACCGATACCCCTACTTGACCAAAGGTGGGATGAGGGTCACCGGGCTCGGAGGATCGAGAATGGAGAGGTAATACTTGTGTAATCATAAGTTGAAATATTCCATCCTAATACATGACTAAGACGTTTCGTTGTTTTCTTCTTTTTCAGTCTTAAGTGTGCCGAGGCCAATTACACATGAGGTCGCTACGACAATGGTGTATGACCCAAGGTACACACCCCTATTGGAGCGAGCGGGGCTTGCGATCGTTGCTAATATGTGTCGTCGGGGCGTGCCACCTTTCAACCCAGCGGCTCTGACAGCGTTGGTAGATAGGTGGCGTCCAGAGACACACACCTTTCACCTACCATGTGGGGAGATGACCATCACTCTTCAAGATGTGGCTATGATACTTGGAGTGAGGATCCGAGGAATGCCAGTGACAGGAGACACGGATTCGACAGGGTGGGAGGACCGGGTGGCACATTTCTTTGGACGTGCCCTGCCAGAGCTAGAGCCAGGGAGGACTAGGCGCACCAGCGGGGTGCCCCTGAATTGGCTACGTGCAGATACAGTCGCCAGAAGAAGAAGAAGATAACTGACTGGCAGCTTGAGCACCAGCATCACATCGATAATTGGAACAGGATGGAGCTGAACAACATGGGCATCTTTGCCGTGCATCGTGATGGGCCTTTTCAGGATTACCTAGTTTGGCTTGAGGCTAGGACTAGGCTACACTTGAGGCCGCCTTGACGGAGCAGACATTGCGAAATTCCGGACGATGTCGAAGGCAACAACCCGTATGACATAGCTAGCCGACAAGGGCGCCAAGTTGAGATGGGACTGCCATTGCAAGAGTGGTGAGCAAATCGTAAACTACATATACATTACCTTATTTCCACCTTATTGATTTGAGCAACACTTAGTTCCTTCTTTTTTAAAATAGAGCACGGAAATCCTGAGGACTATATCAGAACAGGGAAAGGCACTCATGATTCCAGAGGGTGATCCTAATGAAGCCACCAAGCTTCGTCAAACACTTCAGGTTTGTGTCTATACCTTAGTACGAAACATGTAAATGCCATGACAATTGCTTACTTGAAAACTTTGTTAACAATCCAGGGTACCATCCAGCGCCTACGGAAGATAGTTGCACGTCTTGGATGTAAACGTGCCCCCCCGGATGTTGTAGTCCCACAATTCCAAGCCGTTGCTGCTGCTGCAGGAGGAAGTGGTCAAGGAGGAAGTGGTGAAGGAGGAAGTGGGCAACGACATGCTGAGGGATGGGGTACATGGGAACAGGCTGCAGGAGGTAGTGGTGGAGGACATGCTGAGGGATGGGGTATAGGGGAACACCAAGGAGGACATGATGATGAAGAACCATACCAGGACTACGATGAGATTGGCGCTTCGCAGCTTGAAGATGCACCACAGGGAACTCAAGAACCCTCTGGTTCTGGCCGTCCGCATAGAGGGCCTCATCCGGTGGAACGTTACACTCCAGGTACCTATGCTCTTGGGAGGGGAAAGCGTCCCGTCCGCCGCCCGCGTTAAGGTACAACTCATGTCATGTTGAACACTATCACTTGTATGACACTATCAGAAACTATCGGACAATGTATGACACACTCACATGCTTTCTTCAGGAGGGTGGGCTATCGACAAGGGCCAAGCAACTTCATCACAAGGCCTTCTCCATGTTGCCATCACTATTTTGTATAAAAACCATGTAGTAAATTCGTGTATGGACAATGTATTAAGAACCATGTCGTGAATGGACAATGTGTATGACCATGACTATGTTATTGGACTATGTTATTGTCTATGTCATTGTCTATGTTTGTGATATACTGTGAAATATGACTTGTCTGTACTCTGTAAACCTCTAAGAAATATGTGTCGAATTGCTGTTATGGGGTCGGCGTCAGATGATTTCACGCCGACCCCTGAACCAGCTGTAAACTGAAGAAACGGGCCGCCGAAATGCCCAAGGTCGGCGTCCTCACATTTCACGCCGACATGTTGGGGGTCGGCGTAGGATGATTTCACGCCGACCTCAGAAGTTACTGGAATTCTAAAATTTGGCACGCCGACCTGCCCAACCTCGACGTGGCCTCACTTCACGCCGAGCTCCGGACCCTCGGCGTGGGCCGACCAGACGCCACTAGATCGAGCTGGCATGGACCGAGGTGGCGTGGGCCAGGGCGGTGGGGGCGACAGGACCTCGGCGTGGTCAGACCCGACGCCGAGGTTACGGACGTCGGCGTGCGTTGAATTGACGCCGACCTCCGAACTAACTGTAATTTCGTTTTTTGGACCGCCGAGATGAATTATCTCGGCGTGGAATGACTTAACGCCGAGATTCGAACTGCATTTTTTTTTAATTGCTTCAAACAAACTTTGCACGTGCTATAAACATATTGCACATTACACCATTGCCATTCTCCAAACATATTGCACATGCGCCATTGCCATTAAAATGTAAGTTTACCACCTACAATCATTGACATTGCAAGCACATTACACCATTCCACATCAAAGTCACCAACCATCCACCAAGTCTTACAACAACATCGGTCATAAATTTAATCTTACACAAGTGCAAAAGTAGGGCCACCCGGACCACAACACATCATACCACCATGACATCTATCGTCCTTCCCGGGCCACCCGGCAAGCAGGGCAACCTCTCCCACACAGTGGGCTCGGCGGGCCACGCTCCGTCCAATCGTCGTAAGGCCCATCAAAGTCGGGATCTTGAGGCTTGTCGTGGTCGGAGTTGCACTCGTACTCGCCCTCCTCCTCCTCCTCCTCCTCCTCCTCCTCCATAGGAGCCGGGAGATGACCGTCGTTTGGTGGTGAAGGAGGTACTACAAAAAAATAGAAACCGTTATTTCAAATCAATGCAAGACGAACAAACAACTACAAAGAGAAGTTTTGACAATGCAAGTACTTACAGGCCATGCGATATAAGTAATCCGGGATCTCCTTTATGGGCTTCCCATTCTTCTCACGCCATTTGTTCTCGACCTCCATCTTCTTAATGTCTGCCTTTGCCTTCTGCCTTGCGGCATGCCTTTGATTGCTCTGCCTAAGCTCGTCCCATGCATCGTAGCGTTCCTTGTTTTGGCGCCAAAAACGGATTATGTTCTCTTCGCCCAAAAGAGAAGAGGCTCCCTTCTTCCAAGCCAACTTGCCCATCTCCTTCTTCACAATCCGCTCGTAGTCACCTACAACATGGTTCCATGTATCGGGACCGGGAGGTGAACACGGTACGTACGCCGGGTTCCGCCTTAAAGGCATGCGAGTCTCCTCAAACTCCAAAGATCTCCTCCGGTGTCCGTTTAATGGATTTATCTAACTTTAGAAACCTCTTTATATCTTGACAATCTTTGAAGACCTCCCAACCGCATGTCTTCCCGCCCGAAAACATATAGAAGACAGTGAGCAAACAAAACAATTTGGTTACATCATCAAAACTAGTGCTTGTACACTCACATGGAACTCATTGGGCCCTCCATAAGCATTGCCACAATAGTAGCCAGAACCTAGCTCTGAAGGCACCACTCCAACATTAGCAACAATGCCACACTGGCACTTTTGGGGCGGCTTCGACAGGCATGGCCATGGAAGCTCGCCTAAGGTGAACTTTTTAATCTCTTCTGGAGAAGGCCACGTGTCTTTCGGTCCGTAGATGAACTCATCAAAGTCACAACGGGGAAATCCACCCTACAACAGACGACGATGTGAAAATGAATTTGCAAAAATTTAATAAACTAGGATGATATCGCAAAATAAAATAGTACTCCAATGAATACTTACACGACCAATTTGATCACAACGGAAGAAGGGAACAAAACGATCCGGTAGGCTAGGTTCTTGGAGCCGCGCAACCTCGCCACAGAAGCATCTAGGAGGATTTTTTACCCGCTCCGATGCAGCCCACATCTTCTCAACGTTGTTCATCTCTACCGCCTTGGATGGAGCAACCCATGGAACATAGTCGGATGGGGGAACACTCTTCCATGGGTCGTATGGAAAGTACATGATACGGCGATCCCACTTGTCCACACCATCAATCCACCGGTAGAAGTCGCAACCGGTGCCGTGGCGGCGACGATGTAAAACAGAAGAAAGCACGACTCGAGGAAGATAGGTGCCTTGATCGCTTCACCTGTGCCGGCACACCACAATGACACATTGGTGCCGGCTCATCGGGTGGGTGCAAATCTTTAGCATCATGAGTCGGCGGATGGTGAACGAAGATCATCCATCAAACCTATAACAGAGTTAAATTAATAGAAATTCAATACAAGTCATATAATAGACCGAAATTCAATACAAGTCATATAATAGACCCTAACTACCACTAGTAAGTGCATAGTACACACCAAACCCTAATAATCAATCCACATAACAACTCTAAATCCACATTCTATCTCCACCAAACCCTAGAAAACATGAAGAATACAATAGGGATAAGGATTAACAACATGACCACATACAAAGGTTCAATGGCACCAATACTCATTCAAATCCAATGGTGCTAGGGTTCCAAGTTAAACATACCCAACATTGCCACCATGGTGCTAGGGTTCCAAGGTAAACCACCAATGCAACAAAATCTAACCGGATAAAATGGAAGAGGGGAACAAGCATTACCTTGTGGAAGCAACAAATGGCCGATCCGGGCTCCCAAGAATCACATTGGAGAGCTAGGCATTGTGGGGGCGGAGAGGGTGAGAGAGACAGCTAGTGGAATGAAGAAAGAATGGAGGGAGGAAGAAGAAAGGGCCTTGGCTCGGCCTACAAAGCTGATACCTCGGCGTCGAGTCCGAGCACGCCGACGTAAGATACCTCGGCGGTAACAGGCCGCACGCCGAGATTTTGGGCCGAGGTGCACAGGTGGGCCGCTTGGGCCGGGGAACCGAAGCTCGGCGTGCGGCCCACTCACGCCGAGGTTAGCGAGGTCGGCGTGCGCTGACATGACGCCGACCGTGGGACCCGCTTTTGTCAAACCTTCGCCGGCGACGGTGGTCGTCGCGACGTGCGAGACCTCGGCGTGGATCGACCGCACGCCGACCCCTATACCTCGGCGTCATTGCACCGCACGCCAGGAAAACGGGTCATTTTTAGACAAAGTTTTGCCAGGAGGTCAATTGTGAAATATGTTTCCAAAAAGTACCAAAATGCAAAAATTTCACACCACGAGCAGGGTAGTGACATCCCCTCCACTGGTATATATATACAGTCAGGCAGGCAGAGGCCAATCCAGTGCAGTCTCCTCAATCTCCTGCACCACAGCACTGGCCAAGCAGCTTCGCGCCGCCATGCCGTCCCCGTCGCCTACGCCGCAGCAGCTGCGGGTGCTGTCCACGCGCACCGTCAAGCCGCCGCCGCGCCCGCGCCAACGCATCCCGCTCACCACCTGGGACGTCTCCTTTCTCGCCGCCGACTACATCCAGAAGGGCCTCCTCTACGCCACGCCGCCCTTCCCCACGGAGCGGCTCCTCGACCGCCTCCACGACGCGCTCGCCCAGGCGCTCGGCGCCTACTACCCCGTCGCCGGCCGCTTCGCCGCGGACCAGCACCGCGACGCCGACGGCAACGTCGTCGGCTGCTCGGTGTCCATCGACTGCGACGGCCAGGGCGTCGACATCGTCCACGCCGTCGCCGACGGGGTCTCTGTAGCTGACGTCGTCCCGCCCGACGCCGATGTTCCGCGCCTCGTCCAGTCCCTTTTTCCCCTCGATGGCGCCGTCAACCACGACGGCCACCACCTCCCGCTGTTCGTCGTCCAGGTCACCGACCTCACCGACGGCGTCTTCCTCGGCTTCGCCTACAACCACGCGCTCTCCGACGGCACCGCCTTATGGAAATTCATCAACGTTTGGGCGGCCATCGCGCGCGCCAGCCTCTCGGAGTCGGAGCACGCTCCTGCAGCTCCGCCGCCGCCCTTGCTGGAGCGCTGGTCCCCCGACGGCCTGACGCCGACGCCGCCGGTCGTGCTCCCGTTCCCCGACCTCACGGCGCGCATCGAGAGGGGGCTGTCCCCGCCGCCGCTGCGCGAGCGCATGCTGCAGTTCTCCACGGAATCCCTGGAGGCGCTCAAGGACCGGGCGCGCCAGGAGCTCCTGGCGGCCGGGGACGCGGCCGGCGCCGCCGCCGTCACCAAGTTCCGGGCTCTGTCCTCCCTGGTGTGGCGCTGCGTCACCCGTGCGCGCCGCCTGCCGCCAGACCAGACCACCTTTTGCCGCGCCGCCATCAACAACCGCACGCGTCTGCGCCCGCAGCTGCCGCCCGAGTACTTCGGCAACACCATCTACGCCATCGCCACGGAGGCCGTCACCGCGGCGGGTCTGCTGGAGCGCGGCCACGGCTGGGCCACGGCGGCCGTGGGGCGCGCGGTGGCGGCGCACACGGACGCCGACATCCGCGCGCGCGTCGCCGCGTGGATGGCCAGCCCCGTCCTCTACAACCTCAGGTACTTCGACCCCAACGGCATCATGATGGGCAGCTCGCCGCGCTTCGACATGTACGGCTGCGACTTTGGCTGGGGCAAGCCGCTCGCGGCGCGCAGCGGCAAGGCCAACAAGTCCGACGGGAAGGCGTCGCTGTACCCGGGGCAGGACGGCGGCGGAAGCATCGCCGCGGAGCTGGTGCTGACGCCGGAGCACATGGCGTTGCTGGAGCAGGACGACGAGTTCTGGGCGGCCGTCTCGCCGGACAAGCCTTGTCCGCCGGCGGGGAAGAATTGACTATTGACCGCAAGCCACCCAATGCAAAAGTCAGACAAAGAGACTGGCAGAGAGCAAAAGGAGTTGAATTGAATTTTCTTTCCAAATTAGTAGTCTTTTTTAGCAGTCTTTTCCAGTTGAAGTCTTTGCTTATGATTATGGATTAATAATAATGTCCTGATAATAAAGATAAAAATATCAAAATGAATAAGTTTTTTTTTAAAAAAAAAAAAATAGGCAACCTCATTACGTCTCTGTCAAATCGTCAGATAAGATTATAATGACATCATCAGTCGCCTTCGATGCAACCATAACCTCGACTCGTCTTCACCTTGGCAACCCTGTTCCCATTGTTCCATCCATGTACGTATTGTTTTCTTGTGTTTAGATTGAGCAAAAGAAACAAAACGATGGGCCTCAATGGTTGGGTATCAATTTTTGCCCAACCAAAACTACGGAAGTCAGAATTAAGAGCATCTCCAAGACTTTGACAAATTGATTTGGCATTTGTTATTGTTTGCAAACTCCCATAACAAAATGCAAAGGATAAAAATAGACCATCTCTAAGGGAATTAGCATTTGGACTTGGCAAAGGATAAAAATAGAAGGTCTCTAGGCACGCACACTTTCCTCGCGCGCGACTTTGCTCGCGCGATTGGGTTTGCAAAGCCGTCAGCGGCTTGGAATTTTTGCCAAGTTTGCTCCCTCATTTGCTAAGTTGGCCAAATTGCAAACTCCAAATGCAATACCTCTTTTGAAGCTTTTTTACAAATTACTCAAATGCAAACCTCAAATGCAAAACTCTTGAAGATGCTCTAAGGCTACCAAATTAGAGTAGAAAAGGTTGGGTATGCATTTGGTTGGTGAGCAAAATTAAAGCTGCCAATTTGCTCTTTTATGTAGTTTATTTATAAAAATTTTTTAGAGACTTGTCAAAACATTGGCCATAAAGAATAGTGTGCCAACTTCTTTGGCAATTAACCAATTGATTACTTTAAATTTTGATATTGCCATAGTTTTGGTATGACAAAAATTAGTAGCAAACCAATCAGGCCTGATGTCATGCCAAGATTATAAATATAGCATGGCAAGCTAGCGGTGATTCTAAGATTTTGATTTCAAAAAAAGATCAATTTACCCTATAATCTATCAACCACTTCGATTTACCTTTTTCTTGGATAACGTGGTCTCACATCAGCAAAATCGCTCAAGATACAAAGCACAAAAAGTTTTAAAAAGTTGGGGGATGTTTTAAAAACCAATTTTATTTTATAGATGAGGAGAGAAATAAGAGGACCACGAAATTTGAATGGTTCGTGCTGAGTCTCGAGTTGGTGAACGAAGCGAGAAACCTTGCATCGAAATTTACGGAACCACGTGCTTGTCTGTTGCACGTGCTTGTCTGTTGCACTTGTCGGATTTGTGACAGAGAAAACCGCATGACTTCACTCGAAAGATGAATAGGTAGATTTTTTTTTTTTCTTTTGGTTGTCATTTGTGCTACGATGAAGCTACAATGTTTAGGTTTTGAGTTTTTTTACTTTTGTTATTTATGAAACAAGTAGCAAAGGAGTAACTTGACAACTAAACGTGCATAGGGAGAAATGAAGTATAAAAAAAATGGCAGCACGAGGCCCGAAGCGCTGATATCTGTTTGGGCCGTTCTAGGTGATAAGCCCAAGCCGAAAAAGTCAGGCCGAATAAAAAAAGCCCATTTAAGAAAAAATTGAGAAAACTTCGTAGACACATATAGCAGAAGAATAATCTAAAATGCCCCTAAAAAAGAATAATCTAAAAAAAATAGCAGAAGAAAAATATGAAATACACGCTTAGACGTGGTCTTCTTAAAAAGAAAAATAAGAGTAAGTAATTAGATGCATTGGTTCTTAAAATGTCTCTAGCATTTGGGTATAAATTCTAAATGCTTTAGTTTCCCCTCAAGGCACAAATATCGTCACTTAATGCAGATCCTTGTTGGATTTTTTTACGTTGTGGAAGATATGTTGGTATTTCGCTAAACTCAGCCTTTGAGCCCTACTAAAACCTAGAACCATGAAACACCATCATTCATATGTGGTGTAATTCATGCAATGCAACTCATAATATACCTATTCTTCTTCTCTACATAGTTTAAGAAATTATGAGGTAGTACAATTCATTGTATGAATGTCTATTATCTCAAATTTTGTGGGCACTACACGAGATTTATGATATTACCAAATAGTACTATACTAGATTGGTCCTTAGTTTAGGACAATGGAAAGTAATTTCGTCTTTTATTTTAGATTTTTTGGAACATTTTTTTCAATAAAAATCATAGGTGAAATGATGCCTAAGACCTAATCTAAAAGAAATTATTAGATTGAGCCTATTTGCAATGAGAAGACATAAAAAAAAAGAGCGAGCGAAGTAGTGATTGGAAAACTTTCTTATTTGTTGGTCCTATCTAGAGACGAGAGCATATGAAAAACACAATCTTTCATTGCCACAGGTACATTAATCGGGATGCATACAAATGAACTTGGTTTTTTTTAATGAAAAAAGAAGAAGAAGGGAATACCAAAGTATTAGTACGAGGATTTTTTTTTTCTAGAAAAAATAATGAAGTCAATCCGGATCGTCTGGCGTTGATCAGGGATGACCACCGCCCCTGCTGCTAACAGGGCCCGCCTGCTCGATCACAACAGGCAATCCAACCAACAATCCCGAATCCACAGGAGCTCACTCCAGCCGCCATGCCATTGCCATTGCCACCCCCGTCGTCGCAGGTGCGCGTACTGACCAGGCGCACCGTCACGCCGCCGCCCCGCCCGCGCCACCGCATCCCGCTCACCACCTGGGACGTGTCCATGCTCTCCGCCGACTACATCCAGAAGGGCCTCCTCTACGCCAGCCCGCCATTCCCCACCGCCCGTCTGCTCGACCACCTCCAGGCCGCGCTTGCCAAGGCGCTCGACGCCTACTACCCCGTCGCCGGCCGCTTCGCCACAGACCAGCACCTCGACGCCGCCGACGGCAACGTCGTCGGCTGCTCCGTCTCCATCGACTGCGACGGCCAGGGAGCCGACATCATCCACGCCGTCGCCGACGGCGTCTCCATCGCCGACGTCATCCCTCCCGACGCCGACGTCCCGCGCCTCGTGCGTTCTCTCTTCCCCCTCGACGGCGCCGTCAACCACGACGGCCACCACCTGCCCCTCTTCGTCGTCCAGGTCACTGACCTCACCGACGGCGTCTTCCTCGCCTTCGCCTACAACCACGCGCTCTCCGATGGCACCGCCTTCTGGGACTTCCTCAACGCCTGGGCGGCCATCGCGCGCGGCACTGTCTCCCCTCCGCCGCCCTTGTTGGAGCGCTGGGAGCGCTCCCTGCTCGCACCGGTCGTGCTCCCCTGTCCCGACCTCACGGGGCTCATCGAGAGGCTGTCCCCGCCGCCGCTGCGCGAGCGCATGCTGCACTTCTCGGCGGAGTCCCTGGAGGCGCTCAAGGACCGGGCGCGGCAGGAGCTCCTGGCGGCCGGGGACGCGGCCGGCGCGGCCGCCGTGACCAAGTTCCAGGCGCTGTCCTCGCTGGTCTGGCGCTGCTTCACCCGCGCGCGGCGCCTGGCGCCGGACCAGCCCACCGTGTGCCGCGCCGCCATCAACAACCGCACGCGCCTCCGCCCGCAGCTGCCGCCCGAGTACTTCGGCAACGCCATCTACGCCATCGCCACGGAGGCGGTGACCGCGGGGGATCTGCTGGCGCGCGGCCACGGCTGGGCCACGGCGGCCGTGGGGCGCGCGGTGGCGGCGCACACGGACGCCGACATCCGGGCGCGCGTCGTTGCGTGGATGGCCAGGCCCGTCGTGTACACGCTCAGGTACTTCGACCCCAGCGGCGTCATGATGGGCAGCTCGCCGCGCTTCCAAATGTACGGCTGCGACTTCGGCTGGGGGCCGCCGCTGGCGCCGCGCAGCGGCAGGGCCAACAAGTTCGACGGCAAGGCGTCACTGTACCCGGGCCGGGAGGGCGGCGGCAGCATCGACGCCGAGGTGGTGCTCACGCCGGAGCACATGGCGCTGCTGGAGCAGGACGACGAGTTCTGGGCGGCCGTTTCACCGGACAATCATTGCCCGTTGGCGGCGGCGGCGGCGGTGGCGGGGAAGAATTGACATGACTGCCCATGGCCGATTAGTGTCACACAAACAGCAAAAGGAGTCGATTTGCCTTTCCCTTAAGAATCACTTGTTTTGTTCTCTCCAGTTTTTGCGTTTGGTTAAGGATTGATCCTCTAATAATAAACGAATCGGTTCGAAACAAATGAGAGTGTATTCTTTCCAGCGATGTGTTGCTCTCTTCTTGATGACGAAATGAACGAAATGGATGTTCATGCTCACAGACAGCAGAAAGATTTGCATCGCGAGGAAAGCTTGATGGTGCTTCTCAAGATTTTGCATTCAGAGGGTCCTTTTTGCTCTTGTGATCTGCCCCTGCTCTGCTGTTTGAAATCGAATGCAACCGTAACAATACCACGCACAACCTGAATTGCATTGCGGTCAGATATTCAGAATACTAACTTTCAGTGGACAATCAGTCCATCAGTGGCCAGTGGGAGGGAGGGGACAGGAGAGGAGATACCACTACCAACAGTGGAGGCAGACAGGAGAGGACATGGGCAGACATTGACAGGTACGGAGTATAGGATCATGGCTTGGAGCCACACAGCAGCTTGACTAAAATCTGGAATGTCTGTCCCATTTCTGTACTAAGGGTAGGTTGATAACCCACTGCGGAGGGCATTCTGCCTAATAAGGCGAATACTTCCGATCCTGCTTGAACAAAACGAAAGATATTATCGATGAATAAAAGCACGTCTTGCTTATTAACATCTCGGAAATATTCTGCCATAGTTAGGGTAGTTAAACCAACTCTCATACGAGCTCCCGGCGGTTCATTCATTTGGCCATAGACTAGAGCTACCTTTGATTCCTCAATACCTCGTCAATTCTGAAAGCAATTCAGCAATGCACATGCTGCTGCCTTTCAGAGTTCCAAAAAGGAGTTTTAAAGAAATTGAATTACTATAGCTCTAGGTTCTTTTAGCATAGTGACCAATGCAGAAATATATATATGTAAAACTATAGTCTGTTTAGCAGAGAGGATTGCCGGTATAAGATTTGGATGCTCAGTGCCTATTTTCTTCTTAATGAAAAGCAACCTAGTTCCTCTGTCATTTTTTTACTTAGCAAGTAACCTTTTAAGCTCAAAATTAACATTTTTTTTTACAAAAACTCTTCAGAAGTACTGTGTTTAATTTAAGTTGAAGGAATGAAAATAGTACAGGTTCAATGAAAACTCTTCAGAGCAGTTGGTTGGGTCGACAGTCAACACCACTGAAAGATCAATATCCATCTGTATTTAACATACTGCACAGTGCACGCAACAGCAGCACAAGCAGTGAACTATAAAGAGTAAAATGCACTGTGGCCCCCTGGACTTTTCTCGCTGTGTCAATTTGCCCCTTGGACTCTCAAAATGCACATCTAGCCCCTTGAACTTGTTGTTTGGTTCACCATAGGCCCAATCTCGCCTGGTCAGTGATTTCTCGCCCAGTTAGGCTAGCCAGCATGGGCAAGTTTAGGGTTTAGGGTAGCACATACGGCAGCACGGCAAGACCTAGAAATGCAGCTCTAGAAATGCAGCTGAAGGGCAGGCCATTACTGACCGCGTCCTTGCAACTGCAGGCAGTGACAACGCGAGCATGGCACAGCACGCCGGGCGGTGCATACTGCATCGGCGTGCGTATGCAGCACTCATCTGCTCTCGGCTCCCCACCCGGTCAGCCAAATTATTCGGCATCCCGGCACCGCCGCTCGCCGGGCTTCTCCGCGAGCTTCTCGGTTGGCCACTTGGCCGCAACTCGGCCAGAACATGGGACAGCGCGCTCACGGTGGGGCACGGTCCCGTTTCGTTTTGACAGGTAGCCCAGGCCGGCCACCCGGGCGCCCGGCATTGCATTGCAGCGGCGGCCGAGCCTGCTGGACGATTGATCCAACAACTCAGGAGATGAGTCAGATGTGACATCCATGGTAGTGGGGAGCGAGTCAGCCAGCTCGCGAAGCCGTACGTAGGTCTCGCAATTATTTGGACTGTACGATTAGCTATATATACATGGGTCTGTCTGGTCGCGGTTGTGCACTTAAATGGCTCAAAGCTTTTGACGACACAAAGAGGAGGCACCAGAACAAAGTACACGTTGTTAGGTGCACGGCCAATGCCGTTTTCCCCTTGTGGGGCGTGGCCGCCGATCATTGCAGCCAAAATGTTACGAACTCGCCGCATGTGTTCGGTCTTCCTCGACGTTTCTGCCGCGTTTGGAAGCAAGGTTTCCTGTTGCGAGCAGCTGCAGCTGTACGATACTCGCGCTGAATGGTTCTTCGTAGCGGAATTTTCGAGATCGATGGACGTCGTGCCTCGTCGTTTCAGGCAGTGGACCTTGTCGCCCGCGTGACCAAAACTCACACCAAAGAGCTGAGGCGACATCGATCGCGTTCCGCAGCCTGACCAGCCCAGCCAGCTCGCTCCGATCTCCATGGAACTGCGCCCGCGGCGGTCATGGAGCGGGAGCGCCTCACGGCCGAGATGGCCTTCCGCCGAGACGGCGACGAGCCGGTGCCCAGCATCGTCATCAAGATCCGCCGCCGGCTCCCGGACTTCGCTCGCAACATCGACGTCATCTACTACACCATCGACCTGCTCACCTGCGTGGTCTGGCTCGGCACCGCGCTGCTGCTGCTCACCGTCTACTACTTCAAGCGGCCACGCCCGGTGTACCTCGTGGAGTTCGCGTGCTACAAGCCCGAGGAGCAGCTCAAGATCTCCAAGCCGGCGTTCCTGAAGATGACCGAGAGCACAGGGTGCTTCAATGCGGCGGCGCTGGATTTCCAGACCAAGATCACAAACCGCTCCGCGCTGGGCGACGAGACGTACCTGCCCCCGGGGGTCCAGGCGCGCCCGCCCAGGCTCAACATGGCGGAGGTGCTGATGGAGGCCGAGGCCGTCATGTTCGGGTGCCTGGACGCGCTGTTCGCGTCCACGGGGGTCGACCCGTGCAGCGACGTGCGCATCCTCATCGTCAACTGCAGCCTCTTCAACCCGACGCCGTCGCTGGCGTCCATGATCATCAACCACTACAAGATGCGCGAGGACGTCAAGTCGTTCAACCTCGGCGGCATTTCTAGGTCTTGCTGCGCTGCCGTATGTGCTACCCTAAACACTAAACTTGTCCACGCTGGCTAGCCCAACTGGCCGAGAAATCACTAACCGGGCGAGATTGGGCCTGTGGTAAACCAAACAACAAGTTCAAGGGGCCAGATGTGCATTTTGAGAGTCCAAGGGGCAAATTGATACAGCGAGAAAAGTCCAGGGGGCCACAGTGCATTTTACTCAACTATAAACCTTATATTTGTCCTTCCGTAGCGTGCAAGTGATGAAATAAGGCGCAATTTGGTGCATCTCAAAGCCCAACCTGGTTCCTTTGGATGTTCCCAGCAAACACAATCATTTTCAGTACAGTTTTATGGATAGGGTTCTACTCAGCCAAAATGTAGACCATAACTTAAACTCCCTTTTTAGACTGAGCCTATTTATTTGGAAGTTCACTGACCGCACCAGACTCAAACTATGTTGAGACTGAGACCAGAGACCCCATACTCATATTTCGATTGGAGCAACTGCTGGCCAAGAATTGTAAACTTTCGGACTCACATCTCTCTTTTCCTTTTCAACAAAAATGAGAGCACACAAGCAGCTTTCTGAACTTTGGTCAGATTTCTTCGATGTTGTAAATTACAAGTATGCAAAGAACATGTAACATCAATTCTTTGTTTGACCGAGATCCCAATTTCACCACTGCATATTAACATACTAGAAGGTAAAATAAGCACAAAAGTTCTAAACTGTACAGTTTGACTAAATTTCTTCTTCAGTTCAGTTCACCTTTTTACAGCAAGCAACCAAAAGCAAGCACACCTATGAGCAGCAGCGGTTCCTCCCCCCCCCCCAACATCTTTATCTGAAGTGTGAGGGGGGTGCGACAAGCAAGCTCCCAGCTCCAGTTCGAAGCTCACTCGCTCGCTTCAGCTTCAGCCACTTCCGCTTCCAGGGGCGACATCTGTTGGGACTAAAACCAATAGACGTGCCATGCCACACCAGACCACAAAATTCAGCGCTAACCATCAACCTTCCTCGCTTTTTATACAATTTGGGGGTGGATACTCTCTAGACAGTTAGATTTATATATATGGCCACTCCGGTGCTGTTTGCTCTCATCGCTGACGTCACAAACTCCCAGCCATATCGGTGGAGCTCTCTCCTGTCTTCTCATTCTGGTTCTTGTCTTCTTCATTGTCAAGGCAATCATCTTCCAGAGGCATGTGAATGCATATGCCATTGATTGGAAATGCTTCCTGGATTTCATACATGACAACAATGACATTACTAAAACACTAACAGTATCTCTTTAACTGTTTTTTTTTTTTCAAAATGAAACATTGAGGGGTCCGCAGATTGCTTACCTGATTCGCAGAGTCCTGACCATTGGGATTAAAAAGAATGGGGCGGCACCTCTTGTCCTCATTCATCAAACTTGAATTTTGAAAATGTGATATCAGTGCAGACCGTCCTTGAATTCTAGCATAAGCCAGCGAGGCTACTTTCTCGCTGTTGAACTTCTCCCATTTCTTACCATTAAAAGCCTGCAGGTTATAGGTGTACGTTCCGTTAATACATCTTTCAAGCTGTTCAGAGTAATCATATTATACTACTGCTATGCTGGTTAACTCAGCTGGACAGGGAACAAGTTCTTAACACTGCAAGTGACTAATGCAAACAGAGGTCAAAGGCCAAGAAACAAAAGTACCTGGTAAAAGGATATAATGTGCACCGAAGATATCATGTTAATGAATGCATATCCAACATTGCATTTGTTCTGCATAAGCAAAATAATACAGCATAAGTAAATTGCTTAGGAGTGGACTATAAAATACGGGCCCCAAAAATAAAAGAGCAGCGTCAAGTACCTTGAAATCAATTGGCAGGTAGAAGAAGTCGTAAGTTCCTTTGTGATGCTCATCAATTGCAGCCAGGAGCATCTTAGATGTATATCTGTAAGATTCAGGGAAAAGAAAACCGAATGAGCACAACTTGACAACTGGCTAGCAAAAGGTCCAAATGAAAACATAATGTGGAAGTGCATACTTGTTCGGGATGTTCTTAATCATCAATGTCGTCCGAGTATCATCACCTCTGCGAATCTTCTCCAAGTCAAGCTGATACTGCCTCTTGCTATCAGCTTGCAGCACACTGCTGTCAACTCGGCGGTTACGGGCACGCTCAATGGCGCTGTCAAGTCCGAATGTACCAGGCCCATGGTATGGAGGATTAGTGTAAAATGTCTGTCCCAATCTCGGTGACAATATCGGTCTGAAGTTAGTAGAGCTGTTATCTGTCAGATTTCCACCAATTAGAGAAGAACCAGGACTTCCACCAATTAGAGAAGAACCAGGATTCACAGAAGCACGACTAGCCATGCCCAGCATGAGGCCTCCCCCATTTCGGCCATTACCAACATTACCCATGTTCCCAAACCTGACTTGCTTCATAAAAGATGTCTCTGGTGATTCAGGTAAGAAGCCAAAATGGCTCTCAAATGGAGCACCTGAAGGGGCAGAACCAACATGATGATGGTGCTGATCTGAAGAACCAAATAATGAAGCCTGACGGCTGTTGTACAAGAATCCTTGGCCCTGAGTGCGACTGCTGGATGATAATGCAGGACCAATTGCTGGTGGACGCCAAATAGGGGATTTTGAATGTTCTGAATATGGCTTTGGACTGCCCCAGAGAAACTGGGGCCCTGATAACGTCCCAGGGCTAGAACTCATGTGTTCACTGTTGTGATCTTGGTATGAGTGGGAATGCTGAAATGCAGCTCCCAGGGAATGGTTACCGTTTGAGAAGACTTGATCATATTTAGATCGATTTATATCCTTGCCAATAGGTGCAATCTTTGGAGCATTTGAAATCAGTGAAGGCATTCCGATAGGACTCATTCCATTTCCTGTTGGAGATCTCGTGAAAGCTTGTAGCATACTGTTATCTGTTGGACTACTATAGTGAGCCTGAGCCCATGCCCCTGCCACAATGATTAGAAAAATAGTAACTTTTATATATATACAGGGGATTGACTACAAAATACATGGGAGCTGCATTATACAAAAACTAATTCCAACAGAAGTACCTGGAGGAGAGTTAGCAAGAGGTGAACCAACATGAGCATGTCTGTAGCTTCTGGTCTCCTCTTGGTCCAAATCATGACCAAGCTGCTGCATCAAGCTATATCAGAGAAAAACAAGAAAACTACATCAGGTCAGTAAACTACATTATGTAGGAAAAATAAGTGAAGCAACATGCTACCCAAAACTCAATTTTGGACATGTAGATAGATTCACTCACATTGTATCATCCATGCACTAATGAAACATGCAATAAATTAAAATGACTCAGGAAGAGTAAAGAAACAGACATTTTAAATTGCAAGTGAATTATTCAAAATGTTCAGCAGCCACCCAGCACTAACTTGCAAGCTTATCAGAAGTAGTAACTTTATAAGCCTGAGTATCATCATGAGAATGTGGTATCCAGAACCACAGCAAAATGACAGCTCCAACAAAAAATATTATTCAGAAAATATTGGCGAGAAACTGTAACATGCAAACAAGCAAATAGTCTCAAAAATTAACTCAAAATCATACTTTCTGCGTGTTCCACCGGGGCGACTTGGTTCCAACTTGATCCGTTTTCCAGCTATCTCACTTTTATTCAGTGACCGAAGAGCAGCCTCTGCTGCTCTTACATCATAGAACTCTATAAACTTGTGATGTTTCTTGTTTGGTGTCTCTCTTATCTGCAGATAGAAACCAAAGCACCGTCAGCATGAATAGGGAAGGGGGATCAAAATCAGAACGAAGGGAAAGAATACTTTGTATGCTAACCTCCTTTACTTCCCCATATGCCCCAAAAATCTGGCGAACCTCTTCATTAGAAACTGATGGATCCAGGTTAAAAATAACAAGAGTTCCCTGGTTTAAATCTTTGTCAGATGGATTCTCCTGCAAAATCAACAAAACAATCATTCCAAGCAGTGCTTTTGTTAGCGTGTCTGAAAAATAAAAGCAAGACAGCAGACAAACCTTTGGGATAGAAAAATGAATGTCTAGCTTTCTCCTCCTCAGAGGTTTGTTCTGTAATGCCCGCATTGCATTCCGTGCAGCTCTGATATCGAAATAAGATATCATTACAAAGCCCCTGTGCTTTGTTGCAGTGTAAAGGGTCCGGATGTCGCCATATTGCTGAAATAACAATACACCACAGTGAGGTTCAATTTTTCAGTAGCAGAGACACTGAATGCGAGAATGGCACGACCGTGAGCTTATCTTATATAACATAATACATGAAGGTGCCAAAGTCATAAATATTATGCATATGTTTACAATCACTGCAGTTAATACCTCAAACAAAGATCGCAGCTCAGAGTCCTCGACATTGCTATTGATGTTCCTTACAAACAAGGTCCTGGACGGGTGCTCTCCAAATGGATGCTCCCCAGCCACAGTTCCTACAGTGCTTGGGACACCAAAAGGGTTAATGCCATTGCCTCTAGCGCCGTCAACAATACTTGAATTTGCAAAACCAACTGTGATGCTCTCCACAGGGTCAATGTCCAGCTCCATGCCCCCTCCATTGCCAAAGACATCAAACTCCTCCAATTCCTCCGTGGCATTTGTCTGCCCAACAGGCTCAGTCTCATCTGTGATCCCCGCGAAAAACTCATCTTCGTCAGGCAACAAGTCATCTATCTGTCTAAGATCAAAATCAAACTTGTAGTCCTTCTCATCAGGATCATCAGCAGGCACTTTCATTTTGGCTGAAGTGTCATCCATTGATGGGGTGCCATGAGCAGAATCAGAAAAGATCACTGAAATAAATGGCAGGACATGTCGTCAGGAATATGAAAACAACATTGTCAACACGAACTAATGTTGAAAAGGGTACATTTGTGAGGTTTTTTATGCATTGGCTTCGAGTGATAACAAACAGTGGCAGCATCACTACAGAAAAAAGAACAATTTATTTATAGGAATTAATCATGCCTTTTAATTTGCATAATAACTACCACACCCTGGCATCCATTGGTAAATTTCCAATGGCCAGAAAATCTTGTTTACTCGTGAGCAGAGATGCTCTACGGACAGTAAAGTTGTTGTTATGCAGAGCATGTAAGCATATGGCTAGAAACATAATATGGTTATGAAGATGGGAAGCAGAAGACATACACTTCTCATGAGGAAGAACCGGCAGTGAGCTTGAGAAGAGGCTTGTATCACCAAAACCGGCACGAGCATTGAGCAGCGGTGGCAGAAGGCCGCCCCTCCAAGGGTTATTATTTGCGGCCATCTGTCGTGACTTTGAGGCTGCAGGCACCGCAAGACCTGATGCAATCTCACAAAGTTAAAGCAATGCATTGAGAAATACACAGGAATTAGGCCGGAAGGTGGAATGTGTGATAGTCGCGGAATATGACCTGGTGGATTAAAATGATCTGACGACCGATCCATTACAGCATTCGCATTGGGCGGCAGATACCTGCAGGGGCAAAAAAAAAAGGGGGGGTTGAGCATATCATCATCAATCATTTACTCATTTGGGTTGTGTCATGCGCAGAAGAGTGAAGTTTATATATGTAAAAAAACCGATTTTTTTAGGGGCCGAGGTGGGCCAGGCAGTTGATTGTGCAACTGGTGGACACGGCAATCTGAGAACAATAAGGTGGGTAGTTGCAATCTATTGATTGAAACGAAGTTTGATCCATCAAGACGAAGGGGTAAAAAAAATGCCTTTTTTTATATATTATTATTTTGTTTGGCAAACGGGATAGTCAAACATGCAAGGTATTGAGAGAAAGGAATTGGATAGACGCAAACGCAACAAGGTTTGACCCAGAAACAGCGATGAGGAAGACGGAAGCAATCCAATCCAATCTAATCGCATCTCCAGTCCGTTAGCCATGCGAGGTCCGGTGGGGTGGGATGAATCTAGACGCGACGCCGGCACCGGCAGGCAGGCGTGCGCAAGTGAAGGGGGTAAATGGACTAGTGGCAAGCGAGTGAAGGATTACGCGCGGCGAGAGGGAGGGGGGAGGAGGGCCAACAGTGGTACAGGCAGGTGGAGTCGTCACTGGAGCTGCCAAGGACGGATTTTTACGTTGGTTCCTTGGGTTGAGGATTGGGAATCGGCGGCATCATCAGAATCAGAAGGGAACCGACGAGTGGAGGGAAGGGAAGATAACTAACTCACCAGAGGAGAGGAGAGGAGAGGAGCGGGCGGAGGCGGAACCCTAAGACTGGCCCGAAATCGAAATCCTTTCCCTCTTGCCGGCGGCGGCGGACTGCGAGATGCGGCGGTGGCGGACGAGGGCTGCGAGGAGAGGCGCGGCGGGGGGCCGAAATCAATCAATCGCTCTTGCGGCGGGCGATTGTGTCTCTCTCTTGCCTTCCTTCCACTAGTCCGTCCTAGTCCCCTACTAGTTTGGTTTTGTGCTAACACAACACAACACAACTAATAAGTGTAGGGAGTTAGTTTTATAAAGGGTACACAAGACGACCGACGAGACGAGACGAGACACAAGCAAACCCGGAAAATCAAGGGGACGAAATTTCTCTCGGTCGCTCCCCTCTGCGTGTTCTCCGTCTCCTCTCCCTCCACGGCACCAGCTGCTACAAGCAATTGCAGTCCACTTCCTAATCTAGCTTATGATACGATAGTCTATCATATTTATATATACACACTATATATATTATATACTCCATGGTTAATAAATAATATATGATGATGAGTATACAAGGGACGGAGACGACGGATCAGATGAGGCCAAGAAATAAGATATTTATTTAAAAATAAAAAAATATATATATATATAGTAATATTTTAAAATCGATCGACTGATTATCCCTGAGTGAAACCACCAAAAAGGGAAGAGAGAAAAAAAAAAAAGGAAAGGAAATCCATCATCAGAGTCTAGTGGTGGATAGCGACAGGCAGCTATGATTGATGATTGGTGTGAGCATGGACCCGCGTTCTCTTCACGTGCGCCTCCCACCTCCTCTGCATGACACGCGGGTCCCGCGTCGGATGGAGCCTCACGTGTCAGTGGGCGTACGGGTGTCCCGCTGCGTCGGACGGATCCCCGTGGACAAGTGGAGGGCCCACGCGCGCAGCCAAAAGCCAAGTGGGTCGCACCTGTCAGTCACGCCGACGTCATCTAATCTAATCTAATAACCTGTCCTCCTACTACTAGCTGCATTGAAACGGCGGCTGGCGTCCGCTCCATCCTCGTTCCAGGGGTCCAGTGCTGCTCGAGTGGTGGCTGATGCGAACCCTACTCCCAATGCATATACATTTCAAATTCAATAAATAAATTAATGGATTGATAGGGATATTTACATCCCCAATAAATATTATATTATATTACTCCACTTTATTTTAATTTATCTAGATATATAGATTTTATTATGCAATATGTACCCAAAGACTATGTACTCCTTCCTATCTGGAAAAATTGAAACAACTTACGGTTTGGAACAAAGAGATAATTAGCTTCTCCCTCCGGGTCATTTTCTTATAGGAAGGCTAATAATAATATAGTTAGTAAGCCAATTGTCTATCACAAAGAGTCTTGGTTCACATGTCTCCACTTGATTTAGAACACACATATTAAGATCATGTTTGTCTTAGCCTCTTAGGCATCAACGTGACTTTGAGCATTCATAATCCTTTGTACAAATAAATAAATAAATAAAGAACTAAATTTTCATCTTACATTCCATAATTAGGTTGTTTACGTCTACAGCCCACCAACCTTAACCATGGTGTTTTTGCCCTATGACATACAAATTCATGATACCATTTATAAACATAACGTGTTGGTGCTTCTTTTTCCTCTCACCAAGCTCATCTTCATTCGTCGCCACTATGTCTTTGACAAAGCTAGAGTAAATTCGAGGGGTACGTCTATCTTGTGATTGTAAAAATTTGTGGCACTGAAATGCAAATATGGTGAAAATTTAATCTTACCATAATTTTAGAATTTTTGCATTGATGCAGCTCCATCCATTATGTAAAATATAGCTCTATCTTGGGGCAACCTTCTCCCGCAAACCTAGTAGCCACGCCTCTCGCTAAGTTCTCTAGTTTCTAACATACTATCATCGACCAAATGTGGTGGGTGGTTTGTCACTATTGTCATCCCTATGAGATGTTTTTTTTTTATGTTAATGTTGTTATTGTGCTTGCCCTCTCCATTTCATCCTGTAGAGCATGCAGGTGAGTACTATAAGTAACCAAACCTCGTATCTTGAAAAAAAAAATAGCTTCATGTGGTACATATTTTTGGATATTTCCTAATTGTTGGTCGCCTGGATTGTGGCCAATTGCCCAGGCGAAACGCGAGTGGTCATGGGTCTGATTTTGTGTCTGTTGTCAACCGATGTTCTGCCTGTGTTTCGGCGATGTTTTTGGCCTATGCCGGCGATGTTACGACGATGTTCTCGTCTTTTTACGACAGTGTTCGATGTTCTGGCCGGCGATGTTCCGGCCTGTGTCCGACGATGTTCCGACAACTGGACTGCTTGGGTCTTCATCTGATACTTGCGACAGTGTTCCCGTGACATAGTGACCCTTGGATCTTCATCGGATGGTGCAGGACGTCGCCTTGGTTTTCAAAAAAAAAAAAACAGACGACTGGGGTATAGCAAGTCCCATATTTTTGTTACATGGAAGTTATATAATTACATTGGTCACTATGAAAATTATAGCATATGAGAAATTAACCGCTGCATTTTATATTTTTGAAGACCCATGACAACTCAAACCACATGTCATTATTTTTTAAAATGGGGGTACTATAATAATGATACATAAATTGTAGTTACTCTTATTAAGCAATGCAAGCATTATAAAAAAACTGATTTGATTTAGTCAGCCATTGCATGACGATTACATATAGATCTATATATCCTCAGGAAACGAGGAAGAGAATATAAACTTCTGATGTGACTTGTTGCACCTGGCTCATTTGCTAGATCTGACTGTCTAGCACACGATAGATTACTTAACCAATTGACTAACTCACTAATTTTTTCTCGCTACCCAATCCAATCACTCCCTGATACGTCACAGCACTAACTTGTATTGGGTTGCTCGAATCGTGCCAACTCTGATCACTCATATCCTATCTTGCTTTGCAAGCATCTATTTATCACATTACATTGTGTGCATACTACTGCTTGTGTTTACAGCTCTCTTCTTAGTTACTCGACAGGGCTTAAAAATTACTCCTGTGTTTTGAATGCCAAATAGGAGGAAGCTAAATATGGGGTCATATAATAGCTACTGATTTAGGTAATATTCTTCTCCCCCCTGGAAAACGCATTCGGAATCATTGCTAGGTCTTTCTCCCTCTCCTAACATGTGCCGGCCCTGCTGAATGATTCTCAAAGTCACCTCAAGTAGTAAATACCGGATGGAATTAGGATTATGTTGACAGCGGCGGTCTGTCTGCGTCACAGTTCCAAACTTCGGGCCTACTTGGTTGGGAACCAAAATTTGCCCTACCAAAATTAGGGCAAGCCAAAAATTGCGACGCCAATTTTGGTTCAAAACTTTAAAGCAAGATTTTTAGTAGAACAATTGGTTGGTTGCCAAAATCAAAGTTTGCCAATTTTCTCTTTTATATAGCTTATAAGAATTTTCTAGAAACTTGCCAAAACTTTGGCCACGTAATTTGGTGGTGCCAATTCTTTGGTAGTGAATTAATTGGCGACCATAAATTTGGCATGCCATGGTTTTGGTTTGGCAAAAATTGGAAGCCAACCAAGTAGGCCCTTCCAATAGATCTTATAGCGTTCGCTACATGACGATTTCTATCCATCGATGCGACAATTTCCTTTTTCGCGATCAGGCATATAGATGCGACAATTTCCTCGCCTCACAAATCTGTTCCTACTACTTTGTTTATTTAGTATATTATCGATCCAGTCAAGTTTATTTATATATGTGCTATGTTTATATAGTTTGCATAGTAATATGACCAAATCGTACAGGACAGGGTTGCCAATCAGCAATCCAATCAGAAGACAAATCCCCCCAACAACCAACACATGGCCCCCACCATTGGCGTACCACATCGGCCGCCTGTCCCTGCCCGCTAAAAGCCTCAGAAACTGACAGCAGGAGACACTGAAGCAAAGCTCCAGAAACCAACAGCCATGCATTTCTGATTTGCCTGCCTGCCTGCCTCCATTAGTTAAGCTGCTAAATATCATCTACAATTAATCAGGAATCCAGGAGAGGAGGATGCAGGTATATATCACATTCCATCCATCCCCTTTCCGGCCTGTCCATTCCTGACGTGTCATATTGACTACATATTGCATCATCAGGTTCACTGCATCTAGCAGCCAAAGCATGTAAACACTATACACATGTATGTAACCTGACATTTATTCTCATGGTATTGCTTGCTTCTGTACGTTAATATGGACTTATGGTTATGCACACTAGTGACTAGTACATTCTACAAACTACAGAGCTAGCATTACAGCTGAGGACCCAAGAGCCAGTAGAGTCTAGTATATTGTTTCATTCTACCTCTCTCTTTCCAAAGAAGATTTATTCTGCCTTCTACTTCTACACAACACAGCTTAAACCAGTGGAGTACATAGTATACACACGCGAGGAGGATCAGAGCTGCAGTAAGCTAGCTACTCTTTCTCATCCGTGCCAGCAGCAGGCTCACCGCTGGTCGCCACTCCATTGTCATGTGAAAAGTGGGACTTCAATCCAATCCAGCACTGGTAGTAATCGAGGTCTCGACACGGGGAATCCAGAGACCATCTGCACACGCGAGGGATAAGGGAAGACTCAAACATGAACGCCAATGTACCACTGAGCCTGAATGGCTCGTTGGCACCAACACGGCTGATTGTCGCCTCATACGTCTTGGTGTCTGGCCCATGTGGTGTCATGCAGCTGTGAAGACTGGCGCCTCCAGGAAGAAAACCATCGGCTTTAGCCTGCACAGGTTAACAAACACAAACCACTATCTTTGTTATGTACCATCCTTGTGAAACCTGATCTTCATGACCGATGGCATTGCATTGCAAATGCCAGAGAGAGAGAGAAAGACAGCCACTCATCTGGTTCCCCTTACCTCATATATCCCATAAATGAGGCCCATGAATTCGCTCATGCAGTTGCGGTGGTAGTACGGAGGGCGGAATGTATTTTCAGCAACCAGCCATCTAGGTGGGAATATTACGAAATCAAGCAACGCGACACCAGGTTTATCAGTTGGCGCAGTTAGAACTACAGATCAATTGAGCAAAGCACAGGAGGCACAAGAATGGTTAATTGGTAGGCCGGAAGATGCAGCGAATTCCACACAAATTGAATCCTACTGTGAGTCTGTGACAATTAGTTACCTGTGTTTACTGATGGGTCGCCATGATCAAAGAGGACGGTATTGAATGGACAGAACTTACTCAGATCGTACTGACAGGAAACAGAACGGGGTCAAGAAACAAGAGAAGACGCATTTTAATGACAAGTAAACAGGACTCACAGTACAATGGATACCTTGTAAGGGACATAATTCCCATGCCACGCGACCACATTGAATGGAGAGAAATCCTGCGTGGCAGTGAAGAGCTCGCCGCCATACTTCTGCACTATTGTGTATCCAGGGTGGTGGTCCTGCTCAAACCATGCTGTGGGGGAAAGGAAATCCCTCGGTGAAGCCAAGCCATTGGCACCTGCACACACAGTCAGAGTTAGGTATATGTACTCTTTTTGTGACAAAATTGGATAAGAGAAGCTATAAAAAAAGAAAGGCATGGGCACTATTACCAATTGGGCCAAGATCAGGGAGCTGGAAATGGGTGCCGAAGATCTCAGAGACATAGCCACGCGAGGGGCCATCCGGCAAGTCAACAGCAAAGCGGAAACCTTGAGGAATCACGACGATCTCTCCAGGTGAAACGAGCAGTTTCCCGCACTCAGTTGTGATGAGTAACCCTGGGCTTGTGTGATGGCAAAAGAACATGACAGATAGTGAACAGGTGCTTTATTATCATTTGCACAGGGAAAGAGAAGGTAAGCGCTGCTGAATAGACATTGCACCAAATATGCTTATGACCCTCCCTGCTGCAACAGCGATGGGGCAACCATTTGCTAGCTTTTGGGTTTGAAATCGTGGATGGAGATAATAAAGGACGGACATGGAGTGGCACAGGTGGAACACTGAAAGCGACGGTAACAGCATTTAATTTGTTTTGTGGGGTGAGCAACAGAAGCATGTGATGTGATTACAAGTCTAGTGAAGTAGCGGTAGTTGAATTGTCCAGTGACAGAAGACTAGCATATATGTGAAGTTTGAAGCAAAAGAATATGTAGTTCAAGTGTTAGCTGACACACACTAGGGGAGAAGAGGTTCAGAAGAATGTAACGGGAATGAGATGAAGTCTTTTTTTGATCACGAATGAAATGAAGTCTTTCCTGGTGATTAATTAGGTGACCGATGAACTTACTTCCTTGCTGGGGAACAATGAGGAAGTCACCGTCGGCATTGCAGAAGGCACATCCATCCATGGACTTGTTAGCAGCATACCTACGTTACGTTGGGTGGATCCAATATTCAGTAAACAATTTGTTTTCAACAGCTACAACAGGAGTACAGTAGTACAAGAAGCGGCTGGGGAGGGGAGATAACAGATAAGAGCAAGCAAGCACGACTCACATGTGGATGGCGTATCCGTGTCGGAGGCAAGAGCTTCCGGCGCCGCAGACGGTGTAGAGGCCGTCGATGAAGTCGAGGGGCTGGTGGAGGGGCACGTCTGCGGGCCTCCAGCGCAGCTGCGTGGGCGTGGCGACGGTGGTGGCGCGGTCGAACTCGCCGACGAGGCGCTCGTTGGTGGGCTTCCGCGGGTAGAAGGGCTCGTGGGTCACCGACGGCTTGATCCGGTACAGCCACCTGCGGGAGGAGCAGCAGGAGGAGGAGCAAAATGAATCCGATGGGCATCTCCGAAGACTGACAGAGAGAGACTGGCGGCGTACGTGCGGAGGTTCCGGGCGCGCGGGGTGGTGAAGGAGGTGCCGGAGAGCTGCTCGGCGTAGAGCCCCAGCGGGCACACCAGCGGGCTGTTCTGCCCCACGGGGAGCGACCCCGGCACCGCCTCCGACGAGAAGCTGTTGCCCAGCCCCGACAGGTAGCGCAGCGCAGGAGCAGGTGGCTGCTGCTGCTGCTGCTCCGTGGCCATTGCTGGAGGAGACGGGCGGGCGGAGCCGGAGCAACGCACTGCACTGCACTGCACTTCACTGACGACTTGGATCAAGGCATCAAGCACCGCAGAGCAGAGCAGGCAAGAGGTAGACGACGGCACGGCACGGCTTCCCTCCTGCCGCTGACTGTTTGCCACCTGCCATACTACAAACATGTTTATCCACTTACGGACCGTCCGATCAAGGAACAAGCGACCAAAACAAGATGGAACGATTTCCTCAGCACAAGCTGTTGTTGCTTTGCTTCTCCAGCATTCCTTTCGTTTTTTTTTTTTGAAATAAAGGCAGGAGCTCTGCCGCTCAATTAAGACGAATGAAATGTATGTACATGAAAAGCAAACGTGGGACACACGAAGGGCTGACCCACCCACGCGACGCGGAAGAAACACAAAACTGCCATGAGTCATCGTTGCCGAGCATGATTGCAAAAACAACCAGCAGCTCCGACTTCCCATGGAAGACCCCAGACGATCCTAACGAAAACAGGCAGGAGCATTCCTTTCGTTATCTATCGCACAAGTGAGTTATCAGGCACATTCTGAACCAGACAGCATATCACCCAATTGCTTTGCTGAATCTGCCACACTTGAAATGCAGGTAGCTCTACACCTCTAGAAAAACACACTTCCTTGACAGCAAACTAGTTTGCATCTACCGATTTATTAGAGTATTTATTTACACAGCACAGGCTCTGCTCTTAATCAAAACTCGCACTTTGCAACACACATTATTGATTGATTGCATATAAATTCACTCAATGTTTTCTAAACAAAAAAAAGACTGAGCCATACCATGAGGCTAACCTACTAACCCCCACGGTTACACCACCTCATGGTACTTCTGCAAATGAACTGATCCTCACCAAACTCAACTGCAGTGGCTGTGGCATCGTTGACTCTTCTATATCTTGGCTGTGCTACATCGGCAACCTGACATGATCACATCAACTTCAGGCCTTCGCTAAATACTTCCAAGATTGAGTGCCACCACAAAATTCAGACACCTCCAAACACCTGTCACTGCAGGTGAGCAGTTTTAGCCTTTTAGACTTTGTTTAATTAAAATTTTAAAAAAAAAAACTTCTATCCAAGAATCCCACAGCACAGCCGGTGGCATGCAGTTTCTTTCTTCAGCTCAAGCTGGGAACACGACAGCCATTGGGAGCACTGACGCATCATCTGCACTCCGCTTCCCTCTCTGAACGAAAGCTCACACAAAGCAGCCCAGAGTAACCAAACCAGCCCCCACCTAACATGCACCAAATCGCCTTTGGAAGGGATTCATGGGTTTCACAAGGCACCGCATTTTGCTCATACACTTTGCATATATACACGGGATTTATCATGCTGCACACCCATACATGCCGACCCAAAGCCTGGATTTCTCTCTCCTCCTCTCTTTCTCTACAACAAAAGCCATGAGGGGTTTCCAGCTGCTACTCATAGTGGCATTGCTGCTTGCCGGGGAGTTGCACTGCGCAAGAACAGCAGCACCACCAGCAGATGCCCCGGAGACTGCACCAGAGTCTCCCGAACCACCACCAGCAGATCAGCAAACGCCACCGCAGGCGCCTGGACCAACACCACCTCTTCCTCCTCCACCTCCACCTCCACCTCCACCTCCACGACGCCGGGGAGGACCACGTCGACGACCACCAGCAACGCCAAAGCAGGATCCAGGACCACCGGCAGCGCCAAACCAGGATCCAGCACCACCGGGTCAGGAGGATCCTGCACCGCCAAGGTTGGTTGTGCCACCACAGGACCCTCCTGGGGTGGCAGCGCCGGCACCGCCTGGAATGATCAACCGCACTACGGGCTGTACCACACTCCTTGTACTTGGAGACTCAACAGTTGACCCTGGAAACAACAACCATCTGCCCACCACGGCCAGGGCAAATTTCTTGCCCTACGGCGTCAACTTCTACGGACGCAGGCCGACTGGCCGATTCACCAATGGCCGGTTAGCCACAGATATGCTAGGTAACACGAGCCATCCCCTTTATCTCCCTGCTTATGATACTACTACCACTTCTCTGTTTTTACAGCATGTACAGAAAGATGTTGCATGATGCTAGAACAAGATCAAGCGCATGCATGAATCCATCAAAACATGGCATTGCCCTCTCAACGTGACTAATGTTTAGGATACTTAACTGAGAGCTTTGATGTCATGCAGCTGAGAAACTAGGCATATCGAGGATTATTCCAGGTTTCTTTGACCCGAATCTGAGGCTGGCCCAGCTCAGGAGGGGTGTGAGCTTTGCATCAGGCGGCTCCGGATATGACGACAGCACTGCCAACAGAATAGTATGTCATCATATATAATATGATTGCACCTGCAATAAGATTCATCTCAACACAACTGTAAATATCAATGCTACATGGTTAAAACAAAAAATAGTTGTTCCATTGTTTTAAATGGTAAAGCTATGATAGAATTGATGAAGATCAAAATCAGACTGAGCTATTCAAGCATTATACAGTATAGATGGGGTTGTAGACCATATTTAACTCTTATACATGTTTAGCCAAGCGATTTTACTTTGAGTTTCTGAACTACTAACCAGCTAAGCTTCCTACTTATAGAATGTGGCGTCATTCTCCGCGCAACTGCGCAACCTTTTCCGCTACAAGCTACTCATCCGAACACTGCTCGGACCAAGAAGAGCAGAGCGACTTGTTAACAGGGCTACCTTTGTGATAAGCAGTGGTACAAATGATTTGCTTTCAGTCTATCTTGCAACAAATCGGTCAAATGCAATCAGTATGGAACTGTATGAGAATCATCTGATAGCACACGTCGCTAATTATACCCAGGTACATATTTCCATTGTCAAACTAGCATATGGCATATCTGTTATTCTGTTATAATTTGTAGCACATACCGTATGTCACAGGCCATGATAATGCTCGGAGGAAGGAGATTTATTTTTGTCGGGCTGCCCCCAATGGGTTGCTTGCCAATTGCCCGGACTTTGGTGGGCACAGGATCAGACAGATGCGATGAGACGTTAAATCAGCTTGCAACTTCATTCAACTCGAAGCTGATTCAACTGCTGAATTTCATAAATTTTCAGCACCAGATAAGAACTTCATACATAGACACCTATACTACTATACATGAAGCAACCGTGGATCCTAATGATTTTGGTATGCACCAGTTGTCTTTCTTAAATGTACCACAGACACAAGAAGTATGTTTCTTTATGGTCTGGCTAATCGATTGCTTGTGTTTTGGGAATGGTAGGCCTAACAGAAGTGTCAAGAGGGTGCTGCGGATCAGGGGTGATTGAAGTTGGGCAAACATGTCGAGGGCGAAGAACATGTGGAGACCCTAGCAAGTACCTATACTGGGATGCTGTCCATCCAACAGAGAGGACGAACCAAGTCATTGCAAATATGATGATGGATTCCATTAGAGAACTCTACAGCTAGGCTAAAGTGAAGATGGACGTGATTTGAAGTCTGGATTTTACAGCTTCATCAAAGATGAAGGGGAGGCTAGTTTTATTTTATCAGAGTAATGTGTATCCAAATGTACTAGAGGTAATATACATATATAGTCTAGTTTGAACTGTAGTGATCTGTGTCGAAGGGATGAGAGATGTGAGGGATTACCAGCAGTGTCAAATTGCTGAGTGGTGTCGACCGATTAGTGGGGTGAGTGGTGTCGACTGATTAGTGGGGCACAAGTGATGTCGATCTTGTTAGGAATGAGCATTGGTATGGTAATATATAGAATTGAACAAGAGGCCACCTCTTGTTTTCCTAAAACAGCAAAACAGTGTAGATTGAGTTGAGGCCGGTATGCAGTTGTGGGGTTCTCTATAACCCAAAAGAAAAAAGATGAACAAAAATTGAAAATTCAAACAAACTACTGCAATTACTATGATCCATTCCATGATAGGGATCAGGAGATGTCACCTACTAGACCTAGATGGGAATCAGCATACGTGAGATTGAAGAGCACGAGGCAGGGCAACTGCCTACACGGGCTAGAATCCATACCGTACAGATGGAGATTGACGGGGCAGCAGCACGGGTTGAAGTGAACAGCTGCTGGGGTACCGGACCAGACGAACGGCTTGGCTTGTATCTGTTTCTTTCCTAGCTGTTCCTGGTCCCAGAGTAAGACGCCACATGTCAGTTCTACTGAGTCGACTAGATGTAGCATAAACTTTATGCCGATTGCTGAACAACAGTCAATCTAGGGACCTCAAATTTACAAACCAAACACCACCAAGTTTAATTCAGTTCACAAGAACAGAGCCGACCATAAAAATAAGCATATTTTTGATGCAATACCAAGAATTAACAACTTCAAAGAAATAAGCATCGCAACCTTCGCTTTTTCGCCAAACACCAAAACTTGAATAGGCACTGCCAGCTCAAATGGATTCCCAAACACACCCAACATGAGAATAAAATCTAGTAGCATTAAGAGACTAGGCGTCAAGAAACGGAAAGCATCAGGCAGACAGAACACCTGCTGCTGCTGTACATAATTCGACATGCATCTTAAGATAATCTTAAAACTAACAAGTCCAAATCCCAATCGCCAGCCTTCCAGGATAATAATAACTAGATAGGATCATAGGAGCCTAACGCTACCGCCTCCTTAACTGAAATATATGTCCACAGCCCAGCTTCGCCCAACAGATGGTGATATCGCTTCTGCTCATTCCTGATTTTCATCCACATCCACCAGCTCGTACTCCACCAGCGACACGTTGTTGTCTTGGTTAACCTTGAAATCAGCAGGCTGAGTCACTTCAATCCGGCCCCACTTGTCCACCGCCAGCCTCATGGTGCCCTTGAACATGTCAATCTTGGCGTTGCGGAAGATCACAGTTGTATCTGGCTTCAGGAGGTCAACTGTCCACAATCACCACAAAAAAAAAGGAAAGCAGGGTCAGATTGTAACCAACTAACCAATAGTGATGAATATCACAAACCCAACAATAAGCACATAACAATGAGGCAATGTTTCACAGATTCCATGCAGGTATACGATATGGAAAACACCAGGATTAGTGCAAAACTGCAAACAGTAATTAATTGATTGATCCAAACGACAAGTTGTCCTGTGGGCATCAGACGCAGGAGAAAACCAACAAAGCAACCACAAGCAGTTTTCAAATGATGCAATGCCACATGGACATCAGAAAGAATCATCACAAAACTGACAATTGTTTCCAAACGCAAGAACCATCAGTTATAAATAGCACAATATCATGAGTTATCATGCAGGGACAAAGTGGCAACGTCTAAACAAAAGCAACATCTAGCGGTTTCAAATGACATGATCACCATTTTATTATCTATTCTATAATACAACAGTTCCATGAGTCATCACTATCTATCAATACAGTGGTTTATGCATGACACCACGGTTGTCGTGATATCATGAGTCATCACTGTCTATCTATAATAGAGCGGTTTCTGCATGGCACCACAGTTCCCACCATGTGGGTTTCTGCATGGCAACACAGTTCCCACCAAGTGACAGACGACAAATGTATGTTGGAAGGCTCATAAAGAACAATATGGTCAATCAGCATATCCAAACTTCTCCTATTGCAAAGCAAGGTCATATATATATGGCAAACAATAATGTAGGCACTAGAGTGTAGAGCTACTTGGAACAGAAGCAATCTTGGAGGGCACCGACACCCAAGCCCTCCCGTCCCTAAATAAGTAACAGCAGATGCACACATAACATCATGGCATGGTAAGTAGATGAATCAAATCAAAACAGGACAGAAACTATCAGTCGCAGTTATGCACAAGATCAAGCATGAGAAAAAGCATTCGCATCCGGGTCCTAACTCCTAAGGCTAGCGCCAGATCTGCAATCATGTGTGATGTAATCTAATCCGACGACTATGATGGAATCGGAGGCGCGAGATCCATCTCGTATCGAAGAAGGGTACAGGGGGAGAGAGCAAGCAAATCGGATGGCATACCCTGTTCGTTGCGGGCGGTGACGAGGACGGTGCCTGTGGCGTCTCCGACGAGGCACTCTGCGACGCGGGTGCGCCCGATGTGCGCGGAGGGCTTGTCGAGGACGGTGCGGGCGTCGACGACGCGGGCGGTGAGGGTGTGGCCGTGCGTCTGTGGGCGCAGCTGGTCGATGGTGGTGAAGACGGGCTTGCGCAGGGTCTTGACGGCGCCGTCGGCCGCTGGGGCAGGGGCGGGGGCGGGGCCGCGGGGGACGTAGCCGGTGCCGGGCGGCAGGGCGCCGCGGCCTCGGAAGGGGCGCCTGGGACCCGTCGACATCGGCGATCCTCCTCGCTCGAAAACCCTAGCGGGGGCGGGGGGGGGGGGGGGCGGCGGCGGCGCTGGCAGTTGCAGTTGGTGGCGGCCGATTCGAGAAGACGAGTTTTTGTTGCGATTGCGAGAGAAGGGCAACTGCCAGGTGGGGTGGGGGACACCCGGTATTTAAGACTGCTCCACCAAGACAGACATGTGGGCCCGGAGGAGTTAGAGTCTTGGACCCACACGCGCGACGAGACAGAGGGGAAGTCCAGGCCAAGCAGCATGTGGGCCGAAACGGACGGAGGCTGTTGAGGCCCAGCCCAGGTTACATGGCAGAACCGTCCACAATCAACACGTGTGAAAAACAAATCCCACGACGCAAAATTGCGATTGCGATTGCCGGATCATGTCAATTGTCATGTGTGTGTGGATATAGATTCTGTTTTCCAAATAAATATCTTTTAGACTCAATTTTCAATAAGAGTAAAATGCATGGTGGGTACTCAAATTATTGGGCCATTCGATACTCAAACTAAAAAAGATTCCACTTAGATACCTAAACCATCGCACTCGAACAATCTAAAAACCCACCACGTTCGCGCCAACATTTAACGACCCTGCCTCGACGATGGAGCAGAGTTGGCCGTGGTGGCACGCCCAGCGATGGTGGAAATTGGTGGCAAGGCTTCGATTTGCTCTCCAATCGGTGTGATGTCGCCATGGCCGGGCGAGCTTCGGCTACCTGTTCCTCTACCACTAAACTTCCCTATGCTCGACTGTTGGCACCACCACCTCGCTCTCCTCTGAGCCCCCGCTCGCCCGCATAAGAATTAAGAATGTATTACTGATTTCAATGTATTAGAACAGAGATAGCAGGATTATTATTACATAAATCTCTAAGTTATATGTTAACCAGTGACCTCATGATTAGACTAAATGCTTGTTCGGTTACTTCCGATATAAAGCTCTGAAATCTATACCTAATAATAAATTGGCAAAATTTCAGTCCACCTTTTTTTCATCCAACTAAGAGATTGACTCGGTTACGGTTGACCAAGGAGCAAACACACAAAAGAAAAAAAAAACCAAGAACGTGTTACGAATATAAATCCGAGTGACTTCGTTTCCCGATACATCGACTTGGTTACAGATTATGTTTTTCCGTTTCATGTCGGATTTCTTTTTTATTACTAATAATAAACATCTATGTAAACAACTAGCATTAGTATTCTCTGTGCAACTGTTTCTTAGTACTAATAAATATTTATGCAAATAAATATATTGGAATTTTCTTTCAAAAATATATATATATTAGAATGATGTTCTGGTTTCATATCTATGTTCCATGCATAGTGTCCAATTTATCTAGGGACTATATTCCACATTTCAATCAATCATCCCAAAGGATATACTCTCACGTACCAGTAACTTAAACTTTTTGATCCACGAAACTATTTCTCGTGGTCTTCTTATGTAGAACATTGTGACACTGATACGAATCAAAACAAAATAAATTAAAAGTCTCAAATTCGCTGTCCCCCTGGATTCTAACATATAAATTAAGTGGAAAAAATTTAAAACCATATTTACACAATCAATGATTTCTTTTCTTTTTAACACAACTCTCACATACACCATTTATTTGTTTCTAGTGGCAACGCACGGACATATCTGCTAGCAAGTGAAATAGAGCCCTAGGATAACCGGTATACAACCTTGATACGATAAGCTCGCCTTATAGAAACCGGCTAATGTACGTGAGATAGATCCCTGGTCAATTACATCACACGCGGGGACGGGATGCGGTTGGTCAAATACACACTAGTAAGTTGCGCGCGCCATTGCGCGCGTGGTCGAGGAACCGAAGATGCAACGGCGGATGAAACAACCATAAGTGTTGGCTTTTGTAAGTGTAAGATGGTATTACCAAGTGATTCAGAATATACAATGAGGTTGTATATGGCAATACTAACTATAGCAGTAATTCTGCTTGGTTCGAAGCTGTATTACATGGAAAATAAGAAGTCAAAGAACTTAGTTTGTAAATTCTGGTAAGATAAGGCATCAGTAACCGACGTCGAAGAGCCATAATTAGCAGGACTATATAAGAGCTGGGTATCATCTGTCTAAATGTCCTAGCCGACTAGATGCTAAATGCCGTAGGTACATACTAAGGAGGCAGTTTGATTTGTACAAACGCTTTACAAACTGCCGGCAGATCAGAGCAGTGAGGGCAACAAAATACTGAAGTTTATCATCAACCTGTATAGGTGGAATAGCATAGCTCCATAACAGCCATCATTTTTGAAGGTGCCCTTTTTCGATGTGTCAAAATACTGCAGCCAGACATGGAGGAGAAACATCTTATGTTGACATGCATAAGAAGCCATAGTCGTCCCAAAAGCACATCGGCAGCCTAAGGTCCTGGAAAAGAAGCAGCAGTACGTTGGTAATGATGTTATTGTATTGTATATATCTATCTGTATACATGTGGCTGTCTATGTTTGGATGTAACACATGAAACGTGATTTATAGACTGCTATTACCTTTATAACCTCTTATGTTGGCCTGACGTAGATTTACGGCCTCCTGTTTTGACAGCAGACCCTGATTCCTGAGCCTTTAACCTGCGTGTTCGAACGAAATGTAAAGGCCTATTCGCAGTGTACGAAGGCACGATGCATGTGGCTTAAGTTGTTTTGATAGACTATGGAAAATATCACAATGGCGTTACCTTTTTGTGTGGGAGTCCGAAGATCCTCTAGCATTGTATCTACGACTATCAACAATCTGAATCGAAGTTAATTGTGATCAGACAGACAGGTTGGGCCGTGTTTCTGAAGAAGCAAGGTCTATGTGTAAATGAAGAAGTGCTGCTGGTAAGGAAAAGCAGAATGTGCGAACAATTGGCAAGCAAACCTGCAGACATAGATAAAACTATCAACCTAAGGTAAGAAGAAGAAAGAATACCTGTTCCTCATTGCCATCGTGTAGCAGGAGTTTTTCTTTTTGCAGATCCACCCTTTGTGTGTGGTGGCAGTCTAGGAGAGTCAAGGGACAGAGGAACACAATATAAATCAACATTGTACTTAAGATAAATATACCATGGGGAATGCTAACGAAGGCAGAATCTATCTGAGAGCTGCAAGTTACTTACTCAGCGGATTTATTAGAGCTACCTGCAGCACGTATCACAGTTTCAGGTACCACCTGCATAAGCAGAGAGACAGTACAATGCATCTACTGCATTAGTTTTGGTATACGATAATGAGTAGAAACTGTTTAACAGCAGAATCAATAGGAGATATATGGAGATATAAGTATGGTCTATGAATACCTGAGCTGACAAACCGGCAGCGAGCAGTTGTTCAGCAGAAGGCGGTGTGCTCGGTAGTGTAAGCACAGTGTTTACTGCCTCCAATGAAGTGAGAGAAGCCGTTGACGATGATGATATTGAAAGAGTTGAAGGTGAGTTCATCTCGATTGTCTTGGTTGCAGTAGATGAAGATGGTGTTAGCAAATTGTGCATCGGCGGTACATTCTGGCTGGAACCCTGCTGTACAGGCCTTCTAGGTGGAGGTACCCGCCTCTGGAAATCTTGGACAACGCGATTAATCAGGTAGACTTTGACATCATCTGTATGATAGGATTCCGATGTCAGTCCAACTGCAAAAGTGTACCGGTTGCCAACGATAGCAGTCAATGCAGTAGGTGTGCCTGGTGCTCCACCATGAGCTTGAAGCACAGCTTCACAGCCTTTTTTTTACAATCTGGTGACCAATAGCATCAAGCAGAAGAACAGCGCATCTCCGGTTGTATCTGTGGCAGTTAAGCCTAATTTGTACCTGCGGAGAAAGGAATGAATAGATGAGCCAACTTTTTATTCGTAAAACAGCACAATAGGTAAGAGGCAATGTGCAACTCATTTAGATGAAAGGAACACCTTGGCCTAAAATCGGTTATATTGGAAGATTTGCACCAAGGTGCACCATCAACATAATCAGTGGATGATTTTTTACAGATACGGCAACCCAAATACCACCAATTGTCATCCTGGGGCACAACTGTTATGCCCACCGTGCAATGAAATCCTTCTTCCTGCAGTAATTTAGTACGCATAACCTCAGTTATAGTCCGGGATAAGCAAAAACAGAACGAGATAGAGTGTAGAACGTAGAGCATACCGGGAAATCATAAGCCTCAATCTCATTAAGTTCCCGAATTGATTTATGTTGTATGACAATGCTCTGCGTTGGCTCTTCTAACTCGGTTGCTGCAGGTGCCGGTATCTCTATGGGGAAATGTTGATTTTGATACCTTAAATTTTAAGGACCGACCTTGTTAGACATATCAAACAAGCACAATGACTGCAGTTATATAACAGTAGAAGGTGATTTGGTGCATTCTCTCATGCATGAGAAAATAATACATACCTAGCATAGAAAGGCTGAGCAGCTTCGATTGGAGGATTCAAATACCAATGGCAGGCATTATTGCCAGTAACATAAGGAACCTCTTTTTTTGTTTGCATGTCAACAGAAAACAGGAAAGATTTATATACACACTAACTTTTCACAAAAAAAAAGAAAAATAGGAAGTGTTTTGAAAAGAAACTTACTTCGCTACTCTTTAGGAACACAACCAACAAACAAAGCAACAATTGCTCTTGGCATGGCACCGTCGTAGAGAGGACTAACATCGAAAGCCTTGCCTCTCTGTCCCCATAAAGTAACCTTGAGCTCCCTATCACTGAATAAAGAGATGCAGGAAGTGAGACATTACAAATGCAGTACCACATTTGTGGGTATACAAAAATAGATGCCTGCAGGTGTAATGAAAATTAAATCATGAAGCAGCTGGACAATAAAACACAGGGCAATGAAGAACAATTCTTAATCACTACTACTTACTGGAGATCCTTTATGATGATATCTCTGGTGATAGTGACTTCTGACCGTCCTAGGAACCGCATCACGGACGGTCGATCTACTTTTGCAATAACTCCGATCACATCTGTAGAAACCAAGTACACATAACATTTGAGGCATGATATAGCAATGAAAATTAGTCCTTTCATTCTTTGGAAAGGCAAAATTATTTATTATATATTCAGACATGCAAAATTATAGAACTGAAACAAACAACATAGGAATTGTCAGGAATGAAGATCCAAGAAGATGCAACCTTGGAACCAACCAATTCTCGGACGACAGAACCTCCAACAGAAGGAAGCCAAAACTGGGAGACAACTGAATAAGAATTTCAGAACGACTAAAAAGCCAGTTAATAGGTATAGTAGGCTAAAATGCTTACCAATAAGCTGGGGTTGGGGCCTCAAGGAGGCCAAAAAACGCACAATCTAGATGATTTTTCACAGTGCACACCTTCAATAGTAAAAGAAGAAATTAGAATGTCAGTACTAAAGCAAAAGAAACAGAGCAGTGAAAACCTAGAAAGAAGATCAAAGACAAAAATAAATGAAATCAAAGACCTGCAACCTTATAAAACACTAAGATGGCAAGGTAAAGTAAAATAAATCACATCCCATTGTGTACTTATCTTCATAATGAATCAGAAAAGGGCATCTTTTCGTCTGTTTGCTCATTCACTCTTATAAACCAACAAAACTTTTAACACCAATAAGGAATATGGGAGTGGGAGAAGAAAGTTGAACACACGTCCAACCATATGTATGAAATACAGAACAAAACCTGACACGGAGAACCATGATGCAAAATATAATTGAACTAAGTGTCAAAAGGTAACCAATTATCTCCACAAATTAGAGAGAAATAGCATGCATCGGAAAGTAATGAACTACCTATACAAATTCTAGACACTATTGGCAGTTCCATATTGACTCTATTTGTATATCTATTTTCAATGTAGTTCTTTGATATCCACCCTTTATCCACCGATGGATTGTTGTTAGCAACCATTTGGAGGTCAAAATAAAGATTTCGACGAAGGATAAAACAACACTCAGAGGATGGCCATAAATCAAATACCTTGCACATAAAAAATCTGTCTCTATCACCATTTGATTGAGTAGCATTTGCCTCAGTATCAATTGGTAAAATTGCAGCATCATCAATCTCAATATCCTCGGACATCACCAATGACCAATTATCTCCCTGTGACATTTCTCAAGCGACTCAGACTGTGTACAAGAAAAACAACACATATAATTGAGCTAGTCGAGTCCTTAACAGCAACTGGCAAGGGAACCAAAATATATATATAGCTAACTGAAGTTTGACGATATACAGATAACTGAAGTTTGACAACGCCAACGACGGGAGCACTGTAATACTACCACAGCATGATATAATCGAAACTAGAAATAAAGAAATTAAAAACAATGGCAAATTTTGTTTTCCAGCAAATCTGAGATGCACTACATCCATTGATCGGAGACGGTAGGCAATGGACAAAAATAACAGAGACACGGCAACACAAAGAGCTTTGACGCCCTGCACGTGTGAAAATTTTTTCTTATTGCCATGATGGAAGTAGCGCTGTGGTGAGTAGTCACCAGCATTCATTCAGAAGAAAAAAAAAATCCCAATTTCCGTTGGCTGGCGGAGGAAGAGGAACCGCTGCCGCTGGCCTGATCTGGAGTTGTAGAGTGCCCAACCAATCCAATGCATATCTAGGGTAAGCACGTACCGCTGTTGGTGCTGCTGCTGCCGGGCGTGCGGACGGGGATGGCGGGGCCGCTCGCGAGTAGAGATGCGGTGCCGGGCTCTCCCAGACTCGCGAGCAGAGATGCATCTTCTGCCGAGCGCGATGAAGGAGGAAGGCGCCGGTCTCGAGCAGATCCAGGGGGGCGCCTGGCAGGGGAAGCAGCCGGGGGGTGGGGCGGCCACCGGCGGTGGCCGGCCGCGCCGGCAACGAGGGCACGGCCGCGCGGGCGGCGACGAAGGAGGGGTGGCGCCTGGCCCGTCCTCGCCGGCGCGACGCCGCGCCGCCTCGCGCCCATCGCCCGCATCGGGAGGGGATGAGGGAGCGGACGGATCGAGGGAGAGCTGCCTCATCCCGTGCCGAGCGCGCCAGGGGTGGGGCGGCCACCGGCGGTGGTCGGCCGCGCCGTGCCGTGCCGCGTGCGCATGGCGCAGAGGAGGTCGCAGCGGGGGCCGACCGGCGGAGGCGCATCGCGGCAAGGAGGGATGGAGGGGAGGGGAGGAGAGGAGAGGCCAGCAATTTTTTTGGTCGGACGGAGGAGTCGAGAAGAAGGATCGGCGGTACATGCTGGGAACACGTTGGCGCCACGTCAGCTGCCGACGTGGGCACGCCGGTTGCCCTCCGAGGCTCGCCGGCCAAATAAGAGTAAATTTAGGTGGTAAGAACCCACCCAAACTTCAATTCCAGATGTTTGAGACCTGCATTTAGGAGAGGACCCAAAAAGATAAATAGTTGAAAACATATATAATAAACAACGTTGGCCACTTTTTCATATACTAAGCTAGGACTCTGCTTGTCACCTCCTCTTTTGTATCTAATTGAATAGAAAAAGAACAAGAAAACCACAAGGTTTGCAAGTAGTAACCTTCATCAGTAATGAGGATAAGCAGCTCCATCTACCTGTGCTGCATGATTAGTAACAGCTAGGGAAAAAACATGGACTATGCCAAAAATAAATTTTAATTGAAATGCTGCAGCACCATAGTGTTTTGAGGAAAAAAACTCTTCATAGGCACAGATGGCGTGATACAAACAAAAAAAAATGAAACTTAAATTCTTACTATATGGCCCCCAAGGTACTAAACATGATATGAGCTCATGAAACGTTATAGGAAGCAAAGTAGGTCATTTTCATGCACTTTATTTGGTAAGAAGCAAGCAATCCTTAGTAGCACCCAAGCTGGTTCATGTATAACCTTTTTTTTAGAAAACAGCCATATGGCAGGAGGATAGTAAAAAAAACTGGAATTGTTAATTGTATAGTGTTCTTGACTGACCCAAGTGATATAATAAGCCTACACGGAAGACATGTGTATTATTAGCTATAAAAATTACAGCATCAACTAAATATGCAAGACGGCTGTAGAAGTTACAGAATAAACTACCGAAAGGGCAGGAGTAGAGCATGTAACTGATTAATCTGTTAATGTTTATACCGGGAATTTTTTAAGTCGACAAAAATATATTCAGCTATGATTTTGAAGAGTAGACTATGTAAATATAGCAGTAACTTTACACGACTGTACCAAGCTGATCATTTATTTTAGGTGCAAATAATTTTAGGAATCAACCATATCCAGTCTGTAGACAGAGGCCGATTTGTTTTGTTGCACCACAAATAGCTTAGAGTAAGTTAGCAGAGCACATTTAAGTTGACACCAAAAGAACACACAAAAAGAAACACCTACTTACTGCAGGTTCTTGACTCTAAATTTTCACATCCTATTAATTAAGAAAATAACAGAGCAACGAAAAAGAAATATTTGTGGTGATATAAAGTAGCAAAATATGAATACAACAATTGTTGCCAATAGTTTCTTGCATGTTGTAACAACATTGTATGAAAGCTTCAGTTAACTAAAACAGAGTTAAGGAAACACCTACTTTATACCGGTAAGCAGCTCATTCCTTTGCATGAACCGGCCAAGGATTCAGAAAACACTGGATGAAATTTTTTTAAAAGTAAAAGGACCAATTTCCAGATTCATAAAACACTGCATAGATGGTAATGGTATTTAAAAATAGCAGCATGGTGTGTTACTTGTGAAGGCGCCTGTATCTGCAGATGCAGAAGGCAAAAATCCGCACCTTAATTTGATTGTGTAGCTACCAAGCTAACTGACCTGTATTGAAGACAAGGAAATCTTCCTCAGTATCATCCACCCCACTAAAGTACACTGCAAATCCTGCAAAACTGTTGGTTAGCTCCACTCCACATCATCAATCTTCAGTTTGTAAGCGAATTTTGTGCATTGCAAATCTGTACAAACTGTCTGAACTGAACAATACATATCCTGCCAGGTCTCATTAAGTACCACCAATCCTAATGCTTGGGTTGTTGCACCATTTCAGTCCCGTCTTTGTTAGAACAATTTGGAAATAACTTAAGAATAGACAAATCTGCAAAGGAAGGCATGAAAATTTTTAAATGGCCATTTACACATTTATGTGGCATCTGTATAAAAAATGAAAACAAGATGGCTATGATGACGACTGATAGAACATGTGCTTGGTAAAATTACAACAGAACATGCTCACATGGACATTTTTTTTTAGCAAATCTATATAGCAGTAAACTTTATTGTAACTAACCTATACATAAATGCTTTCTTTTTTCAGCATGTGGCATAAAGGCACCTAAAATAGAAGCATAAAACAATATGAGTAAGCAAGAATATATCAGCAAACTATAGAGCTTAACCTTCGCATTCACCTGAGTCATGCTGAAGCACTTGAGTCATGCTGAAACACCTGAGCAGTCCTGCAGTACAGCCGTCCTGCTGCACTCCTTCAACCAACATTCATCAATTTAGAACAGTTTTTGGTTAAAAAATATGGACATTGAATTCTAATATAAAAATAGGCTGCAAGAAGCCAAGAATAACAAAGCAACATAAGTACAGAAGACAGAAGATTTGCCTCAGCAAATTGGCAATCATCACTTGTTCATAAACCTCGAACATCAGATCATATCCTTCAACATCGGATATGCCACTTCCATAACAGGCTCAAGAACACCGTATGCTTCAGCATTGGATATGCCATTTTCATCGTAGGCTGAAGATCACAGGCTCAAGAACATTGTATGCTTCAACATTGGATATGCCATTTTCATCGCAGGCTGAAGAGCGAACAAGATGGCAAGACAAAATTAAACAGTTCGCTAGACAAAATCCAATCATCCAGGCATAGATCCAATAGACCAAAACAAATTTACTACCGTGGATATGGCCACGATCAGAAGGGACCAAACAAATTTACTACCGTGGATATGGCCACGATCAGAAGGGACCAAAATTGTAGAAGTAAAAACGCATAGTAAACCAAACCCTAACCCATCATGGATGGACTCGGATAAGGGATTGCATGACACTGCAGCAGCGCTCAATCACCCGTGCAAAGGGGAAGGTGGAGAGACAGAGGATTTCAGGGAGGAGCCATGAGACGGGGGAGAGGAGGGTGAGGTTCCAGACCATGCCGCCGCCGTCGCCGTCAGCGGCCAGGAAGAGGCCACGCACAGGCTGGACAAACCTGGTGGTTGCTCGTCGTCGAGGCCACCACACGGGGGGAGGAGGGGGCGCTCATCCAGCGCCGCCGCTCAAGGGGCGCGCTCGCCCAGGCGCCGCGGCGGCGGCCCTGCACCACAGCTGCGGAGGGAGGGGCATTGGTTCGTCCCACGCCGGAGCTCCACCGCACCGGAGGCGCGTCCCTCCCCGGGATTGGCCACGCCGGGTGCGCCGCCGCTGGGGACGAGGCTGGAGACGGAGAAGCGAAACCCTAGGCGTGCACACCACAGCCATGGGGCGCCGTTCGTATCGGGAGAGGGAGTTACGCCGCCCCGATCCAGCAGTAGGAGGAGCACGGAGGAGGAGGCCGGGGCCGTCGCGCCGAGCGGCAGGGGAGGCGGAGGCGGAGGCAGCGGCAGGGGCCGCGACCTCCCGCGTCGCCGTGGCATCGGGAAAGCGAGAGAAGTTTCTGGCTTTTTTTTTTTTGTCCACACGAGAGGGGAAGGGTAGATATTTTGCCCGTGCACAGTCGTAAAAATAGATCTGGACGTTGAACCGGTGATCCAACGCTGTAAAGAAATTTTGCCGACGTAGATCGGCCGGTTGCTCCCCGAGCCTCGCCGGCCAAATAAGAAGAAACACAGTAATGTGAGTACTAGTGTGAGTGAAAAAGAAAACACGCACATTGCATGCAAATGTAAAAAAGGAAAGGAATCCTAGCTTTTTCTGTGTCTGAAACCAACAAATCAAAATCCGCGGCGCATACTCTTCCAGTCTCCAGGAGATGCGGTCGGTGTATCTTGGTCTTATTCCAGAACCAGAATCAGAACGGAACTCGTCGCCGGCTCGCGGCGCCGCCGTCCGCCCTTTTTTTACTCACAGTACGATCTATCTACGTCATCGTCGTTACGGCGGGAAACAGAAGAGGGCGTTGTGGCCGCTAGTCTCCATAAAAGTTTGTTGAGGTCTCCATCGCTTCATTAAGGAGGTGAGGTGTTGTGGCAGGCAGCACAGCAGCCAGCAGAGAAGTGAAGCCAAGAGAGAGAAGAGAAGAGAGATGTCCATGGCGGAAGTGGACCACCTCGCCGCCGAGAGGGCCACCGCGGCCTTCGACGTCGAGGAGATGAAGGTCGCCTGGGCAGGCTCACGCCAAGCCGTCCTCGTCGCCGACCGCATGGCACGCCTCGTCGCGTCCGACCCTGTAAGCCCGCCCGGCTAATCGCCTAATCCAATCCCACCCACCCCTACCTTATGGATCTCATCTCGCTCGCTCCCCTAGCTACTCATCCATCCACCTGCAATGCGCGCCGCCTCCTCACCTCACCGGACGCGCAGATCGGACAAGGAGCCATCTCCCGCATGCTTCTTGCATCTACCTGTGTTGTAGCTGTAGCTCGCACACGTACTTCACTTCCATATATGCAGTAGCCAGTAGTACAATCCAATCCATGCTTCTCCTTTTTTCGGATACATTCACCATCTGTTCCCTTCTGATTCATTCATTTGCATTTTTCTAATGTCTCCTTAAAAATCAGCAACACTTTTGCGTCTGATTCCGGACATTCGCTCCCCCAGTACCAAGCGGAGAAAACAAAGGAAGCAACCAAACCGGATTTCGGATAACCCGCTTCATTCAGCTTTGATCACATCGTTTGGATTTACGAATATCCTTAGCTCCACTGTTGACTGCCTGCTTTTTTATTAGTCACGATGTTGACTCCAACCACAGTCTTTTATTTATTCCTACTCAAACAGTAATCTCATGTTACAGTAACCTTGGTCTCTCTTTTTTATTAAAAAAACACTAGTAACCTTGGTCTCCACTTTCAAACTGGATACTCAACAACTGATTGCCCTGGAAACAGTAAGGTTGTAACGGTCATGCTTTTCTTTTCCCTTGTGATTTTTTATTTTTTATTAAAATCTAAAGAGGAGCCTACCCCAACTTGCTTGGGATAAAAAGGCTTTGTTGTTGTTGTACTAAAATCTAAAGAGGCTAATATCGACATACCCAGCCTCTGCTTTGTGTGCCCAGCTCAATACATTCAATTTCAGGCATCAATCAAGATATATAAATTGATTGACATTACAATCTGTTAAATCCCGCTTCCCGTAAAATTCACTTACATCTATGCGTTCTCGATATGTATAGGTCTTCCGCAAGGATAACAGGACCATGCTCTCCAGGAAGGAATTGTTCAAGGACACTCTAAGAAAAGCAGCCCATGCGTGGAAGCGGATCGTCGAGCTACGTCTTACAGGTCCCAAATCAGCAACCCCCATCTGTTTCCATTGCTGCATACAAGACTTGTAACTGATGTAATGTCTCGTTTGATGTCGATTGACAGAAGAGGAAGCAAATTTGCTGAGACACTATGTCGACCAGCCTGGTTATGTTGATCTGCATTGGGTACGTCTATCCACTCCTTTTTTTTCATCAGTAATAATATGTTCTTATCATACCTTAGTTAAGCCTTTGGTGTGCGTGCTGTGGTGTTTGCTAAATTATTCTCAAGTCAGTGCTACGGTCTAATCTTCATATGGTTCTTGGGTTTCTGTAATTTTTTTATAGCAATCACAGAAAATTCGTGCCATGGAAGGAACAGCAGATAGTTGCTTTGTACAAGCTTCATCTTCTTTTGTCAACTTACAAACACAATACGATCTTGCAGGGTATGTTCGTTCCAGCTATAAAAGGGCAAGGAACTGAGGAGCAGCATCAGAAGTGGTTACCACTAGCTTACAAGTTCCAAATTATTGGGTGCTATGCTCAGACTGAACTTGGTCATGGCTCAAATGTTCAGGGCCTTGAAACAACTGCTACATTCGATCCAAAGACTGATGAGTTTGTCATCCACAGTCCAACTCTCACATCCAGCAAAGTAAAGTTTTTTTTTGGGACCGTGCATAGCACGTATTTCATTAAGCAGAGAAGCAGTTTAAAACATAACAAGGGCCGTTAGGGAAGCCTAAACTTGCCTAGCCCCAAACACACACTAAAAGGAAAAACCAAATACATGCAAACCGACTACATGGCTAAACCATTGTGCGACGTCCAGCAAAGTAAAGTTATATGAATAACTGCCACCTGTTTATTTATTTTTTCCCTCTTTTCCCTTTTTTCTATTTCTATTAATTTAGCAGTTTAGCCATCTGTAAATTGTTAAAGATGCTGCCCCGCAATTCATTACATGTTTCCTGTTGGCAGTGGTGGCCTGGTGGCTTGGGGAAAGCTTCCACCCATGCAGTGGTGTACGCTCGGTTGATAACTGAAGGAAAGGACTATGGAATACATGGTAGTGTTTTGCTTGGGAAGCCTTTATTGATGCACTCTCTTTGTTTGCGACTTATGCATGTCGGTGTTCCAGGTTTCATTGTGCAACTGCGAAGCTTGGAGGATCACTCCCCACTTCCCGGTGTTACCCTCGGTGATATTGGTGGAAAGTTTGGTAGTGGTGCATATAACAGTATGGATAATGGTGTTCTGCGATTTGACCATGTGCGCATCCCAAGGGATCAAATGTTGATGAGGTTTGTCCATTTGGATCATCATACTTCACTATCCTTTCTTTTTTGTCTTAACCTTCCTTTAACTTGACGTTGTTATTCTTGCTTTCTAGGCTTTCACAAGTTACAAGGGAGGGGAAATATGTTCACTCAAATGTTCCAAAACAGCTGCTGTATGGGACAATGGTTTATGTTCGTCAGTCAATTGTTGCAGATGCTTCTAAGGCTTTGTCCCGTGCTGTTTGCATTGCTGTACGATACAGCGCAGTCCGAAAGCAGTTTGGCTCTCAAGTTGGTGGCCCTGAGACTCAGGTGCTTTCTCTGTTAAATATTTTAATAAAATTTGGTGGCGTCATTATGTGTTCATTTTTCTGTTAATTCTGAAGAAACTTTGTTGAAAAACTATGCTCTCAGCCATAAATTGAACTGACCATATAATGTAACTAATAAATGAGATCTATCCACTAGGCGGGCATCAAATACCTATTTAGTGTTACGGTGGCTGCTAGGGTTGAGGGTGATTGATTCGGACTGAGGTAGCGGCGGCTGTCGGCGTGAACAGTACCCGCGCTACAGTACCCGCGGGTACTGTTCACAGGGTGGGGGCTGTGGTGGCGGCGGCTAGGGCTGCGAGAGCGAGAGAGATCCAGCCGCGGGGCGTTCGCCCGCGGCTGGGCAAGAGGGAAGGATTTTCCTTCTTAATTCTTGCTTGATTAGATTGATACAACTCCTCTCATTATATAGAGAGGTCTTACTTGGCTCCTAAGTAAGCGACTAATTAATCCTAATGGGCTAAGGCCCAATAGGCCCTTGACTCCTCTAACAAGGCCCTTGACTCCTCTAACACTACACCCCACCTGGACATGCAGCTCGTCCTCGAGCTGCGACCTAACGACGACTCGACAAAACAAAAACCTAACACCTAAAAATAAGCCTTTTACATCTCGGCTTATTTTATTATTCTGACTCTGAATTGGACTGTGACTCTTTATTGTTGACTTCCGAAGATAATGCAGACACCAGTCGCATGCTGGACCTGCACGTGTGCAGCCACCTGGATCCCATGGACGCCATCTGGACGAAAGGGGAGCACATGGACGGCCACCGGGAAGTGGTCGCAACAACGACCGCCGGAGGCGCCCTCGTGGCGGCCGGTGACGAAAAACGGCGGCGCTAGGCAAAGCGCCCCGCCGGTGATAAGGAAGGGACCGCCTCCCCTACCGCCGCCGCAGAGTAGGAGTTCGCCGCCTGCAGAAAAAACACCATGATCGTGCTGGAAGACAGGAGTGGGTCGGCGCGCTTGCTGGTGGCCATCCGACGGGGCGAGGTCGCGCTCCCCTGTGCTGCGGTCGACCATAGCCCAAGTCGCCTCCCGCATCTTCCGGCGCATCTCCTGCAGACGCCGCCGCGCGAGGAGGCCGCGTGTCGCCGCCTGCAGCCGCACTGCCGCCGCCGCTTGGCGCGCAAGCGCCGCCTGATGGCTCTCTATGGCTGCCAGCCGCGAGTTGAGGCTTGGAAACATAACGACGAGAGAATCCCAGAGCGGATTACCGGAACCCGCTGGCAAGGGCGCGGTCGTGGAGGTAGCGGAGACGTCCATGATCGGCAAGGTCGCTGCGAACACCGGCGGGCCGCTGCTGCGGACCGCAGTGGGGAGATAGGATTGGATCTCGGCAACAGAAGTCTGGAGCTCGAGGATCGCCGCAGTCAGCTGTTCCGGCGTCATCACGGCGAGGCCGGCGGTGGTGGAAGGCAGCGGCGCGGAGGTGTTGGGCGGCGAGGTCGACATCGAACCAGGAAGCCGGATACCAAATGTTACGGTGGCTGCTAGGGTTGAGGGTGATTGATTCGGACTGAGGTAGCGGCGGCTGTCGGCGTGAACAGTACCCGCGCTACAGTACCCGCGGGTACTGTTCACAAGGTGAGGGCTGTGGTGGCGGCGGCTAGGGCTGCGAGAGCGAGAGAGATCCAGCCGCGGGGCGTTCGCCCGCGGCTGGGCAAGAGGGAAGGATTTTCCTTCTTAATTCTTGCTTGATTAGATTGATACAACTCCTCTCATTATATAGAGAGGTCTTACTTGGCTCCTAAGCAAGCGACTAATTAATCCTAATGGGCTAAGGCCCAATAGGCCCTTGACTCCTCTAACAAGGCCCTTGACTCCTCTAACATTTAGTTTCATAAACGTCCATACTCTTATCTATAAACTTGGTCAAATGTAAGATAGATAGTTTGACATAGGAGAAAGATAGAAGTAAAGTCTTTTTTTTTTTTTTTTGGGGACGGAGGGAGTACATGTACATGGCCACCAATAAGAGGTGACTAATGTATTCAAACTGATTACAGGTCCTTAATTACAAGACTCAACAGAGCAGACTCTTTCCATTGCTGGCTTCAGCATATGCATTTAGATTTGTGGGTGATTGGCTCAACTGGCTATATACGGATGTCACTCAGAAATTGGAAGCCAAGGACTTTTCCACACTGCAGGAAGCTCATGCATGTACTGCTGGTTTGAAGGCTGTGACAACATCTGTAACAGCTGTATGTATTAAGTTTAATTTCAGTAACCCTTGTTATTAATGGTTTACTGGTTGTACGTCATGGTTTATACTCATCAGCCCTCTTTGGCTTTCTACAATTATGATTGAATTGGACTTGAGTTAATATCGATCATTGACAAGTACTCGTAGTATAAAAGTGGTTTGTAGAAGTTCTGAACTACCAGTTGGGCAGATGTTGTCTTTACCACTTCATCTTTCTTGGGTATCTCAATTGTAGCTCATAATTCAGGTTTCACAGGCTGCCATTAGATATGATTTTTTCTGTCTGACTTGCCTGTATTCCTGAAGCTCCATTCAATTTTAAGAGAGTATAGGTTCTGTCAATTTTAAGGGAGTATAGGTTCTGGTCTGATTGTCAAGCTTATGCGTGTTCTGATGGTCTAGTCACCATATATTCAAGGGTGATTTCTCTCTGTTATGCAGGATGCAATTGAAGAATGCCGAAAGCTCTGTGGTGGACATGGTTACTTGAACAGCAGTGGGCTTCCTGAATTGTTTGCTGTCTATGTTCCTGCTTGCACTTACGAAGGAGACAACGTTGTTTTACTTTTGCAGGTTTGTATGCTACTCATATATTCCTTAGTTCTGATGATGTAAATCATTTACCATGTTCTTAGCACATAGTGTATTTGATTGAAGCCCTTTTTTCTTTTATTGTGTATTTTGCCAATGGTTTGGTAATAGCCTTCGGTGATACCTGCAGGTTGCAAGGATTCTAATGAAAACTGTTTCTCAATTGGCATCCGGAAAACAGCCTGTTGGCACAATGGCCTACATGGGCAAAGTACAATATTTGATGCAATGCAAATCTGCTGTCAATTCAGGTACATAATTATAGGCTGGCACATTGTATGATCTCCTTGTCTCTTAAGGAGGCAGCCTGTATTTGTGATGTGATGGTAACAGTCCATGTTTTGATGACTGTCAACAGCCGAAGATTGGCTTAACCCTGCTGCCGTACAAGAGGCATTTGAAGCAAGAGCGCTCAGGATGGCGGTAAACTGTGCCCAGAACATAAGCCAAGCTGCAAGCCAAGAGGAAGGTTTCTATGAGCGGTCCCCAGATTTGCTTGAGGCTGCGGTAGCTCACATCCAGCTGATCATCGTGACCAAGTGAGTACCAAGTACACATCCATGTTGAGGAAGCATGTGCAATTCCTTTCGTATTCTTAGACTTAGAAAAGAAAAAAAATAACACAAAAAAGGGAATAACGATGGTTCATTTGCTAATCTTGTTGCTTGTTGCTCAGGTTCATAGAGAAGGTGCAGCAGGACATTCCTGGACACGGAGTGAAGGAACAGCTGCAGAACCTCTGCAACGTGTACGCGCTGTACATCCTCCACAAGCACCTGGGCGACTTCCTGGCGACTGGGTGCATCACGCCCAGGCAAGGAGCGCTGGCAAACGAGCAGCTGGGCAAGCTGTACGCTCAGGTATGTATGTAGGTCGAAGAAGGAAGCACGACGATGAAATGGAGTGAATGAAATCCAGTGAAGAAGTGGGTGTCAGCCTATGCAGCAACTGAAGTGACGGCATGATGCTGACTAACTTTGTTGTTGCAGGTGCGTCCGAACGCTGTGGCGCTTGTGGATGCGTTCAACTACACGGACCACTACCTGGGGTCTGTGCTGGGGCGGTACGACGGTGACGTGTACCCGGCGCTGTACGAGGAGGCGTGGAAGGACCCGCTGAACGAGACGGTGGTGCCGGAGGGGTACCACGAGTACCTCCGCCCTCTGATCAAGCAGCAGCTCAAGCTCTCCAGGCTCTGAATTCTCTGATGCGATGTGATCCGCTGCTATTTGACCTGATCCCCTCGTTCTCCTCAGATGAGAGTGAATGCAATGCACGGATGCTGTATAGCTAGCGATTTTTGTAAGAAGGCTTGTACTTGATTTATGTAGACATGAAGTTAAGTGTGGTCCGGATCATATCCATGTCAATGTGATACGTTGGGGCTGTTGAGTTTCGGTCAACATATACATGGTGGAATCAGCGAGAGATTGATCGTATCTCTGCTGCTCGAGTACTACATACGTAGTGCGAATTTGCATCGTAGAAAGAAGAATTGAATTGGTGTTATTGGATGATGAAGAGTAACTCTTGAATGAATGAATGAATGATGATGAAGGAATCGACGACTGAATTGGTACAGGCATGGAATGCTCCAGCCAGATTGAGAATTGAGATTGGGGCAGCAGCTGAGCAAGTTCTGCTAAAAGGAAAAAGCAGCTGTGCAAGTGAAGTACTAGTGCGCCTTCACTAGAGGGAAGACGTATCCGGGACCGAGAAGAGAGAGAGAGAGAGAGAGAGAGCAGCAGCATCTTCTTCCCGCCTGCAGCTGCCCCTTTCCTTATCCTCCTCCCCTTCCACCTCCACCTGGCAAGGCAAGTAGATGATGGCTCCTCCGCCTCACCTCCTCTCCCCCACCGCCGCCCGCCGGCACACCCCGCCACTAACGGCGCCCTCCGCTTTGCTTCCTCCAGCCTCCACCCGCTTCTGTGCTCCTCCTCGCCGCCGCCCTCGCCTCCCACTGTCTTCTTCTGCAGACGGCGACGCCTCCACCTCCTCCTCTGCCGTGTCCGCTGCAGCCAACCGACGGGGCTCTTCCTCCGTCCTCACCTTCCAGCAGGCCATCCAGCGCCTCCAGGAGTACTGGGCCTCTGTAGGATGCGCTGTCATGCAGTGTAGCAACACTGAGGTATGCGTATTCTTCAGCAAGCATTCATTCTTACTTACTACTAGGCAATCACATAACGCTCTGTGTTTTTCCATCCACATAGGTCGGAGCAGGCACAATGAATCCTCTCACATTTCTTAGAGTCTTAGGTCCTGAGCCGTGGAACGTCGCGTAAGTTTGCCCTCTCATCCCTCATCCTCACTAGTACTACTAGTATTTATCAATTCAACTCCCACCCCCTTTTGTATATACAACATTTCCTGTAATCTCAAAACATTGACATGTGATGCACCATATGAACGGCAGTTTATACAAAGGCTACAATGCTAACACTGTCTTCCTTTTTTTTTTTTTTTTTTTTTTTTTTTTGTACTGTCTTCTTCTCCAATTTCGATCCTCAAGTTATGTGGAGCCAAGTATAAGACCAGATGATAGTCGCTATGGGGACAATCCCAATAGGCTTCAGCGCCATACTCAGTTTCAGGTTCACTCAAGTTTTGCTTCTCCTTCCTTTTTCCCATCTTCTTTTATTTGATTGGCCAAAACCGTTACCGGTACCTGATTCCAGGTATTCTTATCAATAGGTAATTCTGAAGCCTGATCCTGGAAATTCGCAAGATCTCTTTCTGCACAGCCTGTCAGCGATAGGTATTTATCTGCCTTCAGTTCTACTAGACGCTTTCTACAACCAAGGAACATTAACGTGATAAATGTTTTTACCTTTTGGTATCAATTAATGAAGATCCCAACTGGTACATGATGATGTTCTATGTTTCCCTCCATCACATTTTTTATGAATATATAAATGGAATCAGTGATTGGTCGAGTTGTTTGTCTCACTCACAGGTATCAACATCCGTGAACATGACATCCGTTTTGTTGAAGACAACTGGGAGAGTCCGGTGAACTCATACCTCCTTTCCAGTGTTCTTTCTTTTTATGCCAGCTCATATTTCCCTGGCTATAAGTAAACTCTAATGAATTTCTTCTTATTCATGATAGGTTCTTGGTGCTTGGGGACTGGGCTGGGAGGTTTGGATGGATGGCATGGAAATCACACAGTTCACATATTTTCAGCAGGTACAACTAATTAAATAGTATGTATCACTTCATGACTCTTGCTAAAATCACACTGGGGCCACACAGCTGTTTCATCTGCATATTTAGGATGTAGACAAGGAATGCAAATCAGACCAAGTGACAGTTGACTTATTAGATTTTTTTTTTTAAGAAAAGAAAATTAGACCATCCAGGAGGAACTATGTGATCTGAACCAAGAATAAAATAGCATCCCAAACTCGAAACCTTATTTATTCAGAACTCGATGACCTATGAGAATCTAGATGATTTGGCATCATCACTTCATGTACTCAAAAGTTTTCAGGACGTTTTCCCGTCTAATCCTTCTACTTTGGTTTTGTATCACAATTGTTGCAGTCAGGAAGCCTTCCATTGCAGCCGGTTTCTGTTGAAATAACATATGGACTTGAACGGATCCTCATGTCACTTCAGGTAGGCCCAGTGATTATTTTGTATTCCTCTTGTAGAGTTCTTATTAGCATTCTTTTCTTCCTGGATAGAATGGTAAACATAACTCCTTGATTCTGTTGATTATTGATCCTTGACTCCTGTACGTCTATGGCACAACAACTGTGATACTAACTTCTCAATTCAGATCATTTGTACCATGCTATGCTGGGTAGTATGACCTTTGAAAAATCTGACCTTACTTTAATTTAGATGCTGTGACAGGGAGTTGATCACTTCAAGAATATACTATACACCGAAGGAATTACATATGGAGAACTGTTCCTTGAAAACGAGTACGCTTTTTCTTGACTGTTTCGATGCTATGCAGATCTTCTCTTTTTCTTTAGATTTTCCCTCCATTTCCTCTCCTTATATACCATGGATACTGATTCTGTCATGTGCTTAAGCTTTGGACCTTATTTCTGGTTTCTTGACTTCAGGAAGGAGATGAGTGCATATTATTTAGAACATGCGGATGTCAGTCACATTCAAAAGCACTTTGACAATTTTGAAGAAGAGGCTCGCTCTTTGTTATCATTGGGGCTGCCAATTCCAGCGTATGCTTGAATGATTTTATACCGTCTCTTTTGGATTACAAGCCATTAAGTGATAAAATTGACAAGTTGGCCCTTGATTTGCAATGAACTAGGTATGATCAGGTTCTGAAGGCCTCTCATGCTTTCAATATATTAGATTCTAGAGGTTTTGTTGGTGTAACTGAGCGTGCAAGATATTTTGGTCGCATGCGAAGGTACGGAACTATTTCCCTTGTTTTCTTTCTGTCTTTTCCTCATCTGGTATCCTGGAAATTTTCAAGTGCCTCTTTGTTCCTAATTCAGTTATATATTTCCATGAGAGCAAACAATTATCTCCATATCACCATGTTTTTCTTTTTCTTGGAGGTTTAGCAACCTGCATTTTATTTTAAGTTCTAATATTCCTCACTACCCATATTTTGATTGCTTTTCTAACCTCATTGCCATGGGCTTTGAATTCATAGTTGATGATTGCTTCATCTATTATTATTTTCTTATTGAACTGATTTGGTGTTTAAGTTAACCATTCATTGTTCTGTTACATTATTTGAAGTTTGTTCAATGTTCTTCTTTCATCTAGTTCCTGCATTAAAGTCAAAATATAATTATGATCTTGCTGACTACTTTGTGCAGCCTTGCTCGTCAATGTGCTCAGCTTTGGGTGGAAACTCGAGAAAACCTTGGGCATCCTTTGGGTGCTTATGAAGCGGATAACCTTATCTATCCTCATGTCTCCGAAAAACCTCGTAGAGAGGTATTTCATTTACACTGCTCTCCGCTGAGTATTTTTTAAGAAGAAAATCACATAAGAATGCACAGATGACGTTTCAGACTACCCAAAACAAAACACACTTTGTTTGACCTAGAAATTTGGTTTCTGCTATTTAGGAAGTGCCGGTACAACCACGGGCGTTTGTTTTTGAAATAGGAACAGAAGAGTTGCCACCCCGTGATGTAGTAGAAGCAACTGAACAGGTAAACATGGATTTCCATCTGTATCTAAAAAACATGATGACCCTTGCTGCTTTGCAAATTTTTCTTTCCTAGAATTTGCTGACTTTGTTTCATAGTGAAATGACTTGTGATCTGTTGCCTGTTGATCTTCAGCTTGAGAAATCTCTAGTTAATACATTGGAGAAACGTAGATTGACCCATGGGAAAGTGCACACTTATGGGACACCAAGGAGATTAGCGGTATCACCCTAACAATTTTCATCTCACTTTTAGTTTCCTGACCAGCCTTCTTGATGTATTTTTCTACACCATCATATTTTTCAAGGTTCATCAGAAATTGTTGTCATGTAATTTCTAAAATCTATGTGCAAAATTGGTGTGTTCAGTTAGAAATGAATGTGATGACCTGATGACTAAGCCAATTGCATGGTGGAGTTCTATTTTACTCATTACAATTTCCTTAGGTTAGTATATTAGGAATGTTTTTGCATTTTAATCTTCCGGAACTATCTAAAAATGGTGCACATTTTTGAAAGAATTGATTTCTTGGTGGGCATCTTTTAGTTTTGTTTGTTTTATGGAAAACCCTTAACATATTAGACCGTTATCTTTTTCTGACATCAGCACTTGTCTAACTTGAAGCAATAAGAAGTCCAGCTTTGATTACAGATTGTTGTTGAAAATCTTAGTATGAAGCAAACAGAGGTAGAGGTTGAACTACGTGGTCCACCAGTTGCGAAGGCATTTGATGAAGAAGGAAACCCCACTAAGGTTGGCTATCCTCAAGAAACTTGGCTATACTCTGCTGTTGTGATATTGCTTATTCTTGTGTTTCTTTTGTAGCCTGAAACATGAATATGTGCATGTGGAAAAGAAAATCTAGTTTGGTTCTTAATTAGGAGGAAGAGAGTAGCATCGTTTACAAAAGTTGCATTTTTTACCATTGCTGATAAGGACCTTATCCTCTTAGAATAATTTTCTTTGTTCCTATCCAGGCTGCTCAGGGATTTTGTCGAAAGAATAATGTCTCCGTCGATCATCTATATAGAAGAATAGATGGTATACAAAGCAAGCTCTTCCCTTTTAAATATTTATAATTGCCACTTCCTTTTAGAGTTGCCAATTTCTCTTTCTAGCTTTTGGGTTTATCTTCATCACTGCACCATTTATATAATTATATTGCTCATTGTGATTGGTTACCAACTTAACTACCTACAGTTTTTTAACCTAAAAACTTACCTACCTACAGTCATCTTCACTTGTTCGTGCTTGCTATCTTCGAATCACCATGTGGAATTGATAGCGTGGAATTTACTATAGCGCTGATGACCTGTGTAAATCATTCATTGATATTATATGCTTTTTGAAATAGGATAACCTTAGCTTTAGTTTAGTTCTCATATGCTTTTTCTCTATAAACTTATTCAGTGCTAGAAATAGGGGGTACTGAATTGATAATGTTGGATTCCATATTCTCTATTGATTTGGCTAACCCTAGAAGGGTAGCTATATAGTAGCATACATGGGCCTCATGGGCCTAGCCTCATGGGCCTAATACATGTATATACTCCAACACTCTCACATGATCGAACTACGGCGCGGCGGAGTTCTAGGCTGGACATCTAAAAGAAAGAGCACACACACGTGTCCCACATGACCACAACTAGCCCTTGGTGATGTTGAATTTGGAGCGGAAGTCGGTGAAGGTCGACGACGGGAGGCCCTTGGTGAAGATGTCGGCGAACTGTGAGGTGGTCGGTACATGGAGGACCCGCGCCTCGCCGATGGCCACCCGATCACGGACGAAGTGAAGGTCAATCTCCACATGCCGTTCGTGCTGGGTGCCGGACGGGGTTGGTGGAGAGGTAGACCGCGCCCGACGTTGTCGCGGTAGAGGACGGCGTGGCCCGCCGAAGGGGGCTATGGAGCTCGGCCGGGAGCTGCCGGAGCCGGGGAAGCCTCGGCCACACCGTTGGCGACGGCGCGGTACTCGGACTCGGCTTGGCTGGAGCGAGGCCACCTGGCGGCGCTTGGAGGACCGGGACACCGGGTTGCCTCCGAGGAAGACGGCATAGCCCGAGAGGTGGACCGTCGAGTGTGCGGGCCGGCCGCCCGGTCGGCGTCGGTGTAGACAACCGGCTACGTAGAGGAAGACCGCCGGTGCGGGGAGCGAGGCCATGATCGGTGCCTCGGAGGTACTCCGAGGAGACGCTTGAGCGGTGAGATGAAGCTCCCGAGGATCATGCATATGAAGGCACAAGCGGCTGAACTGCATAGGTGATATCGGGCCGAGTGAAGGTGAGGTGCGAAGAGCACCGGCAAGGCTGCGGTATGCCGTAGGATCGATCGGTGGGGGCCCTGCGCCTCGGACAGCTTGCTCGAGTGTCAAGCTGGAGGTGGTGCGGGGCTTGCAATCTGTCATCCCGGCCCGCTCAAGTATGTCAGTGTCTTGGTGGTGAAGAAGAAGCCCGGTTTGGATGAGGCTCAACGGTGACTCCAAGAAAGTGGTGAAGCACACCCAAATCCTTCATCGCAAACTCCGAAGAAGAGGTGATGATCCGCGAAGAAGGGACTCTTGGAGGTCACATCGGGACTATGTCATCCACATAGAGTAGCGGATATGCGTCTCGGCCCCATGGTGATAGATGTACGGGGACGTGTCGACTTGGCCTCCACAAAACCAAGTGTCGGGGAAAAAGCAAACTGTGGTTCCATGCCGGGAGCCCGCTTGAGGCCATAGAGAGACTTGTTGAGCCGGCGAGACCATCTCGGAGGTTTGGAGGAGTCCACAAACCAATTGGCGGATGCGATGAGACTGTCTCGGTGAGAAGACCATGCGAGAAAAGCATTCTTCACATCCGGTGGTGCACGGGCCAAGAGCGGGTGAGAGCCCGGAGAGCACGGTGCGGACGAGCGAGCTTTGTTAGCCGGCCGAACCTGACCGGGTGAGCAATTAGCTCACAACACCCTCACAAACTTCACGGATACGGCTCAAGGCTATCGAAGAGTGGGATGTGGAATTCTTCAAACACTCTCTTTATTATATCTTCTCACACATACAAATACAGCTCTAGGCTATACGAAGCTAGGCATAAACTCTAACTCTAGCTTACTTTTACAACCTGAAGTGCTCATGTCCTTATATAGGGCTTTAGGTCGGTTTGCTACAGTAACCGTCATTGCTACAGTAACCGCCAACTCATATACAGCTCATTGTTACAAAGATGCTAGCTAATAGTCTAATTCATTTTGACTACTACTTCCTTTTGCTAAATTCAATTTGCTTTTGAACTCTAAATCCCTAGAACAACAAGCTAATTCATGAAACATCTAGGGCTATGTATTAGTTTCATGTACCATCTTGTTGGTTGTAGAAAACTCTAGGACACTAGCACATGCATGCATGTTCAACCTCAAGTTCAGTTTTACTTCTTCCTCTTTCAAGAAAACAAATTAATTCCAACATTCTCCCCTTAATTTGTTTTCTTGAGATATCTTCTTCTTTTCGGTAATCATCTCTCAACAGAATCCCCAAGTCGTCTCCACCAATTTGAGGCACAAATCTTGGATTCATTTTTGTAACATTGAATCTATCTTTCGGCCTCCAAACTTTTCTCTTCATGCCTCCATGAGTCTTCGTGCCATATACTTTGCTTTGTGTACGGCCACATCTTCTATAGCGAAAGATTTCTCTGCTCATTGATCTCCCCTTGCTCTTGACACCCATTAGAGCTAAGGGTGGTATTGGCAACCGTTTTTCATAACTCAAGCTTGAACTGAAACTTGAGTTGAAACCTGAACTCGATCTATCTTGTCTGGGAGGAGAAACTTCCCCCTTGCATTCTACTGGTAAAACCACCTTCTTCATAATACTGCTGCTGCAAATTTGCAACACAATCTTGTAGAGCCTGTCTGGTGTTCTGCGGACCTTCATTAGTAGCTTTCCACTTCTTTCACGAACACACAACAAGTCTCCATCTAAAACAATTCTGTTGCCTGCCTCCGACAGCTGACCAAGACTAATTATATTACGACACAACTTAGGTACATAATATACCTCATTTAGAAGCCGTTGTTCGCCATTTTTGCACTGGAGCATGACAGAGCCCTTTCCCTTGATCTGTACCGTCGATCCATCACCGAACTTGACATGTCCATTGATGCTTTCATCCAGGTCTACAAAGTCTGAGTGCTGACCTGTCATATGGTTACTCGCACCATTGTCAAGATACCATATATTGGACTCTAATGCTTCCTTTTCAGTGCATAGTGTTGGCGTAACCTTCTCATTACTGAGCACTGGAGACCCAGGCTTATTCTCTGCATCCTGACGCAGTTCACATACTTCCATGGCAAGGAGTGTAGGCTTATCATCATCACTGTCTTTCTCCATGAAATATGCCTTTTTCTCCTTGTCTTCTTGAGATCTACAATATCTTGCAATATGGCCCTTTTTGTTGCATTTGTTGCAAATTTTTGTTTTCCAACATCTCTGTAGAATGATTGGCCTTTTCACAAATATCACACCATAATTCAGATTTGTCCATACCTTTTTCTCTTGTATATTGGTCATGGTCATTTCCTATGTCTACGCCATGACGCTTCTTTGTCGGCGCGTAGGCTGGAGGAGCCTTCCCTGGACCGCCGCTGATTCATCCGCGCGATCCGCTCCTCTCGGTCGGCGCGGCTTGCTGCTGTCCTCCTACACCGACGAGCGGTCTCCACGCCCCGGCCGCCTGTCACATCCTCGCGAGAGGGTGGACGGGTCCCGGCATGGTCTCTATGGAAAGAGCTACCGAGCGTACTTTGGCGGCACGACGCGAAGCGGCTTAGCGACGACATCCTCGTCATCGATCGGCTTGCCATAGGTGGCCGGTGACCCGCTAGCGATTGCAAGCGCGGCGCGAAGTCCTCCGCTGTCTCTCCGGTCTTGAACCGGAGCTCGTCGAACTCCTCCGCCCTGCTGCGCCTTGGCCTTCCCGGGCTCGATCCGAGCCGAGCCGGAACAAGCCGGCATGTCCCAGGCCTCGCCGCCGTGTCCTTGCCGCCGAGCGCCTCATGGTACTCGGCCGGCGTGGACGCCAGAGCGCCTCCATGACACGCCTCCGCGTCTTCTCCGGCATCACCTCCTCGGCGGCCTTCCACCAATGGCGCGCCTTGAGCTTCCACTTCATGTGGACGCTCCACTCGCCGTAGTTGGTGCGGGTCAGCATCGGCCAAGTGTTTGGCCCGCTGAACTCGCGCACCCGGTGAACCTCGACGGGAGCCTTGGAGCTGGCCGTTGCCTCCGCAGCTGCCTTCTCCTTCGCCTTCTGCGCAACTATCTCGGCCTCGGTGTCCATCGCCGGCGGTTAAGCGCAGCAACGACAACCAGGCTCTGATACCACTTGTTAGCCGCTGAACCAGCAGCCAGGTGAGCAATTAGCTCACAACACCCTCACAAACTTCACGGATACAGCTCAAGGCTATCTGAAGAGTGGGATGTGGAATTCTTCAAACACTCTCTTTATTATATCTTCTCACACATACAAATACAGCTCTAGGCTATCTGAAGCTAGGCATAAACTCTAACTCTAGCTTACTTTTACAACTGAAGTGCTCATGTCCTTATATAGGGCTTTAGGTCGGTTTGCTACAGTAACCGTCATTGCTACAGTAACCGCCAACTCATATACAGCTCATTGTTACAAAGATGCTAGCTAATAGTCTAATTCATTTTGACTACTACTTCCTTTTGCTAAATTCAATTTGCTTTTGAACTCTAAATCCCTAGAACAACAAGCTAATTCATGAAACATCTAGGGCTATGTATTAGTTTCATGTACCATCTTGTTGGCTGTAGAAAACTCTAGGACACTAGCACATGCATGCATGTTCAACCTCAAGTTCAGTTTTACTTCTTCCTCTTTCAAGAAAACAAATTAATTCCAACAGGCTTCACCACCGGACTGAAGGTCTCATCATAGTCAACCCCAGGGCGCTGAGTGAAACCCCGAAGTACCCACCGAGCCTTGTACCGCTCAAGTGTACCATCAGCCCGGCGCTTGTGGGTCCAGATCCACTTGCCGGTGACGACGTTGGCACCTCGCGGCCGAGGCACCAGATCCCAGGTCTGGTTGGCGAGGAGGGCCGCGTACTCCTCTTCCATCGCGCGGCGCCGGTGAGGGTCCCGCCAAGGCCTCGCGGACGGAAGAGGTGCGGAGAGATCCCGTCTCGCGGGTAGTGGCGGAGAGAGGGCTGCGGACGGGGCCTTGCCTCGTCACCATCGGGTGAGTGTGACGAGGTCCCGGTGGCAACGGCGGGTGGTATACCGGCGGCTCCACACGGGCGGCCGGAGGCCGCGGCGCGACGGCGCGCGGCGTCGGTGTCGCCGGCGGAGAGAGAGGGCACCGCCGGTGGTGCGGGTGACCCGCGAAGAAGGGGCCACTGCGGTGGCGCGGCGGCGACGGCGCGGCGCGCGCAGCCCGTCCACGGCAGTACACGTGCACCGGGCCAGGCGAAGCGGCGGGTGGCGCGAGTGGAGCTGAGGCGGCGGTCCACGCGGCCCCGAGCACACGTGCACCGGGCTGGGCGAAGCGCGTAGGCGGCGGCTCGGGACCCCGCCCCGCTCGGCCCTCCATGGTCGGCGGGGAGCGGGTCGGGAGAGGACGCGCCGCCGGTGGGGGCACGGCCCGGCGAAGGGCACGGTGCGGTAGTACTGCCCGGGAGACAAGCGCAAAGGTGGCTCGACCCCGCGTCGGTGGGAAACAGAGAGAAAACGTCAAGCTCTGTGGGGTGGGAGTGGTGGGAGGAGGGGTGGAGAAGGGAAAACCGACTCATCGAACACCACATGGCGAGAAATGAGAACCCTACGAGAGGTGAGATCATAGCACCGGTACCCACTTGTGATCGGGGAGTACCCAAGGAAGACACACAAGGTGGACCGAGGAGCCGGCTGTGGGGAGCGGTGGCGGTGGTGTTCGGGTAGCACGCGCACCCGAAGACTCTAAGGTGATCGTCACCGAGGGAGGGTGCGAAGAGAGCGTGGTGTGGTGTAGGAGAATTTGGACAGCGGCGGAAGGTAGGCGGTTGAGGAGGTATGTGGTGGTGTGCGAGGCACTCGGCTGAGCGAGCGGGAAGTGAGGCTGGAGAAAGCGTGCGCATGGTGTCGTTGATGGTACGAATCATGCGCTCGGCCTTGCCGTTACGAGAGGAGGTGTACGGGCAAGACATGCGCAAGCTGGACACACCGTGAGAGAGAAAGAACGCACGGGAGGTGGAGTTATCAAACTCGCGACCATTGTCACACGGACGGCCTTGATAGTGAGGCCAAAGCGTGTGGACACCCAAGCAAAGAAGTGGTGAATCGCGGGGAAAGCATCGGACTTCGCACGCAAGGGAAAAGTCCACAAGTAGTGAGAAAAATCATCAACCACCACAAGATAGTATTTATAGCGAGGAAATGCGAGTACGAGCGATGTCCACGGGTCGCGGTGTACAAGATCAAAACGGTGAGCCGCATGTGAAGAAGAACTAGAAAAAGGAAGACGAACATGACGGCCAACCGGCACGCATGACACAACTGCTCATCATGAACTCGAGTACAACGAATGTCGAGCTATGACTAAGGCTGCATCGGGGCATCACGTCCGGGGTGTCCGAGACGCCGGTGCCAAGTAGAAGTAGTGGTGGCGAGGGCGGTGACGAAGATGGCGAAGAGGTCGGAAGCGGAGAGTGTAAAGGGGCCCCAGCTGTCACATCGGAGCGAGGAGGGATTTGGGTAGCCAAATCCTTCACGGTAAGACCAAAAGAGTCAAACTCCCTGAGAACAAGAGTTGTCGGCTGTAAAACGACGAATAGAAAGAAGATTGTGGACCATCGGGGTGCAACAAGAATATCGGGAAGGCGAAAAGAGCCATGGGCACCGGCGGCACCCACGAAGTGACGGGAAGACACGAGCCATTGGCGACCATGATAGAGGAAGGGTGTGAGGGAAGAAGGAGGAGAGGAGGACGAGAGTATCTCGGAGTCGGGGTGGTGTGGTAGGTGGCACCAGTCGGCGATCCACTCGGGCCGACGGGGGAGGTGTCAAGCCTAGGGTGGAGAAGGAGCGCGCGAGCCTCGACTCCCGGCCGGCCGGCCCGGCGAGCGCCGGAAGGTGTGCCCACGGGGTCGCCGGCGGGTGGGTAGAACGTCGAAGGAGCTCCCGCGAACATGGCCGCCGGTGGACGAGGGTCGCCACCGGGGCTGGAAGGCCACATGGCGATGCGCGCCGGACCGGGGGTTGTTGTAGGAGGGCCGGGCGGTGGGGACGTGGCTGCGTGGAGCGCCACGGCCTGCCCCCGCCGCACCGCCCCGCACTGTTCTTCTTCTTGCCACGCATTGCCCCACGGTACCCTGCCCGCGGCCCCACTCCCCGCTTGGCCCGGTGGGAAGTGGGGCCAAGGTGGGGTGTACGGGCGCGAGTGGACGGGGCGGTGGAGTGGCGGCGGAGCCGTGGAGGAGGCCGAAGAACTGCGGCGGTAGAGAGAGACCCGGCGGAGCTGGATCCGCCCGAGCCCCCGAGTGATCTCCTCATGGGAGGTCGTCGCGAACTGCGGGTAAGTAGGGAACGGCTTCTGGCGAACGATCAACGACCGGATGTGGGCGTAGCGGTCGCTGACCCCGCGGAGGATCTGGAGAACGAGGGTGCGGTCCTCCACGTGCCAGCCGAGGTCGCCGAGAGAGTCCGCCATCGCCTTCATCTTGCGGCAGTACTCCCCAACCTCAAGGTCACCCTGCTCGAAGATGCGGAAGCGCACGTCGAGCTGTAGGGCCCGGGCCTCAGCATTGCCCTGAAACTGGCCCTCGAGTGCCAGCCAGGCCGAGCGAGCGGAGGGAGTGTTGCGAAGCATGTCCTGGAGCTCGGAGTTGATCGTGTTGAGGATCCGGGGAGGGACGATCTTCGTCGGCGGAGCCACGACGAAGTCGGCTCGGCCGGTGGCTCGCGAGGATGTGGTCGTCAAGGCGTAGCGGCGGGTCGTGAGGATGACTGGTCCGCGGGCGTAGGAGGGTGGCGGGGTCGGGACGGCCCGTATGAGTAGGCCGATGTTCGGGACACCCCGGCCCGGTAGTGGAGAGCTGGGCCGGACGAGGGGTCGGCCGGGTCGTGGCGGAGCACCACGGTGGTGGAGGTGCGGTGCCCGTCGAGCCGGAGGAGGTGGCCGCGGGCGAGGTTGCCGGAGGCTGCGCGGAGGAGCTGCTCCGCCTCGGCGATCTGGCGGGCCAGAGTGTCGTGGGCGTCCCGCTCGCGCTGCCATGTGAGGGCAGCAGCACGAACGCGCTCCTGTCCCGCCGCGGCCGCGGCTCGGGCGGAGACGAGCGCGGCAGCGAGGGTGGACTCGGGCCGCGGAGGGTAGAGGTCGACCGGCGGCGGCGCAGGAAAGGTGAAGGTCCCTCCTTGGGCCCCCTGGAGCGAGGTACTTCCTTGAGCTCCTTGGAGCGGCTGGTCCCGCGGCATCCCCAAGCCGGCAGCAGCAGCAGCCGCCGGGTCGGAGTAGTAGAGGTGGAGAAGCGACGCAGGCGGTCGCTGGCCGAGTGGTGGAGGCGCCCGAAGAAGCACAGAGGGCTCCGGATCGGAACCCCCTCCCTCAGCATCGCCCCCTCCCTCAGCATCGCGGAGCTCCGGATCGGGCCCGTCCGGATCGGGCGAGCCGCCGCTCCCGCTTCCCGTTGCCCCGGCGGCCGAGAGGACGAGCGCGGGCGAAGGGGACGGCTCCGCGCGCGGCGCGAAGGAGTCGAGCGGGGACGGCGCCGCGCGCGACGCGAAGGAGTCGAGCGCCGGTGGAGCAGGGAAGGGCCCGGGCCGTCCGCTCGAGGTGGCGAAGCCCGGCGGCGGCGCGCTCGCCCGCGGAGCCGCTGTGCCTGCGACCTGCGCCCAGGTATGCGAGCCAGAGAGGGGCGGGAACGAGAAGAAGTAGGAGGGAGGAGGGGGAGGCGCGCCATGGCCGGCCATGGCCGCCGGCGGAGATGGCCGCGGGCCGGCGGAACGCAGGCGGACGGGGTGGCGGCGCTCAGGATCGGGAGGGGAGGGGAAGGGAGGCTGATACCATGTTGGATTCCATATTCTCTATTGATTTGGCTAACCCTAGAAGGGTAGCTATATAGTAGCATACATGGGCCTCATGGGCCTAGCCTCATGGGCCTAATACATGTATATACTCCAACAGATAAGATGAATCTGTATTTCCTCAAGATAAAATTATTGGGTTTTATTTCATATTTATAATCTGCTTCCTATATCTTATTACCAGATGCGCATGTTGAGGCCTTTGCTTAAATTGACACATAATACTGCTTTCCCCTGATAACCCCCTTTTTTCTTAATTATCTCTTCCTGTTGTTGTTTAAAGAGGCCTAAATTTCATGAAAAAAAATCACACTTTACAGGTAAAACAGAATATATCTATGCTAGAGTCAGAGAGTCTGCTCGTTTTGCTGATGAGGTTATTTCTTATCCTTTATATTTGCTTGACAGAAGATTGTATTGGATACCTGAAGTAGGGCCTTAGTTGATCAACAGAGTTTTCAAGAGTTAAAAAGTTCTTCCTCGTATATTCGTGGTGTTTATAAACAATGGACATTATGGCACTGGAATGAGAATGATAAATATTTGTTGCATTTTACTAGGCTTTCTTAGAGCAGACTGCTTGTATTCGGATCAACATACTAATTTAGTCTTTCCATTTTATTAATTGTCAGTACCAAATGGCAAACTCTAATGTATAAGCACATTAAATGCCCTATCCTATCTACCATCAGCCAACCTCCACATTTGTAATAAACTAGGTGTTATGTTTTTTGTGAGAAGAATTAATAATACAAGAAGCTATCGATGCTTAGCAATAATTGCTTAGTAAGTCCGTGTCTTCCAGTGCCTGGCTCGACATGTGTGGCTTGGCATATTCTTTTCTATTGCATGCAGTGTGTATCTCTCTGCTTCTGTCCATTAATTGTAGCATTTGAACTGCAGGTCCTAACTGAAGATATACCTAATATTATTTCTGGTATCTCATTTCCCAAGTCGATGCGCTGGAACTCCAACGTATGTGTGCCCCGAATGGCCTTTATGCTGCCAATGTGCTATTATGTTCGAGGAATCCTAGTCATCTATCGAATGATCTAATGCTGTTATAGTTCAAAATTAAATCGACTACTTATGTGTATAAACAGAACTCTGAACTCATAACTTAACTGTAGTTAGTTCTCTTCTGTTGAGCCTTCCTTAAAATAATATACATAGATAAAGGGGTAATATACAGAATGGATGCTTCTTCATAATTATGTACCTTTGGTTAATCTTGCATAAATTCTCAACAATAGTTACTTCTTTCCTTTTCTTTGCTGAGGAAAATAGTTAGTTCTTTCATTTGGGAAATGAGCTTTACAGATCCCATTACAAGTTCAATGTGCATGCCACTCACTCTAGATTATTTCACTTGCAGATTGTTTTCAGTCGTCCAATACGCTGGATCCTGGCACTTCATGGCGATTTTGTCGTGCCATTTTATTTTGCTGGCATCTCAAGGTATTACATTTTGTATTGGTTCTGGATCTTGTTTTGTCATAATTTTTGAGCATTATTGTTTCTATTAACTAACAAACAAGGTTTGCATTGGCAGTGGGAATCAGTCATGTGGCCTTCGTAACTCTTCTTTGGCTAATTTTAAGGTACTAATTGGATTGCTTGTCTATATATTTCATCTATTTTTCTTCTTTTGTTACTTCTATCTTGATGGTTGTCTTGAGTAAGAATGTTGCTGCATAAACTCAACTTTTATGGTATTATACATTGTATTTCAGAAAACAATACATAAAAGATTCTTTTCTGAATCTTCCCTCTCTCTTGTATTGTACATAAATAAAATAACTAATGCAGCATACTACCAGTTCATCAGATGTACCATGGAAGTAATCCAAATGTTTCTCCAATTTCAGGTGGAAAGTGCAGAATCATATTTAAGTACTGTGGAAAAAGCTGGGATCTTGATTAATATGCAGGTGAGATGACTGCATATAGGTTGTTCATACACACTTATGTGATCCACAAACTCATTTTTTTATTAACAATGATGTTTTGTTTGGAGGTTTCTTGACATCAAATCTCAATCTCATGCAATATTTTTCATTAAAATATGGGTTTAAACTTTTGATCTTGGTCAGCTTTAGTAGCCTGCATGAAGCAGGGAAAGGCTAAATGGATTCATTCATAATTCAAGTGCTCAGCACTCCAGATGTTACTGTAATGAAGTTTCATAAAAGTTCCACTGCAGGAACGTAAGGAAAAGGTCTTGCGTGCCTCTACTGTATTGGCTGAAGGTGTCGGTGGCGATTTCATTGCACCTGATAGCTTGCTGCAGGAGGTAGATGTTCTTTCCTTCCATTTTTTTTATTTCTTATCTTAGTTTTTAGTGTCAATAAGTGTAATTGATCCTAAGTTATTTCAAACCACATTATGCAGGTTATCAATCTTGTGGAGGCACCTGTCCCCATCCTTGGTCGATATGATGATTCCTTCTTAGAACTTCCGAAAGACATACTGATTACGGTACGTTCAGCCTTCTATTGTGGATGTGTAGAAGCCAACTTTTTTTCTTCAGTTATTGACAATTCAATGACCAAAATTATAAGCCTGCTAATATGTAACCTTGTTTAGAAATACAATCCCTTGTAATGTGCTGCATTGTTTTTAATCAGAATTGCAACTACAGGTTATGCAGAAACACCAGAAGTATTTTGCTGTAGTCTCCAAGTCCACAGGCGATCTGCTACCTTATTTTATTGCTGTGAGATATTTTCCTCCATCATATATTTGACAATCGAGTAATGCCTTTTTTTACCCTTTTTTAACTCACTTTTCTGTTAGGTTGCCAATGGTGCAATTAGCGAGGAAGTTGTCCGTAGAGGGAATGAAGCTGTTCTCAGGTTATTCAAAGGCCTTATGATGATTTTATAAACAAGTTGTAGCATGAATTGCAAAGTCAAGTACTTTGCAGTTTGCATGAACAATTGTTCTTAATAAATGAGACGCAGATCTCCTGTGTTTTTCGAAAAAAAAAAAATTCTGATTAAAGTGTTCTCTCTGTGCCCTCTGATTTTTTTTTGTTGACTTTACTACTTTAGTCAACTTTAGATTCTGAATTGTCGTACCATGCAGGGCAAGGTATGAGGATGCCAAATTCTTTTATAAGATGGATACACAAAAGAAATTTTCTGAATTTCGAGGCCAGCTTAGTGGCATTCTTTTTCATGTAAGTATACTGTCCTGAATTCTTACACCATTTCTTTTGTAATGTTTGTCGTTCATAATAATGACATCCTAATTGAATAGGAAAAACTTGGCACAATGCTCGATAAAATGACACGGGTCGAGAATACTGTTGCTGAATTGACCCTTATTCTTGGAATAAATGAGAGAATGATCCCAATTATCAAAGATGCAGCTGCATTGGCTATGTCAGATCTTGCCACTTCTATTGTCACAGAATTTACTTCACTTGCTGGAATTATGGCACGCCATTATGCTTTGAGAGATGGCATCCCTGAAGAGGTTGTGATTCTTTTTTAATGTGGTAAATTTTAACATTTTGTCCATTTTGGCTGATTACATATTCATGTCAAAGATTGCAGAAGCGCTATTTGAGATAACACTTCCTCGGTCTTCAGGTGATGCGTTTCCAAGAACAGATGTGGGTATAGTCCTTGCGGTTGCTGATAGGTACTTGTGCATGCAAACTTAGCCCACTCAGTGTTTATAGTATTCTCAACATGAGAAAACAACTCCTGCATTTCATTTGTTAATTCAGTTAGGCAACTTTCCGGGTAGTACTGCATTTCATTTGCCCAAGAATTTATTCAAGCTAGAGAAGCTGCTACCCTTTTCTCATTTGCTTCACAGATTGGATAGCCTAGTTGGATTGTTTGGAGCTGGATGCCAGCCAAGTTCTACCAATGATCCATTTGGACTTCGAAGGGTCTCTTATGGACTGGTAAGGGAGTTAGAAAAGGCCCAATTATCATCACATGAAACTTTTCCAATTATCATGACATGAAACTTTCTCACATGTATTTTATATAGGTTGAAATATTGGTTGAGAACAAGAAGAGCTTTGACCTCCGACGAGCTCTCACCTTATTGGCAGGGGTGCAACCCATAGAAATAGAGACTAGTGTTATAGATGAGGTCAGTATGCATTTCAGATAATGTTTATGTACTATGTTCATTTAGTATATGGTTCCTGACAGATTTATTGTCAAAATCATTTTTAGGCAGTACAATTCGTCACAAGGAGATTGGAACAACTTCTGGTACATACTATATTGATCTTCAATTACAATTGAGTTATACACATATTAGGATTTTCATTTTGGGTGTTAGCTGGGGATAGTGATACACTGGTAGTCTGGTACACACACTGATACATCTACCATGGGAAAACATTTTTTTTGGGATGGTTATCATTGTTATCTCCAACTTCTGTGCTGATCCTTTATTTGAATAGGATTAAATGTTTTTTTGGATGCTTATCATTGTTTCCAACTTCTGTGCTGATCCTTTATTTGAATAGGATTAACATTTTTTTGAAACAATGATAGGGTTAACATTTTGAACTGATACATCTGCATTTCATTTAAAACTCATTTTTGCTCCATGTCATCAGACTTTTGGTCAATGGAATTCATTGCCTTTTTGAAAGTGGCATCTATTCTTATTTCTTGTCATTGCCATCAGGTGGATGAGGGAATTAACTGCGAGATAGTCCGTTCAGTGCTTATGGAGCGTGCAAACTGCCCTTATCTAGCAGCACAAACAGCAACTGAAGTAAGATGTTACGTGCCCCTCACCTATCCACCCCAAAGATTCTACAGTTCTTCCGAGTATTTATATAGTTTTTGTTGTGTGGACACTTGCAGATGGAAGCATTTTCAAGAACAGACACTTTTCCAAAAGTTGTTGAAGCGTATTCAAGGCCAACAAGGATCATCCGTGGAAAAGAAACTGAGTCTGCTTTGGAGGTACTGGCTTAAACATGTATACCATCATAAACTGCGATTTCAGTCCAAATTACAGCAAAGTTTTTACTCACAGCTAGCCCATCACCAGTCTTCATTATTGGTGTAGTATTTCTCTCCTGACTCTGATTTTATGTGTAGGTTGACCCAAGTGTATTCGAGAAAGATGAAGAAAAAGTTTTGTGGAACGCCTACTTGGAAGTTGCTGATAAGATCCATCCTGGTACGCGATTTTCATTTTCATTTTTGCTGTGAATGGCTTGCCTCTCTGCATTATGTCTGATTACCTGTGCTGTATCCAACTACCCATCCTGTAGGTGTTGATATTAAGACCTTTGCCGATGCTTCTCTGCTCCTGATTCAACCCCTAGAAGATTTCTTCAACAGTGTCTTTGTCATGGCGGTGAGTTTGAAATGCCCTTGAAAAACTTCTGATGATGAAGATGACTACCCTTGACGTGTTCCTTATTGATGGTGTATATCATGTACAGGAAGACGAGAGAGTTCGCAACAACCGGCTAGCGCTGCTGAGAAAGATTGAGAGTTTGCCCAAGGGAATTGCGGACCTGTCAGTTTTACCTGGGTTTTAGCCGGGTGAGCCTGCCTGTACATGATATACGGGGGCGAATGAGTGTATAGAGAGTGGGTGCCGGGGATTTTGCAAATTAATTATCCTGGAAACCAATGTTTTAAAAACAAGTTGGCGTCCAGTGGAGAGCAGCAGCACAGCACTGTTAAAATGCTTTGCTGTTGCTCCAATTGAGCACACGCGAGTTATGAGTATTTTGCAGCTGTAGCGGGGAGATGATTTTACAAGTATAGCAACAGGCAGTCTGAGGCCCGATTACAGCGAAGTGCTTGTATCTCATAATAATGTTGCTCTGAAGAAATTACAGTGCTGAACTTTTGGACCTGATTACAAGGTGTCACTAAATTAGTTTTTAAAGAAAAACAAAACCTCCTCACACAAGGGCAATCAACAATGCACGCGCCCTGTGCCGTCTGATTTTGAGGAGAAACGTGCGTATTCTAGCACCGAAAGTGGACCCATTTCATTTTTGGACGCTCGGTCAGGTGACGAGAAAGAGGAGGGAGGAGGTGGCGCAGTCCAGAGCGGAGCCTTGAGAGAGCCACGGCCAGCCAGGCCACAGAATCGCGCGCGACCTGGACATGTTTGTGTGTCCCTCTCGTGAGCAGAGTGGTGTGTGCAACGCATCGCGCGCAACACCGCGTGGTTGGGAGACGAGACGAGGACATGGTCCTCTCCGGTCTTGGCTCTCCCTCGTATCCTTTTCCTCCTCTCCGATCCGATCCGGAGAGAAACGAGCGAAAAGGCGATCGAAAAGAAAACCTTCGACTCCAAGTGTTTCCCGAACCAACAGAAGCCGTGCGGCCGCTTCTTTTGCTTTTGCTTTTTCATTCAGATGAAAGCCAAACGGAGGAAAGAAACACAAGACTAGACCGCAACGCAGCGGACCGGGTTGTAACATCCCAAAAATCCGAACTACAAAATTTTTTCTAAATAAACCCATGTTTGTTGTTTGTCGTGTAAACCCTACTAGTTTGCATATAAAGCATCTATATTTAGTTGTTAAGCGGTGTGATAACAACATCACGTAATGTCTTAATATAGTTAAGCCACACGTGAGTAGGACCTTCTACGGAAACCTTCCATACTTAAGGATGGACTAACCAATAGTATGCCCTAGTGTTAGCCCCTAGGTCATAAACCTAAACCCTAGCGACCCTATACTAGAATTAGTGGCAATGCCACCAAGGTGCAATGTGTATACATGTACACCTGCCCATAGTATAAGCCCTGCCGCGAGCTACTACCTGACTATAGCTAGCTAGAGGTTAGTGTTACCCCACAACCCCTGACATAGTACCCTAGACCCATGACCACGACCCCACCTATTAGAGGTTTTGAGCTTAAACCATAGGTCATAGCCCAGGGTGCAATCCTCATGTAGGTAGTTGACTATTTTACCCTAGTTGGTTAGAGTCTAGTGACATCATGCCAACCAGTGGTGATATCTCCTCACATGAGAATTGTGATACTTAGTGTCGTGGTAATAGAAGCCACCTGCACTTATAGCTACCTAACCATCCTAGTGGACCATCTTGTCGCCATAGTGTTATATGGAGTATGACTAGCAAGTTAAACTAAGGTATAGTTACCTAGTTGTCCACCCATGACCTGTATGCCCAACCAACCTAAATAGAGTACCTAGTGCTAACTCTAGATGGAATGATATGCCACAGAAACCTACCCATGCCGCCCGTGGGACTAAACCTAGCTTAAATCCTCAATGCATCATGAGCTGGTTGTCCTAGACAAGTTACACATGTCATTCTTAGATATCACCCTTTTTATAGCCTAAGCAGTATACCATCGTGTCACATGTGCGATGTTTATGCTTGGATCGTGCTAGAACTATTAAGATGATATACAACATGTATGATTTGGATTTTTATTTGGATTTTCCATTGTGTTGAATAATAAATCAATAACACATATTTATTTATACAATATATAAACATAATGTTATGGGGAAACAACACCCCAACAAGCCTATGACTAATTATGACCATCATGGAACTTTATACAAGAGAAGCAAATCACAATGTATATACATACATGTATAAAATAAACAAAACAGAAAATGAAAAGAGATAAGAAAAAGGATTGGGAATATGCCAAAGCATATCTGGCCCATGGACCCCGGTCGGCCTGCTAGTCTTTTCTCCTCCCTTTCCTTTTCACCCGAACACCCACCATGGCCTGCTGGTTCATTCTCCCAATCCGGCCTGCATTTCTTTTCCCTATTTTCTTACCAGCCCGATCGACCGGCCCAGTGAGCAAGCCGCCGGCCCGCGAACCCTCTCTCCCTCCTCACTCTTTCTTCCTCGGCTGAACAGCCCAACTCGGCCATTTGGCCCAGGTAGCCAGCGGCCCACTCCACCACGCAACAGGCCGCCGACCTCCACCACCGACAGATGGCCCCCGCTGTGGACCCCGCTGTCATACCTTTCCTCCCTCTCCGCGCAGCGCGCGATTGGGAAAAGCGAGCACGCCGCCGCTCCGCGGATTTCCTTACGCAAGCCGTCCCGGCCGCTCGATCCGAGCCTCCACAAAGATCGAAGGACGAGGTGACCGCCACGCCGCCCGACAAGGCCCGCCATGACACGCCCACGGCGTGGGCATCGCTTGCGCGCGCGCCGCGCACATGGCTTGCCGCGCACCGCTTTTTCCACCTGCTCCCTCTCCCTTGGCCACCAAGCCAAATTCCGCGCTAGCCGCCGACAGTGGAGCACGCGCGAGAACGACAGCGACGGCCCGGAGCCCCCAAGCCACTTGATCGCGCGGCTCCCAGCCACCGCCCGCCTCGACGTCCGTACGCTCGCCTCCGGATCGGCCGCCGCGTGTCCGGCCCGTCCCATCACACGGCTCGGACGTCGATGGCCTTGCCTGGAACCCTAGCGCCCGTGGGTATAAGAACCTCCAGCAGCCGCCGCTCCCTTGCAACTCCCTGCTGTGCGCCGCCACACCGAGTCCTCCACCTTCTCCCTTCCAGCGCCGCCTCCCTGCTTCCCTGCTCCCTCGCCGCGGCACAGCAGCAGCCCCACGCCTTGCCTCAAGCCGCGCCGCGATCACGGCCGCCGAGCAGCAGCACGCCGCCGAGCTCGCCCTACGCGCCACCGCAAGGCCACCAAGACTTCACCGTCACGAAGAGCAAAGCGGGAACGCAGCCTCGCCGCCGTGACGTCATTCTCCACCTTCACCTCCTCTTCCTCACTAGAGCCGCGTCCACGCCGCACCGGGAGCACCACGCCGCCACCAAGCCGCCGCGCACCCGCGACTTCGTCCAAGCCTCCGCGACGCCAAGCTCTTGTCGCGGCGCTCGAAGCCCCCGAACCGTGAGCTCGATCGACGGCGCAGCACCGTGGCTCCACGACGCCGTCCGCCACGTCACGCCGGACCCGTCGCGGCCACGACGCCGACCAAGCCGCAAGCTCGCTTCCGGCCACGACGTCAAGGCGTGCCGCGAGCACGACGCCTGGAACCGCACCGCGCCGTCCAAGCCAAGCCTTTGCTCGACTACACGTCTCGGTGAGTGCCGCCGTGCCCCCAGTCCAACCTCGCCGTTGCTTTTCCGGCCATGGCGCGTCGAGCGCGTAGGCCGAGGGCCACAGCCGGCCTCATGGCACACACGCACCCACCGAGCACGACCAGCCCAGCCACTGGAAGACCGGCGCCACCACACGCCGGCGACCTTGTCCGCCAGGAACGCCGCCGCGGCCATGCCGCCGCGGAGCGCCGCCGATTCCGGCGAAGTAGAAGCCCCCGGCACCCCTGTACCCCGGATCATGGACCGCCCTGGCGAGGGCGCACCCCGTGCGCACGCCGGCGGTGGAAGATGACCGCGGGGAAGACCTTCCCCACCTCTCCCACCTGGATCGAGTCCGCGCGGGGCGCTCTTGAGCGTCACCGCGGCGCGCTTGCGCCGGTCCGCTCCGGCCGTCTCGACCGTCGAGGCGGTGCCGTTGAGCGAGGCCGCGGGCCGCTGCACGCCGCAGCATTCCAGAGTGGTGAAGATGAGGCCCGATGGTGGCCGGCATGCTCGCCTCGACGCCGTGCACCGCCCTACCGCCGTCACCGCCGTGCGCCTCCGCCGCGGAATGTGCGCCGCCGTGCTTTTGGTCGTCGCCGGCAGGTCCTACGGCACCCTCGGGATGTGAATCGAACTCGCGAAGCTCCAATTGGACCCAGGGTGCGCTGGGGCCCTGCGCCGCCGCTCGCCGTCACGGCGACGCCACCGTTGCCGCGGCTGGAGTAGCTAGCGCCTCGCCGTGGATCTCTGCAGCCTTGAACCACCTTGCCACACTCGCCAAACCGTCGCGGAGCCGGTGCGCTCGCCGGCGCGGCCTGAGCATCACCACGGCGCCCGGGCGCGCCGCTATGCCGCCGTCGGCCGTGCCATGGCAACGAACGCAGCAAGGGAACGGGGATGAGATGAAGGAGATGAGGATGGAGATGAGTGTTGCTGGTGCCGTGTTGATGGACAAGGTCCATGTGGACCGAGCCCCTGCGGGTGGGTCCCAAGGACGCCTGTCCACCGTGCGCCCTACCCGTGAGCCAATGGAACCTGCTGCCTCATTCCATGGAACCAGCTTACCGTGGACCAAGAGATGGAGAGGGGTGGATAGATCTGGTCCACGATAGACCATCCTGCGGTCTATGGACCAGCCACTACGCGTCCACCATGAACCGACGCTGTAGACTGAAGCCCATTGCAGATCCGGAGCTTGATGACGTGGCCTAACAGGGAGCGTGCCACGTGGTGGGCCGAGCCCGGCCCGGGAAGCCCATTCCCGGCCCATGTCCAGCCAACAACCGGCCCATTTCGGGCCCCGGTGGGGTTGACTCGGTCAACGATGACATCATCATGACGCGGCCGACGTCATCCCGGTCCCACGTGTCGGCCCGGACCGCAGACGCCACGTGGCCTAGTCCTGTGCTGACACGTGTCGGCCTTATATAATTCAGCAATTTATCTTTTTCAGAATATTGTTTAAACTTTGGAAATTCATAACTTATTCATACGAGCTCCGAAAATTATGATCTTTATATGTAAATTCATCTAAAATCGAGATGTACAGTTTAAGACTATGTTTGAGTGCATTTGGTTCTTCTATATTTCATTTGCTTCTTTGTGGATTCTATAGGAGAGCCGCTAACGCGACTATTACGTTCGGTTCGCAGTCGATTCGGGAAAGGAGCGACCTAAGGACGTGAGGTGGAGATCCCGCGTGCGACTACGGAGGACTTGTACCACTACTGTTGGACTTGTACCACTACTTCCTCGACATCGCAGGTGTCATGGCAGCACCTTTTATTTTAGAGAATCCTATTAGACATTGCATGTTTAGAACTGCTAGCGCTTTATATTTATTCCTTTGCTAGTATATGATGCATATATTGCCGAGCTATATTTACCTTGTTCGAAGCCCTTTTACCATGTTACCTGACCTTGCGCTCGCACTTATATATTTTCGCCCTTTCGCGTGCTTGCATTTATTATCACCATACTTATTATAACTCCACTTCGCATTGTATATGTGGTGCGGGTGGTGAACCCCGGGAATGGTTTGGCTTGGGATGCCGGACTTGTGGTTTTGGTGATGAGCGGTGTCTTGTGTGAGTCTTGGGTGTGTGGTGAGGGTTGAGTCGGCCGGACAGGGATTACGACGAGCTTCGAGCGAGTCTTGCCGAGGGATACGGCACGGGTATCCCCGCTTTGTGAGTACTGTGGCGGGTAACTGGTTTGGATTGAGGTGTCCTTGGTGTGAGCTCCTTGGGGTGGAGCCTTGGAAAGGGGGTGCCGTGGCGGCACGGTAAAGATTAGCCCATACGGGGGAGACATCGCTGTCCGGCCAATACCTAAGGACTTGAGTGCTAGTGACCGGATCATTGGACGCTTACTTTCCACTCGCTCTCTAATGGGAAGGAGACGGTCTAACCATCGGTAGAACGAATGCCATTACCATGCGGAGTAAGCGGATGTGTCGGGAGGTACGGGCCGAGAGTGCTCACACCCTCCTTAACCAACATAGTGACCCCCGAGGCCTGGTACTATGTCTCACGGTCTCGGCGGCCGGGGTCGAGTGGCGGGATGGTATTCGTTCTAGGCTTATGGCGATCGAAATCTGCCTAGATGTGGCCGCATCGATGATGGCTATCTTGTGGAATAGTGAAACCTCTGCCCAGAGTGTATGGTTGATCGATCGATACATAGCCGACTCGTTGGCTATGGACCGATCCGTGTGATGCTTACTTGACTAGGAGAGGAGTCTTCTGCCTTTCTTGGGATATGGGTATGTTACATCGACCGTGGGCACGGGAGGGTGGGTCGTTGAGGCCTGACGAGAGGGAGTCGTCTTGCCGGCCACGTGAAGCGTGGTGGGGTGTGGGTGTGGTGTGTGGAGGTGTGGTGATGTGTGGATGGGATGGATGGGATGGTGGATGGATGTGTGTGTGATATTTGGGAATGTGTTAAACTTGATTATTGTTATTATATATTATACTTGATGCTACTTCGCATGCGCTAGGATGCAAACCACGGCCAAATATAGGATCGCCGAGATCCCTTTATTTTCTATTTTCCACTAAAGCTCATTCGGTGCTGACCATGGCCCGCACACATCCGCGGTGTGCGTTTTCTGTGATGTTAGGGTTGAGAGGATTAGAAGGTCTCGTGCCCGCGCTCAAGTTGGAGTTTGAAGTCGCTGCTTCCGCGTTATACTTCTTCCTTCGCAAGCTGTTCTGGATGTTAGAAATACTTTGTGTGCGCCAGTGTGGCGTTGTAATTATTGTTGTAAACCCTTCTATTTGTACTCTGTATTCTCAGAATTCGATGTATGGGATTGATTATCAACTGTTGTATATCATTCTGTGGATTTTCCCTTCGCGGAAAATTGAGGATGTTTCAGTTGGTATCAGCTCCTTGCTTGACCCTAGGACGAGACCCTTAGGATTGGACGATAGAATAGGATGAGTCAGCCCTTCCTTCGGTTATATTACCGACCTTGCACTATTTCGTGCATGGCTTACCTCTTGTAATGGACTTGCTAACCATGTTCTTGGACTCCAATGCAAATGATGGTGATCCATTAGAAGCATGCCTTCTACCTCAAGTACCATGATGGATACGCCCAAGTTCCACAAGAAGTGCTTCAAGAGTCAGAACCCACAACAATAGACGTGCCACAAATAGGTAGTGCCTAGAAGAGCCGAAGTCTACTATATGATGACCCTGTAGAATCTCATAGGAAAAGAAATGTTGTACCAAAGCCTTGTACCATTCCTAAGGTAGAAGACACAGTCCTTACTGCTGTGCAACTTATTGTCCATACGGCTATTCATGCATACGAACTCTTCGAGCATGGCCTCCTGCCGTCTATTACCCCGTGCCCTCGATGCCTCCAATAGTGCCATAGGGTAATGGGAAGAAGTTCATCAATGTATGTAGAGAAAGTACCTGACTCATGCCCTACCATGTAGATGGAAGAAATTTCTTCGACCCCACCTATCTAGTTTCTTAGACAAGACTCGTCATGATAAGGGAGTAGGAAGAGGATGATTAGAATAAGCCATGTACAGCTAGGAGTTGTGCCATGAATAGAGTAGAATGTCTACCATGTTGAGCTACTTACGTGTAGTACGTTTTCTCCGCGGATCTCTTGGCGTAGCTACCAAGGATATCGCTTTGTAATAAACCCAATGTAATGAGTGCTTGGTTTTTATCGGATTTTATGGTTCTTCATGCTTCTTTGTATGAGTGTAGGATAGATTTAAATGTTTTTAAATTGTTTAAATCATCTAAACTCAAGTTAAAATTGTTAATAAATCATGTCACTTGCACATGATTCCTAATCCTTATGACCCTTACAACAGGATGCCCGGCCCGATGAATCGGGTAGCTTGAACCATTGCTCAACCCCTTCGAAGACACCATGGACAGTGATCAAGGTAGTCACAAGCCATCCCCAGGACTCAACACCGAGAAGGAAGAACTCCATGGAACCCCCACTGAAGAACCGTCCAACAAATCTCAGCATGAGCAAGGGAATTCATCTCTGATGAAGCTTCCTACCTTCGATGGAACTGACAATGAGGGTTCAATGAACGACAGCCCCAACCGATAACTCTAGAATTGCGTATGCATCTTGGATACCCTGTACAAAATTTGGATCGAGTCACCAAGTAAAGCAAAGGACTGCAATACCTTTCGCAAGATCCTTTGAAGCGGCTACGCCGACTAAAAGCAAGGATAGCAACTACGCTTATCGAGTAGCGCAAGCGGAAGCGTGGTGGGCTCATAACCCCTTTGGACCCTGGATCGAAATCGGGAGCCTAAACCGCACCTCGAAATTTAGGAAGACATGATATAGCCTAAACTAATATGTGTTCCTCCCACATACTAAACCCTGCGATGAAACATCCTACTGTGACAACTCCTCGATCATCGTTGAAGTATCTTTTTGTAAACCCTCAAGATCGACTAAGGATCTAGACAAAGAAATCAAGACTCTACTACTCACTCTTGCAACTCGATGGAGCAACTACTTCAAGCTACAAGGAACTAGAAGTCAGATTCGTCAGAAGCATCACCTTACTGTTTCATAGAGTACTACACACCTTAAATCTCGGGGACGAGATTCTGATAAGGGGGTAGGACTGTAACATCCCAAAAATCCGAACTACAAAATTTTTTCTAAATAAACCCATGTTTGTTGTTTGTCGTGTAAGAAACCCTACTAGTTTGCATATAAAGCATCTATATTTAGTTGTTAAGCAGTGTGATGCAACAACATCACATGTGTCTTAATATAGTTCTTAAGCCACACGTGAGTAGGACCTTACGGAAACCTTCCATACTTAAGGATGGACCAACCAATAGTATGCCCTAGTGTTAGCCCCTAGGTCATAAACCTAAACCCTAGCGACCCTATACTAGAATTAGTGGCAATGCCACCAAGGTGCAATGTGTATACATGTACACCCGCCCATAGTATAAGCCCCCGCGAGCTACTACTACGACTATAGCTAGCTAGAGGTTAGTGTTACCCCACAACCCCCGACATAGTACCCTAGACCCATGACCACGACCCCACCTATTAGAGGTTTTGAGCTTAAACCATAGGTCATAGCCCGGTGCAATCCTCATGTAGGTAGTCGACTATTTTACCCTAGTTGGTTAGAGTCTAGTGACATCATGCCAACCGGTGGTGATATCTCCTCACATGAGAATTGTGATACTTAGTGTCGTGGTAATAGAAGCCACTGCACTTATAGCTACCTAACCATCCTAGTGGACCATCTTGTCGCCATAGTGTTATATGGAGTATGACTAGCAGTTAAACTAAGGTATAGTTACCTAGTTGTCCACCCATGACCCGTATGCCCAACCAACCTAAATAGAGTACCTAGTGCTAACTCTAGATGGAATGATATGCCACACGAAACCTACCCATGCCGCCCGTGGGACTAAACCTAGCTTAAATCCTCAATGCATCATGAGTGGTTGTCCTAGACAAGTTACACATGTCATTCTTAGATATCACCCTTTTTATAGCCTAAGCGGTATACCATCGTGTCACATGTGCGATGTTTATGCTTGGATCGTGCTAGAACTATTAAGATGATATACAACATGTATGATTTGGATTTTTATTTGGATTTTCCATTGTGTTGAATAATAAATCAATAACACATATTTATTTATACAATATATAAACATAATGTTATGGGGAAACAACACCCCAACAAGCCTATGACTAATTATGACCATCATGGAACTTTATACAAGAGAAGCAAATCACAATGTATATACATACATGTATAAAATAAACAAAACGAGAAAATGAAAAGAGATAAGAAAAAGGATTGGGAATATGCCAAAGCATATCCGGCCCATGGACCCCGGTCGGCCGCTAGTCTTTTTCTCCTCCCTTTCCTTTTCGGCCGAACGACCCACCATGGCCTCTTTGGTTCATTCTCCCAATCCGGCCTGCATTTCTTTTCCCTATTTTCTTACCGGCCCGATCGATCGGCCCGGTGAGCAAGCCGCCGGCCCGCGAACCCTCTCTCCCTCCTCACTCTTTCTTCCTCCGAACGGCCCAACTCGGCCATTTGGCCCGGGTAGCCGGCGGCCCACTCCACCACGCAACGGGCCGCCACCCCCGCACCACCGACGATGGCCCCCGTGGACCCCTTTGTCATACCTTTCCCCCTCCCCCTCTCGCGGAGCGCGCGATTGGGAAAAGCGAGCATGCCGCCGCTCCGCGGATTCCTTACGCAAGCCGTCCCGGCCCGCTCGATCCGAGCCTCCACAAAGATCGAAGGACGAGGTGACCGCCACGCCGCCCGACAAGGACTGACCATGACACGCCCACGGCGTGGGCATCGCTTGCGCGCGTGCCCGCGCACATGGCTTGCCGCGCACTGCCTTTTTCCACCTGCTCCCCCTCTCCCTTGGCCACCAAGCCAAATTCGCGCTAGCCGGCGCCGAGTGGAAACGCGCGAGAACGACAGCGACAGCCGGAGCCCCCAAGCCACTTGATCGCGCAGCGTCACCAGCCACCGCCCGCCTCGATGTCCGTACGCTCGCCTCCGGATCAGCCGCCGCGTGTCCCGGCCGTCCCATCACACGGCTCGGACGTCGATGGCCTTGCCTGGAACCCTAGCGCCCGTGGGTATAAGAACCTCCAGCCGGCCCGCCGCTCCTTGCAACTCCCGCCGTGCGCCGCCACACCGAGTCCTCCACCTTCTCCCTTCCGTAGCGCCGCCTCCCGGCTTCCCTCGCTCCTCGCCGCGGCACGCAGCAGTTCCCCACGCCTTGCCTCAAGCCGCGCCGCGATCACGGCCGCGAGCAGCGACGGCCACGCCGCCGAGCTCGCCCTACGCGCCACCGCAAGGCCACCAAGACTTCACCGTCACAAAGAGCAAAGCGGGAACGCAGCCTCGCCGCCGTGACGTCATTCTCCACCTTCACCTCCTCTTCCTCACTAGAGCCGCGTCCACGCCGCACCGGGAGCACCACGCCGCCACCAAGCCTGCTGCACCCGCGACTTCGTCCAAGCCTCCGCGACGCCAAGCTCTTGTCGCGGCGCTCGAAGCCCCGAACCGTGAGCCCGATCGACGGCGCAGCACCGTGGCTCCACGACGCCGTCCGCCATGTCACGCCGGACCCGTCGCGGCCACGACGCCGACCAAGCCGCAAGCTCGCCTTCCGCCCACGACGTCAAGGCGTGCCGCGAGCACGACGCCCGGAACCGCACCGCGCCGTCCAAGCCAAGCCTTTGCTCGACTACACGTCTCGGTGAGTGCCGCCGTGCCCCCCAACCTCGCGTTGCTTTTCCGGCCATGGCGCGTCGAGCGCGTAGGGCCGAGGGCCACCGGCCTCATGGCACACACGCACCCACCGAGCACGACCGGCCCGGCCCACTGGAAGACCGGCGCCACCACACGCCGGCGACCTTGTCCGCGAGAACGCCGCCGCGGCCATGCCGCCGTGAAGCGCCGCCGATTCCGGCGAAGTAGAAGCCCCCTGGCACCCCTGTACCCCGGATCATGGACCGCCCTGGCGAGGGCGCACCCCGTGCGCACGCCGGCGGTGGAAGATGACCGCGGGGAAGACCTTCCCCACCTCTCCCACTGGATCGAGTCCGCGGGGCGCTCTTGAGCGCCACCGCGGCGCGCTTGCGCGGTCCGCTCCGGCCGTCTCGACCGTCGAGGCGGTGCCGTTGAGCGGGCCGCGGGCCGCCGCACGCGCATTCCGAGTGGTGAAGATGAGGCCCGATGGTGGCCGACGTGCTCGCCTCGACGCCGTGCACCGCCCTACCGCCGTCACCGCCGTGCGCCTCCGCCGCGGAATGTGCGCCGCCGTGCTTTTGGTCGTCGCCGGCAGGTCCTACGGCACCCTCGGGATGTGAATCGAACTCGCGAAGCTCCAATTGGACCCAGGGTGCGCTGGGGCCCTGCGCCGCCGCTCGCCGTCACGGCGACGCCACCGTTGCCGCGGCTGGAGTAGCTAGCGCCTCGCCGTGGATCTTCGCAGCCTTGAACCACCTTGCCACGCTCGCCAAACCGTCGCGAAGCCGGTGCGCTCGCCGCGGCCGAGCATCACCACGGCGCCCGGGCGCGCCGCTATGCCGCCGTCGGCCGTGCCATGGCAACGAACGCAGCAAGGGAACGGGGATGAGATGAAGGAGATGAGGATGGAGATGAGTGTTGCTGGTGCCGTGTTGATGGACAAGGTCCATGTGGACCGAGCCCCTGCGGGTGGGTCCCAAGGACGCCTGTCCACCGTGCGCCCTACCCGTGAGCCAATGGAACCTGCTGCCTCATTCCATGGAACCAGCTCACCGTGGACCAAGAGATGGAGAGGGGTGGATAGATCTGGTCCACGATAGACCATCCTGCGGTCTATGGACCAGCCACTACGCGTCCACCATGAACCGACGCTGTAGACTGAAGCCCATTGCAGATCCGGAGCAGTGACGTGGCCTAACAGGAGCGTGCCACGTGGTGGGCCGAGCCCGGCCCAGGAAGCCCATTCCGGCCCATGTCCAGCCCAACAGCGGCCCATTTCGGGCCCAATTGGGGTTGACTCGGTCAACGATGACATCATCATGATGCAGTGCTGACGTCATCCTGGTCCCACGTGTCAGCCGGACCGCAGACGCCACGTGGCCTAGTCCTGTGCTGACACGTGTCGGCCTTATATAATTCAGCAATTTATCTTTTTCAGAATATTGTTTAAACTTCGGAAATTCATAACTTATTCATACGAGCTCCGAAAATTATGATCTTTATATGTAAATTCATCTAAAATCGAGATGTATAGTTTAAGACTATGTTTGAGTGCATTTGGTTCTTCTATATTTCATTTGCTTCTTTGTGGATTCTATAGGAGTCGCTAACGCGACTATTACGTTCGGTTTCGAGTCGATTCGGGAAAGGAGCGACCTAAGGACGTGAGGTGGAGATCCGTACGACTACGGAGGACTTGTACCACTTGTTGGACTTGTACCACTACTTCCTCGACATCGCAGTGTCATGGCGGACCTTTTATTTTAGAGAATCCTATTAGACATTGCATGTTTAGAAGCTGCTAGCGCTTTATATTTATTCCTTTGCTAGTATATGATGCATATATTGCACGAGCTATATTTACCTTGTTCGAAGCCCTTTTACCATGTTACCCGGCCTTGCGCTCGCACTTATATATTTCCGCCCTTCGCGTGCTTGCATTTATTATCACCATACTTATTATAACTCCACTTCGCATTGTATATGTGGTGCGGGTGGTGAACCCCCGGGAATGGTTTGGCTTGGGATGCCGGACTTGTGGTTTTGGTGATGAGCGGTGTCTTGTGTGAGTCTTGGGTGTGTGGTGAGGGTTGAGTCGGCCGGACGGGGATTACGACGAGCTTCGAGCGAGTCTTGCCGAGGGGATACGGCGGGTATCCCCGCTTTGTGAGTACCTGTGGCGGGTAACTGGTTTGGATTGAGGTGTCCTTGGTGTGAGCTCCTTGGGGTGGAGCCTTGGAAAGGGGGTGCCGTGGCAAGCACGGTAAAGATTAGCCCATACGGGGGAGACATCATTTGCCCGGCCAATACCTAAGGACTTGAGTGCTAGTGACCGGATCATTGGACGCTTACTTTCCACTCGCTCTCTAATGGGAAGGAGACGGTCTAACCATCGGTAGAACGAATGCCATTCGTCCCTGGAGTAAGCGGATGTGTCGGGAGGTACGGGCCGAGAGTGCTCACACCCTCCTTAACCAACATAGTGACCCCCGAGGCCCGGTACTATGTCTCACGGTCTCGGCGGCCGTGGTCGAGTGGCGGGATGGTATTCGTTCTAGGCTTATGGCGATCGAAATCTGCCTAGATGTGGCCGCATCGATGATGGCTATCTTGTGGAATAGTGAAACCTCTGCGAGTGTATGGTTGATCGATCGATACATAGCCGACTCGTTGGCTATGGACCATCCGTGTGATGCTTACTTGACTAGGAGAGGAGTCTTCGCCTTTCTTGGGATATGGGTATGTAACACCCGTAGGAGCTTAATAGGATTAATAGGATACTCATATCAACAAAAGTTGCAACTTCTTTTTAGGAAGCCCATCTAGTAAAAACTCCAAAGTTAAGCGTCTTTGGCCCTGGAGCGATGGGTGACCGACCGGGAAGTTCTTCCGGGTGCGCATGAGTGAGGACAAAGTGTGCGAGAAAAGGCGGGTGTTGGTCGTGAGGCGATCTATATCCTAGTTAAGCGGCCGGATGTAAGCGGGCCCGGCCTCGGAGGCGGGGACGTTACGAGATGGTATCGAGCCGACCCTTGCGGTTTGCGGGCGCGTGTGTCGGTGCGCGAGGCATGGTGTGCATGGTGTGGATCCGAGTGGTCGCTCGCATGGCTCATGCGGTCGGCATTGGACACACGGACGTGGCCAAAAAGGGCGGTCTGGCACAGGGTTGACCGACGAGGGCGTCGGTCTTCTAAGGTGGTGAGAATGTAACACCCCGCCCCGAGCTTAATAGGATTAATAGGATCTTCATATCGCCAGATTCTGGCTTTTCCGGGCCCATCTAGTAAAAACTCCAAAGTTAAGCGTCTTGGCGGAGGCGATGGGTGACCGGCCGGGAAGTTTTCCCGGGTGCGCATGAGTGAGGACAAAGTGTGCGAGAAAAGAATGGTGTTGGTCGTGAGAGGGCGTAGCCTATATCCAGTTAGCGGCCAGGATGTAAGCGGGCGTACTCGGAGGCGGGACGTTACAGGGTGCAACACAACGGAGCACCGTCTGCAAGTTTTCAACTGCAACAGGAGTGCAGTGCGTGCACAGTCCTCCTGTCCCCCTCCCTCCACTCTCCAACCGGTCCGGTGTGCGTGTGCTCGCTCTCCAGCATGTTCACAGCAACCTCCTGTCCTCCTCCCTCCCTCCTCCTGCTGCTGCAAATATATATAGGCCACACTGCACGGCAGAGCGAGCATACTGGCCGGCCACTTTCGTTGTACTGCATGCTCTCCCAGTGAGTGCAGTGCAGTGAGTGATCGAGTGCCGTCCTTCCTTCCGTCCCCGGCCTCCGCTCCGATGGCTTCCTCTCCCGTCTCCGCCTCCCCTGCCTCCCCCGTCGCCCCGATCCAGGCCGAGACCGGCCAAACCACCATCCACGACGAGGTGCAGTCAAGGTGTATATCTTCTGCTTCATCCAGTACTAGCTTCTCCGATCTTCACAGGCCATCTTCTACTTCCTTTCCATCTTCTCTCTCTAGCTAGCTCGTCAGTACCTGCCTGCATGCATTAAAAGAGATCGAGATGGGGTGCCACTACATGCCGTGTCTCTGGCGTGAATTACTAACTTATATTCTTAATCCTTGCTTGAATCTTCATTATTCATCGCAGGAGGAGCGGCGGAACCAACAAGCGCCGCCGCCGGCACCTCCGCCCTGCCGTTGCCGCTGCCCCGTCTGTCCCAGCTGCCGACGCCCAGGTGCTCGCGGCCATCCAGGCCTTTCGCACCGATGTGCTCCGCGCCATCAGTGAACTACAGGCCAGCCGCGCGGAGACGCTCGCGGCCTTGCGCACCGATGTGCTCCGCGCCATCAGCGAACTACAGGCCAGCCGCGCGGAGATGCTCGCAGCCGTCGCCGCCGTCAACGACGTCCGCCGCCTGCTTCGTGTCCTGCTGGCGCTGGGGGGCTCCAGTAAGTGATCACTGATGATGGATGGATGGATGGCTGCACCAGCTGACTCCATCTCAGTCTGGCTGCACTACTGCATATATGGACGTACGGATGATTGATATATGGATGTCTGCCTGTGTCACAATCTAAATAAATAAATAAAACACGAGGCGGTAGTGATGATGATGATCTACTTGTCGATCTTTATTTGTCTGGATCACTGGATGGCTGTACTGTATGTATGAGCGTCTCCACGCTCCCCATGCAAGTTGACAATATCTACATCAATTCTTACACTTCTGTCACCTAGCTACAGTACGCAAAGCATCAGTGTTTTAATATTAGGAGATGATGAAGAGACTTCATTTTCTTCATATAAAATTTCACAGCAAAGCTTTGAGTGATACAAGTACTCTTCTTTGGCATGTAAGTGCTACATTTTCTTCATATAAAATTTCACAGCAAAGCTTTGAGTGATACAAGTACTCTTCTTTGGCATGTAAGTGCTACATTTTCTTCATATAAAATTTCACAGCAAAGCTTTGAGTGATACAAGTACTCTTCTTTGGCATGTAAGTGCTACATACAAGTACCACTAATCTCTTCCCAACAACACATTTCTTGGAATTGATCCTCCCAACCAACAATCATCATCAACACATCCATATAGGATACAACAATTTACAGCTACAACTGCTCTTTAACTCTTCTTTGGCATGTGCTAGATACAAGAACTACTATTCTCTTCCCAACAACATTTCTTCGAATTGCTCTTCCCAACCAACACAACCATCATCAAAATCCATACAGGTTACAACAACTTACATCTATACAAAAAAAAATATTTTTATTTTTTCCAAAAAAAAAAATCTACAACTATGCCAACCTCTACTAACTCATGGCCATGGGTATACATATGACAGATTGGTATATATGCCGTGGTACATTCTTGTCTTTTTTCAGCGATAGAAGCTGGCTTTTGGACAAAATTTTTCTACAGATCCATCTGCTGGACCATCTACTGCCCGTAGCTTGATCTCATAGAGCTTTGGCCACAGTTTCCCTGTCACTGCAAGTGCCATACCAAAAACAAAGGCTCATCAGATCAAATTTCAGCCCAAGGCCACTTATCACCCCTAAAAAAGGGGACTTCATTGCAAATACGTAAAGCTCACCGAATAATCTGTGGTTTCTTTCATCCCAAGCTATCCCGTTTAAGACATCAATATTCTGAAACATATAGCATATTTCATTTAGGGCATCATGTAATTTCTCCTATAATATTTTGGATTTATACTTGTCATTACAATGGAACTATGTACTTGTTTCATCATGTTTCCCCTACAAAACTACCACGCAGTACTGAACAAAGTGGAGTTCATTCCAGAATTGATGTTTGCAAACAGTATTATGGAGTAAAGGAAATATAAAACACAACATAAAGCAAAAAAAAAAAGTAAAAACAAACACCATAAACAGCCTACCGTATTGCCAGAATTCCACAACTGCCGCCTGCAGGATCATAACAGCACAAACATCATTACTCTGAGATGGGCATACTGATACTATTACAAGCGTGTTGTTTAAAACAAAAATGAAACAAACCTCAGCTCATGAAGAAAGATCCACCCCACCACTAGACCATCTTCAGGGGACACTCTAGCTATGCAATCTGTCTGCATAGCATAGCTTTCAAAACTCAGATGCCCAGGTTATTAAAGAAAAATCACAAGGTACCTATCTCTCAGCACGTTGATAAAGCATATTTTAGTAGGATGCAGCAAAATCACATAGAAATACAGCCAAGTCAAACGAATCACTTAGCAACAGGTGCAGAGAACCTTGGATAGAGGAAATCCCATAAGATGGCTAGTTATCATGAAAGATCAGAGTGAGTACAGTTGTCCATGCCAAATGCAGTATATAGTTACACTAGGATACTTCATGACAAAATATGTTAGCTAGGAGGAGGAACATCTAACCTGCCAAACATTTGCCCAGACTTCACCATCTATATACTCCAGCTCATTAAGATAGGGGACTTCATCACCATGATACTTGACAGTCACCACTTTCATGACTGCATGAAAATAATTGTTAAAAAAAAGAAATTTAAAAGCTAATAAGCAAAAAGAATAGTAACCTTCAAGTGACTTTGGATCCAGCTTATATAGCATTGACGTGCCATCACTGCCAAAAAGAACTTTTCCATCCGTTGCCAAACCCCAACCATCTCGCATTTTATGGGTAAAACTAGTGCGCTGCATATTCAACATATAGGAAATTAACAACATATACTGATGCACTTAAAGTAAACTGGTGAGCAAATAAAAGCTCAAGAGATATCAGTAAATGCCAAGCAATTGTACATACAGAACTCAAAAGATAAGTACCATCAGAAAAAAAAGCTGATATCCAAATTAAGTTGGATTTTACAATTGTTATTTCTTTTCGTGAACAGGTTGTTATAGCCCGTCGTTCTTATCCAGGGTCTAGAGCAATAGGTCTGTGTAATTGATGTAAGCATAGGCACAGGGTGGCAGCATACTTTGGAGAAGTTACGTCGATCATATATAAACCCGTCGTTCTTCAACCAGGTAACCTGAAACAATCTAGAGAGTGAAACAAATGAAAATGAAACAGGGTCTGAAATGGAAGGATACAAACAAAGTAAGCCCATGGCCATTATCTCTGCAGAGTGAAAGGCATTGGCATGTGAGGTGGTTATGCACCTGTCGCCGAGAAGAGTTAAACCTTCTCCAAACATATCTCCGTCCATTTGGTGGTTAACCAAAACCTAGGAAATGGTGAATTGGCAATCAAATAACCAGGTGATGAGTGAGTGAAACAAAGATTGTGGCAAGCACGAGATATGTGATGATAAACATGAGTAAGCATGGGAGTTAGCATACTTTTCCGGTCTGAAGATGAACCTTTCGGACTGAAGACTGTTGAGAAAGCAAAAGCAGAGGCATTTAGTTTAGTGGGATACAGTGTAGGATGAGCAGAATGTTGGGCACGCACGGTAGGGGCGAAGATTACCCTGTGGTAGAGGCCAGTGGACTCGAAAAGGGTGTCATTTCCCCCGTACAAGAGACCCTACATCGGAAGCACACGATGCGGCAGTAAGAATGCATCGTCAGTCTTGAACACTGAACATTCAAGAATTGAGAAAATATGGTGGTCTTTTTTGTACAGGAAGCGAATTTCCCCCTGCCCTTTGGTGATGAGCATGAGATGAGATCTCAGCTCAGGAAGAAAGAAGAGACGATATCCTATAGATAGTACCTGCGTGAAGGCGTCCGGGTCGTGAGGGTACTCGCGAACCAGGTCGAAGGAGAAGAACCTGGTGGCAACAGCTGGGTGGGCGAGGAGGGCGGCCGGTGGCGACCCGGCTCGCCTGGTGGCGTAGGCGGCGGCGAGGAGGAGGAACGCGGCCAGCGCCGCGGCTGCCGCGATGAAAGGCCCGCGGAGGTAGAGCGGCTTTGTGGGCGCGGGGGCGGGGGCGGGGGCAGAGATGGAGACGGAGGCGGGTGTCATGGCGCGACGGTGGTGCGGCGGCGGCGGCCTCCGTCGGGAGCCGGCGGGCATCTGGGGCAGCCAGTTGAAAAAGTCAACGTGACCACACCCGCGCCTGCTCCGCCACAGCCACGCACGCTCGCGCTCGGTCGGAAGAACGAGTGAACCAGATTCCAATTCCAATTTAATGAACGTTCACTAGTTCAGCAAGTAGCCAACACTCCGTGAACCGCTTTCTTCTTGTGTGTGCCCGCTCCAATATACGTGTCTCTTTTCTGTCTTTGTATGCAACCTCCCGCATGCGCCACTCTCCTTTCTTTGCTAGTTTTATTTTCATTTTTATTTCACTTTTATTCTATCTGACTTCTTTAAAATATGTATATTTTTTATTTTATTTACTTTTTTGTTAGTGTTACTAAGTTATATAAAATAACTTATGTTATGTATAAAACTTATGTTTGATAACTTTGTATATAAGTTATGTTTAAAAACTTTTATGTTTTTAAAGTTTAAATAAGTATTAAAATTTTTGTATATAAGTTATGTTTGATAACTTTTTTGTACATAAGTTATGCTTAATAACTTTTATGTAATAAGTATAATAATAAGTTATATTTAATAATTTTAAATTATAAATTTTCATAAATAAGTTGTATTTTGTGTTTTTAACTTTTGGCATAAGTTGTGCTTAATATTTTATATACATAAGTTACGTTTTGTTAACTTTTTTGTGTTTTCACGTATTGGCATAAGTTATAAGCTCTAAGTTAAGTGTTATAAGTTACATGATATAATTTTCTGTACATAAATTTATTTCACAACTCTTGTGGTTCTAGGTTTTCATATAAGTTATTATAAGTTTTGTGTTATAACCTTTATGGTATATGATATATGTTGTAACTAATGCATGATAACTTTGCTTAAAAATAAAATAAATTTCTTACGTGTGGTTTAAAAAAAGTGAAAGAGAAAAAAAAGAGAATAGAATACGCCATCCGTCCGCCCAGTGGAAGCGTTTGCTGCTTAACTAGTACAATAATTTGCTTGCCAAATGGGGAAGTGGTGGGATTTAATTGTTTCCTAAAATAGAAACCATACTGTTGTCTGATCGTTCGCTCATTCCCGTCCTCATGAACGTTCGCGATTTAGTCGTCCCCGTTGTTCGGTTCTGTTCGCTGGTGGAGCCGAAGATACCACCCAACACTGAAGTTCTCAGACATGAAAACCAAAACCGAACCGAAAAACCAAAATAACCAACATTTCGGTTTGGTTCGGTTTTCAGTGTTCGGGTAAAAAGTGCCCATGCTGACACCTACGCTTTGGTTTCCTTGGAGATAACTATCATTTCAAGCATATAGTTTTTTTTTTTTATAAAAGAAACAATGATAACAAAGAAGCATAGTAGTATACATCGTTGATGGAAGGAAGTGATCCTATATATAGTACATTTTATTATCATTTTAAAATAAATGATAATAAAAAAACATATAATCTACGATATTTCTTGGTCAACGTGTGGAACATGATTGGCGCTAGTGTATATGGATTCAGTGTGGTTTCAATGTTTTTGTGATTCTTGGTCTACGACATTTGGGTTGTCCACCCCTACCTATGTCACTGTGGTTTCAATGTTTTTGTGATTCTGTCGACTCCTACCTCGTGTCATTATGGATTCAGTGTTTTGTGATCTAACCTTTTTATAGACGACGTGTGTCCTGTGATCACTAACCACACATCCACCCCTACTGCCTTCTGCATGCGTGTTCTCGACCGCCTCCGACCCAAACACCGTATTCAAACGACGATGGTAAAGCACGAGGAAAGCGGAAGTAATCCATAAGAGCATCTCCAACAGTTCCCTATTTGGGTTGCCATCCATTGAAATTTGGCAAAACAATGAAAAATCGATCTCCAACAGTTCTCCAATTGGCTTGCCAAATTATTCCAACTTGCCATCCATCCCTCCCGCGCGCGCAAAGATACGCACGCGAATCCCGCTTGCGATCGCTCCCCCGCGCCTGCCGCTTCTCTTCCCGCGCGCTCGCTGAAGTTTCCTCCCTCCCCGCGCGACCGAGTCCAAGTCCCGCGCCTCAGTCGTCGAGTCATATACCGAGATCCATCGCGCACGGCCCCGACTCCTTCCCTTCCAACGCGCATCCTCTCCGAGACCGATCCCTCTCCGCCTCCTTCATGCCGCAACTTCTCCCCACCGCGAGCAGAAGTGGTGGCCTCGTCCTGGTTGGCGCTCTCGCGGGCAGGAACTTGCTCTCGCCACAACTTCTCGCGGGCAGGTTCAGGTACGTACGTCCACGGCCAAGATCGATCTCGCGGGCACGAACTAGCTCTCGCTGCAACTTCTCGCGGGCAGGTTCAGGTATGTACGTCCACGGCCAAGATCGATCTCATGTTTCAGTAATCAATAGATCGGATAGCATATGTTCTATAGTGCCCTTGATCGTACTGCAATGTCAAGTAGTTCTGTACTTCGATCTGTTGTAGTATATGGTTCCTGCTTCCCGATTTCATCTAGTGTATACCTTGTTTGATATATATTCATTTGAATCAGATTATCATCTACAAACAATGAGGCCTCAACGAGGCCTTGTTTAGTTCACCCCAAACTCCCAACTTTGGCACTATGCAAAAAGAAGATTCCCTATCATATCAAACTTATGGTACATGCATGTAGTACTAAATATAGATGAAATTAAAAACTAATTGCACAGTTTTGTTGTACTTTGTGAGACGAATCTTTTGAGTATAATTTATCAATATTTGGACAATATTTCACAAATACAAACGAAATTGCTACAGTGCGCTACAGTGTGTGAACGCCTGAATTTGGACTCCCAAATTTGGGATCTAAACAAGGCCTGAGGCTTGTATTTCATGTACGTGCTGCTGTCGGCGTCAGGTTTCTGTCCCTCTGTCGGCGTCAGTTTTGTGTCTCAGGTGAATGTCGGCGTCGGGTTGATGGCCTGCTGCAAATCATTGCTGAGAATGGCCGGTACCTACATGGGACTGTAGCTAGTGGCCGGCAAATCTGTTTGACTAGACGGCTGATTCTCTGTCCAGGCAAATCCTGAATGTCGAATCGCCATCGCCATCATGATTATGCTGAATGTGCTGCTGGCCATCGCCACGCAATGGAGGCACGGCGATTTTGTTTCTTCTGCGGCGGCGCAATGGAGGCGGAGGGAAGCCGATCGGGTGGGAGTCACGCGGTCGCGCGATGACAGAGTCAGGGGGGAGCGCGCGATGGTGGTTGTACCGGTCAACAAACCCCCCTAGTGAGCCCTTCTTTTTTTTTTTATTTGGCAAGTTGATTTACATAACTATTGGAGATGGTCTAATTTTAACTTGGCAAATTATTTTACCAAGTTGCTATAACCCATCATTTGGCAAGTGAGATATGAGAAACTGTTGGAGATGCTCTAATGACATGCAGACATAGTGGTGATCTAGCAGAGCTAACATGTTGTTGGCATTCCCCTTCATTGTTGTCATCTAGATATGTTGAATCGATTGGCGCACGGTGGCGTTAGACACAGACAAATTGAAGTTCCCTCATCAACAAGTGCGGATATGGGCCTTTGGCCAATAGGGATACGGCCCTAAGCATGGTCCAAAATGTCCCTTGTTGTATCATATATGTAGTTTTTCTAGCCTAGTCTAGATATATTGGACAAAATACTGTAGATTTTAGCTCATGAAAGAGAGAAAATAGGTAGAGCGCCCCTATCCTTGTTTCTCTAAGGTGACATCATGATCACGATAGAACGTCCCTGTCCTTGTTTTTCCAAGGTGACATCATGTTTTTCAATCACGATGATGTACAAGTTCTTTCAAATTTCATTTTCAAAATAAATGTCATGTACTATATACGCTATTAATTGCCATGCAATCGTAAATCTTAAACTCCTATAATGCTAATGTCTATTACCTATTTCTCTAGAATATGGTGAAGCCACGTCATCCTAGAGGTCCACAGTCACATCATTATGCACCTACAAGTCCACTACCTTTAACTCAAGCATATTAATAAATATCATCTCCATTCCTCTGTCCATCTTTCTTTTTTAGTAATTTACGTTTGATCCTTTCTCATTCCACTACTATATGCATGCAATATCTAATTCCATCATAATACTCCAATTCTTATCAAATTTATACAAGTTCGTATCATTCACACAAGATATTATTTTAAAAATTTCCACAGCAACGTGCATGATATTTACCTAGTATAAATATATTGCGTCCATCCGAGATGGTAAGCATATTCTGTAAATAAAATACTCAGATTTTAGCCAATAATTTTTTAAATCTATTCTTCTTATATAAACAAACCTCACTAGCCTATTTTCTCTTGGATTTCATGAAGCCACGCCATCATGAGGGTCCCACCAAATCACTAAGTGCACCATGAGGAGTAACTTCAAACACCAAATTGCATTAGTTGTCAAGCCATCAAGAGTCAGTGTATAGTCTCCTCTCCTTTAATGAACCAAGCTTTCATATCCATTCAACTCTTCTATTATTCTACTATACTAAAACTAGCAGCTAATCAAATTCATCGTATTTCCTCTTGCATACCCACGAAACGTGCGGGAAATTCTTCTAGTTATATATACATTTTAGGACATAAAACTTGCACTTGCAGCGATAGTTTTGCGTTCAAAGTAGATCTAAAATAATATTGATTCTTTAGCAAATAGCACACGACATAATGTAAGAGAAACTAAAGGGTCACGATATTGTTTTATGAAATTTTGTTGATCAAAATGCAGTTAGCTCTTGTAAAAAAAATGCAGTTAGCTTTCCAGAAATGGAAGGAGTATATATCTAGGTTTTTCCTATAGACCAAACTTCGCTAGCTTTATTCAGGAGTATCTAAAACTTTGTATAAATTAACAAGGCAAGATTGCAACTACTAGTAGAATTCTTATATAGGAAACTTTTTTGATAATATGTATAAATCTTCTCATTTAGCAATTAACAAATATTCTCGTGATCATGACTATGTATCATCTCGTATATGATTTGTTCTAAACCGTATGAGCATGAAATCGAGCCACATATGTATAGGGGATACAAAGCTAGACATGAGTGGCTATTTTTTTTTTTTTTGGATCCAAAGCTAGACATGAGTGGTTCTATATGAAGCACGCGATGGCAGTTTGTAAAAATAAAAGAAGAAGGAAAGAAAAAGAAGGAACAAACGCGTTTAAGGGTATTTTATCTAAGCATACAAAAACTCCCCTCGTGTCAACGGTTTTAAAGTTTAATACCCTATAATCATCATCAAAATTCAAATATATAATTGGAGCACGCATGTGTTTGGCAAGCTCTAGCAGTAGGTACTAGCTAGTATGCGCAAATTAATGATCTGGGTACAAATTACAATCAGGTCATGCTTTGACATCAGATTAGTTTATAGAAAAATATATCAAGATCTAGAACATCATATTAGTTTAATTTTTTTCTTAAAGTATGCTTTGACAGAGTATTTAAATTGAAGTTATAAATATTAATATATTTGGTTAAAGAAATTTAACTTAGAGAAATTAACTATAATTAAAAAAACGGAGGGTACATGGTTATTTTCCTTTCTTTTGTGAAAGTACAAAGGAGATACACACTTATATAGTTAAATATAGAGAGAGATGTGGTGTGTGCGCGGTAGGTGGGTCGTTGTGTGGGTTGAATTTTGTTTGCCTTATTCTCTTTTCTAGTCTTCCCTGTCCCCCGTGTTCAGAGAGAGAGAGAGAGATTTGTATTGGTTAATTATGACTTTACGAGCTCGCTGGATTATTAGTTGGTGGAGACATGTATGAATCCATGTGGATGCATGATTATCGTACGTACAGTACAGCTATAATGCCCATCCATCCATCCGTCCGTCCGTCAGGTGTGTCCACACATGCATATGCACGTTTATATTATACTCTGCTCCTACTTTGCACGGCTATACCCGTACCTAGTACCATGAAGGCTTGAATTATAATATAAAATTAATTAAGCCTGTGAAAAAAAAAAATTGTACATATACCCACGAAAATACAACGAAAAATAATGCAACGATAAAAAAGACAAGTGATAGCTACTTTTGGTAAGGACATGGTGCATGTGAAACAAAATGTATACGCATATATATTTATATATTAATAATAACACTGCAAATATTTTTTTTATATATGTAAAGAGCAAATGTATGCTTGTTTTTTTATCTTAAGGAAAAAGTTTATAGTACAATAATGCACGTATACTGACAGCACAAAATAACAAAATTGTGAACAATGTATATATGATTTGCGTGTTCCATCAAGGCATCAACTTTGTGTTTAATTTTAACCAACGACAATGACACATGATCTGGCCTGGCTCTCGAGATATATCATCATCGTATCATGCTGGCGAGCACGTTATCAACAACTAGTCGTTGGATATATAACTAATAATAATAATATATCCCACACGAATCGGCTCAGATCATAAATATCATGGAGGGAATGGAAAGGACAATCTAACATAGTAACATGGCCCCAACTCCCTTACCTGCACTAGCGACAGCTCGAAAGATGTTTAATTTATCTAAAAATATACACATTTATATCCCTAGTATGTGGCTATGTACGAGCAATATATGTCAAAAATAAACTATCAATGTCTGGTACGGTGTCTTCAGGATCACACGTCTCAAAATAAGTACTAATGCTTATGATACCAAATAATTATCATTATATTGGTCATGAAATTCATATATTTTTTTTCCTATTAATGAAAATTTGGTCATAGTAATATATTTTCATATGCTTACTATCTGTCATAGTAATATCACTATCTTTTCCTATTAATTTGGTCAAATTTGAAATCATTTGACTTATTAGGCCAGTCTCAGTGGGGGTTTCATGGCATAGTTTCCAACGCATTAATATTTTGGAAACTGCTCTCATGAAACTCTCATCTATGAAACTCTCATAAAACATCATTGAGACTAGTCTTAGGATAAATCTAAAACATCATTTATTGTGTGACGGAGGGAGTATTATATATGTTATTGTCAACAATCGCCGTTTTCTTTGTCATTATATTCATCAACTGAAACAAACTTTAGTTGGCGACTCACATTTCGATCAATAATTCCTTGTGTTATATATTATATATACATATTGACCGTCTCTCTTTAATTCATATATCGATCTGTTCAACCATCGCTTTCTCGTAAATTCAAACCTCCCTTTAATTTCTCCGGGAGAGAAAGAGAGATGAACGATAAATAAAAGCTATCGTGTTCCATCTTAAATTTCTAGAATGAAGTTATGATAATGTAATGAAACTGAAGAAGGCGACTGTGGTGGTCGTAGTCGTGGCAAAGCGGCGGTAGTGGACCTTGGATTTCCGTCTGGAAGAAGAACCCATACATGACAAACTACAAAGCCATGCCTATATCTCTGTAGCACACTCTCAATCAGACCTAAGTTCGAGCTCTACATCTCTTATTAACTCTGTAGCAAGTTACTAATTGCTATGTGACTAATTTACAAGTCTATTGGTCATTAACTTAATTGATATGTGTATTAGATGGAGTAGATTTTAATTCTAAGCATATAAAGGGGGCGGCCGGTCTAAAGTTAACTTGGTCACATCGTGGACTTGAATTTTAATTGAACTAGGAGGATTCCCCTCGCATTGCAGCGGGCATAAAGGAGGAATAAAAAGTGAAATGCACCATGCATGTCAAGATAAATTGTTAATGGTAAATAATAGTGGATTGCTGACGTAGACACATTGCATTAAAAGAAATAGATAGTGGGTTTAATTGTAGACGCTGAGGTGGACGTTTTGCATGTCTAGAGAAATAGATAGTGAGGTTTGTTTATATAAGAGTTATAGATTCTTGGATCGTTTTGTGTTTATATAAGAAGAAGAGATTGTACGCGCGCATGCATTGGGCCATGCACACATCATATATTTGCTGCATACAACTGTATATATAGTCTAGGCTAATAAACAGCGGAATCGAAAAGATAGATAGAGATGGAGATAGAAATATTTTGTTGGTCCTGGTCAACAATTAAGGGTGCCCCGGCCTAGTCGTGAACCATGCGCATGCATGAGAAGAAAGGGAAGGGAACATGCATGCTGATTCAATTCGATTGAATTGAATTCAAGATGTTTGTTATCTTATCTTTGCACAAGTAGGAAGGAGTACAGTACGTTGGTCTGAAACCTAACAATAATAACTGCTGCTGTGCTGGTCCAACCATTAACTAATACGAGTAGTATATATTATCCTGTGGGGAGTGGGGACTGCCTGTGCAAGCAGCGTAGGGCAAGTGCAATGCAAGCGAAGAGCTGAAGAGCAGTGTGGCGCTGCTAGCTAGTCTCGTGTGTTCTCACATCACGTTTCCTGTGTTCTCACATCACGTTTCCTTCCTCTTCATCTGTCTGTGTGAGCTTGCACAGTCTGCAGCAGATGCCATGCCAGCCAGCGGCTTCTTCCTCCCGCCTCTCGTCTTGGTCGTCGTCGTCTTCAATTCCCTCGATCGGCTGATGACAGACAGCCCAAGACATGAGTATTATTAATTAATTCCCTTTAATTTAATTGATTGATTGAATGATTACACCTCACCTTACAACAAGGAAATCCTTGCGTTTACTTTGGGTACGCCAGTCGCCAGCCATGCTAATCACGTTGCCTCCTCACTTCCTTTTCCTCTACGATCCTTGACGCGCACCACGGCTCCACTCTGCTGTGCCTCTGTTATATATCTAGGAGTGAAACCAACAAGTGTTGTCTTGTGCTGTGCTGGTCCAACCATTAACCAATATATATATATTTATATACTTATATATTACTCTACGTACAGTATCTTGTACTGACCTGATCACCTGACCTGTGGCCTGTGGGTAGGGGACTGCAGCTGCAGCCGCGTGCGTGGGTCAATCGTGCAAGTGCAAGTGCAAGCATAGCCGGAGGGAGCCTAGTGCTACTGTGTTCTATTGTTTGGTTGGTGTCGTCAGACAGATCAGTCTAGTGTGTTCTCACACAAGACAAGAGGATCACATGGCAGCCAATGAATGCCAGCCCACGTTTCCTTGCTCGTTTCCCTGCGTCCGCTTGCACTTGCACCGGCTTGCCGTGCTGTCTAGCTCTAGCAGCGGCGGTGGCTTCTTCCCGCCTCCCCTTGCCCCCGGACTTGGTCGTCGTCGTCGTCTTCAATTCCATCGGCTGGCTGTTAGATAGATGAGATGACAGCCCAAGACATTATTCATTAATCCATTTGATTGAATGATTACACCTCACCGGCTCACAATAATCCTTGCCTTGCCTTGCGTTTACTTTGGGTAGGCGAGTCGCCAGCCATGCTGATCACGTTGGCTGTTGGCCATGCTGATCACGTTGGCTGTTGGCTCACTTCCTTTTCCTCTCCTACCTCACGCGCACCACCACTCTGCTCTGCTCTGTTTCTCCTGCCGCTTCTGCTCGCCTGCTCCTCACTCCCAACTAGTATATAAAGGAAGCAAAGCAAAGCAATCTCCCCATGTCCCCGTCCATCTCCATCCAATCCAATCTATCTAGGCAGAATTAGGCATCATCATCTCAATCTCTACCCACTGGACGTGGAGAGGAACGGCAAGACAACAAAGAAAAGATGATGGAGGTGGAGAGGCCGCCGTTGGAGCTCAAGGAGGAGCAGCAGCTGCAGCTGCTCATGGAGACCGAGGCCGAGGCCGAGTTGGAGCAGGAGGACCAAGACACCTCCGCCCTCCTGCACACCAGGCAGAGGGTGAGGAACGGCAACAACAACAAGATGGCGGACCTGGACCGCTCCGATTCCGGCTCCGGCTCCAGCTCCAGCTCAGACGACGCAGCAGCAGCAGAGGATGAAGAGCAGGCCCCTCACCACCAGAGCATCTTCTTGGATCCAACCAAAGGTCAGTGAGGCCTCGTCTGCTGCGCCCATTTCTCCTCTCCTCTCCTCTCATTGCAGGCCTTGTTTAGATTTCAAACTTTGGCTCCCAAATTTACTATGCAGAATTTCTATTCTCCGTCACATCAAAATGTTGGCAGCGTATATAGATCTTAAATATAGATGAAATAAAAAACTAATTGCGCGGTGTTATTGTCTTTGTGAGACGAATATTTTAAGCCTAATTAATCAATGTTTGGACAATTATTACCAAATAAAAACAAAAACTGCTACGGTGTAATGACGGGACCCTTACTATGCAGATTTTAGCCACCAAATTTAGAATCTAAACAAGGCCTTAGTTGAGTCTCTGTCCATGTCCTCTCCTGCTCCCTGCTTTCCGTAGATTTCTCCTTCTTCTTGTTTCCTTCATTCCTAGAAAATGTCCTGTGGCCTGTGGGGACACGGATTTTGGTTCCTGCCACAATCATGCCGCAGTACAAAATAGGAATCGGCGGGTAGATCGAGTAGATGGCCCAACCCCACTGACTACCATCCAATCCAATCCCAATTCAGGAGACTTGTACTTGTCACTCACTCAACTGCTGTACCTCTGCTGCAGCTGAACTTGCACTGCACTCCGTTATTGATAGGATAGGATTGCCCCACTCCTTTTCACCACTTTCTGCTGCTTATTATTGCCACTATTGCCAAACCAAACCTTCATGTTTCACACCAAAACGCCATAGCTTAGCTTAAATTACAAAGTGGCCAATTAGCACAAATAAATTCTTTATTATGATTAGTATTCCATCGTTCAATTTCTTTGACTGATGAGATGAGCCTTGATCCTCTAACATCTCTCAAGTGTGCCGTGCCTTGCTTGTATCAATTCTCAACCAATACGTTTTCTGCTGCTGCTTTACTTGAATTGCTCTGACGATGAGGCCATCACTATCAGTACCTCCTGTGGTGGCCTGTGGCTTCCAATAGGTGCACTTTGTACACAGCAGATTAGATACTGGACCCGGGCCTTCTGTCTGTATTCATCTCCTTTTCCTCTCTTCATATAAATCATTACAAGAAAATGAAAGCATGCTAAAGATACCAATTCACCACAGGGAACACATGTTTCCTGCGCTGGGTACGGACAATATCGATCAGAAATGTGCACTGAGGCCTTGTTTAGTTGCCTGAAAAAGGCTAGAAATATGACCCTCTCTCCATCACATCAAATGTTGTGTCGTATGCATGGAGGATTAAATGTTGGTAAAATAAATAACTAATTACACAGATTAGTTGTAAATTATGAGACGAATCTTTTGATCCTAGTTAGGCTATGATTAAATAATATTTGTCAAATAGAAATGAAATGCTACAGTACTCTTCGGGTTAGAAATCTGACCATCTAAACAAGGCCTGACTGAAAGACATGTTCATCTGGCTTCCTCGCTCTCTCGCCTGAATCCATGCACCCAAACCCTGTCCCTTTCCACCTCATATCCCCTCTCAGGGCTTCCCCAACGCGAATACGTGGCGTACTGCCTCAACTCCATGCTGGCCATCAAACTTCCACGTCGAACTCAGTAGTAGCTCCGCAGTGCTCAGTGCAGCCTGCAGAAGAAGCAGTTGCTTCGTCAGAGAAAAGCGTAGAGCTACTACAGAATGTGTGTTGGGAGGTGGTACACGGAGGAAAAGTTGAAAGTAAAAGAGAAAAAGACAGATGTGACAGGAAGATGACGACACAGTACAGTGGAAAGGTAAAGCCACACCCCGATGGGAGTCTGGTAGCTTCAAGGTGCATCTTCCTACGTGTACCCGTGCTTTTACCTCGGGGAGAACAGCACGTGCTGCCCCCGTTGCGGGTGCCCTCAAGACTTCCTGTCCACAGCTTTCCATTTTGTCGTATTGCCTGCAGCCAACAATTTTTAGCTGTATACCGCAGCCTCATTTGGAAGCCTCTTTCTCAGCTTATTCAGTCCTCCTCACCTATGCCGGTGGGTGGCCTTGTAGATACGCTACGCTTGGACACTAGTAACACGTGTATCTTTACATATACGATGACATATCTATCTGCACCTACTTCATGTGCTTCCAATCCAGTAACAACACATTCAAACACCTTCGGCATGGCACTTTCGATGTCTCTTTACAAGAACGCCCAAGGTAGCTTTTAGTTTCTGTGTCCATCCACAGCCTATCTTTCAAATCAAAACCTCCTTATACTAGCTAGCTAGCTAGTTAGTTCCAGTGCTGCACAAGAAAAGAAAACAGAGTTGCAGATAACCTCTTCTACTCACACAAGACTCACAACTTGGTGCAAGGTTAGATAGATTCTATAATAAGTGGATCGTAAAATTACCTTTCCATTTCTTAACTGAAGGTCTATGGAAGTGCCGGCACTGCGATTGGACGCACCGCTTGAGTGGTCCATCATGCACAACTGATATTCTCGACCATCAGGGACACTGCAAAACTGCCAGCAACCTTGATTCGTTAGTTCACAACCAACCGTTATATTATTCGGCACACAGAGGTTAGTCTTGAATGCTCACACACCGTAGGATGGGTACTCCTACCTGGCCATCAGCTTCACAAACTTTTGTCTTCGCCAGTCCAGCTTGATTTTGCTTCATGTCCTGTCATGTCTTCCCAAGCTCTTACTGCACAAAACAGAATCTTTACATATGCCAAACAAAAGAGTAGGTTCACAATATTTCAGCTAGTAGTACTGACATCCCTACTCTAATTTCCTTTTCAGTCTCTGGTCATGCTACTGGACTAGGTGCTAAGAACCAAGTTACAGAAGTTGGTGGCCAAAAACAAAACACAAATGAAGAGATCGAGAAACAGGAAAATGTCAGCGCTCAAGAAACTAACCACACTTCAAGCAATGGAAAATTGGAAAATGGGTCACACTCTAATGGTGTGCATGAGATCTCCACCAGCAGTGAAACCGTGACCATTGCAGATGGACTGAAACTGATTACAACCATCCGTGACGCCAGACACATCTTGCCAAACTGGAGTGGTTCTGTTGACGTTTCTATTGGCAGCACGAGTGCATCTGAAGTTCATGAAATTGAAGTTGAGAAGGATGAAATTGTCACTAAGGGTGAAGTGAAAGTTGAAGAGTATGATCTTCAGAAGATTCTGGACGAGCAAGAAACTCATGACCTCTATTGCCCCAACTGCAATTCCTGCATAACTCGAAGGGTCATCCTTAAAAAGAGAAAGAGAACAGTAAGACAAGAAATACGTGAGGAACCACCAAAAAGACCACAGCTTGAAGAGTCTAATGCCAATGTTCCAAGGCAAACAGTCGATGAAGACTCGCCCGAAGTATTTAGATGCTTGTCATGCTTCATTTTCTTCATCCCAACAGGTATCACTTAACTTGCCTCCACACATTATAGGTGCCTTCATACTTTCAGTTCAGCTTAATTGCCATCAGTACATGAGTACTTATGGATGTAGATCTACAAATAGTAAAAAATGAAATTGTTTCTTCTGTAGTTTGAGATATGTAGATCATGGTTAATTAAACATGAGTACCTTAATTAACTTTACAAGAAGCAAGATTGAAAGCCTTACATGATTTGAACCATACATAAGCTTCTTGTTGGAAGAATGAAATAGATAAACCATGTTTAGGTATTTCTGCTATGACACCTCAGTGTTGACTGTAGTTTCCTATCTTAGTTTTAATCACAACTCCATGTACCTGTGCTTCTACAGTTGTTTCTAGTAGATATTATTTCTAATGTGCCAATTTAATATCTCTGTTGCCACCAGGTTGCAATTTTATATTCCATATATTTGGAAGCAGGGATGTAAACCAACAAGTTCAGAATCCTTCTGCTTCACAACAGACGTCTGAAAACTGTGGAAGTTGGCTTCTTTCTTGTTTCCAGGCAGCAGATAGTCCAAAGCCATCAAATAATGCAGGTATTGTAATGTATAATGTACTTCAGGGTGTTTTCCTAGTAGCATCACTGTAGTAAAAAACCCAGGTTGTTAGTTTAATCTACCATGCTTTAAAAGTTCCCAGGCTTTAATTGTAAAAAAAAAAAAAAAGTTACCAGGCTTTCCCAGAGTAACAAATGTTCCTCTTTATAGGTGTTTTTTTTTCCTGCTCGTTAGCATCAGAAGCTCATGACGGAATTATAGCATTGCTGTCTTACTTTTGGTGCTGTGACAGTTTCTCGACCAATGGCATTGTTTCGAACTAGTATAAAGTAACTTTTTGATTAACACTGCAGTCTGAAGGGTAGTAATACATGCTTAAGGTTCTGATCAACAAGTATGTTACAGATTCATTGGAGGAGCCATTATTAAGTGATCCACAGAGGACCAATCCTCTAACTTCAGTTGAAGACAACACACCAGCAAAACAATTGAAGAAACCATCACCAGCTGGATCCCAAACTACAACTGCTACTAATGAGTCGTTCAGTCAATCGTCCCATGCATCATCTACAACCGTGACAGGTTTGTTTCTCTATAGAACATGCCATCATGAGCACCCAACTATGGGATAATAATATTTTTGGGTTCAGAAACTACAATTTTATTGGCATGTAAGGTAATCTATAGCTGCCTAGAGGCTGTGCCAGTAAAGCTACCATGTTGTTTTGTCGTCTGAAATTTCTACTTGCAAACTGTGGAGTAATTCTAAAATTTTTCCTTGATAACAAAAATAAGAATGTTGTAATGCTACTGAAATGGTAAGATATTACCATGTTACAGGGAGCTTAATACTTATGCAGCAACACTCTTCTTTTTTCACTAACTACCCATGTTAGTTGCAGTTTGTTCAGAACTAGTGTAATCAGCTAGTGCATCAGCGTGATGAAAAAGAGTAACAAAAAAGTATAAATCTCTTATGCAGGATACAGACCATACCAAGAACAAATTCCTCTCTCACAGCCTGCTGGTGATACTAAAACTGATACCGGTCATCTAGTTCACAAAGGAGGTAGGTCTGATTAATTAGACAACTATCAGAAAGTTAGACTCATTGACTTACACATGTTACTAGCAGCACCAAAGTTCGTTTAAGATAGATACCTAGCATCACAATGTGATGAAAAGGAGTAACAAAAAATTATAAACCTCTTATGCAGAATTCACGCAAATACAGGCAGGACATGTGGTAACAGGCCAAGAGCAAATTCCTCTCCCGCAGCATTCTCGTGATACTGCAACTGATTCGAAGCACCTAGGTCAAAAACAAGGTAGATCTGTTAATTTGTACAAACTATATCAATAGAATATGCACGATTGCATTGGTAACACTTTTGTTTTCTTGTTACAGATATTCTGGAAGGTATAACGCCACCCTTTGATAACAGCCCATTTTTCAGCCAACCATTTAAGCCAGTACTCCCAATAAAAGTTTTGCCAGGTATGGTGAATTTGCGTGTCATATATCTCGTTCACAGTATTTTGAGGCTCATTTTACATGTAGTGTTCATATGCTAAAAATTAATTAAGCTACATTTGGCTCCACTTCATACAGTATTGTACCACAGTATTTGAGATTATTTTGTTTATATAGTAAATGATGATGGCCTGCAGGAGAGGACCAACTTCAGACGGATATTCATCAACCAGCTGAGCCGGAAGCTCGACCTCATACAGATACAGTAGTTGATGTCCCTGAGGCTTTGACACCAGTTCCTGCACCATCAGCTCCAAGGGATGAATGGGATATACTGAAAGCAATAGTGTATGGTGGCCTTGTTGAATCAATCACAAGCCTCTCGGTTGTATCAGCAGCAGCAGCAAGTGGTGCCAAGACATGTAAGTTTCTTTCTTGGTTCTCGCATTAATGGATGGCGTCACCCAAATTCCCCTTGTTTTAAGGCTATATGTTGTTCATTTGCAGTGGACATATTCATCCTGGGCATAGCAAACCTTATTGGTGGACTTCCTTTAGTATACCACAATGTAACATACTGTTCTTGCCTCAATTTTACGCAATCTCTTTGCAATGACCATGCAAGACACACATCTGACAAATTGAATGTTTCCTTGTCACAAACAGATTGCTGATCTGCGAAACACAGGAGATGTAGCTGAAAGCAGTGAGCAGGTGGGGCACTACTGGCTAGAGCTGGGAAGGCGATCGAAGTACCAGTTACACATGGTGATAGCCATACTATCATACATTCTATTTGGGTTGCTGCCACCAGTCATCTACGGACTGTCATTCAGGACGAGCGACAACAGGGAGAACAAAATGTTGGTGGTCGCTGCTGTATCTCTGCTGTGCATTGCGCTGCTCGCACTTGGAAAGGCACATGTTAAGAGGCCCAGGACATACTTCACAACCCTCCTCTACTACCTGTCCATCGGATTCAGCGCTCCAGGATTGTCGTATGTCGCAGGCGTCCTTATCACAAAACTCCTGGCACACTTTGGTATCATTGATCAGGGTGGCGCATCAGCTCCTGCTCCTCCAGGTCTCTCATTCCCTGAAGCAGCCGCCTGGGCTTCCTACTGAACCTGGAGCCCTCATTTAGCTTATCTAGGCACACATCTGCATGGAGACAATTTCTATTCAGAGAGTTTTATGTTTTTTTCCCCACAGCACTTGGCCATAGTATAATCTTCATCACAGAATTCGTCTGTACCACAACCTTGTCATCATATTTTTGACAGGAACATATTATCAGTTACAGTCACCTTTTGTCACATCAGGCATCAGCTTATTAGATTGCAATAGCACATCAAAATATGAGTGAGCATCTTATACACCATTGCAATGTGTCACATACATGCTATGTGGCTAATGAAGATGTTTGATACCAATTCCAGCTACACGGTTCACATGCCTCCTATGTACAAATATCCTGAAGCCAGGAGAGGAAAAAAATGGCGATGAAGACTGAACCGACAGGCAAGTCGTGTAGATGACGAACAGTACCAAGGCATCGATTATTGCTTTTGCACTGGCTTCCCGGTCCAGTAAGTCTTGACAGCCACTAGGATCTTTTCAGGGTTGAACGGACCAGACTCGTGATCCATGATTTGGCTCTTCCACCTCATGGCCCCAGTGATAGCTTGTACCTTCACCAATAGCTCCACGTTATCTCTGATGATCACAGTCCCTTCAGGCCTTAGAATCCGGTCCATCTCCAGGAGGATGTACGTTATGTCACACCTGCGATCACTCCATCATTAGTATCTACTTGCTTAAGCTGGACTTGTAACCTTACTACCAAAGAAGGCCGTCAGAAAAGAAAGGCATCACACAGAACCACAGGTCTTGTATGAAGTGAATGCAAGAAAGAAAGTTTCTAGAGCAAATTGAACAGCAAATATATTCCTTACCTATCCTGGTAACTGCTGAAAATTTTATCAGCGTGGATGAGGTCGTAGGTCCTTGGGTATGTTGAGAAAGCCTCACACCAGTCCTGGTAGGTTCCAATAAACCCTCGTTCATAAATAACACCGAGGGTGTCATGGGCCAAGCCTGAAGGCACAACATTCATCACCCAAAGCGGGTACTCCATCAATGCAGCTGCAAAACCCCCTATCCCTGCATTCATGTCCATCACGTTCCTGTATCGTCTTTTACCCAGTGGTGGAATCAATTTTTTGTAGTGATTCACTCTCTCTGACCACACCTTGTTATCCTCTTGGAACTTCTCAGGGGTGAAGCCTGGAACTGAACCGCGAATTATTCTCGGGGGAACAGCAAATGCCCTTTTTGGCCATCTCTCAAGGGCTCCACCAGCAACTTCATCTTCACTCTTCACATCTGGGAGAGGAGATATGCAAGTGTCCATCTTCTTGTACCTAAATTGTTCAGATCAGGATGAGCTGTTGCAACCAATTAAGCAAACACTTCACAAAAAGAGAGTAAAGCAGCAGAAATCTTACCAAGCAGAATCCACATCATTGCTCTTACAAATCTGCGGAGCATCATAGACCTTCCTACTGTCGACACATTCTATGTGATTGATAGGTTTCTGCCAAATAGCAAGATCACCTTTTTCTATGACCTTCTTCCAGCAGAGCCGTTTTGCTAAGTCCTCAATCTCATCTTGCTCTTGCTTCAGGTCTTCTTCTGTCCTCTCCCACCCCTTGTAGTGCCTCTTCCAGTGGATTGGAGGCCCAGAGAGGATCCAGTAGCCCCCTGGTCTAAGAACTCTGTCTACTTCTATCAGATAGATGCCGTCTGTTCAGACATATCATGTGGAATTATCTTAATCAGTTTGTGTTCGATGAAATGCAACTGTAAGCTGTAGTAACAAATAAGAAAACAAGTTTACCAAGCTTATTCCATGGGATCAAACATCTAGAGCAGTGCGCCATGTCAAATGCTCTAGCAGGATATGGGATTCTTTCAGTCCCAATCACTCCAATCATGGCTGGTACCCCCCGTTCCAATGCAAACTGTACCTGTGCCTCATGAGAATCCCTTGGCGCAAAAGACATGGTGATGATGTTCCTCTTCATAAGATAAGCACCCCAGCTTGCAACCTGTACAGCAGCAAAGATACTATCATCCCCAAATCCTGAGAAGGAATCACAGACAATATTGTAGAAACATTGCTATAGTCACTTACCCCACATCCAGTATCAAGCGCAGTTCGGATGTTGCCTTCATTTAATGGTACAAGGGCATTTATGTCATCAATATAAGCATCGGCACCACGTGGGAACATGGTGCCACCTCCAGGGAACCTAAGCAAGTCTCCCTCGACATGGATCCAGTTCTGAACAGCCTTCTCGATACTGAGCTCCCGATGAGGAATGTTATTGAACCAAGCATAGTCGCGACTTTTTGGCCACTGGAAGGGGTTGTTATAGTTTGGAGGCGCAGGAATCAAGCATCGAAGCATGTCCTCTTTCTTTGGGCAGTGCCGCTCCCTGTACTGCATCATTTTCTTTGGGAACTTCCTAGCCCTCCTTGGATCTTGGCAAGGGGTATACTCACTATACTTGAGCTGGCAAGGTGGGAATTTCTCCACCGCAAGCGCCGATTCATTGAAGCCCACCTGGTGGTGGGCTTGGAAATCCAGGCGAGTACCAGATGATCGCACAGTATCTTTGCACTGGGTTCTGGTACTTATTAAGGAAGAGCTAATGCCGTTTGAGGTGCCTTGCCAAGCACCAAGAATGTATGCTGTGACACAGAGGCCAATGACGCCTATGGTGAGAGTTACGCGCATCCTTTGGAATTCTGGGTGGCGCACCTTGGAGGATCCATCCTGTTCTTTTGCCATTAGAGCTGCAAGAAATTGGAAATGAGCACATACATACAACGCAAAATATTTCGCATGATAGGTAAGAGATGAAACAATTTCATATGACAGGTAAGAAATGAAACGAGGGAGAAAAGTTGGGGAAAGCTAAACAGGGTGATTGAGAACGGATAAGCTAAACTAGAAATATGGCATTATAAACAAATGACGTTTTTGGACTGCAACAAGTAACTAATTACAAGAGAGAAAAAATCATCTAATTATGACAGGAGGTAGTGCCATATTTCGGAAACCCAGAAATTTGTAGTATGGTTGGTTCCACACTTGCAATATCATGGATTTTGTAATGGAATATTTTCAACTCTGTGTAATTTATAAGTGATGAAATTTATAATGGCAGGAATCTCATTAACGATTGTTATATAGAAAAAATCTGGAATAGGCAACTGCGTTTTGGTGCTGAGGTTGGAAGTTAGAAAGGTAAGCAGCAGGCAGCAACAAAGTGAGGGATACAGATGTAGCACCCCTAACCCTCTGTTTCCTGTCCCCAAAGAAGAAAGTGGGCTGCAGAAAGCAGAGAAAGGCACTACCGACCCATCATCATTCTTTTCCTTTTTATCAAAAAAAAAAAATCATCATTCTTTTTCTTTGTGAGGTAATAACAATACTAAACTGCCGAACAGAGGCAAGTCGATGCAAAGCAAGTATACTTGAGTGGGCAAGCATGTGGTGTGATGATTAAAAATATGAATTGAACAGGGCAGGACCGTAGGAGCGAGTAAGAAAGTTTGCAGTTTTGCAGCAAGGTAACCAACCAGGTTAATAAGAACCCTCAGACAGAAAGGGTAACTCAGTTTTGGGCCTGGTGTGGGAATGGAAACCAAACCCTACGGAGGGAAATCAAACCTCATTGATATGTGAAAAAAAAAAAAGAGCATTTTGGACAAACAGGGGGGAATTATACTCCGTCCTTAATTATGACAAAGAGGAGAGGAAGAATCAAGAGAAATCTCGTGGTCTTCAGTGTAGCAATAAGGAGAGGGAATAAACAAACATAGTAAGTAGAGAAAGAATGTAGGGAAACAAGTTGAGATGTGGATGTGAGTGGAGTAGTATGACAGTTGACGGAGAAGAAGGAACTAATAATAATAAACAAAGGAATGTAATGTAATCTAAGCACGAATCTGACTTGACTTGATTGGCATGTCAGCCTACCTTGAAGTTGCAGCGGAAGTGTTGGATTTGCAGTCCGGAGTGATGTGTTGGCCAGCGCAGGCAGGGCAGGAGAATCGGCGGCGCGGGAGCCCGGAGAGGGAGAAGGCCAGGAGGGAGGAGGGAGAGAGGAGAGGATGGAAGAAGAGGAGGAGTCCTCAGCTCAGCCGCCGGAGGAGGAGGAGGAGCGGAGGACTCGCTCGGTGAGCCTCCTCTTCATTCACAGCAAGGAAGACTGATGGCCCGGCTTGGAACTGGAAGAGGGCCGGCCCACTCAGGCCCTCCTTACTCATTGCACGGCGACGGGACAAGAATTTTTTTTAACTTTTTTTGTACCTTTATTTATTTCTTAGACTAGATCCTTTTGTACGACCATATAATTGACCAAATGAAAAGTTTATAAGTAACAAATACACGTTTCTAGCTCCCTTTTAAATCTGTTATCATATCTTTTCTGTTATTATTTAATATTTTAATCGATGTGTGTGTGTGTGTTGGGGGGGGGGGGGGGGGGGGGGGGGTGTACTTGTTTCTTCAATCAAAATCAAAATAATAAAAATGTCGGTTGCTTTTCAAAAAATCTGTCTCCATTTCTATTCTTGCTCTTATAAATGCATTGAGATTTTTGGTCTCGTCTGTTAGTTTCCAATTGTAATAAAACTTGTCTTCATTTTAATCTTTATCCTTGCTCTTATAAATGAATTCAGATTTTGGTTTCGTCTGTTAAGCTTCCAATCATATACGTAACAAAGTTACTTATTATATGATTGGAATCTTATATTATATAATTGAGCAAAGTTACTTATATAAAAGTGTTCTTGTTTGCAATAATCGATCGGTTCCAAAACTTAGTACCATCAGTTCGTTCATGCAATCAATGCATAATTTTAAATATTATATAATACTAATTTCCATTATCATCTTATTAATAAGGTGGCCATTATGTTATACTATTGTTTGTAATTTACATTATTGTCATCTTAACATGTTTTCTGGTATCTCATCACAAGTGAGAGTGGTGGAGGCCAAACCGCACATTCTTATTGACGCATTTAGGATCCTGAAAACCAAAATAACAAGAACACTAAAACTTAGTTCAGCGAGCCATAGCAGGCTAACTACATGGATCGGAGAGAGACCCAAAAAAACAAACAAATAAAAAATCAGAAAGATACATGTTCGCCTGATCCCGCTTGATCCATAGATAGATCAGATCGATATAAGAGAGGAAATCAGGAAGAAATGTCAATGTCCGAGCAGCACAACGACGCCAGTGCCATGCATTCCTAGGCAAAGGGTAACCTGCCTTCTTGCTCGATGACCAGTCACATAAATTGCATAAATACAATCGATCGATGCATCCATCCATATATACAGATAAATAATATGCATGGGTTCCAAATTAAATTAAAATCCGTCAAACAGCCTAGCAAATAGGCAGAAAACAATCTACCCTAACCAGAGAGCAATGAAAGCAACATTGCAAAAACACACGGAAACTCAAACAAACAGAAACCTGCCAGGGTGAATGACAACACACAGCTGATAGATGAAGATGATCAAAGGGAACTTTTTAAATTATAGAGAAAAATAAAACAAACTAGTACGAGAGGAGAAGAGACCATCACTTTTTTTTTTCAAAACAAGAAGAGATCATCATAGAGAGATGCATGGCCCAAGAGTCAAAGAGATATCGATCGAGATGGATCGTCTGAGGAGAAATAAAGGAAGTTGCTGATATATATATAGCGAGTGAGAACTGAAGCGCACCACAACAGAAACTGGAGAGTTGCGCCGGCCCTCCACCTCCAATTTCACTAATTTCTCGGATCATCGGAGGAGTTCACGGAAATTCGTTGCAACAACCTGATCCCATCAGGTCAGAGTTACTAGTTCCGTCCCAGCATATATATAATTAAGTGTATTTATTATTCTCGGCAATGTAATTCTTTTTTATTTGATTGAGGCTGTAATTCTTTCAAAATTACTAGTAGTTTTTTTCACAAATAAAAACGCTCATATACATACACTGCCATCGTGCATATATATAACATACAGTGTGAATTCACGATTATTCATGCACGTCGCACATATACATATATACACATACACTTTTTTATAATAACTAAATATACACATACTACACTTGGTACAAACTACAACCATATATAGCTGCAACAATGATCCAAGCATATACATGCACCTACCTACCTACGGACCTACCTAAGTACCACCAGATCGATTTCTCCATCCATCTGCATCTCGCTTGATTTGCATCATCTGTCGTCTCGCCTGCCCTTATTCTCTGAATTACTAGTGCGGAATATATCCACCACTATACCCAACTGGTATATATATGTACTGCTATAATATGTTGCTAGTACTCCTATAAGAGAGAGCTCAATCTCATCTCAGACTCAACGCATACGTCTTGCCTCAGCTTTGCCGACACCGGCGACACGTCAAGCAGCACAAAGCACCAGCACCTCCTATGTCCGGTTTACTGCAACAATGGTCTTGCGCTGCATTCCACTTACTCCAAGAACACAAAACCACCAATTTACATGTCTCATCAATCTGCACAAGAAACTAATCAGCTTGCCTTCCATCGCCATGATGTGTGCATCTATATATCATTTTTAAACAAATCTATCTATATAGTATATATCATCACCATGCGTGTCCTACCTTGCTCTGTCTCGTGTTCCAACAAGCCATCCCAACGGACTTTCAGAATCTCGTATGCCTCCGAACACGGGAGACCAATCACGCTTGACCCATCATCGGTTGGAAGCTCAATCGCCAACCCCAGACGCACTAGTGTCTCCATGGCCTTGTCAATCGGCATCTCAATCTACAAGGAAATCCAAATACCTTCAGAATTTCCATAATCTATTTGCAGCTCATGCCACACCATGAGTACGAGAACAATGTATCCATAGGCTTTCACCTTTGCCTTGAATTTCTCGTACATAAACTGCTCGCATGTATCTTTTATGCTTGCACGAGATGATACCTGTAAAGGACCATAAAGGCGGAGTAGGTAGTAATTTGACAACTATCAACTAGGTTCCAAACTTCGGTTTACCACTGCTTAATGAAACACATGCTAATGCATGTTCTCGAAAAAACAACAACTATCAACTAGGTATAGTCAGTTAAAAAAAACTATGTATCAGGGTATCAAAGTTGAACATGCCATACCTGATACTTCTTTCTGCAGAGTAACATAGCATATGCCAAAAGTGCTTCTTTGTACTGCACAAAAGCAAATCATTAAAGGAATCATTAGCCTCAAACAGAAGCCACAAATTAAAAAAAAATCATTTGCCTGCTCGGTGATGAATAGAAACCTGTTGTTGCTCAGAAGCATCAAGAAGGAAGTAAACTGAGCCAAACCCACTTGCCAATGTCTTCTCGTATAGTGTTTTATTCACCAGAAGCTGGAAAACTTACACAGTCAACTAAAGGATATATTGTGTTGTAACAAACGGGGGGAAAAAGCAAATGATTTACCTGGTATCTATCACGGGTCTGTTTGTAGCCCAGTGCCACACGGAACACAAGTATGACAAGTGCACTACTAGCAACTATATCAAGAAGAAAAGCTGACCTGCATTACCATGCAAGAAACAAAACCACTGTATATAATTTTATTAATTAACAATGCATGTAGTTCCTTCAGCTTATACTGACACAAATTACATACTTACGGCGATGAGGCTAAACTCTCAAATTTGTAGTTGACGACATATGCCAATAGACCTATTACAGTAGCAATATCTAGCCTTACCTGCATTAAAGGCAAACTATCAACAAACCTATGTGCAAAAGAAAAGAATCCCATGTATGTATACAAGGCATATAGTAAGGGTCCACATCGACAACATGTGATTAGAGTAAAAAAAAAGTTAGATAGAGAATTACTGTATCTAGGATGCGGAAGGACAATTTCTTGTGGGGAAAAACTACCTGCAGACAAATTTTATCATGACAGTCACTATGATGCCAATACAACAGTGTGAAGGCTTCATCAGTACTAAAGTAATCAAGACAATAGATTTCTCATCTGAGTAACGACAATAGATAGCAAGCCTTCTAACTAGAATGATATTAATGAAACGTATTCTAGATCTGGGAAACATTGCTTTCCTTAAACATCGAGGAAACGATAAATTTTATTTTTTCCAGTTTATCTGAGACTCAGGGACTTACTGGCAGATCTGGGATCGGAATCCTCTCATAAATTTTCAGTTGTAGTGGAAGCATCTCAGATGTATCGTTCTCACTTTGAGCATCTTCATCAGTGTAAAGTAGTATTAACTCCTGGAATGCTGGTTCCTGGCAAAGTTTCTAGTTTAATTTGATACCCAAGTCTATGCAAAACAAAAGATAAATCATTTAAATATTGCCAGTTCTCTATCCATGGTAGTCATATGTCAAATGGTTTTGAACAAAGGTTGTGTCCATCCTATGCCATTTTGATTGCTTTTATATTTATTTATTTATATATTTATTTATTTTTGAATTGCTGTCCAAGGCACTCCATGGCCACGTGTGTATTTATAGTGTAACCTGTTCTTTTTTTTTCTGTTGCACTTGACGTAAGCATGTGATCAATCAGTTATTGAACCAGCACAACCAATCACACCTTTTCATTGCAACAATCAAATCGTAAGAAAATGGATGACCCAAAATCAAGTTTCTACATACCTGAAGAGTAGACCTCCCAAACAGAATACCAAAAGAAGCTTTCACTATCTCCCAGATATTGTTATTGCAAGATTCTCTGCTTGCAGGTTCCCATATATTAGCAAGGGTAATCCTTGGTAGAAAGTTTGGCCTAGGAAGTCACGAAATATGATATGAATGGTTGAGTTATATAATATCACAATTCACAACAAAAGAAATCATCAAGCAAATGAGTAAATGACCATTTCATATAATTTTTCAGACATAATTTTGTTTTTTTATAGCAAACTCTTTCCAAATTTATGTATATGAACAATAAATTGGTAATAGTAATATCTATTGTAGCTAGAAGAATATGTGCAAAGGAACAATAGAATATGGGCTATGCTTCAGAAATCTGGAAGTTTATAACAGGCTTGGTCATCAGATTCTTATACAATAATGCTGTAGAGCTAGGCTGCATTAATTTGCACAAAGTACTAATATTACTAAGATGTGATAATATACTTGGGGTCTAACCTCACATGTCCTTCAAGATGTTTAGTTTCATCGTTGGATCTTATCGTTGCTTCTGGCAGAGAAGGTATTAGTCCAGTCCATTTAAGCAATCTTCTTAACAGTCTTCCACGAGGACCAACAGGTGACAGAATTCCTTCATAACGAGAGACTGCCCTTTGTGCAGCGATCCAAATAGGAACATCTGCTTCAGGTAACTGATCAGAACTAAGCTTGTCCCATGAGGAGCTTTCTAACAACAGCAGTGAATTATCTGCATAAGTTTGCTCTTTAAGCCAGAGTCTTAATTTATCGATCCAGATCTGAAATCCCGGATTATCTGTTGATCTTTTCAAAGCCTGCCATGAACTAAAATAATCACATACAATTAGCCAAAAGTTCTGAGTGACATACAAAATCCGTAAGAGTTCAGAAACAAGGGACATAATTGGAATACTGATTTCATAACAAGTTGCCTAGTAGTAGCGAAATCTGCAGCATCTAAATTATTCTTGAATTCTGATAGTTACAAAGGTCTAGGAGCACACATGGATTGTAGCAATAGACGCTTTTGAGTTAATTGGCCAAAGAACAAAAAAGCACATGCACTGTTGATGCACAATAATAAAACTGCAGCTCCTAAACTGTTATCATAACATGTATAGATAATCCGAGACAAATGTTACTTCCACACTAGAACCATCTCTTTCAACTCTGTGTGTATTGTGCACAATAGTATATCCACTAAAGACTTAGTGTTGATTGTATGGCAGGTGAACAGGATAGAATTAAAGTAAGAGGTTAGTGTGACATTGAAGATCATGAACACTAGGCATGTAAGGACAGAAAGATTGACTGACCTCATTAAGCCATTTGCCTGGCTTTTTCAAGGGCTTGGAGAGGCTGAAGAAGACATTCTGCAAGAGTTTTGATTGCAAGTAATCGAGCTTCTCAACCAACAGGAGGCCTTTCTGCCTCTCAGTCGCATATCCACGCCTGGAAGGGAGGAAAAATAAGGGATGCTTTGCAGAGAGTGATAGTTCCTTATAGAGATATGAATGAGGCAGCAAGCCAGGGAAAAAAGTGTAACCTGAATATTATTGCATTAGATTGAGCAGCCTTCTTCCAGTCGACATAAATGGGCAGCGTGAGGAGGTAATCGCTGTTCAGGGCGTACGTCAAGAGCAGATCTTGTGCGGACAGCTCTTCAAACTGAGCATTGCGTAGTAGGTTCATGAAGGAACGCTGAAACTGAGTTGCAAAAGCGACTTTTTTTTTTTTTTTTTTTTTTTTAAAAAAAAAAACAAGGAAGTCACACAAAAGCAATTAGTCAGTAGGCACTAGGCAGGTGGTTTGGCATGGGTGTATATATGTAGCTTACTGAATTTATAAGCAACTAGAGTTTGAAAGCATGCATGTATCTTGTTTCATCGTTATCATTGTTACCTAGTCTGGGAATCGGGGTCTGGGGCCAATCCGAGCAGAGTTCTCAAGCCCATGCTTCTAGTAAGGAACAACGTGCCATCCTGTTGGGTGATGCCAAAGAATCCAGAGGCGGCTTTGCCGTTGACGACTTGGTTGGAGTCGGAGGCGGTGTCACTGCCATCCTGTTGCTCTTGCTCGTCCTGGTGGCGTTGCGTGAGCATGTAGGAGGTGCGCATCTCCTCGAGCATCCTCTTGTGCTCGGCGTGAAGGATGGCGTCCAAGCATCTGCGAAACAGAGCATAGACACTGTTGGCGAAGTGGCAAATAACATAATAATATATAAAAGTAGCGAGTGAATTGCAGCACCTGGCGCAGCGCTTCAAGTCCGCGGCTTCGTCGTCGGACGCGAACTGCTCGAGGACGGCGTCGAGGAGGGCCGCCTTGGGGACGGCGATGTAGCGCTGGCGCGGCACGTGGATGCCGGAGATGCCCTTGGAGTCCGATGAACCTTGGGGCCCTTCCTCTTCCCAGTCGTCGTTGGAGCCCCCCTCGGAGTCGGTGAATACGCCGTCAGGCTGGTCCCACGGGTCGGAGCCGGAGCGGAGGGGATCGAACTGCACGGCGGAGGTCAGCCTAGCGGTGGAGCCGACAGAGCAGCGCGCGGCAGTGGTGGACGAGGAGGAGGGCCAGGGGAAGGACGCCACCGGCGCTGTGGAGAAGGACACCGGTACGGCGGCGGGCAGGTTGGCGCGCAGGAGGAGCATCGCCGCCGCCGGGAGAGCACGTCACGCACGAGTGGCTGGCGGGCAGTCGCGGAGAGCCGCCGAGTCGGATAAACGCCCCGCAGCCGGTACCACACGTGGCTGGCGGCCCATTCGGTTTATACTTCAATTTGGGCCGGGGCCAGCCCACTTATTAAGAGGAGGAGAAGGAAATTGAGAGGCCCATCATCCATTGACTCCGCCGCCCGAATCCCCATCGGCGCCGCCGCCCGTCTCCGGTGCTCCGGCGACGCCCAGGTACGCCCAGGTGCTACGGATCCCTGCCTCTTTCCTTTGCTGTGCTCTTTCTTTCTGCCTTGCGCCGTATCTCTTTACATGCTAGTCTTAGTTCGCCTGAGGAGGATGCGGATCCATGCGCTGCGCTGTGCGCCTCCGGCGGCCGGCCGCTGTCTGCCCGGTGATGACCCCTCCCTAGCCACTACCACACCAGGCGCCCTCCCATCCTCAGTCCACCACCTCCTGCCGCTAGGTCACCATCGATTCAGCCAGCAGCGTTCCACTTCATTCTAAATGAAAAAGGGAATGCAGTTAGTTTGTCCATCCATCTATGTTGCCACATTTCATTTCTTTCCACTCGGTATGCTGCGTCTGCATTGTTGATCGATGTCCCACACCAATTGCAATTTACCAGTGCACATGTCATGTTTAATTGCCCTGTGAATTCCCTACTTTATATTTGGTTAATAGTATATTTATATTCAGCACTATGAACCTCTGAAACTGAAGCAAAGCAGGCGTTCCTTTTCAATTATGGTTGCCTCTTCATTTCGTTTATCACTAACTGAGCATACCTTGTTCGGTTTACCTTTACCAGTGTCAGCTATTGTATATACAGGATCTGATCTTATCTAATCATGCACATTTCCTTTTCAGTGTCGTGCAGGGACCTTCCTTGCTGATCCAGGAAGGCAGGGCTCATGAGCAGCACGCCAGCAGCAAGCAGTAGCCTAAAGGCAGCCCTCTCATACTGCGTCAGGCAAGTCCGCGCCTATGACTACCACCACTACCTCTGCCTTCTCCACCTGCCTCTGGCCATGCGCAAGGCCGCGTTCACCTTCCGCGCCTTCAACGTCGAGACGGCAAAGGCCATGGACGTCGTGTCCGACCCTCGGACTGGCCTCATGCGCCTCCTCTGGTGGAAGGACGCCGTCGACAAGGTCTTTGCCAACAAGCTGGTCGAGCACCCCGTTGCCCAGGCGCTCTCTTCGGTCGTCACAGAACACAAGGTTAGCAAGCACTGGCTCAAGCGGTCCGTGGAGGCGAGGATAAACGACGCCAACCGTGACGAGGGCACCATTCCTGAGACAACCGCTGAGTTGGAGAGGTACGCGGAAGACACCCAGTCCACCATCCTTTACATGACCCTGCAGGCTGGTGGGATACAGTCCACTGTCGCTGATCATGCCGCTTCTCACATCGGCAAAGCTAGTGGGCTTCTGTTGCTGCTCAAGGCGCTGCCTCACCATGTAAACAAGCAAGGGACGGTACCTTATATCCCAGCTAGTGTGGCCGAGGAATGCAGCCTGCTCACACGGGATGGTGGCAGATCGGAGGTCAGGATGGACGAGAGGCTGCCAGATGCAGTTTTCAAGGTTGCGTCTGTTGCGGAGGCTCACCTGCACAAGGCGAGGGAGCTGGCATCGTCGGTGCCTAAAGAGGCGATCCCCGTTCTCCTCCCAGCCGTGCCTGCCCAGGTCCTCCTGGATACCCTGCGGAGATGTGAGTTCAATGTGTTTGATTCTCGGGTGTCGAGGGGAGTACACGGGGTCTCTCCTCTGTGGTATCAGGTCAAGCTTAACTGGAACGCGTGGCGAGGCAAGTACTGATGAAGATCCGAGCAAGTTTAACATGTTCAACCATGGAAGAACTGCACTTAACTGCAGGCTGCTGCTGTTTCTTTTAGCAAAGCTTTATTGAGTACGCTTGTTATCATATAACAAAAGATTGAATAAGATGAGTAGGGTCTGCTACTTGCGCCAGCTTGGTGCCCTTTGAGCAATTTTTGCTGTGGCTTAGCTTGGGAGGTTTGTGTTGTTTGCGGTGCCTCTTTTACATACGTGAAGCTGATGTATTTGTGTTGTGCTGTACGCACCACAGTATTATATGGAGTCCGTTGTGCTTCTGGCTTTGCTCCATTTACATGAGCTCCTTTATTTGAGACAGGGGATTATATGGCCTTGCTAATTGATTGATTGATTAACTTCCGTGTTATTATGATCTGGACGGAGGAGGAAGGCTACTTGAATGATACGTTACGGAACAACAATCGTGAGTAGTTGGGCCTTTTGTCCATGTCATCCGGTGATTTCGGGCCAGCAACCCTCTGGTGATGCCGTGGCTTTCCCGTTTGGCCCAAGAAGCCTTCGCCTCCTCGGCCGCCGGCGCCGCCTGCCATGTGACTGCTCACCCCTGCGGGACTGCGGCTGCGCCGGCGATGATATTGCCGTCCCCTGCTCTCCTCCCTGGCAGGGCTCAGAGGCCGCCTCTCTCACCGGCGGCGCCAGCTACCGCCGGGCACCCAGCCTCTGCAGACTGCCTGCCTGCCTGCAGCACAAGTTTCTTCTAGGAAAAATGAACAAAAGCTCATCGCCGTCGTCTTCCGTGCCCAATCTTCTTCACCAGTTCTAAGGTAAATACACAAATACCACGTAAGCCAACCTATTGATCAAACTTGGCTACATTCTCATTCCCAGTGCTAAGCTACCAATTAAATTTGTCTTCCACCCTTAGTCTTTTTGCACAGCTGCATTTGACAAGGTGCTTGCTGTAGTAGTCCTTTCTACAATAAAAAAACTGAACTTGTATACTAAAATATTGCCACCAAGCAGCCATCTGAACACGTCTCTTTGCTGCTGTTTTCTTCTACAATCCTTTTTCTCCACTACAGGAACTCGCTATTATCATACACTAGAGCAAAATGTTACGTGTGGGTTTGTATAATGTTAGGGTAGCTATCTCATTTTATCTTAACTATTACCATTTAAAAAAAACAAATCTAATTAATGGTGTGTAAAGTAGGAGAAAATGGTGTTTTCAATTTTAAAAGACACGGAAAGGTAAAATAGCACGTTAAAAAGCGTGAGGAAATCATCATCATGATTTTTTATTCCCACATCATCATGGTGTTGTTGTTTTTTGAACTTGAAATTTAGAGTTATATTTTTGTTATCTTTCTTGAAGAGTTATGTAATATTGTTGTTCCAAACAGCATAATTGCAATATCTTTTAATTAATAATATAACACACGCTCATACATATATGTTATCATGATATTATGTTTTCCGTTGCAACGCACGGGTATTTACCTAATACTCCCTTCAATTTTCTCTTCTATTCCTCTCCTGGTACCTTGAAGGGTAATGCTGAATCAGTGCTTTGTTCTTTGGAAGGCATTATGACATCGAGAAGGTTCCATGATATTAACACGTACGACTTAGCAACCTTTTTTTTAGATACTGATGATGTCAATGTACAGTAAAACAAAGTAGGAAGAAAAACTATGAAGCTATGTGCACAAAGCAGCCTATTTCTCTAAGACAAAGAAATTGATTGGAGTAAAACCGCTTGTCAGAACCATGAAAATAGAACAAACAGTTGCAAAAAATTCTCTTTTGAACGTACCTCTACAACACATACACGTAATGATATCATGTACCAAAACCCATCTAGCGCTCTGACCGTTGACGGGAATAAAGACCAATTTTGGTACACTCAGAAACCCGTCAATAGTCCTCGATAGAATGAAGATAAGCATCCCATGAACATATTTACCACTAATAAAGTTCCACTTGTATTCTTAGCTTGTGAAATGCAGGAAAGCTGGAAACAGGCCCTGTGAGACCAAAACCTAGGTCTACTGACCTGATTCTGGTCTCACCAGGATCTGACCACTTAGCAGGATCCCTGAACTCTACAGGAGAACCTGATCCTGGATCCAAATGTACCACACATCAACATTCCACCTGATTGGTACAATGGATCAAGGATCCACATAGAAGCAAGCAAGATATCAAGTGAACCCAACTTCGAACAAGACTACACGTGACAAGCCGTGACAAAGACACCGGGAAGCCGTCACGTGGGCTGTGGGCCAGTGCCAGTCGGCCGACCCACCTTTGGTGGCCTCGACACCTTGGCACCGCTCCCACTCGCCACCTGACCTTCTAGAAGGGGAGTGGGACCCACAGTCGGCCAGGACCCAGTCGGCCGACCGCACATGGGCCCCACTCAAGGTCGGTTTGCTTCCACCGCCTTCCTGCATGACTCCCACATGTCCTGTACCAAGAGCCGTCCATTCAAGTCGGTGGAAGGTCGGTTTGATCCAACGGCGCATAACGGAGAGCACACGGATCGCTGACGTGGCGCTGGAGTAACCCCTACTCCACCTCCACTATAAATACCCATGCCAATCAAATAACTTGCGTTTGAAATGCTTGAGCAGCATGGCCAGCAGCATAGGCGCCAAAAGTGAATTTCTTTGCTCTATCAGGTAGAGAGTGGTTCATCTAGGAACGCTAAAGCCTCGTATATCCATAGGAAATCAGAATGCATGCGTCAAGCATGGAAATTCAAACCAGCTTGCATTCTTTTCTCCTACTCCAGTATTCATTTGGCATGAGCCCTCAACCCTCATGGAGAGGAACTCGATCTCACCTTTTGCAGGAGAGAGAGAGATCTCGAATGCTCAAGCACACCTCGAGATGTGGCCTCCTCTTCCGGCCGTGCAAATCGTGGAGATTTGGCGGCCGTGACGCCCAAAGTAGCGGCGGTTGCCGTCCCACACACCAGGAAGAGAGCGGTTGAGGTCGTCACCTCCGACAATGGTGCCGGTGGTGTGCCGCGGCGGGCCGGAGTCCACGGCCACGGCACGTTCCCTCGTCTAGGACGTCCGGCCGCCGGTGGGGTTCGACGTCAACGGCGCCTTCCACGACGTGTGGCCGCCGGACGGGTTCGAGGCCCCCGCGCCGGTGGCGGGGGCCTCGTGGTCCGTGGGTAGGTGCCGCAGCTCCGATCCCCGGCGCACGCCGCCACGGCGCGCGTTCGAGCCGCCGCAGCCGGGAATTTATGGCCGGAGCGCCTCGCGCGTGCCGCACCTCGGCCGGCCTCTCGCCGCGGAGAAGTTCTACAACGTAGAGATGCCGGCGGAGGAGTGGGGCGCGTGCGTGGAGGTGCGCGCTGCGTGGTTGTTAAGCGGGGAGCGGAGAGGGCAGACAGCACGAGCTGCTCCTAGTGAAGGCAAGCACCACCGGATCGATGATGTGGAGGCCGAGGAGAGAGGTGCACAGGGGACAGTGGAGCGACCGACATGAGCGTGCCCAGAAAACCGGCGGGCTCTGTTCATGCGCGTGCGGAGTCAAACCAATAAAAAGCTGAACTCTTGATAATCAAAGGCTACAAGAGCTGCCGTCCCGCCTAGCCGTGAATGGTCTCCTCACTCGCCTAGCTGTATAAGCTGATAATCAAAGGCTACAAGAGCTGCTGTCCCCGCGCATGGCCGTGAATGGTCTCCTCACTCGCTAGCTATGAATGGTCTCCATAGCAAGACGCACAGATGCAGCCTTTTACAATGACCATCGCGTGCAGGAAGCGCCGAGCGGCCGACGGTAATTTATCGGGAGGTGGGATCGACATGAGCGTGCCCAGGAAAACCGGGAACCCGGCGTGCTCTGCGGTTCCTTCCTCAAGAGAGACGGTTCCTTCCTCAAGAAGACAGAGATGTGGTTCCTTCCTCAAGAAGACAGAGATGTGGTAGAAGAGAGAGATGTGGTTCCTTCCGAGAGAGAGAGACGGAAGCAGCGTACTGGCAGACGTACGCCAGATTGCAGCAGCCGTACGCCAGCGAAGAAACGTGCATGCGTGAGGCTACAGGGTGCACTGATGAGTGATGACCCGCTGACACCGTCCACCAGGCAACAGTGGAAACGTAAATGATGGCCCCTGGCTTGCAGCCGTGGTCTCGCTGCGCCTCGCTCGCTTGCCGGAGACGCGCCGGCCAGGACGGGGCCCTGCAGCTGCAGACACCGACGCGCAACGAACTGCCGGACCAGGCATTTGGTTCGTTCTCTATTCACGCCACGCCGGGGCAGCATTTGTGGGTGCAGCTCGTCGCCGGACGGACAGGACCAGACCATATGCATGGGGACCGTCTCTGATTATTTTCAATAAATCCGGTGTCCGACTGGTCCGTTCGTCGCTCGTCGCCCCAGCTCTCCTGTGTGTCGATCTCTGGATAGACGGATGGAGATCGCCACAAAATCTAGGTCAGTGACATGGACAGTATTTAATGGCAGGTGCTCAACGTCTCAGACAAGTGGAACGTGGTTCTTTCTTCACCGATGGGCGATATGGCGGTACGAGCAGGTGGCCGAGTGTACACCGTTCTGGCCTCATGCGCAATGAGTGTACACCGTTCTGGCCTCATGCGCTACTATCCTATTTTATTTCATACTGTAGCTGTAGTTCTACACTCATGATCTGCTTTCAGAGTGATGACATTTCAATTCCTTTGCTTCCGAGTTGTGCGATGACGCTGGCCACGAAGCCAGCCGCCGTGTCCATGTCCAGCCGCCTCGAGCCTTGCGTCACATGCTGGATGGATGAGCTTTGCTGTCAACACTGTACTGTACGCGCGTGTAAGCGTGTGGGAAACCAGCATGTGACCCAGGCTACTTCTAGCCTGCTCTTCTTCTAGCCTGGCTACTTCTAGCCTGCTCTTCTTAGCCTGCTAGCTAGGCTCATGTTTAGCTGCGACCAGGCTACTTGTAGCCTGCTCTTCTTCTAACCTGCTAGCTAGGCTCCTCTTCTTCTAGCCTGCTAGCTAGGCTCAGGTTTACCTGCGACCAGGGAGGCTCAATTTAGCTGCGACCAGTGAGCGGCCGGCCGACCAGTTTACATGCGCGTGCGGAAGCAGCTGGTGGGCCCAATATCGAGGAAGCAAGGGAGCCGCGGACGGTAATATATCGCAGGCGGAATCGTTCTGCCGGTTGAACGATTGCGCGGTAAATTTTTTAGTTGTAGAGATATATTTTGCAGCCTTTTTATCACTGCTTGATGAGTAGCAGTTTTTATACATACTGTTCTACAGTTTATGAACTGTGCTCGTTACTAGTAGCCACCAGGGAATATGTCCGAACGACCAAGCAGCTTTGCCTGCTCCCTGAAACATGTTTCAAAAAAGGTCAGGCACCATATAACTGCTAAAGTGCTTCACTTTCTGAGAAGCATCAGTACATGACTAGTGCATACTGTCACAAATCTTGAGTGTCCATGAAATTGCTCTTAAATACTTTTTTTTTTTTTTTTTTTTTTTTTTTGCGAATTGATCTAGAATTGAATTGAATAGTTTGAAGAAACAGTTCACTTTTGTTTTCTTGAACCACTTCTTGTATGGATAAGATGAACTCATCAGACTATCAGAGGTGCCAATATGGTCAACTGTTAAAAATTGGAGGTGGTCATGGTGATCAACGGTCGCCTTAATCCATGTAACTCTCTCAAGTAATTAACAACTTGAACTAGTAGTTGCCATAAGGTAAGAATGTAAGATAGATATTTTCCAGGAACAAATTTAACTATACCAGCACAGTCGTACCCTCTGATTTGTATAATCTGGTAAACTATATTCTTCTGAAAATATTAGTCTGATCTTGCCATGCCAGTGATTTACTGTTTCGTTAGCGGTGATAGATGCTAAAACTAATTACTCTCGGTCATGTCATTCTTCGTATTGCTACTGGACTGGTTCCAGGTGGTTCTCTTGTAGTGTTACTTGAACTGCATACGGGTATGGATGAGAGCATAATCCTCAATAAAAGTAATTAATAGATCTGCCTGCTTCCCTGCAATATTTATGGAAAATTGTTGACTGTGGCCTGAAATATATTTCACATGCTGAATAACCTGCAGCAGAAGCTCTACAATTGACAAACACACTGAAAACTAAATGAACAAGTTATGAGGTACTCTGCTTCTTATTTTACTATTTCCCCCCAGAAACTGGAGGTTCCACAGCATGTTAGCTCTAACATGCAACTGGGTAAACAAACTCCTCGGGACAGTCAAAAGAAGTAGCAGTGGCAAACCTGAGAGAGATACTTAGGACAAACACCTGTGCTGACGCTTAAAAGCAACTCAACATAGCCTTTTTGCTTGTATCCTTTATGCCTTTTTCTGAGCATCTGGTCCCTGGTAGAGTAAACAGCAATCACTGGTGGAAGAAGCATTGTCCCCTTGTTCGTTGCCCCCGGTCCCAACCCCCCAAGTGAGCTCGGCTCCACACCGTATGCATGCTTGCTTGCTTCTACCTCCAGAAGTAGCTGCATTATTGTTGTTTCACTGTGGTTGCTTGCGGCTAGGGAATGGTCTTCATGTGTGGTTGGCTCTGTGCCCAACTCAACTCATGAGTGTATTTTGCTTCGTCATGAGTGATCCATACAGGTGCAGCTTAGTCATGCCATATCAATTCCAGGCAAGAGACACGCCGCAATCATTGTTGCATATGCAGCCACTTCAGTCGGCGGCAGGATTGGTGTTCCCGATCCCAGTAGCAGCAAGCAAGTTTGGAGTGGCTTCTGGCCATATCTCCACCAATTTTCCTTGCCCTAGTATTTCAGATTATGCTGCTGGCTGCCACCTAGTGGCATTCAGTCTGAACTCTGGAACCATGATAATGACATTTGTTCCTCTCTCTCTCTCTCTCTCTCTCTCTCTCTCTCTCTCTCTCTCTCTCTCTCTCTAACTTTCTTTTTTCTGAAAACGGATATTTTTAACTAGACATATAAATTAGATTTAGAAAGTACCTTCATTTTGGATTGAGCGACCCAGAGATATACAACTAGACATATAATGCAATCGAGTTTACAGAAACTAACCTTATTAAGAAAAGTTTAATAAAATATACCTGTTGTTACATGATAACTAGACATGTAGGGATGCAATCTGATGTTTCTTACCTAAGCTTGGTCAATGGTGGTAGGTGTGCATGGGTGGGGTTGTATGCTCATAAGTTCAATCATATACAGTATATCACTAAGATTAGGAGTTAAAGAGTTAAAAAACTACGATTGGTTTCTGAAACAAATAAAAAAGGAGCTAAAACACTAGGAACAAGCAGCATTTGGAAAGGGTTGCTACTTTGGTAGGGCATCTGGCTTAATATATAGAGCACATCATTAGGGAAAGAGAATCGAATTGAAAGTTTTGTCCCCTGTTTTGGATGATACTACCTTTTCTTCTTGTGGACTAAAACAGAGCTGAATTTGTTTTATAGTTCTTTGAATCAAATTTTGGATACATTTCACCTTGGTCATCCTTCGCATACTGAAGTTATTTATGTTGTTTTATGTATGTAAGACTATAGAAGTTAAACATCCCCTCCCCTGCTACCATGCGTGGTGCAGACAAATGGACAATAAAGAATCTTGATCTGGATTAAATGGTCTATGTCTTATTCTTTTGCATGCAGTCCAATGATTCAATTCATTGCTGAGATAGGCAGAATTAATATATTTCTTTTATTTTATATGAAACAAAAAAAAAATTGGTGGATTCAATAACCAATTTGATTATATTTGGCAGCTGAGGGGTCTTGATCCATGAGTACATGATACATACTTCTCCAGCGTGAAATGAACGCAATAATGAGGCAAGTACAAAGAACCTTTTCCCTTGGTTGCAGATCTCTCTCTTAGTTTCTTATGCATGTCAAGCGTTCAAAGTGCATCTCTGTCTATGCGTCTTAACGTCTATATATTCCTTTATTTTATTTGTGTTGCTTGGGATTGAGATTGACATATGAATGATTGTACATGCATTGTGAAAATTGCAGTTGCGTGTGGCGGATTACTAACTAGCTATAGATTTAGAAGGGCTGTGAGCAGACATGATGGGGTCTCACATGAAGGCTTTCACGCAGGCATCATGTTATCTTCCTCTACAAACAAACATCACCCTCCCCTCTCTGTGTACTTAATTATACCCACTTCGATTCTCCTTCTCATCTCATTGCCCATCGATCTCATGCATGCATGCATGTTGTTGCCTGCCTGGTTCCCAACACCCTGCCTTTTCCACACCTTCCTTTTAAGCTTCATACACGCGCAAATAATCCTATCATATTGTGGGTTGCCTCTTTTTTCCCAGGAACTGCAGCCACTGACACGCAGGGCCGTATGTGTCCCATCTATCAGTATACACATCTGGGAAGTCGTTGAGAGGTTTGATGCAGACCATGCTTTTCTGGAGTGTGTAATGCTTGCATTGCTTGCTTGAAGGGTGTGTGGACTGCACTGCATGGCGGGCTTGCGGTCAGGTGTATGTGGGGCTCTTGCACTATATAAGCCGGAAGCTCGATCAGTTGGTGGGAGGCATGCAATGCATACATGCATGTCTTCCTTTGCTGCTCCTATGCATGCTTGCTATCTTTGATCCCTTAAAGCAACGGTCAGGAAGCATTGCCCTTCACTCTCTGCATTTTCACCACTCCTTGAGGTGGTGTAGCTATCCGGCCCTTTCTCTCCTGTAATCTTTGTCATCTAGCTCGACCGTGCTTGTTCCACATAATCCCTGGGCCATGATCACCAGCGTGTTCTCAGTGGTAGGTGAGTTATGTTACTGTTACCAACCTTTCTTTCATGTCATTAGTTACCATGATATATTTGTGGACTTTTCATTTTTTTTTCTTTTACTTGTTCTCTAGATAGATGTTTCTTTACTGCTAGCTGGTCAAACTCATTATAGACAATCGATATTTTACCATTCTTCATATTTCCCTTCGAAAATAAATGATATGTCTTGGCTTCTGAACTTATCCTTATACTGTGTTTGATGACTCTGCTAGCTGCTTTTTCCTGAACATTTTCATTACATATTTTAATGATCTAAAGCTAAGCGTGAATAGGTGATCATACAAATGGAATGTGCAACAACTATGTGCATGATTAAACCGAGTTTTAGTTGGTTTTCTTTCTTTGGCCTGTTCTGTTCATATGATGAAAGATCAAGTTTTTGATAAATTTTTCTTGATCTCTCCATTTTGTGTTTGATACTTATATTCTTGGAATAATATGTGAATTAATCTTACCTTAATTTCCAGTACATGTGTAATGCGTACATCCCACTCTAGAAATACCCGTTAGTTGCTTATGACTATGATTTTCCTGTCGAGTTGTGCCTTATCAATTACACTCTTGTCCTTTGCATCGCTCATTTAGTTAGAACTGTAATGGAGGACCATACACGTCATCACCGATTCATAAATAGTTACACTGGGTGAGAGCACACCAAGTGATAGAGTTTGATCTATGCTAGGATTTCTTATTGATGTGACCATTGGTATTAATTGTGATAGAACACACCAAGCCATAGAGTAATGTGTTATCTAAGAAGCAGTCTGATGACAGTACGTGCCACTAATATCCTGGCATCAAACTCATTGCCAGGCCCATTAACTGTAGATGATGGATGAATTTTATGCTCCCAGTAACACGTGTATAGCCTATGGGTTGCTCCAAAAAAAAAAAACGTGTATAGCCTATGGACCCAGAAACAGTAAGGCATATATAGCTGACCTTCTTGAAGCCCTGATTGCATTTTTATTCAAGCAAGTTAGCTGTTTGCACAATTGCACATCTAAGGACACAAAACAAATGCATCAATGTTTGTATAAAATTCTGTCAGTATTTTTTTCCGTCTATATATATATATACCTTTGGCCCTTGTTTCTAGAATGAAGAATTAGGCATATGTACTGTCTATTTTTCTTTTTCGAGAGTAGAAGAAAAGAAGATTATTACTTAATGAGCTCATATTTCTGACAACCACATATATAGGAAAATAGTTGGTCATTTCAACTCTGGCTCTATTAATATTTTATAAACATCTTATATTTTGTTAAGTGTACTGAAAAGTCCTGGGCAATGATAGATTACAGCTGGCAAAAAACACGGAATATATATAGCCTCCATAGGTAATTTTTTTTGGAGAACATGCCACTGGCATGTATTTCATATAGCCTCCATTAGGTAAGTTGTGACAACAAATATATATAACTCTGCTGGTTGACTGGTTCTTCAAAAAAAGTTCAGATATATAATTCCACACGTTCCACATGGTTTCACTTAGCAATTTAAACTAAACTGTTATTCGACATTCCACGTGTTTAAGCATATCAGTTTAGGAATCCGTATTATCTAACTTGTCCTAATAGTGTCCACTTAAATAAAAATGTGCTGAAAGGTACAATATGTATAGAATCACAGCAAAATGAAACATCTAAACATGGTTATTGAGTTATTAATTGGTTGATAGACCAACAACTTAGTATCACATAATAACTGAGAGTGTCGCCGGCCTATTACAAATCATGATTCATGAAGTTTCTAAGTTCTCCATGGCCTTATTCATATAGAAACACAGTGTAATAAGTATATTCAGTACAACATCCTGAAGGACATAATAAGCAGTACACTGATACACAATCAATATATAGTCTTATTTACACGCCACTGTGTAGATCAAATTACTTATATGTCCCAATTGATCCGGTATGATAATCATCATTATTGTAGCTCTTAATATAATATTTTATATGAGGTAGTATGTTTGATTAATTTCATCATCGTCACTTCCATGGATCAACTTGGCTGCTGGATGTTGACGTTGATGCATAATCGGTAGCCACCTCTTGCTTCTCATTGACCTGAAGGATATCTCCTTCACCAGTATAATCTACACCCTTTTCTGCATCGTGACTAAGTTGAGATGCTACAAACTTGTCCAGAACTCTCCAATCAGTGACTTGGTCGACTGCATGCTCCATGAGCTGAACATGTTGGTGAGCATGGTGCGCTTTAGTTTGGTGGTCTGGTGAGACCAAAAGAGAATGGAAGGATGGGCTCTGTAGCTCGTGAGGAATGGCATTGAGAATATGATGGCTTGGCATCTGGAATTGTAGCTTCAGTTCCCTCTTGTAGCTATTGTTCAGCATCTGGAGGTGTTGTTCTTGCAGCTGTGCTATGCTGTGCTGTGGTGGCAATCCACTCATGGGAGAGTTTAGGTCATGCATGAAGGTTCCATCTTCATCGACATACCAGCATGGTGCATCATGGTCTGATTCTCTTCTTGTTGTTGGTAGTCGCTTTTTGAACACCCTACATACTACCCATCCTTCCTCCTGAAATATGGATGATATATATGTTGATAAATATAATGTAGCTGATGTGAAGTATGTCATTATTCAGAAAACCAACACTACCTTAAATGCAGAACAACATTAAACCAGAGTTCTTTATAGATAATCTATATACCTATAGATAGATAAGCAATTCCATATATTGCACACATGCATGTTCCAAAATGCATGGAAGGCACAGTACAACACATCACAAAAGCAGAAACAAAGGATCGAGTGGCAGTTGGATTCAGATAAGTTCTAGTTTTATATAGGATAAACTTTGAGACAATGTGCATGAGTAGAGAATATGTATCCTTTCTAAATAGCATTATAATTAAGTTTATGACAAATACACTTATCATTATAAAAGTTGCTGTTGGTATGTATGAATATGATATATAGCATTCATGATGATGGTATTAAATTAATGCATCTATATTTTCTTCATGATAATTCTGATCTGCAGGATAAAAAGCTGGCTGGTGTGAGTAACAACGACAATCTACACATGCAGGGTAATCAGAGGGGATAAGATTAATATCAATACACGTCACAACGACCAATGTGTATATATATGACATGCATTATATTTTTGGGTTGCCATTCTAAACTTGTAGATATGATATATAGTGTAAAACTCCTTGCTTGTATCATATTACTGAATACAGTGAAAAAACTTCATTGTATGATATATTTGGTAGGAACTGAAATTAATACATTAGTATAGATGACAATTGAGCTAGATGGAGTAATTAATATAGTAAACAGATTGAGCTTGCATTGCTTACCTGGGGAGGTCCATTCTCATTGGTTTCAAGGCGGTACTCGTGCATGATCCAGTCAGACTTGTGGCCATTGGGAGCCCTGCCCTTGTAGTACACCAGCGTCTTCCTCATGCCCACCAGCTGCCGCTGCTTGTTAGCATAAATCGGCTTGTCTCTGCCGGTGGCCTTCCAAAACCCTGCAGCGGTAGCCCGGTTGGTCCGGGTGCCCGTCGGGTATTTCTTATCTTTGTGGCTGAAGAAGTACCACTCGTTCTGCTCCTCCTCACCGGGTCCTCCCAAACTGCACTTCTCTGCATGCCCATTATAATAATAATGTGTATAAGATGATGAGATGAAAAATATCTATATATACATGTATATCAGTGATTACATATATATATCAAATGTAATGTGTACTGACCTTGGAGATCCCATGGCTCAATCTTGTAAAGATCGACATCTTTGATGACATTGAGGTCGATCCTCCTTGAGGCCACCTTCTTCCTGAGGTAGTAGTCCACCAGCTCTTCGTCTGTCGGATGGAATCGAAAGCCTGGAGGAACCAGTTGCTGCGTCTGCGCTTGTGTGCTGCTCATACCCATCTAGCTAGCTAGATAACTAGACTGATCAACCCCTGAAATTGCATTTATATTGATGTGTCATATATACACACCATTCATATATATTTGTTACGTTAGATCTTGTATGTATCATCAGGTACTATAGGACCTAACTATTAAACCAATAGGCCTGCCAGGATGTAATCGATGAATGCAAGCATATGTGTACCATATCGGTTATAATTTTAACCCGCGCGGCAGCAGCTAGGGTACGAATGTGATAATGGACAGATAAAAAGTAATACTCGAAGCAAGCATGATCATTTGCAGTAGTGACGCATGCACTACTAATGACCTCAATGCTTGCATTGCATTCCATGCATGTGGTGCAGTATGTGGTACTGAGCAGCTGTGAGCATCACCACTCATTACTCTTTGTGGAATGTTTCCCCTGCTGCTGCTGTTGCTGCTCAAAGCTAACTTTCTCTCATCATACATGTCCTGGATCCAGGCCCTCCCTAGTGCAGGCTGGCTGGCTGGCCTCTAGTGCATATAGTAGTGTCCACATTTCATGCACCCCAACAATGGATGGGGTCACCCACTAAAGCGTGGCACTCACGCGCTAGATGCATGCGTGTCTATGATCATATGTGCTACTGGGTGGTGTGATATATAAGCGTCGTCAGTTTTTGTGTTCTGATCCATGTTGGACGAGAAGAGATGCTGATTATTTGGAAATGGTGTATGTTCTTGTGATATATAGTAGCAGATTAATTAACTACCATAACATGCATACGGTTGTCATATGCATGTGCATTGTGGCAGTAATTAATATTATTAATTAAGAAGTGTTAATTGTCTTAAGTTAGTACGTACGTGTACTACAGGGCGCTCGTCAGAAGCATATATCGTTTGCATATTTAAACTCTTCTTTTTTTAATTACAATGATGCACAAATCTTTTACATACGTATTTGAGAAAAAGTTAGTACGTACTATGCGCATTTGTAACTTGTACATGCAAAAGCGGGCAAGCATGTGTCATATATGATTGACCCTTTTTTTTTCTATATATTGTCCATATAGGTATGTCTTAGAAATTGGGCCTTAACTACCCTACCCCATTCTACTCCCTTTGTCCCTGAATAAATCAAATCGTAGAGTTGTTTTCAGTTGATTTTTTAAAGTTTAACTAAATTTAAAGAAAATTTGCAAATCTCTATCACACACAATGAATATATTATAAAACTTTGGTTTATGGTGTATCTAATGATATTAATTTTGTGTCATAAATCTTAGCGCTCTTTTCATAAAAAAGTTTGAGTTAAGAATTCAAACTGTGTGTACCACAACCATATACATATTCTCAACTTAGAAGATGTAGGGATTCTTTCATTTGATTTGCTTGATTAAATATATATAATAAAACTTATGTTATCTAAAAGAATTTTTTTGCAAAACAAAAAAATCAAAAACTCCAAATTAGTCATCGATCAATCCAGTTAAAAAATGATAAATGGTTGTATTTTGAAATATGGCATATATAGAACCAAAAAAAAATGTATATTTGCACTTGCAAATTCTACTGCCACAGAAGGTAATAAGTAGTGATTAATCGTGCAAGCTGATCTGGCCCTTTGAAATTATTTCTAGGGGACAAAATCATTGCAGCGTCACGTGTATGTTATGAAATGTAATTTTGTCCATATTTCTTATAAGTAATAGTTAGTAGAAGATTATTTGAAGAAGTAAAGATCATCTGCAATTTGATGCTGAATTTAGAGAGGGGGAGAGAGAGAGAGAGAGAGAGAGTGTGTGTGTGTGTGTGTGTTAGTGCAAGAACACATTTCCTATAATATAACTTTCTTCTGCGATCAAGAACATCTTAGTCAGATTCAAACAAAACATCATATATAATATATAGTGTCTATACATATTCATTAGGATATTCCTATATATCTAGGTTTCGAGATCCGACGAAATGCAAATCTAACATGAAAAGTAACATAAGATGAAGAATATACCTTTCCCAAATCAGAGAGACGTGACGAAACCTTGCAGAGAGATCTCTTCTAGGTTTGGTAGTAGCTGCAGATGTAGTTTGTAGAGGTGCAGGTGTGGAGACAGGAATGAACCTTTATTTTCTCTTCGTCGGTCTCCCTGTCTTGCTGGGTGCTGATCTATGTATTGGCGTTGTTCTCTCTCTAGGTCATTATCTGGTTCAGATCCCAAAGAAGAATGTCACAGCTAACAGATAAAGATTGTTGATACACGTACGTGGAACAACAAGATTGATGAGGAAAAAAAGAAACTAATGATATCAACAGGATGAAAGCACACAACAAGCTACGTAGACCGAGATGAACCAAATAATAAAACGTTTACAGAATAATCCAGGTGAAACACAATATACTGCTTTAAGCTAGGTTGAATATATAGTTAGTCATATATAGCAGCAGCATCGATCGATCAGAGAGTAGCAGTATACCTACCTTGCTATAACATGCATGAGAGATCGAGTTCATGGATCTGCATGAATCAGTGCACGCAAGAAGCTCGATCGATCGTTCTTGGCGGCTAATCACTAACTTGTTCCTCTCTCTGCTGCCTCTCCCCTGACCTAGGTATCAGCGCTCGCGCACACACACACACACACAGAGAAGCTATGGGAGGTGAGAGAGGGAGGGAAGGAGATCAATGGACGACTGCCGTGCAAACGGGAACGGGGACGACGAACGGGGTTGCTGATCTCTGATCGATCCGATCCAACTAATAAATGTGAACTGACGGGATTGATCTATCTCTTTGATCGGAGCGAGAGGAGAGTGAGCAGCTGGAGTTAGAAACAAATCATGGAGCTCGAACGCAATCTATGGCTGCTATGAGAATATCAAGCAAAGGCAACAGTGAAGAGAGAGATGGGAGATGATGAGGAAGAAGAGGAACTAGCTAGCAGAGAAGCTAGGGTACGGTGGTGCAGTCTGCAGGCTCTCTCGCTCGCTCGCAGTGGAAGGAGGGAGGAGACGTAGAAGAACAGCGACCCCTTCCTTAACTTTGTCTAGTCCGGCCCCATGACCACACCGTGTGGGACCCGCGAGGTGGACCCCACCCACCCGACCAACACCAAACAAATCCCCCGTCCACTGCCTCGCGCCATCATTCCTTCCCTTCCATCCATCCATCCATCCATCCCTTTGTTTAAGCTCTCTTCCTTCAGTCTCCCACATCTTTAGTTTCTCCTAACAAAATATATTATGTCATATATATGTCTTACTCTTACTTGAATCCATCACTTAATTTCACCCAACCAAATCAGTGCTAGAAATTTAGACATATTATCACAAATTTTAATCCAAATATACATATATATATATACTCCCACCATCTCCTACAGAGAGTGTCATTCTCACCTTTCCAAGAAATCAAATATTTTTCAACTCTAACCAAATATAATATAATTATAAGAAAACATAAGTACTTATGATGGTATAATTAGCATCATAAGATTAATCATTGAATATATTTTCATAATAATCTTATTTAGAGATATAAATGTTGTTAATAATTTCTATAAATCTAGTTAAACTTAAGAAACTTTAACCAGTATCATGAATCCTACAGTGACACTCTTTTGCATGATCTACATGTAAAAGTAGGCATGCTAAACATACTGATCAGAGGAGTGGACAAAACAATTTTGTTGTAGTATAACCAGAGATGGCTGAAGGCACAGTTAACGTTGTTCTCACTAGTTAAGATAGTGAACTTGTTGGTATATTGGATGACAGTTATTGTAGGATGAGACACATACGCAATGCATTCTCACGAGCGTCCGCCAAGAAGTAGTTGATCACATCGTAGTAAACTTCACTACTCCAGTCGATCACATCATTGTCGGTCTGTAGTAGTGCTTCATCATGCCGCACGCCAAATCCGCCGAGCCGCGCCAAGTATAGGAGTGTGCCGGAGTGAGCAGTCACACAAGTATAGGAGTGTGCCGGAGTGAACAGTCACGCAAGTGCACTACTAAAAACAACTTCAGTAGACAACTACTTTTATTCACAGGTGTGGTAACATTATTATTGTCTAAAAATAACTAACAATTTTTGGAGGTAGTTGACCCATTTATATAGATAGTCCGAAATAACATTCTGGTAAATAGATTTTCAGAGACAGACTTCTTAAGGAGATATCATATGAAAATAGCCATCAATATAAGGAAGCCTCTTAAGAGTGTCATCTCTACTAATCAATTTTAAGTGGCAGGCATGTTAATTGTGTTGCATCTATAAATCGATTAACAGTTGCTAAGATGCAGGTGTCTTTGGATTTCTAGTTCTAGAGATCAGAGGTAAGGGTCCATTTGGGATAGCTCCAGTTTTAGCTTCTCCCAAGAGAAACATTTCCAACCAGCCAAACAAGCTCAAAATGACAACTAATTCATTCATGTGGAGACTAGAAGAGAATCACTTCTCCATTTATGCTAGGTGCTTGGAGCTAAAAAAACCTACGTCACCCTACTCTCTGTTATATTCTGATGGGATCAGTGGAGAATCAATTCTCATCAGCCACCCACCTTGCTCGCCCTCCTAGAAATTCAATGAAATTACTCCATTAGAGCTGAAGAATCAGGGAGCGGAGCGCTTCTAAACGGGGCCTAATTCTCTGCTCATTCTGTGGAGTGATTCTTTGAAATGAACAAAGAAATTAGATTCTCCTTATTCTGTGAAGTGATTCTCCATCCTGATTTTTGAGAATCTATACTAAAGAATTAAAGAAAATTACTTTCAACTTAGAGAGTTAGCTCTAAACCCTAAACCGTAAACCCTAAACCCTATATATAGAATCACTTCTCTTAGAGAGTTAGCTCCCATAGAGAATCATAATCAAATGGAGCTCTACCAAATAAGCCCTAGGACTGTGGCCTACTTAGCCTCCCCAATGGACTATTTTGATCACCGTAGCTAGACCTAGATATAACAATATGTCTAACTACATAGCAAAACCGATATAAAAAAGTCAAAACGACTTATAATTTGGACAACTGCGGATCAGCACCTTCTATGTATTCCCCTGCAGGCCCCATCCTTACAGTAAGATAATTATAAATGACATATATATGTATATATATTGATGATGGGAATGAAACCAGTAGTATGAACGCCGAAAGATATGGTTTTAATTAATTACTATATATTTGTGAGTTAGCATTCCACTTTAGCAACTTTTAGTTGTCAGCTTGTTTTCTTAAGATTTGTCTTTGGTTTGACTGCATATATATACTACTATATATACTAACTTAGTGATGATGTTATCTGCCTGCTGTCTTTCTGCTTTATTGCTCTTGTGTTTGGACCTATGCCGGACAGGACCGGATTGATAGCTTTACGACGGTCACAATTGCTGTGTATCTACAAGATCGAACAAAGCTATTAGATATACATTTGTGCAATCATAATATGGCCATATATATGGGGATCCGGAGTGTATTAAGTCTATCGTCATCTCCCTTGGCCGCGCATCAAAGTACAATAATAAGTAGCCTAGCTAGGAGGGTATATATGTATTTATAATTGTATATGTGTGTGTTGTGCTTGATATATGTGACATGATTAGGGTTCATGTGTATCATATGGCCGCCGGCCGAGTTGGCCTGGCACTCATGCCTGTGCAATGCATTAGTGGTGTATTATGTGCACATATACAATGAGACAAAGGATATATAGAGTAGGTGTCACACATATATCTGTAGATCGACCAGCATCACATAGGTTTCATATATCATCTTTGAATTTGTCTAGGATATTGGACCCCTCATTAATTTCGACAGTTTCCAGCTAATCCTCACTTTCTACTCCTTACTAAGAAAGAATTGATGAAGTGGGCTTGGCACACAAGACCGTTTTTACATTCATGGAAACTAAAATATTCCTCCAACAAAAAAGAACATTTGCATGGCAATATTCACTACTATGTGATGAGAGTTTACAAGTAGGGTATCATTGCATCATCTGTATATATTCATCAGACCATAGTATATATCATATAAATTACAATCAAGTTCAAGTGGTTTATTGAGTATCACTCAGGATCCATTGATTACACAGAGACAGAGCTACATATACACATATAAATGCTGTCGTGGGTAGGGGTCGGATCATGAGAGATGGAGAAAGCTTTCATGAAAAGGCAAACTTTAAAGGTAGGCAGAGAGGTGTGTTGGAGAATACAGTTTTGGCTTTTGCTAGAAAGTTGGTAGTAGTTTCCATCTTGATCCATCCATTGCCGTAGTGCAGGTCTGCAGGCGTGAGCTTCGCCGATGATTAGCCTCACGCCGCCTGCGATTCTTTCTGTTTTTTTATTGTTTGTTCCTGACTACTTATTCCTGCGTTGCATTGCATTGGGTCTTTATTTTTCTTCTCTGTTGCATCGTCTATATTGCAGTTGCAGTGCGTACTACCATGCCCTCTGGTCTGCCCTTTCCTTCATTGGCCTGTTACATCTCGTACTAGAGACAGGAAACATGACTACAATCTCACTCTCGGTTTGAGACGAAGTATTTGCTCTTGCAGGGACGACCTCCCTGGAGACTCTGATCCTGGGGCTTCGTCAGACTTGTGTATGGGCACCTGAGCTCTGCTAGCGCTGAAATACTAGCTGATACTACTCACTACTCAACTGCCTACCCTACCGTCCGGTTTCTTCGTCATTCTATCTAGGCCCGGCCACGCCGTCGGTCAAAACCCCAGCTTAAATTCTGTTTGATCTGAACTGTGGTGGCGCTAATTATGGCGATCTCACATGCAAGGGCAAAGCGTACTCATCAATCATCACCACTGCTCCATCATCGACTGCTTTAAGCACTCACCGTCACCGGTAAACCGGCAAGAAATTAGTGAAAAGAAAACGCATCATCAGCCAGTCCAACGGTCGCGTCATCAGTTCTAGTACTACCAGAAGTGTCCATTGTTTAACGGACTGATTGCGATACATCAACGCCACAGTACTGTCCATGGTTTAGCAGAAACTACTGCAATTCACAGATTTGACTGAATAGCACTTACTGCAACAGACTAACTGCAATGGGATGGCTACAACCAACAATATCCAACTCTCCACAAATTTACTGATCAAGAAAACACACATTCAAACACAAGGACCATCTTAGGCAGCACAGCACTCCTTGCTTGCGGGTGCCTGCTGCCGACAGCCTCAACCTCAAGTTTGTGCTCAATCTCAATTTGCTGATTGAGCTGCTGCACAGTTCTTCAGCATGTTAATCAGTTCTGATCAACAAAGATGCACAATGGCAGTATATTTCAATCGCCAGACAAATCATGAATGGAACCTACAAATTCGACTGACCTACTCAACAGTATTTCTGTCAAACGCCTAATTAATCTGCAAACAGCAGCTGACCACAAGCTGGCAGTTCTTGTCAAAGGCCCAACGCCAAGGCTACCAAAGAGACCAAAACCACGAGCACATGATAGTTCAGTTTTGCTGCATAGGCTGATGACCTTGAACCATGTGGCTTCTGAGCCCTGGGAAGGACAAAAAATTTGAAGCATTGTTAGCAGTCAGTTGTTCATAAATGGAGGGAGGGGTTTTCTACTACTTATATAGGACGAGCAGCAACACGTAAGATAAGCAGATATCATACTTCTGTTTGTCCTTGAGGAGACCACAGTAGAGCATGTTGTCGGGAGCCACCATCTCAGTAACATTATAGCCTCCATCTGGATCCACCACCCTGATGTAAGTCTCCTGACCCAGATACCACGTGTCCAGGTTTTCTGTACGTACATTCCAAAACCCTGGGCTGTCAAGTGATAGCATCACAGCGGTCCATGCTCCCGGAAACACCTAAAGGGTGAATAACACAGCAGTAACATCAGTGAGACTGCATGCAGCAAGATTTTCAGCAATCATATTTACTAGACAAGAGCATCTGTCAATTCATTAGTGTGTAAAAGTAATAGATTTATGGTATCTGCAAAGCTATCAACACTACGCCAAGAAACGCAAATAAAATCTATTGCTTTACTTTATCCCACAACAGTTACCTGAGTTGTGCAACGAGAAACACCATCCCACTTGTTGTAAGTCCCACGGCTATTCTCAGTCCACTCGCCGTAGTCCATACTGTTGGCAATACACAAATGACTAGGTATCCAGGGCTCTTGCAAATGTGCCAGCACAAGGAAATGAGAAATAGAAGCTTTACTCACCCTACGACCCAGAATGCATATCCATCGATGTGGTAGGTCTGGACAGTTGTGTCATTGTTCTGAAATACAATTTCCAGAAAGTTCTTGTATGTGGAGTTAATGACAGATGTTCTGATCACTGGCGGTCCATCAATTGGCATTGTAGGGAAGTCGAGTGTGTAGACATCCTTCTTGTCATAGAGATCTGCCAACCTCAGAGGAGTTTCAGGTGGGGAATAAGAGATACCACTCAGTGTTGTCCGTTTCTTCCCATTGATGATCACAGGTGGTTCATTCCTCAGCTTGTAAACCTGGCTAACATTGATAGAGCCATAGTGAAATGAGCCTTGAGGATTCGGACGAGCAGCACCAGTGCTCACGTTCATCCTGGAAAGAAAAGGTGCTATGTGAGCCCAAGATGTATAGATACATACATAGTCCAGTGTGCACATGAAAACTTGGTTAGACAGTGCTACATGTCTGTACTGTCTGTTGCCTGCAAATACTTTTCTTTCTTTTTTTTTTTTTTGCGGGGTGTTGACTGCAAATACTAGCAGACGCCCTGACACTGTTCATTTATGATGCTAGTAGAGACAAAACTAATGAATATTAAGCCTTTTACAGATCGCTGTTGGTGTTGATAACAGATTGAAGTTTCTAATGCAACTTATATAGAATAAGTACAATAGAAAGAGGGCAAATATTTGGGCAGAAAATAATTCTGAAAAGCTACAACCCCAAAAGCTTTGATTCATCAAGAAAGGATTCATGTGTTTCATTCAAAAAGGGTTTCCCATTCATATTCAGAAAGCAGACCATCTAAGGAATATCTCTTGGAATACACATGAAGTATATTACAAGATAGACAAAAGGCAACAGCAAGGTATGGGGCAAACTAGGAGCTACTTATATTGCTTGTATACACAGTGGTACTAACAAAGTGTAGTTAGATATAGCCAAAAAGGATGTTATAAAAAAATAAAAATATTATAGCACCTGCCCTTTCAAGAAAAGAAGCAGATATCAAGTGCCAGGACATGACGGGTGAATCAATGCTTTCAGTAGGATTGCATAGGAAAGTCAAGACTTGGGTAGTCAATAACCAGGAAGAAAGTTTCTTTTCTACAAACCTGATTGAGCGTGCCTGGTTCATTGAGAAAGTTTTGTCATACTCATCATTTGGTGGATCAGGAAGAGGACCAGATGCTTTGCCCTTTGAATTTGTATATTGCAAAATCGCAACACCGGTGACTCTGGTCCAAAGTGATTCATTGACAAACCTAGCACTGGCCACAATGTAATAATCACTGCTTGCGTTCTGATCCATAGTGACCAAAAATGAGTAAGACTGGCCCACATGGATGTCAAGATTAGTGAAGTTCTGCTTCATTGTATATGAACCTTCTGTTTCAACAAGGGCCATGTTGTGATTCTGAATCCTCAAGTTCAAGCTTGTGGAGACACCAACATTATGGACACGGAAACGGTATGTTTTCCCTGTTGAGGAATGGAAGCTGTCAGCTATCAGATTATGAATACGTACAAAAGCAATCATTAGTCAAATAGTCTTTAGTAGGTGTTGCCATCATTAAAGTGATAATGAATTATCACCATTCACCATCATTCCTCCAACATCTAGAGAAAATAAACGTTGTGTAGCTCAGTGGTAACATTC